>CP126894.1:69822500-71022500 GCA_030440675.1 Furcifer pardalis | reverse complement strand
AGTCCTTTCCAGATGCCTGGAGTCTGTTAGGGTCTGGACTACAACTGAATCCTGGCAAGACTGAGTGGCTGTGGGTCTTGCACTATCTCGGGAGCTACCATCTTTGGTTCTGTATGGGGCAGTTTTGCTCCAAACAGACCCGGTGCGTAATCTGGGGGTCCTCCTGGACTTATGACTCCTGCTCAAAAAGCAGGTGGCAGTCATGGCTAGGAGGGCTTTTGCACAACTCTGTGTTGTGCACCAGTTACACCTGCTCTTAGATCAGGGGTCCTTGCTCATGATCACACATGCTTTGGTCACCTCCAGACTTGATTATTATAATGCACTCTACATGGGGCTGCCCTTGGTGACCATTTGGAGGCTTCAACTGGTCCAGAATGCGGCCGCTCGGGTTGTGTTGGGGTGCGGGCATTATGCTCATGCCACACCACTTCTCCAAGAGGTGCACTGGCTCCCAGTATGCCTCCAAGTGCAATTTAAAGTGCTGGTTATCACCTTTAAAGCCCTACATGGTAGTGGGCCAAGATACTTAAGAGACTGTGTCACCCCAAAAACATCTGTTCGTCCCACCAGAGCAGACCGGAGAGGCTCTCTTGTTGTACCATCAGCTAGAGAGACTCATCTCTCTAGCACGAGAAGGAAGGCCTTTTCTGTATCTGCTCTGGCCCTATGGAACCTCCTGCCAAGTGAGTTGCATCTCCAGACAGAGCTGCTGCCCTTCAGAAAGGGGGTGAGGATCTGGTTGGCGGGGCATGTGTGGGGTGCGGGCCAGACAGTCAGCTTGGCCGGCTGGCTCCTTTGAATAACCCCACTTCTCTCCCTGTTTTTTTTTTTTACTTTTTAACTTTTTAAACTTCTAATTATTTAACTTTTAATTTTTAATTCGTATTGCAAGCAATGTGTTTTTAATTGTTTTAAATTGTAAGCCACCCTGAGTCCTTGGATAAGGACGGGGTATAAATGTAATAAATAAATAAATATGAACCTTCATACAAAAGCTAATAGAATATGAGGAGATTTCTCTCTTCCTCCTCACTTGATGCTTTCTCTTTGCCTTGACTTCAACAGGAGGCAACTGGGGGAAAGAATAGATCAGGGCTGCCCAAACTATGGCCTGCAGGCTGGATCCGGCCCACAATGCCAATTAATCTGGCCTGCGCCACCCAGAAGCGGAAGTAAAATGTGCATATTTGGGTGCAGAATGTGTTTACAACAGCTGCGGGCCATTTACAGCAGCATCCTGCACGGGTGTGTTCTGCTTCCAGGTAGGAGGAACCATGTGACCGGCATGCTTGACCACGTGACCAACACGTGGCCTGAAAAGTTTGGGCACCCCTAGAATAGAGTCTACTACCTAAAAGAGAGAGAGAGAGAGGAAAGAATTCCTAAAGAAATTTAGAGGGATCAAAAAAAAAAAAAAAACACCCCCACCACACCAAGACATTTGTTAGGTGATTTGCCAGAGAAAGCATTGTTCCTTTTCATGTCGGAAATTAATCTAGGTTGAAAGGATAAAAGGACATCAAATGTTTACACAGTAGAGGAAATTCCAAATAAAAATGAAAAAAATCATCTGCTGCTGTTTGAATCAGTATGAATCATGTCATGTTCAGAGGCTGACTGCTGTGCTTTGATTTTAGAGGAGGAGCAAAATCTGTAGTTTGTTCAGATTAGAATTCTCTCACTTCATTTTGCATTATATCTGTTGTTGTTGTTCAGTCACAGTCGAGTCTGACCCTTTGTGACCCCCATGGACCACCGCACGCCAGGCACCTCCACCATCCTCCTCAGCCCGCTCAGCAATACATCCATTGCGTCAATGATACTTGTCAATTCTGACTGGCCAAACGTTGAAGAGGCAGAAATACAGAAGAGGCAAAAATACAGAAACATAGGAAAATGTCTAATGCTGTCTCCGACCTTTGGTCCTTACTTGTCAACTCTGACTGGCCAAAGGTTTCCGTCGGCTGGAGGTACCGATTGGTGGTTTCTGATCTGAGTATTGACCCAGGCCTCAGCTTCTGAAGTCTGCTTAGCTTCCAAAATCAAATGAGATTAGGTGTCTCCCTTTTTGTATCTGTGGAGTCAAATGCTGTGTGTCTTATTTTATTTAAGGGCACAACTACATTTGAAACACCACCTTCATTCGCTTTGGAATTGTAATCAGTGCTCACATTGGGCTTGTGAATTGAATCCAGAGCAGTACTCACACGCCTTCTAAAAGCAGCAGCTTCTCCCGTGTGAGGTGATAAGAGAGTTTTTTGTGCTGCTAAGCAAGGAGAAAAAGAAGGCAACTGCTTTCCAAGCTCTGAAACATTCCCGCCAGCTCCCTACCCAGCAAATCTCACCCTGCTTGGCTTCTCCAGCTTGCTTGGTGGCTTGACCAGTTTGGAACTGGTGGTGCCTCCACCCATGTTTGGGCAGTGCTTGTAGTCACTTGGATGGGCAGTTGCCAGGTCAGCCCTTCTCTCCCGGCTCTGCACTGCTGCAATGGCCACTAGGGCTATCTCTGGACTCAAAGGGGGTTATTTTCTCTTCCTCTTCTTTCTCCAGAGCCATAAAGCCTGGCTGAATGAGCCCAAGCAACAACATGAGCAGCAGCAGCAGCAGCGAATCAGCTCGTTCCTGGTTTCACAGTGGTTAACCTGCTGTACTGCAATCAAAAGGTTGCAAGTTCAATTTGACCAGGTCTCAAGGTTGACTTAACTTTCCATCCTTCCAAGGTTGGTAAAATGAGTGCTCTGCATGTTGGGAGCAAAATGCTAATTAACTTGTGAACCTCCCAGAGAGTGCACTAAGTGCTGGGTGGGGAGGGAATATAAGTGTGATTGCTTTGATTGCTTCTTCACTGGGCATCCCCACTCAGGCACATGAGGCCCTGGCTTGCAGCTTCACCCCTGCACCTGTTATCCCATTTCTAGTTTCAATGAAACCTTGCATTACTTTCTTACGGCTTTACTAAATAAGCTTCCTTGTGTCATTAATTAAAGCCTTTTTGATTCCTTCCACAATGAAAAAAGTAGAAGCCTTCACTGCGGCATAGAAACAAGCATTTGGGGATAAAAATGGTCCTGAGGAATTTGATTCTCATCACATGAATGAGAAAATTACCATCAATTAATAGCTATATAAGCAAAGGAAATCCTGAGTTGTTTTTGGATGATGTAGTCCAGGTTCTGACTCACCCTCTTGGAGGCTTGCCTTGGCTTCACAATTGTTTTCCAAGCTTCTCTTTTGCACAACAAAAACAAAGCAAAGCAAAAAGGCTGTGGTAGTTTAAAGACTAACAGTTATTTCACTGTAGACTTTGAAGGATTATAATCCATATCCCCAGACAGAAGGAATGAAATGATTAACCACAGGTTTATATTCAATGTACTGAAAAAGTGGATAGTAATCCATGAAAACTAAAAATGAAATGCCTCCGTTTGTCTTAGAGGTGCCACAATATGCTTGGTGTTGTATGTTTTTGTGTTATATCCCAACATGGCTATCTTTTTGACAACTCCTCCAGGTCAATTTTACTAATGTTTTGAAAGAAAGAGGTCTAGTTAGAGATCTGGATTTGCTAAATTTGGTTGTTTGCTTCTTTACACTTTCTTCCTTTATTCATATCAGAGTACTGTACAGTGGTACGTCGCTTAAAGAGCATAATGCGTTCCATGGGATTGCTCTTTAAGTGAGTTTGCTCTTTAAGTGAAACACCATTGTAAGTGACCAATGGTGACTTCTAGTGGGGGGATTGCGACCCCGATTTAGTTGTTGAGCAAGTTTTTGGTTGGTTTTATTTGTTAAGTGAGGTGACCATTCAGAGAAAATTCTGTTCTTTAAGCGAGTTACTCTCTAAGCGAAGCGCTCTTTATATGAGGTTTTACTGTACTGCACAGTTTAAAATTATAGACATACAGTGGACCCCCGCTTTAAGGATTCAGTCTATTGTGTAGGGTTTTCCTTATAGCAATTTTTTCCTTAAAGCGGTTTCCCTTAGAAATGCATTGAAAACCATGGGGAAAACTCATTCTGTAAAGCAATATTATTGTGATTTTTTTCCCTTGACGTCGGCCGTCATTTCCTATGGATTTCTTTCCTTGAAGCAACTTTTCCTGTAGGTGGACCTTCATTAAAGGGGGGGGGGGGCACTGTATATGAAATATAGGTGAAATTCATAATAAAATATTAGAATAGACTGTTTTTAACCAGAAAGAGTTACCGCAGTAATGTTATCTCAGCCATTTTTTAGGTTTTCTTTTGTACACATGGTGGAGCATAAATTGAATTCGCATCACTGTGCATTGATTAAATTTCTCCACATTCACAGAAAATGTAATCTGTTTCCATGTAGTCCCACCCAAACCCCTTTCGTAAGTCAGGGTGTTTTTTTTTTTTTTTTGTAAGTCAGGAAGCTGATTTACCAAAAAAAAAAAAAAAAAAAACTTTTGTAACTCAAGTTTTTCATAACCTGAGTCATTCATAACTCCTAGTAAACAAACTCAAGAACCAACCTTTAAGGTATTTATCAGAACACAGTCCAAAGGAATCAATCAAACAACCCATCACCCTCATCCCTGTGCGGTTTGGGAACTAAACAGGCAACAGAATTGATGGCTTGACTAGCTTCTCAACTCAAGAGCGCACAGAATTCCATTCACTCTCCTCAGTACGTCGGGAATCTGGATCTGGATCTGGCCTCTGCTATTGCTGAAACCGCTAGTTGGGCTCTCCCATAGCCATCTTTACGTACTCCCCCCTCTTCAGCTCTTGGCTTTCTCGAAGGGTAGTAAAACTCAGGGAAACACTGCATCCGGCAATTATTTCCCACTTCCCACTAGCTGACCAAAACAGCGTAGTGTAACAGCCTGTAGATAACACATTTCAGAGTGGTGGATCTGGCCCACCCACTCTAGCAAACTTCTTCCTTGGACACGTGGAGGAGTCCGTTGGAGCTCTTCCACCTTTACGCTGGTATCTCAAACACAATGAGGCAATTTGCAACTTCTCCAGGTCTTCAAAGACCAAACAGCACATGTAATCAGCAACTAGGAACTTCAATGCAGGTAAATAAATCTTATCTGAAGGGTTCCACTCCTTCTTCTTGGCTTTGGGGAAAATTACTTCAGGGAACTGCTTCTGAGTGAAATAGGCACTCTGTGGAGTTTTGACTCCAATTCAACACAAAAGAGTCTTACTTAGGGCTTGGGGCTTGCTGGGCGTCTGGGGAAGTCTCAGAAGTCATCTGGACAAGCTTCACCCACCCTGGGCCCTTCCTTCTGGCTAAACATCATCTGGGCACCTTCTCCAAGATCCCATCTGGAATGGAGTCTGTCTTGGGGTGCTAACTGTGGTGAGGGGGTACATTCATCAGCCACTGGCTTACCTTCCATCTTGTAGGCTTGGAAGACGTCTCAGTCCCTCTGGACTTGCCAGCACTGGAAACGGCCCTCGGCCCACGGCCCTCGGGTCTGGGAGTTTGAGAATCCGACTCAAAACTCAAAACGAAGAAGCAAACAGCTGCGATCCTGCTTTCCTTTCAGCACCCTTATCTCAGGAAAACGCAAGCAGTCCAAGGAGGCACTTTCTCAGCTTCTGCTGCAGGCTTTCAGCCAAAAACAAACAAAGGCTGCTGCTTCTTGCCGGGCAGAGACACATGCACACACACACAAAAAAAAACGTCTTCAAGAGGAGCGACATCCCACCGCTGCCACCATGTCACAATCCAGCCGGCCCCCACACTTCTGGAAAACCCCTGGAAACCAAAACAAACCTACACAGGGCGAGCTGGACGGCTAATTAGAACAGAGATCCAACTCTCAGCTGCTTATCAGCTCTTAAGGGGTTTTTATTTGGTAGCGTGTTCAAAGATTTGTGTGTGTGAAAGGCAGCTCTTACCCTTTTTAGTCCAATGAAGACACGTTGTTCAGAAAAATGATGAAGATTTATTGATCAGGTTCATAAAGCATAAAAGTCAGTAGCATAGGTCAGTCCAATAAAGTCCACAGGCAAAGCTAGGTAACCATTTTTAAGGAGCAAAAATGCATAGCTCCTAGGCTAAAGATTTCTAGCCCATTGAGATGCAGAAACAAAAGCTCTCTAATCAAAAACAGGTCTTAATCCATGAAGAAACAGAGACAAACTCCTTCTTCTCTCCAAAATGGAAAATTTGCAGTCAGGTGGGACTGCTTACCCAATCAGGTAACAGCAAGCAAAATGAGAAAACTTTCTCAAAACAACAGTACATTGTTTACACACGTGCACGCAGAGTTTTCTGGGACTAGTCATAACATGGCTCTGCTAAAGAGATAAGACGGGTACACTGACACTAAAAACATGGTGGAAAAACATGCTGTCACACAGCCTTGAGGCTCAGAGAGAGAGAAATGGATTTTTCTGAGGCCTATTTGAAAATTGGCAATTTCAAGTCTTAGGAAATAGGTCCATTTCCTGACACTTGGGGTTTTACTGTATTCTATGAGCAAAAGCAGTCACATGATCACACATGGTGAATTCATATGCAGTACTGTACAGTATTTCTAAGGAAAGTATTCATGTGGTTACAAGCAATAACAACATTACATACATATTGCTTGCTTGCTAGCCTCCATCACAACTATTTACAAGATGGTACAGGGTCCATCTCTGAATAACTGCCCTTCACATGTACATAACTCCATTTCATAGATACTTCCCATTTTTGTTAAGTGGCAGTTAGCAAAAGAACCACAGTACTGTATGTTTTTGTCAGTTTTTAATGTTTGAAGGAGTAGCTGTGTTAGTCTGTGCAAGCATATCTGAGATTAAACAAAACAAAACAGCAAAAAAAAAAAGGGGGGGGGAATGTTGTAGCACTTTAAAGTCTAACTCCAGGGCCATAGCCAGGATTCTAAAGGGGGGTATTTTTTTCAGGAGGGGCAACAGTGTCACACACACCATTGGAACTTTGCCGGGGGGGGGGGGGCTGTTAGCCCATGGCTGGATGGGCTTATCCCCCCCTACTCACCCAGCCATGGCCCTGACGAACTCCTGTACAGTATTTAAAGGTAAGCTTTCCTGGACCAAGTCTGAGGAATTGGGCTTGCTCCACGAAAACTCACATTTAAATACAGAAGTTAGTCTTTAAGGTGCCACAAGATTTTTTGGTTGGTTTTTATTTTTATTTTTTGCTGTTCTGTTTTGTTTAATATCAGATATGCAGTTTTAAAGTTTGCTTTGAAAATGCAATACCATATGGTTTTATAACAAAATTTGGGTTATAAATTAAAATTGTAATTCTTTATGTATAAAGAAAATCTTAAACTAGAGGATCATATCTCAAATTTAAAATTCAAATATGAAAGTATTCTTTGTAGAATAATTGGAGAGAGTAGCAGACCGATTTGTCCTACTTTAAAAAAAGCAAGCAGGATTGTTTAGTCTTGAATCCCTCACCATCTGTCATTTACCTCTCTGCAGTACTTCTCCTTAAGTGTTTCTCTCCTAGCTGGGAGACTTCAGGAGTTGGGTAACACGGTGAGTGTGCGTGTGCTGAGCATTATATCAATGTATCTCCTTTGTTCTGAATCCTTCCCCTGCCAGTTTCATAAATATCAAGGATAGATAAAAATCCGTTGCTACAAAATGTTGGTTGAATCTAGATTAAAAGCTCTGAGCATTATATCAATGTATCTCCTTTGTTCTGAATCATACCTTCCCCTGCCAGTTTCATAAATATCAAGGATAGATAAAAATCCGTTGCTACAAAATGTTGGTTGAATCTAGATTAAAAGCTCACCTTGTTAGCTGAAAGGCAGTTTGAGACCCGGCTACTGCATGATGGATTGAGTGCCTGTCTCTGTCCCAACTCTTGGGGACATGCAAGGAGCTTCATTTGGGTGTTCCCTGAGCAGAGTTTCCTTTCAACCCACAATAATTTCTGACACGAAAGCATTATCATGCAGATTAAAGTCAACTGCTTGAGATACTTGTTTTTTAATCTAGCAAAACAGTTTTCATAAAGACAAAGGCTATATATATATTTTACAATGCATTTATTACACCACTGTGCAAAGCTTAACTGTAGAATGTAGGTCAAGTTGGCAAACAGTACAAAGAAAGGACTTTGCTAAACAAAGAACCACATCTTCAAATGAGCACTCAAAATTTGGCTGTACTCAGTCTTTCTTCACTGTAGATAAAATATTTTAGAATCTCTCTCCTTAATTTTTGCCAGTGGAAATTACAAGTCATCTCAAGGAATTTGAGAAAGTTCATAGTTTGCAAGCTCAGATACTCAGAGTGAGGATCCTGTGGCTCCCCGGATGTTCTCACATCTCCCCGGATGTGGCTCCCCGGATGTTCTGCAACCTCATACAGCCCTAGGCAGCATAGCCAGTTGTGCAATCGTAAGAGTTGCAATCCAGAATCATATGGGGGAAGAGTATGTGTTTCTTTGCCTTTTCCATACATGTATGCACACATACATCTACATCTAAAAACGCTAGATCAAGATGATGGGGCATCACCATATACTGCAAGTACACAAAGTAGTTATAAGCAACTGTTGACCAGTTGGCATAAAGTGACAAGCAAATTTGGTGCAGTTCTGAGCTCGCTAAAAATCTTCATTTTAATCTTCTGTGTACTGTATTTTGTTTAATGGATGTATATTACTACCGCAGTTCAGCCAATTTCAGTAATGTAGGAAAATCATATATAATAATGGAGGACAGAGCTTAATTAATTCAAGTACAGTAAAACCTCATATAACACTAAAACCTGGTTCCACAAGTCTTGGTGTTATATGATTTTTAGTGTTATCTGATCCTCTATGGGATCCATAGAGATACATTGTAACCACACAGGCTTTAGCGGTTGTTATCTGAAGCATCCCATAGGATCTTAATGTAATCTGAAGCAATTCTTCCCCCCAGATTCCTTAATGTTATGCGATTTTAGTGTTATTCGATACTAATGTTATATGAGGTATTACTGTATTGGACATGGGGTGCTTTGCTTTATTTTGTCATATTGTGAGCTCATCACCTTGGTTCCATTGTTGTATTGCTCTAACAGTTTTCTCTGCTGTTCAACCAATATCTGGCTTCCCATTATTACGTTTTCATTTGCCAGTTTGCAGTAAAATAGCTCTCTATGTACCCCAACCTTTCCATAACTTAATGGTACTACATATTTTGCACTTAGAAACACCACTAAATACTTCCTTACTTAATTACATTTCATTTGTTTGTAATGAGGGCTAATCACTGGCCCTCTGGCCCATTAAGAGGCAAAGGTTGGCAGTGAGGAGACAAGTAGCAATCCCCGCAAGTACAGATGGTGTCCCTTTCCCTCTTCTCTTACTGTCATGCTATGCTTCTGTACAATACAGCATGAAGGATTGGGACCTGACAGCATGTTGCCCTATGTATGTGAAAGAGAAAACTGCCACTTCTGTTCAGCTTCTTAAAAGATGCTGCAGTGGTATTACTACCCCCAGTGCCCACCACCTTGCTGACCAGAGGGAGGACAGGTATGCAGGAAGTCACTGGTACTATCTTTAGGGCGAGGCACCAATATAGCTATCCTCTCACTACCTCCTCCGTTCTCCACCAAAGTGAATAGACAACTCCTGGCAGACTTAATATGTCACAGGACCAATACCACCCACTCTGCTCCCTGAAGAGTGCAAAAGTGTAGATAGGTGCAGCATGCCAGAGAGAGAATTTTGGGAGAGGCAGATTCTCCTTTGTAATCATAGCTCTGGCAGCTGTCTTGAGATCCCTGGTGGCACAGTGGTTAAGCTGCTACACTGCAGCCAAAGCGTTGTGAGTTTGATCCATCCCAATGATCAAGGTTGACTCAGCTTTCCATCCTTCCGAGGTCAGTAAAATGAGTACCCAGCATGTTGGAGGAGTTGGAAAGGGCCGCCCGCAGGAGCCGTGGCAGTAGCTCCCGCTTTCCCTCTGGGGCCCTTGATCCTCTTGCTCTCGGCCGGTCGGGAGACTACCTGGGGATAGGGGGTGGGTGTTCGCCACAGTCGTACCAGGACTGGATGGCAGGTATGTTGGGGGGGGGGGATGTGTATGGGCAGCGGGACGGTGTTTTGTATTTTTACATTATTGAATCGATTACTGTATGGCTTTTGTATTGGGTATGAACCGTATTGTGAATATATACTTTACTGTCCATTTGTACTGAATATTGTTTACGGACTGTATTTTGATTATATTATGTTCATATTTATTTTGTTGCGCTGTATTTTGGGGTACTGTGATTTTGTACTGTTGATCTGTTGTGTTGTATTGTATTCGATTTTATGTTGTAAGCCGCCCTGAGCTGGTTTTCGCCAAGTAGGGTGGCATATAAATCGAAATAATAAATAAAATAAAATAAAAATAAAACACTAGTTAACTTGTGAACCTCCAAAAGAGTGCATTAAGCTCTGTAGGGCTGGTATATAAGTGTAATTGCTATTACTATCTCCCGTCTTTTTGCTTACTCTTCACTTCAGACTGCATTACACCCGAAGCAAGCAGAGAGGCAGTTGCTCCCTCTGTGGAAAACAATGTTTAAAAATGCTCTCGCCTTTGCCCATTTTCTCTCTCTTTCGTCTCGGCTCTTCTTGTGAAGTACAGCAAGGGAGGGCAGAGTCTGAAGAGGGATGGGAAGGGCTTTCGGAGCCGTGCAGCTGGATTGAAACCAGCCTTATCTGTGGTCGTGGCAAGACGAAGGGGGGGGGGGAAACTGCTCTCCCTCCCCCATTTTAAAATCCATCCATTTCTCCCACTCAGGCTCCCCCAACTCCCCGCCTATCCCCCTTTAGCCTCACCCTGGCTTGTGTCTTGGTTAACCAACACCCCCCGCGGCCAATAGGCGTTCGGCAAGGAGCCTAGCGAAGCAGCCACTGGCCAATGAGGAGGAGGAGAGGCAAAGTGGGCGGTGCCACCTCGCCTTCAAGAGTGGTGTCCTCCCCGTGTTCCCGCCTGTAGGCAGAGGACGTGGTTGTGATTACGGGGCGGGTTTGGTTGCCTTTTCCCAGCTGGTCTTTTTGAAGGGTCGTCCTTCGCCAACGCCTTTTCGCCTGCCGTTGGGGCCGGGGGGGATCTTGATTCTCACAAAATGGCCGGCTGTGAAGATATTGCCAGTGAGCAGTTGAAGCGCTGGCAAGAACAGCGGGGTTCGCAGGTATGGGGAAAAAAGACCCCCCCCCCTTTTAAAGCTTGTTGGTATGTTCTGCCTAGCTTGCCCTCGCAGCCCATCTATCTTCTGGTCGGTGGGGTCAAGTTTTCCGTTGGGTGCTCCCATCGTTGCGTTGTGAGGGGGGGGGAAGTAATATATCTAGGGGGCGATGCCAAAGAGTCAATGCTGTCTGTGTCTGCAGACATTCCCATTGTTATGTGGCAGGCATAACTAGACGCTGAAGTGCAGGGAATGCTGCCAAAGTGGTACCTATTTATCTACTAATACCTCAGATAACATTAGTATCGAATAACACTAAAATCGCATAACATTAAGCAATCTGGGGGGAAGAATTGCATCGGATAACATTAAGATCCTATGGGATGCATCAGATAACAACCGCTAAAGCCTGTGTGGTTACAATGTATCTCTATGGATCCCATAGGATTTTAACATGCATCGGATAACACTAAAAATCGTATAACACCAAGACTTGTGGAACCAGGTTTTAGTGTTATCGGAGGTTTTACTGTACTTGCAATTTCTTGCCTGCGAACTGCTAGGTTGGCAGCCGCTGGGACAAAGTTGTATGCTCGTCCCGTCCGTCATGCAGTACCTGGGTCTCGAACTGCTGACCCAGTAGCCAAATTCAGCGTCTTAACCACTAAGCCACATACCCCACAGTGTTGGATACCAAAATGGACTGCCTAGTTTGGGGTTGGGGGGAAGAATGTCAGTGAAGCCAGCAGTCTCTTGGGTTGGGGTGATCGGATAGATATGGAAAAGGGAGGGGTGATTGGTTTGGGATTGTGGCCAATGCACTTACCCTTTTTTTGACATTTAGGAACGTGAAAGTGGCTTTTTTTTCGAATGGAGTGTTGTACAGTATTGTTTGGACGTTCTGCAAAATTTATAACAAGTACAGTAAAACCTCATATAACACTAAAACCTGGTTCCACAAGTCTTGGTGTTATATGATTTTTAGTGTTATCTGATCCTCTATGGGATCCATAGAGATACATTGTAACCACACAGGCTTTAGCGGTTGTTATCTGAAGCATCCCATAGGATCTTAATGTTATCTGATGCAATTCTTCCCCCCAGATTCCTTAATGTTATGCGATTTTCGTGTTATTCGATACTAATGTTATATGAGGTATTACTGTAGTTATTTGTGTGAGGAAAATATGGGTGAAAGTATTAGTAGCTGACAAATGGTTAAAGGTTAACTGCTGTAGAGTGGATTATTTTTCAGATTACTCTGGAAAAAATGATACTTTGCCCTTTGCTTAGTGTTTTTCCTTTGGCCTCCTGGCAAACAGACTAACATTGTTAACCCTTGGGCTGTATTCTCCAAAGGCAGAAATATGCTTAGATGTCTTTAGTCAGTGAATGCTACTTTTTTTTTTTACTGTTTCATGATGACTAAGTACAAAATTTGACACTATCTGTCCAGTTAACCACACCCTACTCTCTTGAAAAGGAATGGAAGACATTTAAGCACAAGTTACTTGTTTACTTCAGTAAAATGTAAGATTTCATGCATTAGGGGAATGAAAGGATGAACACATCTTGGTTACAAATATCAGTACCCAAAAAAAGGAAAGAGGAAGGAAGAGAGGCAGTTTTTGAACTCTAGATAAAAAGTGAGTTATATTCACAGGACAGTCTTCATGGCTGATTGCCATGATAATCACCAATGTTCGAAATCAGATATGGCACAAGAAGAAGAAGCCGTGTTAGTCCATGTAAGGCACATTGGGCATAAAACAGAACAAAAGTAAAGCAAAAACAAAAATGTGGTTGCATCGTAAAAACTTAACTGCTATATTTTAATGTGAACTTTCATGAATCAAGTCCATTTTCTCAGTAAGAGAGGCAATGGTGTTGGTAGTTCCTATTACAGTATCTTAAGTGTAAGCAGAGGGACTGGTAGTGGATGATTTTGGAACCAAGGTGGAATGTAGTGAATTAGTAGGAAATCTTAGCCACATGAAGGAAAAAAGAGCAGTGATAACAGCACTTATTTATTTGGTAATAGAAAAGGACCATTTACATTCTTTGCTAACTAAAGAATTGTAGGTATACTATTAAGATATTTCACTGAAACTTACTGTAAATTAGCTAGCAATTCTGACAATTGGGTACTGTGGTTCAGTTGCTAGACTTGTTTACCCAATTGTCAGAATTGCTAGCTAACTCCAGTAAATTTGAGCCCAATTTTTTTTATAGTATACCTGTGCTTCTGATTAGTAAAGAACATGTCTGCTTGCTTATTTTGTTTCAACACTAAACTTCCCACTTAATTTTCTTTTTCATATTAATAGTACATTGCTATCTTTTATTAGCTCTTGCCGTCTAAATAAGAACTAGGAGCCCTTTAAAGCAAAATTTAATTTCTGACTTGGGTTGCAAATGCTAACTGTAGTTTTTGATTTTAGATCTTTTTATGAGCTCTCAATAGTGATAAAAATATATGAAGAGGAGGGGAAGTCCTACAGAACAAATGTGGAACCTTAATGTATTTACAGTACTGTATAGTCATTTAAATCACCAAGCTTGACAGAAAAGATGGGTGGTTAGTATCTTGTTTCTTTGCAAGCAACTTTGTCCATTGTTTTGCTAGTTCTGTCTGGATAATAAAATAAAATCATAGCTCAAGTCTAGCCTCTAATTATTGCTTTTCTTAGTGCTCTCACCAAATGGGTCAGAGATGCCAAAAGCATTAGCAACTGTTCAGCATATATGCTTTAGATTCTAAGGGTATGACTACACAGTGAGGGAAATGCAAGCTCACTTTCTCTTGCTATGAAGCCACATTGGGTTTAGTGGTAGATTTTGTCCTTTTTTATTTAGGGGTAACACAGGGAGAGAAAACAGTGGGGTGATGGTCCCCTCAGTGGAAGAAATGCCACTGGAAAACATAATGCTGGGCCAAACAGCAAAATGTGCAGAGGAGGAACTCTCCCATGGAGGCGGAAGATGCCATACCTGATGGACTGGCTGTGAAGGTGCACCTTGATAACATCCTCAAGGCTGCGGCAGTCCATTGCAGTCCCAGTGTGTTAAATCCTGCATGTCTCATTTCGTATGTGTTGCAGGAGATGGCTCCGTGATCATAGTGTGCGGGTCACTTCATGGAAAGCTGCGATCCGCCTTAAATTGGCATTTTTCCTGCTTCAGGAAAAAATTTATCCTTGCATATGAGTTGCAGCCAATGATGACATGTTTACAGCAAAAACAATTAAATATATGACAGTAGTAAAACAATTTGTTAAAAGCACCTTACATCCATAAACAACAATAATAATATGCAGCATTCTAAAATAATAAATTCATTGCCCAATTTAGCTATTAAAAGCCTGTCTAAAAAAAGAAGGCATTTGCCTGTCACATGTTGGTGTACATTGTTTCTATGTTGTGTATGTGTGTTCTCCAGATGCCTTTTTCAAAGAGGAAACAGGCCTCTAGTCCACTTCCTCCCTAACGTTTCTCAGGCCAGTTCCTGGAGAAGGATAGAACAATCTGAAATGGATAATTTCTTGTTGATTCTGATTCGATTATATGCATGTTGTTGTTCTGGTAAAACGAGAGATTAAGTGACTCTTTTGCATCAGCTTCTTTGCTATTTGATTCCTGTTTATGCTGAACTAGTAACAAGGACTCTTTTTCTGATTACTTTCTAGTTCAGGGGCAACAAAAGTTCAGGGAGGGGGGATACAGTAGAGTACAGGTACTTAATTTACTCCATTATTTTGGTTCAAGTCTTGTCTGACTGTTTGATGATAACCCAGATTTACCT
Source organism: Furcifer pardalis (assembly GCA_030440675.1). NCBI lineage: Eukaryota > Metazoa > Chordata > Lepidosauria > Squamata > Chamaeleonidae > Furcifer > Furcifer pardalis. The sequence continues at coordinate 71,007,547 of CP126894.1, read as the reverse complement.
GATAGCACCAAATATCTAAAGATCTTGCTGAACTCTAAATCCTAAATAATTCCACAGAATAAATGGGATTTGCATAGCTGTTGAATTTTACATTCAACAGTTGATTATATGAATCTGCTGAAGCTGGGCCTAGCAATTAGATTCAGCCAACATATCCATGACAGTGAATACTCTGTTTCAAATATATACATAGATGTAAAACAGTGTCTTTAAAAATAAAGTTTGAAATTTACTTAAAGCAGGAGTTCTCAACCTTTTTAAGACGGGGGCCATGTCACGCTCCCTAAGACGGCTTCAAGGGCCGGATGGCCATTTTGTCCTTCCTCCACCACATGGCACTTCCTGCTGTGGTGGATGTGGAGGTGGGCCCCATGAAATGGTGCTGTGGGCTGCGTCTGGCCCACGGGCTGCAGGTTGAGAATCTCTGACTTAAAGTATTACTATTGGGATAGCTGCAATCAGATGCATAACACAGCAGCGGTATTTATGCTTTGGGGGTGAGGTTTAAAAGCAGAACAATTGCATTTGATCATGGCTGCCTTGTGTTTGTAAATATCTGTACTTAGACATCTAAGGAAACAGAGTTACGCTAAGTACGACATGATTTGTAAATTTATTTGCCTTGATATATTGTGATATTGTGATATATTTAGAGTAGACTGATTTAAATAAACAGGGTTGGTTTTTAATCATGACTAATGTTAATCTCACTGGTGGCTGCGGAAGTATTCAGAGTACAGTGGTACCTTGCTTAAAGAGCATAATGCATTCCATGGGATTGCTCTTTAAGTGAGTTTGCTCTTTAAGCGAAACACCATTGTAAGTGACCAGTTGTGACTTCTGGTTTAGTTGTTAAGCGAGTTTTTGGTTGGTTTTAGTTGTTAAGCTCTTTAAGTGAGTTAGTCTCAAAGCGAGGTGCTCTTTATGCGAGGTTTACTGTATCGCTACAGCATGTATCTATTTTTTGCTAATTGAACTTTGTCCCCTTAAGCAATTCTGGGACCTCAAATACAGTAATACCTCGGATAATGCTAAAACTTGGTTCCACAAGTCTTGGTGTTAACCGATGTTAAAGCTCCATAGAGATACATTGTAACCGCACAGGCTTTAGCGGTTGTTATACGATCCATCCCATAGGACCTTAACGTTATTCATAATAAATAAATAAATAAATTCTCCTCCCCAGATTACTTAACGTTATGCGATTTTAGCGTTATCCGAGGTAAACGTTATCCGAGGTATTACTGTATGCCTAATCATAATTCTGGATGTTTACAGCTGTGCAATGAGCTGTTATAGGTTTTGCCATTCTATAAGGTGCAGGAGTCCTCACAAATAGTCATGGAAACAGTGGTTAAGAAGCTCGCCTTGTTATCTGGAAGGCCGACAAATTGGCAGTTAGACATCCGGGCACTGCATGAAGCTGATTTCTGTCCCAGCTCTTGGGGACATGAAAGGAGCCTCATTTGGGTGTTCCCCAAGTGGAGTTTCTCCTGCAAAAATCCTTTCAACACAGAATAATTTCTGACAAAATTATTATTATGGAAACTACATGTGGTCTACATAGGCTACACCTCGTCTACAGCTGTGTATTCCATGGAGTTTAACTGTAACAGGGTTAGGAGATTTGTAGTCTGGATGGTCTTGGGTTGAGGAAGGCTGTTGAAATGATACTGTGTTGCAAGCGCCCTTGAAATTGCTCCCAGCATTCACAGCAGTTGTCCAGCCCAAATCAGATAGACATGTGCTTAATTTTGATGTCATAAATAGTTTGATCCTTATCTAGATGGCTTGGACTAACCCAGAGAGTTTTGTGTTAAATAAATCAGTCCAGTCCTGAAAAGCTGTCTGTGAAATTTTTGCAGTTTCAAGACCACTTTCCTGTGTGACATAAAGGGCTTGTTTTAGGCAAGGGGACACCCCTTTAGGACCATGGGAATAGTCTCATTGTTTACTGAAGATTTGCAGCACCTAGTCATGTTTATCTTTGCATGTCAAAAGAATGAGCCAGTAGAGTTTAATTACAGTTGCATAATTGAGTCTTTTATCTCTTAAGTAGGTAGGAATTCTTTGCTGCAAAGAATATATAGGCTACATGATAGATTTTTCAAATTATATTCTTTGGGATTACCACATATACTAGAGTATAAATTTAGTTTTTTTACCACCCCACCACCCCAAAGTTCATAAATGGGACACGACTTATACTCGGGTCAGTGATCCCGAGGGTCCCAAAACCATGGTGGTGCAAATTCAAACATACAGTAAAACACCGGATAACGCTAAAACTTGGTTCCACAAGTCTTGGTGTTATCCGATTTTTAGTGTTATCTGATCCATGTTAAAATCCTATGGGATGTATCGGATAACGTTAAAGCTCCATAGAGATACATTGTAACCGCACAGGCTTTAGCAGTTGTTATCCGATCCATCCCATAGGACCTTAACGTTATTCAATCCAATTCTCCTCCCCAGATTACTTAACGTTATGCGATTTTAGCGTTATCCAATCCAATCATTATCTGGTGTTTTACTGTATAGTAAAAAAAACTTACTAACACTACCATAAGACCTCAAAAACATATCCACACATGTCAAAATTAATTAATTTTGCTATATTTTCATGTATTTTAGTTTTAGAGGTCCAAATTAGGTACCTCGACTTATATTTGGAATGACTTGATTTATAGTCGAATATATATGGTAATATATACAGCCCAGCTGTATATTGTTATTTGCTGTAATTATCAAAGAATATATGGATTGATATCAAACACGTAACTAAGATTATTTATTTAGGTTCACCTTGACAATTTTAAGTGAGGTTAAAATAACTGAATTAAATCAATGAAATGGAGATGCTGTATGTCCATTCTGCTATGGGAACATTTTTATTTTGGGACTGTAAATCAGGGGTGCCAAAACTTTTTGGGCCGTGGGCCGGTCACGTGGTTTAGGGAGCCGGTCGCTATGGAATTCCTACCTACTTAAGAGATAAAAGACTCAAGGTACAAGCGCTGTGATTGAAGAAGGGTGAAGGAATCCCGAGCGCACATGCTGGGGATTCCCTCAACCCTTCTTTATTCACAGTGACTGCAGTAGGGTCAGGGGAAAGGTGTGCACCTTTCCCCCGACCCTACTGCAGTCGCAGAGATAACTGCAGGTGGGGGATAGTTTGGGTAGAACTTCTACCCAACACCCCCCCCCATCCCAGACCATTGCCTCGGATAACTCTAATGAATCATTATCCGATGCAAGTTTTTTCCAAAAAACTTGCATCGTTATCCGATTCTAGTGGTATCCGATGCAATCGTTATCCGGGGTATTACTGTACTTACACCACTGAGCATTGGTAACCTAAGTCTAAGTCAATAAAAATAGATGAAAATAACATGAGTGAAAATACAGGTTTGGTACTACCTTGTATTAGATTGTTGTTGTTCAGTCATACAGTTGAGTCCAATCCTTTGCAACCCAGTGGACCACTGCATGCCAGGCTCCTCTGTCATTGTATTAGATACACAATCTATATTTGGACGATCAGATCCTGGATCAGTAAGCCAGGATATTCATGAGCATATAACCCTTTGCTATTATTTTGCTCATCTGCATGAGTGAGCAAGGAAACCAGAAGTCACAATTAGCTATCTTTCTGTTAGGTGCAAACATGATTAATAGCTTCTGGCACAAGCTAGGCGTTTCGTGTTTTGAAACTGCTTATTCTAATTCTGACACATGTAAAACATGAAGTCCACATTTTTTAGAAGTATAGTTATTGGTTTGGAATACTTGTATATACATGTATTATCTTAATTATTTTTATTCTATTGGGAGAAAAATTATGAAGCAATATTGCTCTTAATTTAATTTGCAAAGATTGATAGTATTCAATTGAGATTGCTTCATAGCTTGTTTTCCTACTTACCGTATCTACCTGTGTATAAGCCGAGATTTTTTAGCCCCAAAAAGGACACTCGGTTTATAGAACCATGCCGGACTGAGATGTGCCAACAATTTAATTAATTTTACCATATTTTCATGTATTTTGATTATAGAAACTCATTAGCAGCTGCTGTATTTCCCACTCTCTGCTTATACTCGGATCAATCTATTTTTCTGGGTTTTCAGGTCAAAATTAGGTACCTCGCCTTATACGCGAGTCATCTTATACTCAAGTATATACTGTAAATCTGGTTTTTTATGAAGTTGTGGGTCTGTTAGATGTAAATTCCAACTTTGTACATTTTCTATAACAACATAAACTGCATTTTTCTACAGTGGGAGTCAGATAACTCACCTTTTTCCTTTTGTGAATATTGATTTGAAACTTATTAACTTTATTCATATGCAGCTTTTCATGACCATGCAGTCCTCTACTGGTGGTTCACACAATATCATCATTGTAATAAAATCTGATAAAGCTATTATAAATCAATACAAAAACAATATACAAACAAATGTGCTTAGCACTGCACTTCATGCAGCAACACTCAATATACATTCCAGTCCCTAAGAAAGAAGTTGAAAGTCGTGTAGTAACTATAGGATCAATGATTAATTTCCTATGCAAGCAGAGCAAAGTTGAAGGTGATACAACAAAGATTTCTACCTTATATGTAATGAGAAATGTCTGGTGTTCAAGCTGGATTCAGAAAAGGAAAAGCAGTCATGGTCATATTGCAAATATCTGTTGGATACTTGAGGACACCAAAGAATTTCAGAAGCATATTAGTCTATGCCAGTGATGGCCAACCTTGGCACTCCATGTGTTCTGGAACTTCAATTCCCAGAAGTCCTGATCAGCAGGAATGCTGACTTAGGCTTCTGGTAATTGAAGTATAAGATTACCTGGAGTGCCAAGGTTCATCATCACTGGTCTATGCTCTATAGACTGTAGCAAGGGTTCTCAACCTACAGCCCATGGGCCAGATCCGGCCCATGGCATCAAATAATCCAGCCCTCGCTGCAGCTGTCACCACCACAACCAGAATGGCAGGGAGACAACTAGTCTTGCTCCCTCAACTGTTTGTGGGAGTGTAACCCAGCCCCCTGCACTATAGCAAAGTCTTTAGCTGCTTTGATCATGAGAAATTATACATTGTTCTGAAAGAAATAAGGATGCCTCAGCACTTGATTGTCCTGATGCATAAACTATATGTGAGACAAGAAGTTACTGTTAATAGAATTTGGAGAGATAGATGGTTTTCTGGAGACAAAGATGCCAGACAAGGATGCATTTTATCCTCTTATATATTCAGTCTGTATGTGGAATATATCATATGGAAAGCCAAACTAGCTTTCCATTCAGGAGTGAAATCTGTTAGCAAAAACATCAACAATTTAAGAGAAGCAAATGATAGAATTTTTATGTCAGGAAACAGAAATGACTTGAAACAATATTTAATGCAAACGAAAGAAAAAAGTGCCAAAGCAGGATGGCAGTTGAACATTGAGAAAACGATCAGTACAATAGAACTACAAAATTTTAGAGTTGACAGTGAAGAAATTGAGATTGTGAAAGATTTTGTTTACCTTGATTCAATCATAAATCCAAATGAGAACTGTAGCCAAGAAATCACAAGAAGCCTGAGATTGGGAAGGTAGCAATGAAGGAATTAGGAAAGATAATCAAGTACAGTAATATCCCGAATAACGCGAGTACTGGATAGCGCTAAAACCGCATAACGTTACAAGATTTTCAAAAAAATCTTGTATCGAATAACGCGATTTTTAGCGTTATCCGATACAGTAGTTCTTAGCAGCAGAGTGGCTGGAAAGCTGAATGAGGTTCTCTGTTCAGCTTCCCAGCCACCCTGCAACTACGGAGGCAGGGGTGGGGAGGCTGGAAAGCTGACGGGGGGATCGCCCATCGGCTTCCCCAGCCACCCCACAGCTGCGGAGGCAAGGGCGGGTGGCTAGGGAAGCCGACAGGGAGTCCCCGTCAGCTTCTCCAGCCACCCTGCAGCTGTAGATCAGGTCCTCTGATCTCTCTGGAGCAGGTAGGGGAGCTGATCCAAGCTGTTTCTGGGCTTCCCCGACGTCCTCAGCCAGTGCAGCAAGCCAAAACGTCAGGGTTCGAATCCCGACATTCTGGCTTGCTGCACTGGCTGAGGACGTTGGGGAAGCCCAGAAACAGCTTGGATCGGGTCTCCCCACCTCCCTGGACCCGGCCGGGGGTGGTGGTGGTGTCAGAGACCCCAAAATTGGTTTAAAAATTGACTTTTTTTTTTTAACCAATTTTGGGGTCTCTGACCCTCCCGCCGGGTCCAGGGAGGTGGGGAGACCCGATCCAAGCTGTTTCTGGGCTTCCCTGACATCTTCAGCCAGTGCAGCAAGCCAAAACGTCAGGGTTCGAATCCCGACATTCTGGCTTGCTGCAGCCTCAAAGAGGGTGGGGGAACTTCAAAATTAGCACGCATCGGGTCTCCCGACCTCCCTAGAGCCAATGCGCGCTATTTTTGAAGTCCCCCCACCCTCTTTGAGGCTGCAGCAAGCCAGAATGTCGGGATTCGAACCCTGACGTTTTGGCTTGCTGCACTGGCTGAGGACGTCGGGGAAGCCCAGAAACAACTTGGATCGGGTCTCCCCACCTCCCTGGACCCGGCGGGGGGGGGGGGGTCAGAGACCCCAAAATTGGTAAAAAAAGAGGATGGTGTTTTTTTTACCAATTTTGGGGTCTCTGACCCCCCCCCACTGGGTCCAGGGAGGTGGGGAGACCCGATCCAAGCTGTTTCCAAAGTTCCCCCACCTCCCTGGAGGCTGCAGCAAGCCAAAATGTCAGGATTCAAATCCCGACATTCTGGCTTGCTGCAGCCTCCAGGGAAACGGGGCTTTTTTTAACATTGTGTGATCAATGTATCACACAACATTAAAAACCGGATAATGACGAGACTTGTGGAACCAAGTCATAACGTTATCCGGGGTACTAGTGTATAAGAATGTCTCATTGGAGACCAAGATCATTCATACTATTGTATTCCTGATCACTAGGTATAGATGCGAAAGCTGGACAGTAAAGAAAGCGGACAAGAGGGGGGGGGATGTTATTCTTTTGAAATATGGTTCTAGACTCGAGGAGAGGTCTGTGGGTACCCTGAGCTGCCAGAAAGATGAACAAGTGGCTTCTAGAACAAAATCAAGCCTGAACTGTCTGGAGGCAAAAATGATGAAGCTGAGGCTATCCTACTTTGGGGACATCATGAAAAGTGAAGATTCTCTAGAAAAAGACTGCTGGGAAAGGTGGAAGGCAGCAGAAAGAAAGGAATCCTAAATGTGAAATTGAATGAATCTATAGGGCAGTGATGACAAATCTTTTAGAGACCGAGTGCCCAAAATGTAACCCAAAACCCACTTATTTATCGCAAAGTACCAACACAGCAACAGGGGAGGAAGGAAACGCTCCCATTGGGCTGTTGAGCAGAAGGGCGGGGCGAACTCTGTGTTGGGGGGAGGGAGGAAGTGCTCCCATTGGGCTGCTGGGCAGAGGGACAGGGCAAACTCTGTGCTGGGGTGACTGCACAGGTGCTCACAGAGAGGGCTTCGAGTGCCACCACTGTCATAGGGGAAGCCACAGGTTTTAGTTTAAAATAACTGAGCAGGGTTTTGAGAGGACATTTTGAAGACCTCTCATTCATAGGTAAAGCTAGTTGTATCCAACTCTAGGGTTCAGTACTCATCTCTGTTTCATAGCCAAAGAGTCAGTGCTGTCTGCTTCTGCAGATGTTTCCGTGGTCATGTAGCAGACATGACTAGACACTGGGCCGCATGGAATGCTGTTTACCTTCCCACCGGACTGGTCCCTATTTATCTACTTGCAATTTCTTGCTTTCGAACTGCTAGGTTGGCATTCATGAGGTCTCCATCAATCAGATTATTTGATGGCATGGAACAACAAAAAACAAAAACAAATGAGCAACAATTTAAAGGTATGACTTTAAATCTTGAACCTGTTTCAAATTTGCCATTTAAAGAGATGTAAAAATACCCTATCTTAAAAACTTATTCAGTAACAAAGAGTAGAATTTTTAAAAGACCAGGTAGATTTTCTGTGACACAAATTTCTTCAGTGGAGTAGATGAGTTGATTTATAGATAAAGATAGTTTGTTGGCTATTCAGTTGTGTTAATATTTCTTATTTATTTCCATTTTTATACCACCCATCTGGGATATTTCCCACTCTAGGTGGTGTACAAACAATAAACAACTTATTTTTCTTCATGTGACCACTTCTTACTATGTATTGTCAATGATCTATACTTTAAAACGGGTTCTCAACTTTTTTTTAACCGTGGGCCGGACCACGCCCCTTCAGACAGCTGAATCAGCCAGACTGGTGGTTCCTTCACTAAACACTTCCTAAAATGCACCCACACTGTCATACCATAAATGCGTTTACGACAGCCGCAGACTCATTTATGGCTGTAGTAAACACATTTTTATGACGGCTGCAGACTCATTTAGAGCTGTAGTAAAGTATTTGTGACACTTGTAAATGAGTCTGTGGCTGATTCTGGCAGAGGCTGGAGCGAGGCCAGGGACTGGATTATTTGGTGGTGTGGGCCAGATCCAGCCCACAGGCCATAGGTTGAGAACTCCGGCTCCAAAAAGTTGCTTTTGATAATGTTGAGGACATAGAATATAGGTATTTAAGTGCAAGAAAATTACTTAAGGACACATTTGAATTTTAGTTGTAAGTTTGAACACTGTACAGTCAAACCTCGCATAAAGAGCATCTCGCTTAAAGAGTAACTCGCTTAAAGAGCAGAATTTTCTCTGAATGTTCACTTTGCTTAACAAATAAAACCAACCAAAAACTCGCTTAGCAAATAAATCGGGGTTCCCAGTCCCCCCCACAATTGGTCACTTACAATGGTGTTTAGCTTAAAGAGCAAACTCGCTTAAAGAGCAATCCTGTGGAACGCATTATGCTCTTTAAGCGAGGTACAACTGTACTTGTGTTATGCATGAGCTAAAATTACAGTACTATCATTGCACATGTAGAAAATCAAGTTGTTTATGTTTTCACAATTAGCTTGAAAGCTTGGATGTAAAATACAAACTTGATCGGGACATAATTCCAAATTAATTATGAAGTTTAATTATATTGGAAAAATAATTTTATAAGAATATTTTGAAATTATGTCCCATGCTCATACATTTGTTGATCTTTTAACAGATTCTTATTACATGTAAAGGTAATCTTTAAAATTCCTCTTATGAAGTAGTAGGGTCAAATGTAGGAATCAAGGTCTCTCTAGCTTCAGGAGCATATTACTTCACATATCCATCAAATTAATCTGTGATTGCTTTTACTAAGCCAAAATATAAATATAGTATGTGAGTTTTTCACTGTGGTGACTTTAATTTTTTCTCCATGTGACTTTAGAAACCAGACCACTTGACCACAGGAGCAGGGATCCCAGTGGGAGACAAGTTGAACATCTTGACTGTTGGTCCACGAGGCCCTCTCCTAGCTCAAGATGTGGTTTTCACTGATGAGATGGCACATTTCGATCGAGAGAGGATTCCCGAGAGGGTTGTGCATGCCAAAGGAGCAGGTTAGTTTTATAGGTTGTATGGTGGTTTTCTGCATTCAGTGTACATTAAATGTTGTGTGCACACTACAAATAACATATTGGTTTGTGTATAGTAGGCACCTGAAGACAAACTTCATGGCATTTATATTTTCTACAACCTGAAACAGGTTTTTGACTTGGATCAGTGGCATATTTTATTCTCCCTTATTGCTATACCACTGTTTAAATGCCATGGCATAATCTGTGAAATCCTTGTTTTAATCTAGTCACCATTTATTCTTCTATTGGCAGGTTAAACTTATTTTACTCTATTGTTCAGGGAGGGAAACCTATGTGGTCCTTAAGCAGTTCAAATGCAGAAAAAGATGATATCTTTATTAGACCATTAAAAAAGACCAAACAGCTAGCTTTTGATGATAGTTCATTTCCCCCAAGATGTCCACCAGTACTTTGTGGATAGTGCAGAAAAACTATAAATGACTGTCCCAAAAATTCATGGCAGGTAGTTATGCCAGGTATGCTTCTTAGAGGTATTAGGAAAAAATGTAGGCTCTAGTGGAAGTATAGTTTGAAACTACAGTACACCCAATGTACTGTATCTCTTTGTTAGATAACTCCTCCCATATTTTCAAACAACCAAGACACCAAGTGCCCAATCCACACATTGCCTTTTGACTCTAAGACGCAGACCTGCACAACCACCCAACATTAATTTTAATTGGCAAATTTATTTTTATTCATTCTTTTTTTCTTTAAAATGTAAATGAAAAAATGTCTTAAGAGTCTGAGGTGAATTTCTTTTTCTGTATTCTCCAATTTATTATGGATACAAAGATGACGCCCGCTCCTAGACCCAGACTCCTTGCTCATGGTCACGCACGCACTGGCCACCTCCAGACTTATTACAATGCACTCTACATGGGGTTGCCCTTGATGACCATTCGGAGGCTGCAACTGATCCAGAATGCGGCTGCTTGGGTGGTAATGGGATGCGGGTGGTATGCCCATGCCTTGCCACTGCTTTGGGAGCTGCATTGGTTGCCAGGGTGCCTCCGGGTGCAATTCAAGGTGCTGGTGATTACCTTTAAAGAAACTGTGTCATCCCAAGGACATCTGCCTGTTCCACTAGAGCAGACCGAAGCGCCCCCCTGATAGTTCCATCTGCTAGGGAGGCTTGCCTTTTCTGGCCCTTGAACCTCCTACCGGTTGAGCTGCGGCTCCAGGCAGAGCTTCTGCTCTTCCAAAAAACCCTTAAGACCTGGCTGGCACAGCAGGTGTGAGGGGTGGCTGAAGCGACGGCCACTCTAGGTTGGCTGATATAAGGGTTACCCGGGTTTTTAGTTTAAAAATCACGATGTGGCTGATGGGGGTGGGTTTGCAAGTTTTTACATTTTAACCTTAAAAATTTTAAACAATGTTATATTTTAATGTCTTTGTATGCAGTGATTTTATATGTTGTAAGCCACCTGGAGTCGCTTTGGCAAGGGGGCGGCAGCACAAATGGGAATTATTAAATTAAAACAATATAGATAATCTTTTCAACTTTTGTTGTTGTTGTTGTTTGGTATTTTATGTCAGAATTAAAACAAGAACCCTCACATAGTACAAGAAGAGATAGGTCATCTGTACATAGAAGTATGCATGAGTTACACTTGCTAAGCTTCTGGAGACAAATACTATATGTACTTTGACTATGTGTGTTAGTTAATTATTTTAATGTGCCAAAGGGAGTTTTGGTCTTCTGAAAAAATGGCTTCTACACTTTGGGACAGAATTTTTTAAATTAAAGAGAGCTTTAAAAATGATGCTCATGTTGAAAAATTCAGGACATCTCTCTTGGTGAGTACAAACTTGAGGGTTATACTACGGCATGAACATTATCTATGAATATGATTGTGGTATTTTAGGGATTTCATTTTCCATTTTTATTGCTGTCTTTTGTAAGGATAATTTTATAAGGAACTGAAGCTTGATTGCTTAATGCAGGAGTAGGGAACCTATGGCCTGTGGGTCGGATCTCGCCGATGGCACCCACTTGGCTTGGCATTTTCCTAAAGCCGCTCCATAGCAGGGCAGATGCTGTAAGCCTTCTTATAACAACCGCCCTGCTATGGAGCTGTATTAGGGACATGCCAAGCCGAACAGAGGGGACAAGGATGGCGACGGTGGGAGCGAGAGCATGGACTGGATGGAATGGTACTGCAGGCTGGATTCAGCCTGTGGGCCATAGGTTGAAAACCCCTGGAATAGAGCACTGAATGGAATACATCCAGTGATGGTGAATCTGGCACCCCAGCTGTTCTTGAATTTTAATTCCCAGAAGCCCTGATCATCAGAAGTGCTAACTTGAGCTTCTGGTAATTGAAGTCCAAGAACACCTGGAGTGCCAAGATTCACCATCATAGACCATTAGGTGAAATATAAAGAATCATTCTTGTGAAAACAATGCAGTGTTGACAGACCACCTTGAAGGGGATGTACATCTCTTAAGTAGATCCCTCAAAGATGTCTATATTTGTAGTGTTTCTTTGGGATGGATTGTATCTAGATTTATGTGAGTGAAAATCTGTTCATTTCGAAGGGCTTGCTCGCTTTCGCTTCCTTGCACATCATTGTGTCCATTCAAAAGTTTTTTCTTCATCTAGTTTTGACTTATTTCTTTCACACAGTTCCCAAATGGCACATTCCAAGGCTTTCTATTCAGAAGGTACAGAGGCAGTACATGGCAATTTGTAGATTTCTTTCCTTCAGTGGTAATGAATAGTGCCTTGAATCTTTCATTCCCTTCCCCTGCATTCTGATATTAGAGTTCAGACCATTGGATACTTTCTCCGGTAGACATTTAGATTATTTTTGCAGATCTCTTGCAATCTGTGAACATTTGTTCTAGAATAAATATTTACTCCACTTAAACAGAACTGCACCAAACACCATATTTGACATTGTTATCAAAGACCCTTTAAACTGTTTTTATTTAAAATTAACCATCCTATTTTTCAGGAGCTTTTGGCTATTTTGAAGTGACTCATGACATCACCAAATATTGCAAAGCAAAAGTATTTGAGCACATTGGCAAAAGAACTCCATTTGGCATTCGATTTTCTACTGTTGGTAAGGCTTTTACTTTTTGTGTGTGTATTTTCCTTTTTATTTGCATTGTATATAAAGAAGCATTCGCTGAATGTTTCTAGTTCCTGATACTGATTTAACTGTTCATGTAATCACCTCTCATTCTTCATAGTTTTCCCAAATATCATCAGTCAAACTTATGCCAAAACAGGTTCTTCATCTTCCTTCTGCACGTAACTGTTGATATTGTTGATTACAATATCTGTTGCCATAACCCAATGAAGTAATGTTTTGCTTTACAACACTTCTCATTTCCTGATTGGCATAGTTATATTTGTAAGTAAATAGAGTAATCAGATAGTTGATCTCCTTTGTAGGGGTTGGAGACACTGAATCTTTTAGAAAAAGGGTTTCCTCCTTTGCTGCAAAATGCACATCTTGCCAGTCTGCATAATAGTACTACTGAAAACTATGTTGTATTTTGTTTCTACTAAGTGTAAATGGCAAGCGAGTTAGGGAGATTGAGAGAGAGAGAGATTAGCAAAACTACCCTTTCAATTTAACCATTGTTTAAGCAGGATTTTTTAAGATGAAAACTGAAAGGTTAGTCTTCTTAATATTCTTTTCACAACCTTGTTCTCACTATCATTAAATGTAATGTATTGTGAACTTGAAAGATTTTAGTTAAATTCTCAACATAAAAATGGATGCCTATTCTATAGCTTTGAAGCCCTCCCAATGGAGTGAAAACAGGTAACTGTTTGTTTTGTATATACTGTATGTTGGGACTACATGCATTTTTTTCACAGTCTTACATTGGTAATCTTGTCTCTTAGCTGGAGAAGCAGGTTCAGCTGACACAGTACGTGACCCTCGAGGCTTTGCAATGAAGTTTTATACAGAAGAGGGCAACTGGGACCTTGTGGGGAACAACACTCCCATCTTCTTTATTAGAGATACAATGCTGGTAGGTTGGATCTTCATGGTTTTATTTTTATGAGTAAGTGCCCCAAAGAAGTCTATGAATTGTGACCAAAAGAATTAAAAAACATGAAATCCAGACTAGTTGGTTTTGTGCTCTACATAAAATTTATTTTCTAAAATGAAATTACAGTGTCTATACTAGAGAAACTAACATTAAGTTTCTCCTGGTTTTGCATTATTACTGTTATTCTTGTCCAGGTGTTTCCTGTTTTTTAATGTAAAGTTTGCCTTTAGGCAGTTCTTTCAGCTAGATTTCATAATGTGCTTGACAAAAGTAAACACACTCAGTCTAACCTTAATGGCACTTGAATGGAAAGGTTTTGTGCCTTTATACTGGTATTTTTGTTCCCACTTGTCTTGAATTTTATTATAGCAGTTGAGTCAATATTGTGCTGTAACTATCTGATATAGAGTAAAGATGTTGCCTAAAATAAGTGAATGTATGTGTATGCTACTAAAGCAAGCACAATCCTTTCAAAGAGGGATGGTTTAACGGGTCTGGAAAGCAAGCTCCAGTGGTGCCACAAGTGAGAAATACCTTTTCCTTACCTCCCTCATTCTAATGATGATAAAAGAGTAACTCAGCAGAACTTTCTGAGAAGATTTTTGCTTGTAGGTGGGCTCAAATGCATAAACTATATTCTCCTTCGTGTTGTTTGGGGATGCACACTGATGGGTTCTGCGCCTGCGCTGAATCCTGAGCGGAGCTGGAAAGCTGATTGGATAAAGAGTTTTGAATGTGGGACTGCCCACCATGCCCAACCCCTTTAGGCGCCATTTCACGCTTTCCCCTCAGTTTGCTTTTTTCCGCTGCGCAAGCAGGAGCCTGGGAAAAAAGCTGTGAGTACTTTAGCTGAGATTGTCTCAGAATCTTCCAATTTTTCTAACTTACAATTTTTCTCGGACCAGGGGACTTGATCCCTTGGTCCTCGTGTGGCTGGGGCTCGCCCTCAGCCGCCGGTAAAAAAAAAAAAACCAAGAGAAGGAAACCGTTTTTTCCTGCAATCTCGTGCCGGGGCCTCCTGGCCGGGATAATTTTTTCTCTTCGGCCAGCTACCTCGGTGGATGGCCTCAGCGGCAGCGTTCAAGCAGTGTCCGTCCTGCAAGAGAAAGTTCCCTAGTTCGGACGGACACGTGCGCTGCCTCCGCTGCCTCGGGGAGAGCCATCAGGTCCAGACCTGCGAGGTGGGTAGAGGCTTCTCGAAGGCCGCTATCAATAACCGCCAGTACCGCCTCCAAGCCTACCTCATGGAGGCCGCACTCGCACCACCGCCTCCCCCAGCTCCAGACCAGGCCGCTGCCTCAACGTCTGCTCCTTCGACCTCCGCTCCTTCTTCACGGCCGTCGGCCTCCGAACTGTTTAAACGGAAGAAGGAGCAGGAGAAGAAGAAGAAAGACAAGAAAGAGAAGAAGAAGCGTCGTAGCTCTTCGTCTTCTCTCCCACCGACCCCGGGACCGGCTCACCCCTCGCCGCCACGCTCCCTAGCATCCGCCCCGGTTGCAGCCCCACCTACGCCGGGCAGGATGTCGGTCGATGCCCGGGAAGCCGCCACGCCGGAGAGGGTCCCCAGCCCTCCGCCCTCGCCAGAGGCTCTTCCACCTCCACCGCCGCGACGATCTTCCTCTCTTCACGTCCATTCCGTGGCTCCTGGTCTGGCTTCCGAAGCGCCACCCCAGTTGAGCCTCATCGGCCCGTTTATCGAGGCGATGGTGCGGAAGCTGCACGCCGAGCTCCAAGGCCCTCGACCAACACCATCCGAGTTCGTGGAGCACCCTCTGCCTCCCGAACCAGCCACGGAGGCACCACCGCTCCGTGACGAGGGCCCGGCACCAAAGAGGCAACGAGTGGAACAGGCGCGGTCGGAGGCCTCTCTCCCTCCGTACCAGCTGCCTTTGCCGGGGAACGATCCGAGATCCGCCAGGCCGTACTGGTTGGACTCGGACCCCGAGGCCTACCTGCCACCGCCCAGCATCTCGGAGCGGTCGGGAGGCTCCGATGACTCGTCGGACCAGGAGGAGGAGGATCGGCCACCACCGGTTGCGGTTGACAAATCCCCGGACGATAACATCGGCTCCGTCCATGGCTCCCAACCGGAGGACCAGAAAACGTACACGGCCCTCATCACCCGCCTCGGATCCACGCTGGGGATCCGGGCGGAGGCTCCCCTGGACGAATGCGAAGATGTCGTCTGCGGCATGGCCGACCGGAAGGAGCTAGTCCCCGTCCGCCTGGGACTACTCCCGAAGATCGCCAAGGCGGCCAAGGAGGTCTGGAAGAGACCCGTCTCTTCCCATTCGGTGTCCAACAGGGTGGACTCCATGTACAGACTGCTGGACGACTCCAACTTCTTGCATGTCCACCCGGCGCCGAACTCCCTAGTGGTGAAAGGCTCCCAACACCGGACACCGATCAGTAGCACCCCTGTTCCGTCGACCCAGGAAGGGAAGAAGCTGGACGCACTGGGCAGGAGGTTCTACGCCAATGCCTCCTTGTCCTTCCGTGCGTCCAACTACGCGACGGCCATGGGGGGCTACCAGTGCCGACTGTGGGAACAGGCGGAGTCCTTCAAGTCGCTGCTACCACCGGACAAGCGAGCGGACTTCGAGAGGGTCTGCATGGAGGGAAACCAACTCGCTCTCCAGCAGATCCGTACGGGCCGCCACGTCACGGAGTCGGAGGCGAAGAACCTGGCCTCCGCCATCCAGCTTCGTCGCCACGCCTGGCTCCGCTCCGCTGACCTGCAGGACGACGTCAAGCGGCTTGTGGAAGAGTTCCCCTTCGACAGTGAGGGCCTCTTCGCCAAGGAGACCGACACCTCCTTGGGAGAGCTGAAGGGTGACTACGCCACCATCAAGCAGCTCCGCCCTCCACGCCGTGGGTCCAACCGTTACCAGCAGGACCAACCATCGACGTCCCAGGCGGGTCCGTCCTACCAACCTCGCCCACCGCAGAGGCAAGGCGACTACTCCCGGTACCAGCCCTACCGGCCACGACCACAACCCAGCCGTCCACGCTACCAGCAGCGTCACCAGACTGGTAAACGGACGGAACGGAAGGGCAAACAACGTGTTTGACTCTTCCGTGGCCGAGACTCTACCCTACCGTCCCCTCGCCAACTACCTATCGGCCTGGTCTGCCATCACCACAGACCGATGGGTTTTAACCATCTTAAACTCTGGCTACGCGATCGAGTTCAAGAAATGCCCTACTGTCGGACGGGTCCGCGTCACCGATCCGTCCCCGCCGCTCCAGGAAGAACTATCAGCTCTCCTAGAGAAGGCCACCATAGAACCGGTTGCAGCGTCGGAGTCTCACGAAGGGTTCTTCTCCCGCTATTTCCTCGTGGACAAAAAAGACGGGGGGGGGACCCACGTCCAATCCTGGACCTCCGTCTCCTCAACAAGCACATCGACGCGAGGAAGTTCCAGATGGTGACTCTTCACTCCATCCTCCCACTGATCAACCACGGGGACTGGTTTACCGTCATCGACCTGAAGGATGCCTACTTCCACGTATCCATCAGAAGGGAACACCGCCGCTTCCTACGCTTCCAGGTCGGCGGCGACATCTACCAGTACACCTGCCTACCCTTCGGCCTCTCCACCGCTCCGAGGGTATTCACGAAGTGTATGGCGCCGGTGGCTGCTCATCTTCGGCTGCAAGGCGTCCAAGTGTTCCCGTACATAGACGACTGGTTGGTCTGCTCCCCAACCCAACAGAAAGCCAAGGACGATGTTGCCCATTGCCTGGCCCTTATGCAGAGTCTCGGTCTACGGGTCAACTACAAGAAGTCTCAGTTGACCCCCACTCAACGAATAGACTACATCGGAGCCGTATTGGACTCTCTGGCTCTAAGAGCCTACGCTCCTCCCAAACGTCTGCTCGACATCCGCACGGTAGTGGCACGGATCCAAGGCAGTCGTCGCGTCCGTGCGAGGGACGCTCTCCGCTTACTAGGACTCATGGCGTCGACCACAGCAGTGATCTCGCACGCCAAGCTCAAAATGCGGTCGCTCCAGTCGTGGCTCCTAGCCTCCTTCGACAGCACCCACGACGACCTCGGGAAGTGGCTCACACCGACTCCCGAACTGCGAGACCAGCTGAACTGGTGGACAACGGACCGCAATGTGACCGCCGGGAAGCTCTTCACCCTCCCCGCGCCATCCGTCCAGGTCACCACCGACGCGAGCACACACGGATGGGGTGCGTGCTGCCTCGGGTTACGGGTCCACGGCATCTGGACGCCCACGGAAGCCGACCGCCACATCATCTTCCTCGAGCTGTTAGCGGTGAGGAAGGCGATGAGGTCCTTCAGACTGTCACTAGCAGGCCGCGTGGTGCAGATCGCTTTGGACAACACCACGACCCTAGCCTACCTCAACCGGCAAGGAGGGACCAAGTCCCTCTCCCTCCTTCACCTGACGGTCCAGATTTGGGAGTGGTGCCTGAAGGTACATGTGTTCCCCATCGGTGTCCACATCCAGGGCACACTGAACTTAGAGGCGGACTCCCTGAGCCGCAAAGGGACAGCGATGCACGAATGGGAACTGGACGGATCGGTGTTCGACCGCCTGTCCCGACGGTGGGGCACACCGAGCCTAGACGTGTTCGCGACACAGATCAACACCAAGTGCCGCCGTTACTGCTCCCGGGCGGGGATCGGCCACGGATCGGAGGGCGATGCCTTCATGGTGCCGTGGCACCAGGAACTACTGTACATGTTTCCTCCGATCCTTCTCATCCAACGGGTCCTGGTACGGATCCGTGCGGAGAACGCCTGGGTGATCCTGATTGCCCCGTCCTGGCCGCGCCAGCCGTGGTTCCCGCTACTCCAAACCCTGGCTTGCGACCGCCTCCGCCTACCCACCGATCCGAACCTCCTCCGCATGGAGGACGGTCGGATCCTCCACTCGGATCTGCCGAGCCTACACCTGACGGCCTGGCTTATCCGCCCAACATAACGCGGATCCTTGAACTTTCAAGGAAACCTTCCACGCGAAAGTCCTATGATGCCAAGTACCGTCGCTTCATAGACTTTCTAGCATCCAGGGACCGTACCGTGGACTCAGCATCCCTGCAGGCCGTCATGTCCTACCTCCTGCACCTGGCCGAGTCAGGATCTGCACACTCATCCTTAAAGGTCCACTTGGCTGCGGTGGTAGCCAAGGCCCCACCTTCATCAGTATTGTCCTCCGCTTTCAGAGACAAGACTGTTAAAAGATTCCTCCAGGGACTGCGTAATGCCTACCCTCCAGTAAAGATACCACCTCCTCAGTGGTCCCTCACTGCTGTGCTCACCGCGCTTACGAAGGCGCCCTTTGAGCCCATGGCTACAGTGGACATTAAGTTTGTTTCTTACAAAACTGCCTTTCTCGTAGCCATCACCTCTGCCCGGAGGGCAGGAGAACTGGCAGCCCTACGGTCTGACCCTCCTTTTCTCAAGTTCTACCCCGATAGGGTAGTATTGCACCAGGACCTGGCCTTTCTGCCCAAAGTCCTGACTGAATTCCACCTGGCCCAGTCCATCACGTTTCCAGCATTCTTCCTGAATCCTTCGTCTGCACAAGAAAGAGTGTGGCATTCGCTGGATGTCAGGAGGGCCTTGCTGTTCTGCACACAAAGGACTGCGTCCTTCAGGAGAGCCAAGCAACTGTTTGTGGCCTATGGTGGCAAGTCCAAGGGACACTCTCTGTCTGCCCAGAGACTTTCCAAATGGATCTCAAGCACCATCTACCTGGCCTATGAGATGTCATCTCTGCCACCCCCGCCTCATGTCCGGGCTCACTCCACCAGGACATTGGCTTCCTCCACTGCGTTCCTCGAAGGCATCCCGATGGAGGACATCTGCAAGGCTGCTACCTGGTCCAGGTCCTCCACCTTCATCACCCATTACCGGGTTGACACAAGGTCTGCTTCCGATGTCAGACGAGGCAGATCCATCCTGATGGCTGGTCTCCGATCCTCTTCGCTGATGACCGCCCATCCATGATGCCATCGCGCTCTCCTACATCTCAGGACGCCGGCTGCCCACCATCCAAGTAAGTGAGCTTGCTAGTCACCCATCAGTGTGCATCCCCAAACAACACAAAGGAGAAGGACAGGTTTCACTTACCAGTAACTATCGTTCTCCGAGTATGTTGTTTGGGGATTAACACAACCCAACCCTGCCTCCCCTCAGGGCTGCCGGCCTGAGATGGCCTTATGCTTAGCGGGCAGCTTTAATATCAAACTGAGGGGAAAGCAAGAAATGGCGCCTAAAGGGGTTGGGCATGGTGGGCGGTCCCATATTCAAAACTCTTTATCCAATCAGCTTTCCAGCTCCGCTCAGGATTCAGCGCAGGCGCAGAACCCATCAGTGTGAATCCCCAAACAACATACTCGGAGAACGACAGTTACTGGTAAGTGAAACCTGTCCTTCTCCTTGCCTGTCTAGGACCTAAAAAGTTAGCATTATATATTGTGTGCAACAAAACAACACACAGCAGCTGTGTTAGCTCAGATATTATATGATTCTTTCATCAAGTTTTGGTAGTCAAATAAACATCAGCAGATTTCCCTATCTGAACATTGATTAGTTCTTCCATCATTATTAGTTCTTTCTTGATAGGCCTGGTTCTCAGTTTCATATAGCAGATAGTTGGTGAAACTAACAGTAACTAGATCATAGAGTAAACAAAGCAAAAAACAAAAAAACCACAGTGGCACTTTAAAGACTAACTCCTGTATTTTAATGTTAGCTTTCATGGATCAAGTCCACTTCATCAGACATGAGTAGATTTTCATGGCATACATTTATACAGCTTCCCAGAGCAGCTGAACAAAGTTGGTTGGTTAAAGAAACTAATATGTAAATCAATGAGTTATTTACAAGCTGTACTAAAATGCAATCAGTTTGGCTTTTTACAGGTGTGAATCTCTGATAGAAGTCAGTTTGAGGCGTTAGTTTTGCAGAATAAACATTCTGACATTACACATCTGACTGATGAGTTAATTGAGGAAGCTTTATGGGATAGGCACAGCCAGAGGTCAACTGTCCTGAGAAACATCTCCCTCCCTTCTTTCCACATTTTAAAGTCTGTTCTGCAAGGTGAATGCAACCCCTTAATTGTGGCATTTTTAAATTTGTTAATGTCTCAAAAAACTTTGACTAATATTCAAACCTTTGCGATTAGTGTCCAGCATGTGTATATATTTTATCTACGCTGTCTTTCTCTGAATTCTTGTTTTGTAATTTCCTTGTTCCAGAATGGCAACTTTTAGGTCCAGTTCAGGTAATGTTTTGAAACAGGTTTCAATGTGTTGGTTTTTCTGATGTCTGATTTATGTCCATTAATTCTTTAACAGTAACTAGGCAGCTGCAAAATTGTTCTTTTCAAGGCTCTCCTGATGATTTTGTAGAAACTTTCATGCTTTCTTTTATTAAATAGTTGGGGGCTTTTTTTTTGCTTTCAAGATTGATGCTTCTGCATTTGGCAGAGTAGATTTTAAAATGTGGATTTGAAATTACAGATCCATGATTTCAAAGTGAATTCTGTTCAAATGAATGGGATGTGTAGTAGACCTAATTCTAAGTACATATGTATGTATGTATTTATTTAATTATTTACGTATTCTGTTTTTTATTAGTTTCCATCCTTTATCCATAGTCAAAAGAGGAATCCACAGACTCATCTGAAAGATCCAGACATGGTGTGGGACTTCTGGAGTCTCCGTCCTGAGTCTCTGCACCAGGTAGAGTCAAGCCTTTTTAAAAAAATAAATAAATCTTAAGCCCTTTTTCTTTTCCTTGCATAATGAATCACCCTTCTTCTTTTATTTGCTTGTGCTTCTTCAAGGAGGGTAAAAAGAAGAGACTAAAACCTATGTGTAAAAAGATTACTTCTCGTCATATGATTAGATTAGATTTGCTTTGCTCTGGAAAAAGTTAGCAGAAAGGAAGTGAGAGAGAAAGACTGTGGAAGGTTAGAGGAAGAGAAGAAAAATGTCCTGCTCTAAGGGTTCTATAGAAAGAAGAAGGAAATTAAATTTTGAGGTCTACTGATGGTCATCTTCCATCCATGGAGGGAGACAATAAGGTCCTGGCCTGAATTGGATCATGTGTAATTATATGTGCATGACCTAATGTTTGGTGACACATCTGTCTCTATGTAAACAATTGGTTAGAAGCAACATATTCCATGTTTTCTTGTCTCCAAACATATAACAAGAATTTGTGGAAGAAAGGTATTTTTACCTATTGCAAGGTATGCCACACAGTGAAGTATTATGATGATATCATGCTAAGAAAAAGTGTGATTGGAACTTTGTATTGTTCAGGAAAATAATAGTTTAGCAAGTATATGGACAGCTAGTTTTAGTTGAGATGTTACTGAAGACGGCTTTAATGAAAGATTTTAATAAAGTTTTGTTTTTGTTTCTGTTTAGGTATCATTTCTTTTCAGTGATCGTGGTATTCCAGATGGACACCGTCATATGAATGGTTATGGATCACATACTTTTAAGCTAGTGAATGCTAGCGGAAAAGCAGTGTACTGTAAATTTCATGCAAAGGTAAATGTAATAATTTTTCTGTTTTGCATTTTTTTTAGAAACAGCTTTTTTCAGTTTGGATTAGTGATCGATTAAAATGTAGGTTACTTTATATAATCACCATGTATTAATAAATGTATATATATAAAGTCTGTTCATAGGCTTTTGCTTAAATCAGTTTTTATGTAACTCGAAGCAAACCCATAGGAAAAATTATTTTTTACATCACTCAAAGGAAACCCATAGGAAAAATAACCTTTATGTAATTCAAAGTAAACCCATAGGAAAGCATGTAAATCGGGACACGGTTTTAGCACAAAATCATTATGTAAGTCGAATTTTATGTAACTCGAGGCATATGTAAGTCGGGATTTTACTGTACAGTAATACCTCGGATAACGTTTACCTCGGATAACGCTAAAATCGCATAACGTTAAGTAATCGGGGGGGGGGGGAGAATTGGATCGAATAACGTTAAGGTCCTATGGGATGGATCGGATAACAACCACTAAAGCCTGTGCGGTTACAATGTATCTCTATGGAGCTTTAACATTATCCGATCCATCCCATAGGATTTTAACATGGATCGGATAACACTAAAGATCGGATAACACCAAGACTTGTGGAACCAAGTTTTAGCATTATCCGAGGTATTACTGTATTTTATTTCTTTAGAAGCTTTAGGCTCCTTTACTGGAGTGCCATGCCACTGCTGTGGCTGTTTTGATGGCAGTTTATTTAAATTTGGAAAACAGCACTGTACAAGTTAATGAGCTTAATAAAATAGGTTTCTTGTGCATTTAATTGCTGGACTAAGAGTTTTTGTTGATTTATTTTAAAATAATCCTGCACAGAGCAATATAAGTATCCTATACAGCATTGCTTTTACTGTTGTCAATTTATTATGTGGAAATGGATTATTTCTTTATGAATACTAGATTACAGACAACAGGAATCTAACTTCTAAGATGATATGTGATGTCTGTGCTTCCCCACATATTTGGATGTAGGCTTCTTTCTGTTGCTATAGCCTTGTACAGTGGTACCTCGCTTAAAGGATTGCTCTTTAAGCGAAACACCATTGTAAATGACCAATTGTGGGCGGGGGGGATTGCGAACCCCAATGCATTTGTTAAGCGAGTTTTTGGTTGGTTTTATTTGTTAAGCGAAGCGAACATTCAGAGGAAATTCTACTCTTTGAGCGAGTTACTCTTTAAGCGAGGCACTCTTTATGCAAGGTTTGACTGTATGTTCTGTCTTGCTTTAAGTTTTTAGATTGAAGCCTGTTGCCCCAATTACATTTCTGTTAGTGATTTAGGACAAAGATTAAGAAATCATTGCTTTTTCCCTTAGAAAGTCTTAGAATTTTTACATAATTTGGATGCCAATAGATTAATTTCAATATTTGCAGACAGATCAAGGAATCAAAAATCTATCAGTTGAAGAAGCAGGAAGACTAGCGTCTGAAGATCCTGACTACGGCCTGCGTGATCTTTATAATGCTATTGCGTCTGGAGACTATCCATCTTGGACTTTTTACATTCAGGTTATGACATTCGAACAAGCTGAGAAATTTCCATTCAATCCTTTCGATTTAACTAAGGTAAGCATGTTTTGGTAACTCCTCTCCCTCTCCTTCTCTCCCCCATCCCCCCTCTCTCTCACACACTTTCTTTGCCCACTATGTCTCAAAAGCTTGATTTGAAATGCAGCCATAATAATATATCTGTTGTGTATTCTAGATTTGGCCTCACAAAGATTATCCTTTGATTCCTGTGGGGAAAATTGTCCTAAATAGGAATCCTGTCAACTATTTTGCTGAGGTGGAGCAAATGGCCTTTGACCCAAGCAACATGCCTCCAGGGATTGAGGCTAGCCCTGATAAAATGTTGCAGGTAACCAGCATTAGCTTTTTATTTCCTGTATACAAATAGAATTTTCATCTTAAGGTCTGTAAATTTACTAATATAATATATTTTTCGGGATTTTTCTTCTGTCAGCTTCAGATTCAGTATGTTGACTTTGGATCTCTACTAGGTTTGTTTATTGTTTATTGGATTTCTGTATCACCCATCTGGGTGTTAACCTACTCTGGGTAGTGAACAAGCAGAGAAACCAATAACAGAAATATCTGCAACAAATTAAAACCCACCACCAACAAATACCTCACAAACTAAACTTAGTTGTCGTCTGATGGCATTAGGACTGAACCTAACTGGCTAATTTGATAAAGGGACAACGCCCTGAAATGCCTCCTTAAAAAAGAGTGTTTTTAGTTTTTTAAAAATAGTGTATTCCAGAGTATTGGTGCCACCACCGAGAAGGCTCTATTTCTAGTTAAAGACTTTCGGGCCATCTTTGGTGCTGGCACCTGGAGTTGCACCGACTGTGATGTAGGTGATGTAGGGTGCTGTTTTGAGGGAGAGACGCTCAGACAGATAACAAGGTCCCAAACTGTATAGGGCCTTGTATGATAACATTAACACCTTGTATCTGACACAGTAGGCAATAGGTAACCGGTGCAGGCTTGCCAAGGCTGGGGAAATATGATCAAATTTCTTTAAACCTGTCACCAGCCTGGCTGCTGCATTCTGAACCTGCTTTAATCTCCTTATCAGACACAAGGGCAGCCCCAGATAGAGAGCATTACAGTAGTCAATCCGTACGATTACCAATGAATGGGTCACTGTTATGAGAAACCGACTGTCAGAGTAGGAGCGTAACTGCACAGTCTACTGGAGCTAGAAAACAGCAGCTTTGGACACCGCCACTATTTGTTGTTCAAATGAGTGCAGTGGGTCCATAATGACCCCCAGAATGCAGACCTGGGCCCTAGGGGTAAGAGTAATTCCATCCAAGGTAAGGACCAGGCCTCTCAGTTGGGCAGGCGGCCTCTCAAAACCAAAACCTCTGTCTTGCCAGGGTTCCGTTTCAGCCTAATAGCCTTGGTCCATACCATTATCAAGTCTAGGCACTTGTCAAGATGTCGGACCACATCCATTGCAGACGATGAAAAGGAGAGATAAGAGTTGGGTGTCATCCGCATACTGGAGACATCAAACCCCAAATCTCCTAATGACCTCTCCCAATGGCTTCATCTAAATATTAAATATCAGGAGCTGGGACAGACAGGCCTTCATTCCGTCATGTTGTATCTAGGTCTCAAACTGCTGACTTGTCAGCCTTCCGGCTAACAAGGCGAGCTTCTTAACCACTGAGCCACCACAGTCCCATATCTTTACAGCTGATAGTGGGTCTTCTACTGCATCTGTTATAGATACTTATAGCAGCACTGCCTCTGGAATGCTGATATGAAAAATATGTGTCCAAGACAACTATGTTTTTGTTAAATGTCAAGCTTTGCTAGCAGTTAACATACCAATAATAATGTCATTGAGCAAGATTGTTTTCTGCTGCTCTTCCAGAAGATATGGGATTAAAATCAGCGGATTCAGGTTACTGAAAAGAATTTCTAAAAAGACATCAGAGATATCTTGATGGCTATTTATAGAATACATCAAAAGGTGGTGGATTTTCCTTTATTAGAGGTTCAAAAACAGATTGGATACTCTTATGTCAAGGATGCCTTCTATGCACTGGTTGTGAGTTGCACAACCTCCTGTGCAACTTCCACCTCTACAGTTCTATTATTTTCTGATTCTATGATCACTTGATGATTATACTGGTTTTCACTGTGTGAAACAGACTCCTGGGTGTAGCTATTTGATCTAATCCAGGCCATGCATTCTTATATTTTTACTGTTTTTGGGAGATTGTAACTTTCTGTCCCTTATATGCTGAAGGAACTAGCTGGTTTTAAAAAAATGGATGTTATAGCCATTTAAATTACTGGAACAGTCTGAAAGTAGTGGAAATAGAGATTATCCATTCTTACTTTTGCTCCTGTAACATATTTTTCCAGGGGCGTCTTTTCTCCTATCCTGATACTCACAGACACCGTCTGGGCCCCAATTACCTTCAAATTCCTGTAAATTGTCCATACCGAGCTCGAGTTGCCAACTACCAGAGAGATGGGTTTATGTGCTTGACTGATAACCAAGGTAATTGTGAAATCTTTCAGAATTAGATTAGGGGGAAGGAATGTGCACCAATTTGAGGAGAATGTTTTTTCTACTTCCACACCCGCTTTGAGTACTTTAAGTATTTGATATATTTATGTGTATCATTATGGTGTTTACCTGCTTCTTCTTCTTTTTGCCTTTTAAAGAGGAAATGTCAGTGTAGCCATATGGTTGTACTGTACAAGAATTTTATTAAAGTACATTATCAGTTTTATTGCAACTTAGTGGCATATATCAAAACATCATGCTTATGGTGAAACAAAGAAATGGTATGTGAATCCATTAATATACAGTTGTGCAAATAACCAATTGTGGTTTCAGCTATTTAGGGAGAAACCTATACTGGAATAAAACCTGAAATCACACCAGTGTGATTCTACAGCTTCAGCGAATGCGTGTAAACTAAAATGTGACTCTGAATCAAAAGCAAACCAATCATACTTATATAGAGCTTAGTGCATTCTCTGGATGATTCATAGGTTAATTTGCATTTTGCCCCCAACATACTAGGTCCTCATTTTACCACCTTTGGAAGGATAGAAGGTGGAGTCAACCTTGATCCCTGGTCAGCATTGAACTCACAACTTTTTGGTTGTAGTACAGCAGTTTAACCACTGTGTCACCAAGGTTACTAAGATTATAATATGCAAGTCTTTCTTGAATACAGTATTCTGTTAGATTGTAGTTTGACTATTTAGTATTGGTAAGGACATAATGAAGAGATGTACCAATAAACAGATTAGTGAACCTTCCTAAGCATGTGGAGAGCTTCAACATTAACTGGATCAAGTTCTTGATTGGATGTCAGCTTGGGACCAAATAAAGGTAATAAGGAAATGTGGACTAAGAAAATTTTATTTCTTTCCTTGGAGAATGATGACTACAGAATACAGTACATTAATAAATATAACTAGCTAGCTGTGAGGCAACAATAGATCAATTTCAAACTTCCTTTCTAATAATAATTAGGGGTTTTCTCTTTTGGTTTTTGGGCCTTCAGAGTTCACCAAGAATTTCCCTGGCCTAATTCTGGCAATTCCAACCTACAAACAGATGTGCATTTAGCTCACCTGAAGCAGGGCCTGTAAGTGAGGCTGCATGGCCTTCCCTGGCCTTTCTTCCTGTTGATAATGTAAAAAAGAAAAAGTTGTGTTTCTTTGGGAGTCATAGTTATTTGGGAAATGTCTCTGTAGAGGCTAATGTGTGGGATTACAACTTCCAGGAAGGACTGCAGCAGTTTCCTTTCTTTTTTTACATGAGCAGTATGAAGCAAGTCTGGAGAGACCTAAGTGGACAGAAAGGTACATTTAGATGCAAGTGGGCTAAATGTACTTGTCTGTAGGTGTGTGTTTTTGTGGGCTTGAATTCTGCCTGAGGGAGTTAATTGGAGAATTCTGAGGAAGCGTTAATAAAACAGCACACCCCTACTATAGCAGGGGTTCACAACATTTTCCCTCCAGGGCCCAGACCTGCCCCGACACTCCCACCAGGTGCCAGAGGTGTGGTTGCTCCCTGGGCTTATGTTTTAGTCGTCATCAGTGGTGGCAGCGGGAATTGTGCCATCTTTCCAGCTTCTTGCACAGCCTCCACTGCTCCCCACGGAGGCTTTTTGGAGCATAATCTCATGTTTTTAAGAACTTTTAGAGTTTTTAAATTTTTTAATTATTAGTATTTTATTGGATGGGTTTGGGTTCGTGGGTGTGTTTTTATCTTGTAAGCCGCCCAGAGTCGGGTATCCCCGATTGGGGCGGGATAATAAATGGGAATAATAAATAATCACTCCGGGGTTTTTTTATGCATACCCGCTGCATTTCAGCTGCTAGAAAGAACTACTGAGTGACTTCCTGGTTCCGCCCTGGGAACCCAGCCACTGACACAAGCTCCACCCGGCACTAGAAGACACCCAGTGGTGCTTTCTAGCAGCCAAAATGCAGCAGGCATGGAGTGGAAAAAGCCCAAAATGGAGCGATTGTGCTCAGAAAAGCTTGCTGCCGTGGGGAATGGTGGAGGCTGTCTAAAACCCCGGAAAAACTGTGTGATTCCCATCACCAATGCAGTGAGAGATGTATTGCGACTTCTGGTGGTGAAGGGGGTGGGTCTAGTGCCTGGGTTTTGACTGAGGGCCAGATTAGGCCTACGGCCCAGGGGTTGCAAAACCCTGAACTATAGTAAAGTATGCAATTTATTTGTAGGTGGTGCTCCAAACTATTATCCAAACAGTTTTACTGGCCCCGAGGTGCAACCCAGTTCGAAGGAGTGTTGTTCAAACGTTTCGGGTGATGTACAGCGCTTCAATAGCTCCAATGAGGATAATGTGTCTCAGGTGAGTACAACAGAAGCAGCCAGTGGACTTGTTTTGGAAAAAAGATGCACACGTAACATCTTAAATTGGTAACATGATCATTGTTATGTACTTATCACAGCTGCCAAACATCTTCTCTGAAAGCAGGTTGAAAATAAGTTTTTATACCTTTCTGACCTGCAGTAGCTAAGTTGTGGCTTCTTATACCCATTTTTGTGTTCTTTTCTCATCATGTCTATCCATGTGAAAACAATGATCTCATTCAGGTGTTCCCTGGATGTGATTTTGACCCCCACATGCTGGGTACTCATTTTACTAACCTCGGAAGGCTGAGTCAAGCTTGTGCCCTGGTCAGGATCGAACTTGCAACCTTTTGATTGCAGTACAGCAGCTTAACCACTGTGTCATCAGGGCATTTTAATATCCTCTTGTTCTAAATAGAGGCCTAAGAGTGCACAGAAAGAGGCTTCTCAAAGATTGTGGTATTTTTGAACCACAATCAGGCATGCCCTGGGCAACACGCACCTTGTGTTGACTAATCTTTCTAATACTAATTCAGGTGAAAGGAACTGCAGAAAGAACTCGCCAAAAGGTGGTTTCACTTTGGCAGTTTCATGTCTTGCCTAGACAAGGAAGAAGAAGATAGAGGCTTTGAGCTGCTTGTATTGGAGAGTGTGGCACTATAGGCATGTATAGTATCTTTACACTGGGGTTGTTGTGTGTGTGTTTTTTTTTTTTTTTTTGGGGGGGGGGGAGATCATTGTTGCAAAGCCATTGAAAATTTCTGAATTCCAAACCAACAATACACATCTTATTATAAGCCTACAACAATTCCTTTTGATTTCATTTTGGCAGGGATTAAGTTAGCTAATGAGACATTATTTTAGATTTAGTTTTTGTTCTAATTTTTTAAAATTCTTAGATTTCTAAGTAGCATCAAGCTCTAATGGGTCAAATGTTTGTCTCCAACATTTATTTAAAGGTGCGAGATTTCTATACCAAAGTCCTCACAGAGGAAGAGCGTGAGAGGCTTTGTCGGAATCTTGCCGGCCATCTTAAGGATGCTCAGCTTTTCATTCAGAAGAAAGCTGTAAGTGATAAATTACAATATTCACTGACATCTGTTCTGCACTTTAGACATAAGGGCATTTAAGTAGATAAACATCTGCTCAAAACTCTTTAGATGCTTCAAAATATAAGATGAGAACAAGGAGTAAACAAAGATTAAAAGTATTAAAGAAGTAAAGGTTTGAACATATATTATGAGAGCATATTATTCAAACATACAGATCTCATGAAACAGAATTCCCTGGATGCAGGAGAATAAATAATATAGGGCTTCTGCCCATTGAAAGGATACATGTTCAGTAACCATGTCTTGCTTGCATACTGATGTGGCTGGCTTGTGATAAGACAGACCTGCTAATTAAAGCAGCTTGATTGCTGAATTTTTACTTTTTTGTTTGATCTAAGTAATTTAAGCTTGATTAAACTGTAGTTCTAAGTTTTTAAACACGTTGATCAAAATCCTGTTATTTACAGCAGTAGGCATATTGTTGTGAATCACAATATGCGTTGACATATGACAATGAAGACATGTAGCAACTCATTAACATGTGGCAGTTACCCATTGTATTTACACCATCATGGTTATGCCTTCATATTCTAATCCAGGGATACCCAAACTATGGCCTGCAGGCTGAATTTGGCCCACACATCAAATTATCCTGCCCTTGCAGCTCCTAGAAGCAAAAGTAAAATATGCTCGCGCATGTGTAAAATGCTTCCGTAAATACACTTGTGGCTGTCGTAAACTCATTTACCATAGCCGTGGGCGCATTTACGGCAGTGTTTTGCGCAGGCACATTTTACTTCAGGTGGGAGGAACCACATGACCAGCCCGCAGGCCAAACAGTTTGGGCACCCTTCTTTTAATCCCTGTGATTTTGCCCAATGGCACTTAACTTCTAGGTCAGTTTTCTAAGGTTACTCTGTTACGAAATTTTGCATTAAAAATATTGCCATCAGATTGGCTCAGTTCAATTCCAAATTCCCTTAAATGTACATGTCTGCTAGGAGGCAGAATGAGTGAACAGGTAGTTATGAGGCAGTGCTCTTTTACAGTAAGTTCTGGATAGACTTAGGACCCACTTGTTCCCATGCTTGGTGCATGATAGCCTGTGAAAAATACATGTACAGTAATACCCCGGATAACGATTGGACCGGAAAACGCTAAAACCACATAACGATGCAAGATTTTTGGAAAATTTTTGCATTGGATAACGTTATTTTTAGCGTTATCCGGTACAGTCGTGTGTGGGGGTGTGTGTGTGTGTGTGTGGATTGGGTAGAACATCTACCCAATCCAACCTCCCCAGCGCCTGCCCGCACGGTGTTTGGAAAGGGTATGGGGAAGATTCCCCGTACCCTTTCCAAACACCGTGTGGGCTCATGCGTGTCAGATGGGGGCTGGGGAGGCTACAGAGATCTTCCCCGTAGCCTCCCCAGCTCCCGTCTGACACGCGCGCCTGGCCGCACGGTGATTAGAAAGGGTGCGGGGAAGTTCCCCCATACCCTTTCCAAACACTGTGCAGGTGCGCGTGTGTCAGACGGGGGCCGGGGAAGCTACGTATATCTTCCTCGTAGCCTCCCCAGCCCATGTCTGACACACAGGCGCCTGCCTGCACGGTGTTTGAAAAGGGGATGGAGAAGTTCCCCCGTACCCTTTCCAAACACCGTGCAGGCGCGCGCAAAGCGTGTGATGGGAGTTTGGGTGCCGGGTTGAACGAGCGCCTGCCCGTTCAACCCGGCACCCAAATTCCCATCGCAAGCTTTGCTATGGGAGTTTGGGTGCCGGGTTGAATGGGCGGGCACTCGTTCAACTTGGCACCCAAACTCCCATCGCACGCTTTGCTATGGAAGTTTGGGTGCCGGGTTGAACAAGTGCCCGCCCGTTCAACCCGGCACCCAAACTCCCATAGTAAAGCGTGCGTTTGGATAGCATGCCCGGGAAAGAGGCAGCTTGGTCGAAATCCTCACCCCATGCGCGGGGGAGGGAATTTCGACCAAGCCACCTCTTTCCCGGGCTCGGTATAGCAACGAGGATCGCACGTCAAGGCAAGGGATCAAAGCGGGGGTGGCACCCCCCTCTTTGATCCCTTGCCTTGGCGCACGGCCCCCTTCTCGGTAGAAGAGGCTCCCGCTGGCGCCCCTTTTCGTGCGTGTGCAAGCGCCTCTTCTCCGGGCTTTTTTTTAGCGTTCAATCAATGTATCGGACAACGCTAAAAACTGGATAACGACATGACTTGTGGAATATCCAGGGTATTACTGTAGCATGTTCTGTACATGATTTAAATTTGGCCCAGTAGCTAGGAATGAAGAAAGCATAATTCTGTGTTTTAACATTCTTTGCCAATCTAGGTGAAGAACTTCACTGATGTCCATCCTGATTATGGTGCACGCATTCAGGCCTACTTGGATGAATTCAATGCCAAAGGAACCAAGAAGGTATGAAAGCAATTTCAACTCAAATTGCTTTGTAGTGTAATAAAAGACAAAGTAACTATTAAGGTTATTCAGTCATAAAGTGCTGTTGAAAATGAATGGTGAAAAGAGATGGCTTGAGATGTGAGTCTACAAAATTAGTGGGCGTAAAAAGAGGTTCTTAAATAGAGCATCTCTAATTAAAGTGGATAGAATTCATCTGAGCTTCTGCAAGCTGCTTTTAAAACAGAGATTGGAGGTTTGAAAGCAAGAAATTGCAAGTAGATAAATAGGTGGGAAGGTAACAGTGTCCATGTGCCCTGGTGTCTAGTCATGCCTGCCACATGACCATGGAAACGTCTGCAGAAGCAGACAGCGCTGGCTCTTCTGCTTAGAAACAGAGATGAGCACTGAACCCTAGAGTCGGATACGACTGGCTTTTGAGCAAGGGAAACCTTTACCTTTACTAGCTCTTCATAGCCAGTAAAAAGCAATAGCAATTAGATTTGCATTCCATCCCATAGTCCTTAGTGTACTCTGCTGTGTTTCATTTTGTTTAATTGAGGGAAATAGGGTGTAAGGCCTGGATGAGAAGACGAAACAGAGGAGGATGGAAGAAATTGGACTTCCTAATATTGAAGTTGTGTTGAATATTGAGGTTTTAATCACATGGTCTTTGAGTGGATTTTTATCCTTCATAACATTCCAGCATCTAGAAATCTTAAGTTTTCCCTTTGAATGGGTTATGAATTTACTGTTACTTGGTGTTTTTTGGGGTGTGTGGGAATGTGTGTAGAGTTGAAAGAAAATACATTTCCTTCTTGAAATTGTGAACTCTGTTGTTGAAAAGTGTTAAGATATGTTCTGGGTTTATTTAATTTTTCCTCTTGTTTCTAGGGTAATATCCATACCTATAGTGAGTCTGGAAAGGAAAGATCTCATTTGTAGATGGCATGATCTATGGATTACCTGTTCCAGTGATAACAAGTTTATCACACAGCGCTCACATCCGTCCATCTGGAAAATGATCTGTGGAAAGCCGTAATGAAAAATTTCATATTTTAAATTTATTTTGGGTTCATAGTTGACATTCAAAATACTCAAATTTGGATTTATAATTAAAATTAATTTCAATGATAACCTTCCAAACTGGATTTATGCTAGCAATAACTTTTAAGTGGTATATCTGAAGTTTATCACTAAATAATCTTTTGTTAACATTTGTAGGTTAATCATATTTGTCTTAATAATTTACTTTAAAGAATCTAGCATGTATTTACCCAGAATAAGCTACTTAATGATACTATGATCAGTATATTATACTGGCAATTTTGAGATACAGGTACAAGAAATTGTTATTGTAGGGATACTAACATTTTTAAAACATTAAAGACACACATACTTTGAAAAATGCAGCTGCCTTATGATTAAAAAACATCTGAATTATATAATGCATCTGAAAATGATTCATAAAATTTTATAACGAGGGCACTGTGACAAGGTACAAGTTTTAGCTTGTACTGGTGCTAAAATTCATGAATATTGTTTATATAATGTGCATTATAAGAGAACATGAAAGTAGATTTGAAAATTTACAATGGGTCAAATTTGCAATGTATCCAGTAAAATAAAATTATTATAGCAAAATGTTTTTCATGTTTATGTTTCTCTGTTTCGGTACTTAACACCGTTTAGTAACTCGGTATTTCTTATTAGGCTAATTAGGCTACCAAATTAATAAATCCTTAAACTTTGCAAGGTAAGATAGTGGTGGTCTACTTGATTAACAAAAGGTGCATGCAGTGAAAAGTGCTTAACAATTCTCTCCCACCACTGACCTTCTCACCATCAGAATATTTTTCTGCTTTGGTTCTGTTTCCGGAAGTAGGAACCATCACTTCCTACATTCCGTTGTCTATTCACTGCTTCCACCGAGAGTGAGGGAGAAAAGTGGCTAGAGCCAACAGATAATCGATTCAGATTTGACAAAATAAAACCATGAAAATATATCGATTTAAATTTTTATAAACTATAATTCCACATGAACTCCTCTGAAGTTGCAATATATGCTGAACTGAGATGCATTAGGTTAAACATTGTTTCTCTAGGAACAGGAACGTTTAAGCCATGTAATAATGAGGCGCGATATGATGGGTAGAAACCATTGGGAAAAGATAGCCTGACAATGATTTTTCTTGTTCTTCCGAATCCGAATACAGTTGTACCTTGCTTAAAGAGCATAATGCGTTCTACAGGATTGCTCTTTAAGCGAGTTTGCTCTTTAAGTGAAACACCATTGTAAGTGACCAATTGTGGGGGGATTGCAAACCACGATTTATTTGTTAAGCGAATTTTTGGTTGGTTTTACTTGTTAAGCGAAGCGAACATTCAGAGAAAATTCTGCTCTTTAAGCGAGTTACTCTTTAAGCGAAGCACTCTTTATGTGAGGTTTGACTGTATTGGCAAATCCTCATGGCGATCAGCCATGAAGACTGTCCTAAGAATATAATGCCGTGGCCTTTCATCTGCCTACCACATCTCAGCATTACCCCTGTACCACTGGTGCAGTTCCGCATGTCACTTTCTGGTCCTAAGCCCTTTTGGAACACAAAAGTCCTCCTCAGCCCCAGGCCAGTATGGATGAAGCTGCTGCCCTCCATCAAGATGGATTCAAGTGGGATTTAATCCATTTGGGGAACATCACTCTTTCCTGTGGATTACATCAAGGCTGCTAGGATTGTCAGGTTAGTTAACCGCCACATGATGCTCAGTGTTGAGTGCTGGCAGTATGGTCTACTCCAGTGATGGCAAACCTTTTAGAGACCGAGTGCTCAAGAAGGCAGGGGGAATGGGTGGCCGGGATCACGGATGCACACCCACATGACATCACTGGGGTGCTTCAGCGGCGCGCACTCATGCGCATTGCAGCATGACACCTGTATCACTGAACTAGCTCCCCAAGTCACTTGCTGGTCCTGAGCCTTTTTGGCATGAAAAGTCCTCATCAGTCCCAGGCCAGTATTGATGAAGCTGCTGCCCTCCATCAAGATGGATTCAAGTGGGATCACCCTTCCCTGTGGACTTTGGCACCCAAGGCCATTAGTCCTCAGGGTTGTCAGGTTAGTTAACTGCCGCCTGACCCTTGGCAATGATTCATGGGAAGTATGGTCTACTCTATTACCGTAGCAGTATAAACCTGGCCAGACACACAATGATTTTAAAAAATATATTTAAAATAGTTTTGGTTGGCATGTTGATTACATAAATATATCCATCAGGAGTTCTCTGTTGTGGGCATAAAACTATTTTGGTTAATAACCTTGGAGTACTTCAGGCAGGAAAAGGTACCACAATATACAATATTACAGTAAGATAAAGCTACTATTAAAGCCTACCTTGTGGTGATAGAGGTGGTAAAATGTCAATATTTCACCACCCTTATTGTCTCTGTGGATAATCGCCCAGCGACCTTGTTTCGGGTGACCAGATCCCTCCTTGGTAGAGGGTGGTCGGGCCCCAGTTGACAGGGATCTGCTGAGGCTTTTGCTGATTATCTGACAGAGAAAATCGCTCAAATTTGCTCGAAGTTTAATCCTGGCATGGATAATGTAGAGCTGGGGTTGCCCGGAGCGCAGTCTGGGCAGGTTATCTGGGATCGGTTTGATCCAGTTGTCCCTGAGGAAGTGGACAGGCTCCTTGGATTTGTTCATGCCACTGCCTGTGCATTAGATTCATGCCCCGCCTGGTTGGTTAAAACTTCCAGGGCGGTGACAGACGGTTGGGTCGAAGCTATTATAAATTTATCATTATGGGAGGGGGTCTTTCCAGCAAATTTAAAACATGCTTTGGTACGCCCCCTCCTGAAAAAACCATCGCTTGACCCCGCAGTGCTTACCAACTACCGTCCTGTGTCCAACCTGCCTTTTTTGGGCAAGGTTTTGGAAAAGGCAGTGGTGTGACAATTACAGGGAGTCCTGGATGAAGCGGATTATCTTTCAGTCAGGATTCAGGCCCGGATATGGTACTGAAACAGCATTGGTCACGATGTTGGATGATCTCTGGCGAGAGCGGGATAGAGGTCATCTGTCCTGGCTCTTCTTGACCTCTCAGCGGTGTTCAATACCGTCGACCACGGTATCCTTCTGGGAAGGCTTCAAGGATTGGGGATCCAGGGCACTATGTTGTCTTGGTTTTCCTCATTTCTGAGGGGCCGGACCCAGTCGGTGTGGTTGGAGGGCGAGGTGGCCAGCCCAAGGCCCCTTTGTTATGTGGTGCCTCAGGACTCGGTACTCTCGCCTCTCCTATTTAACATCTACATGAATCTGCTGGGTGAGATCATCCGTTCCACGGGTTGAGGTATCATCAATGTGCAGATGATACCCAGTTATATATCTCAGCCCATGGGGACCCTAGTGATGCAGTGGAAATCCTTTCCAGGTGCCTAGAGGCTGTGAGGGTCTGGATGGGGGACAATGGGCTACAGCTGAATCCCGGCAAGACTGAGTGGCTGTGGGTCGGGGGTCCTGCGTTATCTCGGGAGCCACTATGTTTGGTCCTGGATGGGGCGGTTTTGCCCCAAACAGACCCAGTGCGTAACTTGGGGGTCCTCCTGGACTCGCGACTACTGCTCGAAGAGCAGGTGGCAGTCGTGGCTAGGAGGGCTTTTGCACAATTTTGTGTGATTCGCCAGTTACGCCCGCTCCTAGATCAGGACTCCTTGCTCATGATCACACATGCTCTGGTCACCTCCAGACTTGATTACTGTAATGCGCTCTACATGGGGCTGCCCTTGATGACCATTTGGAGGCTTCAACCGGTCCAGAATGTGGCTGCCCGGGTTGTGATGGGGTGTGGGCAGTATGCACATGCCTCACTGCTGCTTCGGGAGTTGCACTGGTTGCCAATATGTCTCCGAGTGCAATTCAAGGTGCTGGTTATTACCTTTAAAGCCTTACATGGTAGTGGGCCAGGATACTTAAAAGACCGCCTCACCCCAAGAACATCTGTCCATCCCACCAGAGCGGACCGGAAAGGCTCTCTAGTTGTTCCATCTGCCAGGGAGGCACATCTCTCTGGCACTAGAAGGAGGGCCTTCTCTGTGTCTGCTCCGCCCCTATGGAACTTCCTGCCAACGGAGCTACGTCTCCAGACAGAGCTGCTGCCCTTTAAGAAGAATCCAGAAACATGGCTGACAGGACAGATATAGGGTGCGGAAGGTATAATGACCCCAGCACACTGGATGATCTGAGCCCCTCTCTTTCTCTACCTTTTTATTAGTAGTTGTAGCATTTGGTGTGTTTTTAATCTTTTTTAGATTTTAATTTTAAATTTTAACAATTTTAAGGTTTTTATATGAAAGCTTCCACTTCCTAATTCTGGGCTCTACCTGCCCAGAGAAGGATAAGACTAACGTCCTCTGGCCAGGAGGAGGAATGGACTTCAGCTGTTTGTGCTGTGTTGTTTTTTCTTATTGTAAGCTGCCCTGAGTCGCCACGGCAAGTGGTCGGCGATATAAATCTGAATGAATGAATGAATGAATGAATGAATGAATGAATGAATGAATAAATAAATAATAATAATAATAATAATAATAATAATAATAATAATAATAATAATAATAATAATAATAATTTAAAACATCTGATTTTAATTCTACATTAAAACATGAGTATGACTATTTCTGTATTCAGTTAGGTACATTTGTGTTCAATTAGGTACAGTAAAACCTCATATAACACTAAAACCTGGTTCCACAAGTCTTCATGTTATATGATTTTTCGTGTTATCTGATCCTCTATGGGATCCATAGAGATACATTGTAACCACACAGGCTTTCGCGGTTGTTATCTGAAGCATCCCATAGGATCTTAATGTTATCTGATGCAATTCTTCCCCCCAGATTCCTTGATGTTATGCGATTTTCGTGTTATTCGATACTAATGTTATATGAGGTATTACTGTACATTTATATCTGCATATACCAGCAATATGAGTTTTGTCATGGAGCTGCTTGTTTGTCACATCCCCAGTATACACAGGATTACTGTATTCAAAACTATAAACTGATCTATCACACAGTCTCTTAGATTGCTTCTCAATTCAAAATAGAACCTGCAAGTGCAACAGTGTGAAGAAATGTTTGGAACAACATATACCGGTACCTGTGATTCTTTCCTTGTGGATACTCAACCTTGCCATTATCTGAGATACATTTCAACCCAGATACCACCAAACTTTGAACCTTTCGCAGTAAAATCGATTTAAATCTAGGCTTCAAAGTGCCAAAATGCAAGTTAATATGTTTATGAGAGAATGTTTGAAACACGATGGGTTAAAGGTTTTACTGGTAGAAAGTTCTGGGCTCTACACAGTAACTGGTGAATTAGTGATATGGATAATTACACAATGGTCACAAAGTCCTTGCAATCTCATGCTAGGACCTTTTGAATGATTTTTGTTTGCCAGACAAGATGTGGCAACAGTATCTTATCAGCTGAAAAACAAAACTTCCCTCTTAACCATTGAAGTGTTACCTTGTTTTCAGGATTAATATGGCTCATGTATTCAACTCAAATATTTCTCACATGGCACAGGGCTGGCTGTAAGCATTCTTTGCTGATTGAGCCAAGGAAAGCCTGGAAAAATTTGTTTCATGAAGCCCACACTTGTACAGAGTTTGTGCTTTGCTAAAGTGAAAGAAACCTGCAGATCATCT
This sequence comes from Furcifer pardalis, assembly GCA_030440675.1. NCBI lineage: Eukaryota > Metazoa > Chordata > Lepidosauria > Squamata > Chamaeleonidae > Furcifer > Furcifer pardalis. Next base: position 70,968,846 of record CP126894.1, on the reverse strand, counting down.
TAGCTTTCCTTCTAAAGCAATGGTAGGGATCTAATGTAATATGTTGAAGATTGCTCCTGTTCCCTAGACACGTAGAAATTTGCCACTTCAAAAAGACCATCTGTGGAAAGGGCATATGCATCTGTCTGATTTCTTTTGTTTGAAGAGTGGGAGATACTATCCACCAGTAATATTACTAGCAGTAGTATTAGCAGCAGTACAGTTGTACCTCGCTTAAAGAGCATAATGCGTTCCACAGGATTGCTCTTTAAGCAAGTTAGCTCTTTAAGTGAAACACCATTGTAAATGACCAATTGTGTGTGGGGGGGATTGCAAACCCCAATTTATTTGTTAAGCTAGTTTTTGGTTGGTATTATTTGTTAAGCGAAGCGAACATTCAGAGAAAATTCTGCTCTTTAAGCAAGTTACTCTTTAAGCGAGGCGCTCTTCATGCGAGGTTTGACTGTATTATTATTTTTATTGTTGGTGTTGGTGTTATTAGTATTACACTGTCTGGCCAGACATCCCGCTATGATAATGGAATAGACAGTACAGCCAGCGACTCAACAGCATGTTTTGGGCAATGGTAAATAACCTGACTCCCTAAAGGGGCCAAAAGCTATGGGCGGATGAGCCCCTTTAGGTGGGGTGATGGTCCCCTCAGTGGAGGAAATGCCACTGGAAACCATCATATTGGGCCCAATGGCAAAATGAGCAGAGGAGGAACTCTGATTCCCAATGGTCATGGAGACAGAAAAGGCCATGTCAGATGGAGTGGCTGTGAAGGAGCACCTTGTCCATATCCTCAAAGCTGCGGCAGTCCATTGCAGTCCCGATGTTAAATCCTGCATGTCTCATTTCATAAGTGCCACAGGAGATGGGTCCGTGATCATTGTGCGTGGGTCACTTAAAGGCAAGCTGGGATCCACCTTAAACAGATTCATGCAAATTGCATTTTTCCTGCTTCAGGAAAAAAAAATCATTCTTGGATACGAGTTGCATCCTCCAACTATTGACCAACAACCATCTCATGAAGTTTGCTATTTCTTCAAATTCAATTTTAAGAAATAAGACCTGGCATGGACATCTACCATGAACTTAAAATTTTCTTGCATTGCCCATAAGAAACCGACCCATACCTGATGAAGTGAACTTTGTTCATGAAAGCTAGTACAATGTTTGATTGATTGTGATCCAATAAAGATATTGCCCTACTCCTGCTTTTGAATTATGTAAGCATCATGTCTCTGTTTGACATTGAAGACAATTTCCACAAAGGGGTGGGTGGTGGGGTTATTAGAGATTTGCTATTGCTCATTAAGTTTTATTCTACATGCGGATTACCTGTTGTGGTTCCCTATCAGTGGAGAAATCTCATCCATCTACTTATCCACCCGTTTAGTTACACCAAAGTTAATGACCAGGGAATCTTAAGAAATATTTTCTTTTTAAAATGAAATTAACAGACTGAATATACTAGCAGGAGGATTTTGGAAGAGATTTACATAAATAGTTTTCCCCCCCTCCAAATTATAAATATTTCATCCTATAAATAAATAGGATGATATCTCTTTCTCTGCTCTGTTCCATGCAAGAGATTGCTAGGCACAGGACAGTTTCTTCTTGTCAGATGCTTGGAATTGTGATTTCTAGGAAGCTTTCACTATTAAGTTGAGATGCACCGGTTGCCTGCCCCAAGGAAAGGCTTTGCAGATCAGAGGGTAGCTATCTAGTATGCATAATACAATATGGACCTTGTAACAGTGGTCCTCCAGATATTTTTGGAATGCAAATCCCATAATACCTTAGCATTACTTTTTGTTGGCCAGGACTGCTGGGACTTGAAGATATCCATCTCTGCTCCAGAGGAAAGAAGTGCATATGTAAGAGAAAAGCACATAACTGCATGGGCTCTACTGTTGCGACCTCTGTCTTTCATTTTGAGCTAGCCATATTGTTAGAGATGCTGACATGGTTGAATTCAGTTGCTAGAACATTCCTTTGGCTTTATTCAGAGGTAATGGAGTAAAATTTACATTTTCATCAAGACATAAAAGAAAACCAGACAAATTTCATTCTGTAAACAAAACCCAGGGGTGGGGGACATTTTCTTTTAAATAACTATAGTCTGATTGTTAAGCACTCTCCATTATATTTGTGCCTCAGATGCAGGAAACGAACACAATCCTGTGGCACCTGGAAAGCTAACAATTTTTATTTGATCTCAGCTTTTACAAACTATAGTCTGTATCAGATCTAGTCTGACAATTACGAAGAGAGGATTGTGTTCCATTAGTTGATATGAAAAGCCAACAGATTAAGGTAGGAGGAACACTTCACTGTGAACAAAGCAGAACACTATTTGGAGTATTAGTAATAACAATGTAAGTATATTTGAGAGGTTATAGTATGTGTTTGTTTTTCCCTTTCTACCTGGTGCATTCCTTCATACCATTGTATCACCATTTCATAGAAAGATCCTTTCAAAGTACTTTTGCATAGAGGGACCGTAGCCACCTCTCAGGTGTTTTTGGTACTGTCCCCCATCCTTTCCAGCAACCATTGTGCAGACCATGTGGCCTTCTGGGAAGATCTAGCATTTAGAAGTACAGTATTGCTTAAGGGAGTTTACTGCCTGCAATTTGTGGATAGTATACAGTGATGGGATGATAAAAATTTTAGTACCCCACCCTGACGTCATCACAGTGGGGGCGGAGCTAACGTCATGATGTCATGGGTGGAGCCAACGTCATGACGTCATGACGTTGTAGGCGGGGCCAAAAATAAAATAAATAAAATAAAAATAAAACACACACATTCCTCAACCCACACACACAAAACCGTTAATAAAATAAATAAATAAAATAATAATTAAATAAAAATACACCCAAACACCCACCCACCCCAAACACAAACCCCACTTACAATGGGGATCGTTGGGGCTGGCCCTGAGCCTCGGCGCCCAGCGGCGGCGCGCCTAGCCGGGTGGCCGAGGGCCTCCCGGCCGCAACCCTCCATGGGTAGCCCTGAGCCTCGGCACCCATCGGCGGCACGCCTAGCCGGGCGGCCCAGGGCTCCCGGCCGCAACTCTCCACAGGCGCCCCAAGCCTTGCTGCCCGGCGGCGCGCCTAGCCCGGTGGCCCAGGGCTCCCGGCCGCAACTCTCCACGGGCAGCCCCGAGCCTCGGCGCCCGGCGGCGCGCCTAGCCGGGCAGCCCAGGGCTCCCGGCCGCAACTCTCCACGGGCTGCCCGTGGAGAGTTGCGGCCAGGAGCCCTGGGCCGCCCGGCTAGGCGCGCCGCCGGGCGCTGTGGCTCAGGGTTGCCCGTGGAGAGTTGCGGCTGGGAGCCCTGGGCTGCCCGGCTAGGCACGCCACCGGGCAGCGAGGCTTAGGGCGCCCGTGGAGAGTTGCGGCCGCCAAAGTCATCCCCGCTGCAATCTCCGCCGCCGCCATTATCGTTGCTGCCGCTGCTGGTGCCGTCATCGCCACTCCCGTCATCGCCGCCACTGCCTGTGTTGCCGCCGCCGTCAGCGCCGCCACCGCCACTATCTCGTTCTTGAGGACTACCGGTGTTGCCGATTTTTTTTAAAAATTGGATCTAAAATGGCTCCGATTTACTGCGCATGCGCAGAAACTCAATCTGCCGCATTGCGCATGTGTCAGATTGAGTTTCGAAGCATGCGCCGTAAAATTGGAGTAAAAATTGCTCCAATTTTATTGCGCATGTGTAGAAACTCAATCTGACGCATGCGCAATGCGGCAGATTGAGTTTCTGCACATGCGTAGTAAATCGGAGCCATTTTAGCTCCGATTTTAAAAAAAAAATTCTTTCGGTGAGGCGTCCGGAACCGGACGCCTCAAAAGTGGACTCCCCTCACGGAGAACCCTCCGGGATTGTTCTTACCGGTTCCAGGGAACCGTATAGAACCGGGGACATCCCATCACTGATAGTATATGTATATTTCACCTTCTGTTTTAAAAAGCCAGTAAATTCAAACCATCCAAAAATCGCTACAGTTTATTGTGATAAGAGGGACAGCGATCTTCCTCTATTTACTGATCATAGAACACTCAATATATTTGAGTAACACAGATACATTGGAGAGTTAAGAAAAACCCAAATGGTCCCTCCCTGCGAATGTCCACCTTCCCCATGTTATCAAATAAAACCATCATTGTTTACTAAGATTCAAAACACGAGGAAATGACCAGGCATTGTTATGCAATTTCATGCCTGCCTCACCAATAGGAAAAAGGGTAATGAGCTTTACGTAGCAACGGCCTGCTTGAATTTTGTCAAAATCAATGGCAACGGTCAAGATGGTATATAGCAGTGGCGGCGAACCTATGGCACACGTGCCAGAAGGGGCACACAGACTCCTCTCTGTCGATACGCAGAGAGTTGCACCAGCACAGAGTTTGCCCCACCCCTCTGCCCAGCAGCCCAATGGGAGCAGCTCATCCCTCCCCCCAGCTCCGAGTTCACCCCACCCCTCTGTTTGGGCACTCGGTCTCTAAAAGGTTCACCATCACTATACCATCTAGTGCTCACTACTATTCACAAAGCAACACCACAGAAGCGAAAATCCCAAAATCTGACTTCTTTTTTCTTCACCAATCATCATGGTGCAAGGTTACCCAGGAAGTTTCATTACTAAGTGTGGACTTGTACCTCCCACAGTGAAGTCTAACATTCTAATCATTACATCAGCTTGGCAGCAAATAAAAGATAATCAAGGGTTCTTGTATGCTTAAGAAAAAAAAACCCTTCCCAACCATGGTTACATAATATTAGGAATGGATCACTAGCATGAACTGCTCCTGCTCCTCCACTCCTTTTGTTGTTGTTGTTCAGTCGCACAGTTGATTCCGACCCTTTGCGACCCCATGGACCGTTGGCCGCCAGGCACTTCTGTCCTCCACCTTCCTCCTCAACCCGCTGAGCTCTGTGCCATTTGTGCCCAGCTCTGTGCCCACTTCTTTGTTCCTCCTAAATTCTAGAATTTACAGTATATGATATAACATCTGCCCTGGAGTAAATGGCCAAACACTTGGGATTCTGTTATTTCATCATTTGAAGGGAAAGGAGGCAGGTAGAGGTCTCCAGAGATAGTGTGTTGTTCCTACTCCACCCCCAGCTATGCTTTAGAGATGGGCTTTACAGTAAGACACATTTAAAAACAAATAGGACCTGTGAAGTTGTTGGGTACAAGGTGGCCAGGTGTCTTATTAATTGACATAGCTTTGGATTTCCAAATTTAGGGCTTAAGAGGCAATTTATTTCCTAGGATTATTTTGAAGATGCTGTGTTTCCCAATTCCACTTCTGAACTGATCTGGAGGAGACTTCATCCATCATCCATGAAAATGTAGTAAATGAGTGCAGATAAAATTCTCAATCCCAGTACAGACATTTGGATATGATAATTACAAAGCTCTTTCTATGCAGATATCACTTATATGTTTGCAGGGAACTTGCACAGTTTTTGAATGGAAGAAACATTACTTGTTCTAGATCTCCATTGTGTGAGTGTTCAGGTAAACATATTGTATACATGTTCTGGACTTCAGAAAAGATAAAACATTGCAGGAATCTACAAAAAACAAAACAGTTCCCTAGCTCTAGAAGGCATTAACTATGAAACAATCCCAGTTACTGTATTTCAGTTATAATTATTACAAACTTACAATTTAATATTTTATGTACACTCTTTACAAAATGCAATGGGCTAAAAAGTAAAAAGTACAAGAATTCGTACATAAGAAAAGGAGCAAACCCATTCTGTATATAAATACAGAATATGTCTTTCTCAGCTATTTGAAAATAAAATATGGGGTATATATGTATATCTGCTTGCACTGTGTATATGCTTGGCCTGTGCTTCATACCTTTATACTTTGGAACAAAATAATCTACAGTAAAAGAGTGCCTCACTTAGAGACTAACTCGCTTAAAGAGCAGAATTTTCTCTGCATGGTTGCTTTCCTTAACAACTAAAACCAACCAAAAACTCACTTAACAAATAAATCGGGGTTCACAATCCCCCCTGCCAGAAGTCACAATTGGTCACTTAAAATTGTGTTTCATTTAAACAGCAAACTCGCTTAAAGAGCAATCCCGTGGAATGCATTATGCTCTATAAGCAAGGTACCACTGTACTGATTGTGAAAGAAGTAAAAATGTTGCTGCAATTCCCATAAGCTTAACGGGGTCAACACTGTTTTTTTTCTCCCGTGTCTAGGCCAGACGTGAAACTGTCAAAGTAAAGGCACACCTTGGTGAGTTCATTCTGCAGTTCCCTTTGCCTGACCTAGCGTGAGAAATATTAGCCAGCAGCTCAAGGTTGCTGTTACCAGGATATGCCCGATTGTGGTTCAAGAATACCCCAATGTTTGAGGAAGCTCTTTCTGTGTACCCTGTTTTGAACCACAGAAGACTGTCCACAGTTTCCCAGCACACAATATCTTGCAAAGTAACAAGGATTGAATATAACCCACTAACACTGTTCATGTGATTTTATAAGCTAACACTTTTTTTGTTATTTATTTATTTATTTTGTATTTTGTGAGGTTATATTTTATAATTTTTATTGTACTTTTGCTGTTTTGACTGTAAGCCGCCCTGAATCTCCTCGGAGAGTGGGCGGCAATATAAATAAATAAAATAAATAAACACTTAAAAGAGGGTGTAGATTTACATATGCTATTGTATGTGTTATGTGTCATCAAGTCATGGCCAATTTATAGCAACTCTAATAGGGCTTTTGAGATAAGTGTTGATGGAAATGTCTGCAGATTCAGACAGCGCTTGCTCTTTGGCTTTATACAGAGATGAGCACTGAACCCTAGAGTCAGATACGACTGGCTTTTGAGCAAGGGGGACCTAGGTTGTCTACAAGGGCAACTGCAGGACCCACCTGCTCTTTTCTTATGGTGTTTTATCTGTAAATCAGGCATGGATTATCCTGGAATATATAATATACAGTAAAACCTCAGATAACACTAAAACCTGGTTCCACAAGTCTTGGTGTTATATGATTTTTAGTGTTATCTGATCCTCTATGGGATCCATAGAGATACATTGTAATCACACAGGCTTTAGCGGTTGTTATCTGAAGCATCCCATAGGATCTTAATGTTATCTGATGCAATTCTTCCCCCAGATTCCTTAATGTTATGCGATTTTAGTGTTATTCGATACTAATGTTATATGAGGTATTACTGTACGGTGAAAAAGAGAAGGGTCATCTGACACCGCTTCAAAAGAACCTGTCCTCTGCACTGCTGGATACCTGACCATCTAATTTCAAACTCTGGAAAGAAAAAATGTGCAGCTGGAGCCGAGGTCAGCAGGATGACTTGCAAAACTCCTTATCCTCAAATTGCAAAATTTATTTTCTTTATTTTTTTAAAGCCTCTATGTCAAGCCAACAGGGTGGTGCATAGATAAGGAGTGATAAGGGCTGGATTTTGTTTAACGTTCAAAGCACTGCTAGGTGAATGGAATCTGAACCATTGCTCTAACCCGTGATTAGCCAATGCTGAATAAAGTACACACAGCCCTGGGCCTATTGTGTGGTTGTAGGGAGGCAAAACTATATGTGATAGTCTGATTTGCAAAAATTGCCTTGTCACTGTTTGTGCTTGCATTTCAAAAGCTGGTTTCTGTGCCTGACAAGGCATGCACACAATTATCTTGAAATGGGAGCTGGCACCCTCAGGTACTGAAATGAAAACAAAAACATTAGTGGAGCTTTATGACCTACAGCTAAAAACCCCTACCACAGAGCATGGGGGAGCTTCAAATGCATTAGGCAGATACAAACTTTGTGGCACAAGATAGCATAAAGAGAGAGTTCACTTTTAATTTATCAGCATCATTATAGAAGACCATGGGAAAATCAAGAATTAATGCTTAAAATAAATTGTTGATAAGGTTGGGAGTTCCATTACCCACTGTGTCTCCCAGGAGAAAAGTCAGCCGATGTAGTCATGGGCACCCTGCACCATTCCAGTTTTATACCCCTAGAACTGTGATGGCCAACCTTGGCATTCCACGTGTTTTTGGACTTCAATTACCAGAAGCCCAAGTCAACACTCCTGCTGATCAGGGCTTCTGGGAATTGAAGTTCAAGAACAACTAGCGTGCCAAGGTTTGCCATCACTGCCCTAGAAGAAGTGAATGGTAAATCATTTCTAACTGCTCTTTACCTAGAAAGGATTGTGATAAGTCAGAATTTACTTGCTAGCACACAGTTATTATTAAACAAAATGCAGGGGCTGCTATGTGCTATGTGATAAAGTGATGAGTTTGCTATGTAGCATTACCTCACTGCCAGATTGTTGTGATTAAAGAGATACAGGGCTATGGTTGATAGGGCAGGGGAGACCTATTCAAGTTTTTAGACTCCCTCCTGTTTTAATGAAAAGCTTACTAGAAACAATTCATGGAATGAAACGGCAGATATTTTCATCAAAAATTTCAAGGGGGTACCTCACTTAATGGAAAACTATTACTATAGATGCAATAGTCAGAGTGTTGTTGTGTCTCCTCCACCCCTTTTTTGTATTCTGGCAATAGATCATTTGATTTGAGATTAAACTGGTTATCTGTTGGGAGCAAATGCTAATAGGTCTTCAACTCGGGAAGTGTAAATAAAGGACAACACCCCTTCTCCAAGTTGATTGGAGAGTGTATTGGTGAATGAAATCCAAACGTCAGAGTGACACTTGTAGCTGTTTAAATAAATGTAAGTTTACTCATAAGTGAGGACAACTCATCATTTAGTAGGACTCAACTCTAATAACTTTGCTTTTGCTTGCTGCCTTACTGTATCTGACGATCAAACATTTCCTGCAAACAAATTGTTCATGACTTCTCCAATTAAGCAAAATAATTTATTTTAACAAAGGTATGTGAAATGCACAATAAGAGAATGTAGCAGTATTATTCAGTATTATTTGTTAAAACTGAATTCATTTACATTATTGCCCAAAATCCGGTTGCATATTCATGTGGGTGTAATTCAACAGTTTGGCCATAATAACTACAATAGTGCCAAGCCAGAAATGCTTTTCACAAAACACTTCCACACGTGCATTTGCTCAACTTTTTGTATTAGGGATGTATAACTGATTGCTCAATTGAGTCGTGCAATCCCTTCTTGTCAGAATTGTGCCGTTGACCAGGCACAATGCATTTATGTGATAAAACACCTGTAACTTTATGTTATACTTGCAGAAACAGGATTTTGCCCATTGACGTTCTACCTTTTCTGGACTCCATATACTTCACTCTATCAGATATCATGACACCATGAAATCAAATACCATTTATTTTAATGTAGCTAAGCAGCCATAATATGATGAATAAGTAATAACGACACACAAAAGAGCACATAGTCAGGGCAGCACCACGAATAAAACAAAATGTAGGTCAAAATCATTTTGTATAATTACATCAGTATGATGTAAGCTTAGAAAACAAATTGACTGCAGAAACCTTCATAGATATCTGTTATGCTTTGAGTTACACAACAGATGATGTTTTGGGTGGCTTTCTAACTTGTAATGATTAATTTCCATAATGTATACTGTTAATGTTATACTGAAATAACTATGCAAAGGATTTTAACTGCTAATTATAAATTCTGATAAACTTACAATGTCATTTATACATATCTAATCAGAAATAACCCCTGTTAAATACAACTACTCATTTATTTGGTAAAGTGCATATAACAGGCAAGTCTGGAACATTTATTCAGCTACATGATCCATTCCAATCTAATTTTTAGTGTTTGAAGTGTGGCTTAAATGAAGGAAATTAATTAACAGTGAATATCTTCCATTTTTTCTCGAAAAGATAGTGTTTCTTATTAAATGTAACTAGAGTACTTTAAAGTTTCTGGAGCAGTTTCTGTGATTACTGTAGCTTCTTTGGTGATACTTTATATTCCTCTACAGTGAACTCATAAAGTGTAAAAGTAGTTAATCTCTGTTGTTATTGGAATGTCTCTACTGTGTGTGTATTGGGATTAGAGTCTGACCTCCACAATTTATACGCATCATTCTGGTGAAATATAGTAAAATCCCGTTTTACTAATGTGGTCCATTCTGACAGCCTTCGTCGTAAACCAGAAAAATTGTAAACGAAAACATGTTTCCTCATAGGAATGCACTGAATTTTTTTTCCCAAAAAAACAAACAAAACAAAAACCCAGTCCTGACCAGACCAGTGATGGGATGTAACAGATTCTCACCAGTTCTCCAGAACCGGTAGTAACTTTTCCCAGTGTCCTGGAGAACCGGTTGCAGCTTTTGGGAGGAACCACCTTTGGGGCTTACCTTTTCACTGGTTCCTCCACTGCACATGCGCGCAAAGCACTTGGTGTGCTTGGCGCGTATGCACAGCCTCCTTGCTGTCCTCCCAAGTGGGGAGGAGGAAGAGAAGCTGCTAGCTTGAAGCTACCTATAGCCTGCTCCCCTAGATATCCTAGAGAACTGGTTAGGCAAAGACTTAATACCTAACTTCTTTAACTGTTGAAAAGTTGAAAAGTGCCAAAATGAAGCCATCTGTAGTGAGTTCGTTCTGTAGTTCCTTCCATCTGACCTAGTGTGAAAAAGATTAGCCAGAATAAGCTTTAAGCTCTGGTTTAAAAGCTCTGGTTGATTTGTGTTGTGGGTGGGTGGGTGTTTGGGTGTGTGTGGTTTTTTAAATGTATTATTTATTTATTTAATTTATTTACAGGTTTGTGTTGCGGGTGGGTAGGTGGGTTGAGGTGTGTGTGCTTATTTTTATTTTATTTTATTTTTTATAATTTTTAAATTTGTTTTCTTTGGCTCCGCCCACAACATCATGATGTCATGACATTGGCTCCACCCATGATGTTAGCTCCACCCACACTGTGATGATGTCATCATGGGGTAGTAAAATTTTTGACATCCCACCACTGGACCAGACCAAAAATAATAAAAAGAAAAGTTCAAATGCCCCCCTCCCCGCAAAAAAATGCCAGGCATGATCATCCCACACCCCTTGATGATCCCACCAGCTGGTAAGGGGCTGGAGTGGAGAAAGGGGGTGTTCTTAAAGGATTTTCCCTCCACACCTCGATCATTAGCAGCTGGGGTGGAGAAGAGGGAGAGTTTTTGAGGTACGGGAGAGAAAGGGGAAGCCCCTAATAACACCACCTCCTTTCCCCCCAGTTGACCTCCAACGGTGGAAGTTGATCAACTGAGGTGTGTGGGATTGATCGATCGAGGTGTGTGTGTGGTGGGGGGAGGGACACAAAAGGGACAAAGCAATCTCCCTACTTTGCTGCCTCCGCTGCAGTAAATGAAGAGTTGCAACTTCTGGCAGTGGGGGCGGACACAGTTTTAGAGTCTAAAATGGCATGGGGCCACCATTTTTGAGTCTAAAATGGCACTGGTGATCTAATTCCCATTCATAAACTGGAAAAAAACCCAACAACCCATAAACTGAGAGATCATTTTTGTAGGCTTTGCCATTGGAAACAGTGGCAAATGTTAACCGAGGCATTCATAAACTGAGGTTTTACTCTTCTAGCATAACTCTAACAAGCATAGCTGCTACATGAAGTATGAAATTATCCCCAAATATCCTAGAGAGTAGAGGAGCCAAGCTTACAAAGATATAGAGACAAACAACAAAGGTATTTGATTATCCTGTGTGTTTCCCACAGGAAATCAAGCACAGTGGAGCCCCGACATACAAACGGTTCGACTTGCAAAAAGTTTGATATACAAATAGAAATCCTGGCTAAAAGAAAATTCGACTTACAAATTTTTAATAGGAAAAAATCGACAAACCAAAAATACGGTGACATCTAGTGGTTTCTTCTGGTAGTGCAATGTGTTTGCGACACAATTTTTTTGACATACAAACAACCTCATGGAATGGGGAAAAATGTATGTAGAGGTTTTTACTGTAATATAAAGGTATGTTCCTTTCCAAAAAGTCTACATGGTCTGGCAGTCATGCTTCACAAAAACTAAGGAACTCCAAGTAGCAATGGTGTTTAAGAGTCAATGGGAAACAGCCATTTTTCTTGAACCAAATTCAAGGCAAATGCAGGAAAAAGGAAATACCTTTATTGGATTACTAAAAAACAAACAAACACCCCCGCCCCCAAATATTATGCAAACTTCCGTGATTCAAGATCACTTTTTCAGGCATGTGCCAATTTCTTTTGGATAGTGCAGGAAAATTATCAATGAGAGTGCCAATAGTTCATAGCAAGGTATTGTGCCAGGCTTTGCTTCTTAGAAGTAAGTTGGGGGGGGGGGGGACAGGAGGCTGCAGCTAATGTCATCTCACATTCCACAAATACATGAAATCAGGAATATACATAATGCCCCCTCAGATGACCAATCGTACATATATAACATCAGAGTTTGGGAACCACCACTGGAGCAATCTGTGGATGTTATCTATAAGTGCTACATATGGGATGCTGCTAGTTGAAAAATGGAGAATTAAAAAATAGAGAACATTGAATGATCCAGTTCCAAAGGTCTGTTCATGTTATTTTATCCAGTTAATTACTTGAGGGTCTTAACTGAAGGAAACACAGCAGTGAACTTTCCATCATTGTGACTGGAGACATTGTGTTGATATATGTGACATTCAGTCTGAAGCAAACCAATAAATTTCATAATATGATGTCTTGCCATCCATGTGCATTCTTTCCAAACTTGTACACTAACCTTCTGTCCACTCGTTCCAAAATCCCAGTTTTATAATAGTACCTGCAACAACAATCCAAAAGTTAGACAGAAACAACTTCTAAGTACAGTATACTATCTCATGTGTAAGATTTATTCAACATAACATGTTCTCCTTGAGAAACATACCAACACTTTCTGGTGAAAAGTAAATATAAACAGGTGCATTTCAGAACTAAACTTTTCCGAGTTTAAGCTTTCCCCTTTTCCAGTGGCGTCATGGGGGGGGGGGGCGCTAGGGGGGCCACCGGCCCCGGACGGCGCTTTTTGGTCTATGTGTGTTCTTGGACTACAATTCCCAGAAAGCCCTAGCAGGAGCGGGTGCCAGCGTCCACCAGGGGCCGGCAAATTTGGCTTCAGCTCTGGGCGGCTGAATTCCATGTGACGTTACTGCCCTTTTCAAAAATAATAATAATAAAAAAAAACAAACTCTAGACATTATTTTCTTTTTGTGAGACAACAAAACAGTTCACAATAGAACGGTAGGATTTTTACCACCGCAAATGGTAAGGTAGAAGTATGAATTGCCATATTTATGGGTAAACTGGCAAATAATTTGTTGACTAATGTCATTATCTTCATTCACTCCACTCCTAGATCAGTCCATCATCCTATCTCTAACCAAAGGAACTCTACTTTTGTCTTGTTATGTTTTGCATTTATGTAACACAAGTTCTGGGAACAAGTTAAACTGTATGAAATTGTTTGTCTTCTATAACTCCATGTAAACAAATGCAGGCTTACCGGAGGGCTCTGCTCAGTTTTTCATAGGTCATTCTGTCATTTTTCTTCCTTTGCCCCCACATCTTTGCTAGAGCATCTGATTTAACGACTCGAAAGACGCCTTGGTCTCTGTCATCCCATTCAAGGATACCATGGTTCTCCTCAGGGGACAGAAGGAGGTCTCTTACAAACTCCCACAAGTGAGAACTCTGTAGGTCTTCAGGAACAGAAAGCAATCCATTAATAGTTTTTCCTAGAGAGAAATTCCTTTCAGTAGCAAGTTGGCAGGTCTTTGGAAAAGCTACTGGGAAGAGTATTATGAGAGAATGGCACACCACCCATTCTTATGGAGGCAGAATCACACTGCTTGGCACTGAAATGGTAATGACATTCTGGAAATGGTGCCAGTCAAACCCTATGGTTTACAATGCATGCATGTGTAAAGGTAAAAGTTTCCCTTGCTCGAAAGCCAGTTGTATCCGACTCTAGGGTTCAGTGCTCATCTCTGTTTCAAAGCCGAAGAGCCAGCATTCCCTGTTTCTGCAGACATTTCCATGGTCATGTGGCAGGCATGACTAGACACCAGAGCACATGGACTGCTGTTTACCTTCCCACCAAAGTGGTACCTATTTATCTACTTTCAATTTCTTGCTTTCAAACTGCTAGGTTGGTTGGAGCTAGGACAAAGACAGGAGCTCATTCTGTCCTGCAGTACTCGGGAATCAAACTACTGACCTCCCGGTTTCCAGTCAGCATCTTAGCCACTTGAGCCACTGCAGCCATGTGCAATTTAAAATTTAATGCCCCTGCCTATGTAAAGTATACTGTTTCCTCACCATTAGCCACAAACCATTAGTCACAAATGGGCAGCAACCACCTTTCAGCAGCGTTTGTGGTAGAAGTAGCCATAAAGCACCTCCTTACTGTGAGAAACTCTGCTGTGAGCTAAGCCCCCTCAGAAAGCCTAACCCCTTGCACCCAGAAATGTCTAGGTTTCTTTTGACCGCTATCAGGCTTCCAAAGATCACTACTGACTAGTGACGCAGCGCAGCCAGGATGAAAGCCCTAGGACTTTGTTGCCCCCTCCTGCTTCCTCCTGCTTTTGGGAGGGAGTTTTCACTTGTTTCTTATTTAAAAGGATGCAGTGCATACATACTTTCCTTTAAAAATACACTTCCTCAGCCACTCCATGCAGCCAAGTCTTTAATTTTCCAGTATCCTGAAGTGGCTCTCTTTTTAATCCATTTCATGATACAGTACTGTACTGGCAAATTGCCACAGAAAGACTCATTTGTTTCCAGGGATCACACATGATGGAGTAATAGGCAGAAAGGTGCAAGTAGGGTTGGTCTGGATTATCTGTTTTAGGAGCAAACCAGACTGTTCCTTCAAAAGTCTTCCATATTCTCTCTGAGCCCAGCTGCAACTTGCAGTAACTCTATATTTTTGCCAGCTATCCATTTTGTTATCAAGGTGATCGAGGGTATTTTGTAAAGCTAAGGACATTAGTTTTATAAAAGAGCTGCTAATGATTTGTTATACAGACTAATGCAGTAGTCTGCATTTTTTGACACTTGCTATGTGCAATGTGTGGAGACTTGCTATAGGGACTATGATCTAAGTAGCAGATTGTTGTTAGTATGAAACACCCTCCTCCCATTTTGCAGTCTTTGATACATAGGCCATCACTTGAGATTTTAGTTAAAGATGAATACAACAAGTCAAGGTCCAGAATGCTCAAGGTTCTGACATCTGAGATATAAAATTGCCCTTCCCTTCCCTGGCAGTAAAGAAATAATAAGTTAAGCCACTAACTATATTATACCCTTTGGAAACATCCCAACTCATTTCCTCAGACTATATTACACTGGCTATTTCATAATGTTTAACAGCATGGCCATCCCTGTCTGGAAAGTTCTTCACGATCATTCAAAGAGTAGCCAACATTTATTCACAGGACTGCTACCATACCACAACATCTCATGTCTTTCATCTACTCTTGGTTAAAGTAACATCTCAATATGTTCCATACTAATCCTTCTCTATATATTTCAGATACTGGTCTATGTCACTGCCTGTTTATTCTTTCATATTTGGCACCTCACCAGATTGTCCTGTGAGTCTCTGTCCCTGCTCTCTCCTTTCTTTTTAACACTGGCTACACTTCTGAGTCCTCTCAACCTTAAAAATATCCCTGAAAAGGGTTGCCATAACAAAAATTGACTTGACATCACATTATAATTGTTATGTGTTTGTTATGGCATCATAGACAAGGATAAATTCAACACATGAAGCTTTCCCTAGTATTATTTTTCAGTGATACTTTTAGATTTTCATATCTTTATGCATGTTATGAAGCTGTTAAATTGCTAAAACACACACATTAAAATCCTTGTTATAAGCAAATAAGCAGATTATTTTTAATCTTCAACCTAGACAGTGTTAGCCCGCCAATGCCTGCTTTCCAGGGTTCTTATCCCACAGCAACCTTGAGTAGGTGTTGGTTTTTTTTTTTTTTTTGAGATGCCACAAGTGACATCTGGTGGTTGTGTGACTGCATTGATCAATTGCTGCAGTGCAGATCTTGAGATAAAATAATGAATGACAGTTCACAAAAGCCATGCCGACGAAGTCAGATGACTGGGAAATTGGTAACTTAAGGTAAAACATGACGTTTTCTAAGACATTTCAAAGCATAGTCTTTAGATGGCAGAGTTTTACCTACTTGTTCTATTCTGACTTTGAAACTCTTGACTCTTGATGCTGCCTGTCCTCAAACATGCCTTATCATTATCTGGAAAAGATTGTAAAAAAAAAAAAATTCTCAAGATTAATTATGGATGGATTGCAGGGTCTGCTAACAATAATGTGATTTAAAGAGGTCTGCATGTTCACCTAATGCATTTGCAAGAACAAAAACACTAAATCAGTATGAGTCTGAAATTTATCTTGGAATTCAGCTTTAGCATAAAGATAAGCCAAAGTGAATGATTAACCCAAAACTGGACAGTTTAACTGCAGTTTGGGGTGCAGCAGCAACAACAAAAGTACAGAAAGGTCACCAGTGACTAGATTTCAATAATCAGAAAACATGGTTATTTGCAAATACAGTCTGTCCTGATACTATCTAGATATGTAAATAGTACTTCAACCTTCAATGCAACTTCAGCACCATTACTATGGAACCTAGCAGGCAGGGGGGAAAGACCTTATGTTAGACTCTTGTTGGTTTGTCAGCAGCCTCTGTACTGCTCTATGGCCCCATCTTGAAGTTGACACAGATTATCAGGGCCATGGCCGTAGCCAGGATTCTAGATTTGGAGGGGGAAAATTTTTCCAGGAGGGGCAAAAAAAAATTCAGCCCCCCCCCCAACAACGTCACATTTGAATATATAACATTGGCATCACGGAGTGGGGGGCCCTGTTAGATCAGGAGGGTTTTTGCCCTTACCCCTGCTATGGCCCTTTCCTTACACTTGCTGGCCTCATCCCACATATATAGAAAACCATTATATAAGCATGTAGATCTGTCTCTTGAAAATTTACTTAGCCTGGGCAAAATCTGTAACTACTGTATATAGAGTTCTTCTTCATCTGAGTCAGACCAGCTGCCAAATCTATGTAATTCACAAGCGAGGGCTTTCTAACTCCATCAGTGTGGAAGGCAATCATTTTTCTGAAGCTGTTATTTCTTCTTCTTGTTCTGCCATATCCAAATCAAAATATTGGCGATACTCATGGCGATCAGCCAGCCATGAAGTCTGTCCTGAGAATATAATGCAGTGGCCTTTCATTTGCCTTCTGCATTGCAGCATTATACCAGTACCACTGATCCAATTCCGTGAGTCACTTTCTGGTCCTGAGCCCATTTGGCACACAAAGTATTCATCGGCCCCAAGCAGGTATTGATGAAGCTGCTGCCCTCTAGCAAGATGGATTCAAGTTGGGTTTAATCCACTTGGGGACCATCACCCTTCTCTGTGGATTTCGGCACCCAAGGCAGTTAGTCCTCAGAGTTGTCAGGTTAGTTAACTGCAGCTTGACAATCGGTGTTGAGTCACTGGCAGTATGGTCTACTCTATTACCAAAGCAGGATATCCTGGGTCAGACATACCTGCTGTTTATACTTGGAGTAATTTAATTTAATTTTTGAATTTATACCCCGCACACTCAGGAGAACCCGACTCAGGGCGGCTTACATAATCATGGAAACCATATACAATAAATACATTATAAACAACAAATCAAACAGAATAAGGTAACCAAAACACACCGTGAATACAAAGTAATAACATAACATAACCTTACAATATTCAATACAACAATGTTCAATACAACAACATGTCATGTCACAGTAACATTCGACAGCCTCTTGACCGCAGCTGCTAACAAATCCAGGGGCGACTACCACTAAGTCCTACTGCCAGTTGCCACGGCGGAATTTAAATCTCCTGGCTGGGGGTGGAGTCCCGGAGGCCAACAAGGACATGGTCTAGCCTGCCACAGGTGACTCCAGGGTGGCGGCGAAGGTCCCTGTCCTGGCAGGGTTTTGAAGCTCCCGGATGGGGGTGGAGTCCCAGAGGCCGGTGAGGAGATGGTCCGCCCCACCATAGTTGACTCCAGGGCAGCAGTGAAGGTCCCTGTCTTGGTGGGCTTTTGAAGCTCCTGGATGGGGGTGGAGTCCAGGAGGCCAGTGAGGAGATGGTCCGCTCCGCCCCGCCACAGGTGACTCCACAGTGGTGGTGAAAGTCCCCATCCTGGCAGGCTTTTGAAGCTCCCAGCTGGGGGTGGAGTCCTGGAGGCCAGTGGCGAGATGGTCCGCTCCGCCACAGGTGAGTAATTTTGCCCTAGTCCAAATTTGGGGGTGGGGGTGGGACATACTTCACTTGCTACAATCTTGATTATTTCTCCTCATCTTTTAATTTAATTTAAATTTCACTTTTCTTTAAAGGAGGTACTTAAGGCAGAATGTAACAGCTAAAAAAATTGTGTAATTCAACCAATTAAGATATGAATTCTAAAACATGACTAAAGCAGGGTTAAAATTAGTCAGAACAAATTTAAATAAAATTAAAAACATATGTATAACTTCAGCAGCTGCTTTTTACACTTTGATAGTACATATTAAGTGGTAATCGTCATAGCATTAGAATTTGCCCACACACCTGGATGTAGATTGATTCAGACCATAAAGCGGGAAAGGGAGGATGAGAAGACCACCTGCTTGTGTTTCTCTGCAACTCCCACATGCCCTAACCAATGATGATGGATGATGGGAGTTGCAGTTGAATAACATCTGGATGGGTAGATAAATTTTTGAAGTGGTAGCCATGTTAGTCTGTGCAAGCATTCCAGAGAATAAACAAAATAAAAGACAAAAAAAAAAAGAAGCTGTGGCACCTTAAAGACTAAGTCCTGTATTTTAATGTTACCTTTCGTGGACCAAGTCCAAGTCAGTTTGAGGAGTTAGGTTTCTAAAATAAACACTTTGACATTACAATTGTTCTAATTTGTTTACTGAGGAAACTTTATGAAGTAGGCACAGAAACCTAACTCCTCAAACTTACTTTCAGAAAAGATTTTCTGCTGTAAAACTTTTTATTACTGGTTGTAAATAACTCATTGATTTCCATGTCCAATGAACCTTGCCTAGCTACTCTGGGCTCCAATATCATACATGTATAAATGTATTCCATGATATCCACTCTTATGTCTGATAAAGTGGACTTGGTCCACATAAGCTAACATTAAAATACATACAGGAGTTAAGGTGCCACAGCTGTTTTTGTCTTTTGTTTTGTTTACTCTCTGATCTGGATGGCCAGATGTTGTTCATTTGTGGTGAGAGAAGCTTTATGTTTATATAATTCATTTGACCACATCTTCATATCATTGTTTGGGGGAAAACACTACAGTTCATTGGAGGTTTTATTATATCTGAATTGCTGTTACAATTAGGCAGTTTTGATATTGCTCTACTTGCATTTACAGGGAGTAAATGAAAGTAATTCTTCATTAAACTAAAAATGGAAGTTGTAGAAACACAACCTAAATGAAATTATACTCTTCTAAGAATCTACAGTACGTCATCTGCTATATAACTAAAGCAATTATGTCTCCTTTTTCTCATGGCTTTTCCTTTTGGTTTAGGAACATATAAACTTGTAAAGGTTTACTTACAATCTTTTTCAGGTGAGTTTTTCTCTTCTCTATCCTGAAAGAAGGAGATACCTACAGAGAGGAAAAACATTGAACCCAACATTCAGTTTTATAGTCAGTTGTCATCTATATCCAGACTTCCTCTGCATTTTAAAAAACCCTTAGAATTCTAATCTAAAATAGACATTAAACTAATACCCTGTGCTACTCTTTGGCATTTTACATGTCCTTCCTTCTTTCATTCATTTAATCAACCAATTTAAATAATCCACATCTCCCTTATATAAAAGTTTTTCCTCTATTCCTTTTCTGTTTGCATGGTTTATTTTTGTTTGCTCCTCTCCCAGATTTGTCAACCTGTCCATTAAACAGATTGTAACTATATGCAAATATGTGTGTTCACAAGACTATAGTTCAATGAAATACATCAGTCCCCAGGGCTGTCAGTTCAATCTTTTGCACAAGCATTGCTTGTATACCTAGAATTAAACAATCTTATTTTGAATAAGTCTTTGGCACACTGACCATGAGCTTTGATGTTTTGTAGGATGAAGTATAGGTATTCTCCACAGATTCCTGCAGCATTCAAAAAATCTTCCTGAGTCATGCAGCACAATTGTTGTCCATTTATGTTAAAGTGGGAAAAAGAAATGCAGTTGGCATCCAGTTTGTATTGATCACAGCAAAACTGTAGCCACTCACAGACATTATATCTTGTCCAATACTCTGGGTAAATAGTTGTCCAGGAAGAATTGCAATCTATTACAATATAATGAGGGGAAAAAAAGAGAAAACATTATTAAACTCCGAACAACTTTGTTTCTCTTAGACAATAAAGCAGTCCACCTAATTAGTCCCATTCATTGCAACTAGTATTCTACCAAATAGCATGCAATGCATCCTTTCCCAAGTAGGACACTCCACAACCTTGTTTATTCTCAGCCAGCAAGCTATCCTCTGCTGGCTGAGAATGATGCAAATTGTATCACATTAATGGATCTGGAGAAGGTGGTTATGATCAGTGGTGGGATGTCAAAAAATCTACTACCCCACTGTGACATCATCAGTGTGGGCGGAGCTGACGTCATGACATCATGATGTTGTGGGCGGGGCCAAAGAAAAATTATAATAAATAATAATAATAAAATAAAAATAAGCACACATACACACACACACACCTCAACCCACGCACAAGACAAACCCGTAAATAAAATAAATAAATAAACAAATAAAATAAAAATTACATTAAAATACATCCACCCACCCACCCCAGACACACCACATCCAAAGGTGAGTCATTTATCCTGGGGAGCAGGCTATAGGGAACTTCAGGCTAGCAGCTTCTCTTCCTCCTCCCGCTTGGGAGGACAGCAAGGAGGCCGTGCATATACACCAAGCACTTACCAGTGAAAAGGTAAGCCCCGAAGGTGGTTCCCCCCAAAAGCTGCTACTGGTTCTCCGGGACACTGAGAAAAATTACTACCGGTTCTGGCGAACTGGTGAGAACCTGTTACATCCCATCACTGATCATGTGCATCCAATGTAATGCAAGCAAACAAATAAACTACTGATAATATGTTATGCTTGGGAAGGTGAGGAATAATTCTAGCACATTGTTAAATTATGGAGTTTTGCAAACCATAAGATTGTCATCAGCTTGGAGAACACAGAATGAACCTTCCTGAAAAATAGGAGGACTGTAAATATATCCAGGTGTCCTCTGGTCCTTAAACCACAGACGTAATGCTGGATTGCTTCTAACACAAACAAAAAAGGGATCCGCTTCAGAAAAGGCTGTTGACTAATTGATAGAGGATAAGGCTAAAAAATCCCTACATATCCTTTTAGTTCTATTTTACAAGCCAAATCAAACATGTCTCACTCCCAGATGTTAGCAAACATGAGCAGGAGGATGCTACTATATTAATGTCCTGCTTGTAGTCTTCCCTGAGTTGGCCACTGTGAAGACAGAACACTGGCATATGTAGGTCTTTGATATGATCCATCGTGCTGTTTCGTATGTTGCTATGTATCTATATAGCGGTTGCTGAGTTACAATGGAAATCTTTTTGTGTTTTTTTTTTTTACATTTGTTGATATTGTGTTATTGTACAAATTATTATACTGTAGGATATGGAAATGGACAGAGAGTGAGGTGGAATACCTACTGAAATGCCTCTTTTCAAGGTGTCCAAAGACACTTTGTTGGCTTTGCTGTAACAGACTTACATGATGGCATCCCTTGAAATGAATTAAAATTCAATATAAACTGGAGAAAAAATTGAATTAGAATCCAGCAGTAATTGAAAAAACAGAGTTTGTAGCAGACAGATGGTATAGTTCTATCAGCTGATATTAGTGCAGATAGCAGAGAGGTAGTGTAAAATCCCATTCAGGCATTATAACTCATGACCCTGTCAATCATTGTTTCCCAACCTTTGGTTTTTGGACTTCAATTCCCAGAATCCTAAGTCAATTCCCCAAAATACTGATCAGCCAATGTACTGACTTAGGCTTTTGGGAACTGAAGTCCCCCTGTGGGGCATGGGCCCCACATTGGGAACCACTGCTGTAGAGGAAGCTGGAGATATATGCTCCACTCCTGCCATTTGCAGCAGTAATTTGCCTGTCTGGCCTGGGTAGGACCAAAGAAGAGCTCTAACTGTGGTCAACTGAATGTGATTATAGAGCACCACTCAATTATGAGACCTGCATTATCAAAAAATTAAAATTAAAAATAGGTGCAATTGGAAAATGCTGGAGATAATGATTTAGTTAATTGGAAGGAGGGTGAAATACACACAGAAATGTTCACATTAGGAAAAATGAGGATGAAAAAGTTATATCTGTCCATGCCAGAAATCAAAGCAGGTTTCTAGTAAACAAAACAAACAAATGATGACATAAGAATGCAGGTGAGTTTTGTACAGAGAGAAGTTGTTTGTATTGCTATGGTGGAAGAGGGAGGGTGGTCTCTTAATTCCTTTCCTCCATCACTGACTTAGGCCATCACCAAATGGTTGGGGGAAACTCAATGAGTGATTTGGGAGGTCATAACTCAGCCCCCAAACCACCTAGATGCACCAAAATGGGAGAGTATTCTACTGACTCTCCTCTCAACCATCTCCAGATTTGGTGAAGTTTGGACTTAGGGTGTCTGAGTTATGCCATACACACCCCAGTCACTCACTGAATTTTTCCAAACCTGCTTAGGTGGTGGCCTATGAATTTGTCCAGTACTGTTTATATTATGTTATGGCACCCGTAACAATTTTCTCTGGATTGTTTACAAGATACTAATACAAAACCTATTTAAATGCAAAATAGAACATGCAACAAAAAGCAATGTAACTTCTAAAAAATGAGAACAAATCCATGGTTCTCTAAAACTGAACAAGAAAGAGTATGCTAAATAAAGTATTAAAATTCAAGGCAGCACAAAACCACTGTTTACTGCTTTTGCTGCACAAGGCCAAAACACCTTTCCCCTTGCAAAATTAAATGTAACTTTATAAATGAAGAAAACCCAAAACAATAACAACAACAAAACAAACTCTAGACTACAACAAGTAGAAATGAACAGAAAAGTCTTATTTGGGTGTAAGACTGTAGAGATAGTGCCAGAAGACTCTCTCAGGTAAATGTGTTCTGTATGTGGGAAGCCACTTCCAAATGCTCAAGTCATTTGATGGGATTGCTCAGAATAGATTCTGTAGACAAGATAAGGTTGGTAGATGTGCTTTTAGCTCATCTTAGCTACAACAACAACAACAACAACAAGCTACCTAAGATTTTACAAGGCACTTTAAAACAGACTTTAAGATTACTCAGGAACCTGTTCAGGTCTAAAATCTTGACTTGAAGAAGATAGCTATCAGTTATCAATACAAATACAGGTTTTCGTAGGACAGCTAGAATTAAACTTCTTAGGAGTTATTTTTTAGAAGTAATTATTCCTTCTAAATGACAAGATACTCATGAACACTCCTAGAAACAACATTTTGAAAAAACAAGATTTTGGAAGAGGTATGTTTTGCACCATATCTAAATAGCCATAAGAACTGACAAGCAATGGAACTCATAGCTAAGGATACAACGAGGTCCAGCTCCTTACTGATGTCCTCTCTCCACATGATGTGGGGCACTTCAAGCAGAGAAGCTGGGCTCCCCTGAATAGAGAGACAATCCTTGTAGGATGTGGATCTCAAGCTAAGAATGTCTTAAAAATAAAAATAAAAAAAATCTGCAGGTTTACTCAACTGTTCAATGGGCAGAACACTTCTCCAGTTGGCATGTGGGAACCTAGGTTATAAGTATTCAATGCACTCTTTGCACCTAGGTGTCAACAAGGTCAAATAAGGTTTGTTGCTTTCATCCTCATTGCATAATTCTGTTTAATCATCATTAGTGCATGCAGAAATGATCACGCTTTTCTCAGAAGTTGGTGTGGCATGAATTATGCCACCAGTGTGCTAAGCTTATGCCACTACATGTTGTTAGTTTGGTGTGATAGGCAGCATACTTGTCTTATGTATGAAAGGAAATGATTAAAGACTGGTTTCTGAAGCCAAAATTTGTGGTATCATATTTTTTTATTTTAAAGCAAAGGGAAATAAACTAGTTTTCTGTATCCTCCCTTTTACTAGACATTGACACAGGCTGCCAAAGAAATTCAGATAGCCTCTATTTATATTAAGTAAGGTTGTACTTTGCTTGTGATTGACCACAGCCATAGTTCACGGGGGTTTAAACTGGAACAAGAACTTAATAAGATAATAGTTGTACAAGTACTCCCCCTGTTACATCTAGTACAGTTGTACCTCGCTTAAAGAGCATAATGCGTTACACAGGATTGCTTTTTAAGCGAGTTTGCTCTTTAAGCGAAACACCATTGTAAATGACCAATTGTGTGTGTGTGTGTGTGTGGGGGATTTCTAACCCTGATTTATTTGTTAAGCGAGTTTTTGGTTGGTTTTATTTGTTAAGCAAAGCAAACATTCAGAGAAAATTCTGCTCTTTAAGTGAGTTACTCTTTAAGCGAGACACTCTTTATGTGAGGTTTGACTGTACCTTAAATAATGTAGGTAACACTTTCATTACAGACACCTAATATGATGTTGTTCAGTCGCACAGTCTATTCCAACCCTCCGCGACCCCATGGACCACCACCTGCCAGGCACTTCTGTCCTCCACCATCCTCCTCAGCCCACCCAGCTCTGTGCCCATTGCGTCCACAATACCATCTAGCCATCTCATTTTTGGCCGCCCCCTTTTTCTTTTGCCCTCCACCTTTCCCAGCATCAAGGCCTTCTCAAGTGAATCTTCTCTTCTCATTTTTTGTCCAAAGTACTTTAGCTTCATCTTTACAATTTGACCTTCTAAGGAGCAGTCAGGGTTGATTTCTTCTAAGATTGACCTGTTTGTTCTCCTCACTGTCCAGGGGACTCTCAAAACTCTCCTCCAGCACCATTATTATTATTATTATTATTATTATTATTATTATTATTATTATTATTATTATTATTATTATTATTATTATTATTATTATTATTATTATTATTATTATTATTATTATTATTATAATACTTCAAATTTATATTGCCGCCCACTCGCCGTAGCGACTCAGGGCAGCTTACAAACAATACATTACAAATAGAGACTGGAAGGCTCAGTATGAATCCTCGCTCAGCGACAGAAACTTTAAATATCTCACTTACCTTGGAAGCCCTATTAGAGGTACAGTAAGACAGTTCTGACTTGATGGTACATAACAACAATAAGCACTTTAATTGTACTACTCAATAGTTAAAATATTGGTGCCTTGCCATGTACGTTTCTGCGCAGTTTGTTGTTATGTGTCATCAAGAACCCTCTACCTGTGGTACATCTGTGCATAAGGGACCTACAAAATGTCCTAGTATTAAAACTCTTGCTCTTCTTCGTTTTCTTCTTCCGTATCCGAATCCGAATATAGGCGATCCTCATGGCAATTAGCCATGAAGATTGTCCTAGGAATATAATGCGGTGACCTTACATTTACCTTTTGCATTATATTGTGGCCATACCAGTGATCCAGTTCCCCGAATCACTTTCTGGTCCTGAGCCCTTTTGGCACACAAAGTCCTCATCAGCTCCAGGTCGGTATTGATGAAGCCGTTGCCCTCCATCATGATGGATTCAAGTGAGATTTAATCCACTTGGGAACCATCACCCTTTCCTGTGGACTTTCCCACACAAGGACGTTAGTCCTCAGGATTGTCAGGTTAGTTAACCGTTGCCTGACAATCAGTGTTGAGTCACTGGTAGTATGCTTTACTCTATTACCCTAGCAAGATAACCTGGCCAAACACCTGCTCAGCTCTTGCAAACTCAAGCCTGTGGCCCTTTTTATGAGGTCAATTCATCTCATACTGAATTGTCTTTCCACTGAGCCTCATCTTCTCATGATGTGCCCAAAGTATGAAAACCTCATTTTTTAATCAAACTCAGGACTGATTTGATCTAGGACCCACTTAAAAATATTAAATGGTGTTTGTTCTCTTGGGTGCTCATTAACAAAGAACATATGTGCCTACCTGTTTGATGATCAAATGGAAGGTAGCTTTCATCACTTGTTCCAAATAGTTCTGACCAAGACATCAGGGATTCACATAGCATTGTATTGGGCAAGAAGGTATTGTGACTTACTGGGTCCAGCATCATCCTAAAATATTATGTTATTTTTATTATTATTCATATGAAGCAGTATTTCCCATTAATATTTACATATCTTGTAGCAACAAAGCTAACAAGCACTGCCATGATTAACAATTGTATCCCTTTGAACTCTGGGTATAGTTTAGCAGTGATGTTTGTAGTAAGATTTCAGTTATATAAATTAGCATCCTGAAATTTGTCTTTCTTTGGATATTTGGACTGGAACTCCTCCAATTCCCCAACCAGCCTGACTATTATGACTTATAACATCAATTACAATTCAGCCCCTCTAGTTAGGGAAAAGCTTGTTTAATCACTCCATCACTGTAGTAGGAAAAAGTGTGTGTGTGTGATTAATTTGTCCTGCAAAATACTCAAACGATCCCAAAATTGTATTTTTCCCCATTTTTGTTAACATTGCTGTTAACCCCCTTGCTGCTGCATAAATTGTTGCTGCCTCCCTCCCTGGAACTGCTCCTTTCTTCATTCTAGATCAGACATATAGATCATTCCACTCTGTAATGAAGATTTAACCACTGTGTGAAGGTAAGATGATGGGTATTGAGGACATGTTAAAACAGTAAGCAAACATTTTTAAGGAAGCGCGATAAATAATTTAAAAATAAGGAACGTTGAATTGCGCCCCAACACGAGCATTTCAGCTGACATGATTCATTTAGGATTTGAGGGTGCAGCTTCCCAAGAGAATATCAGGGTGAAACAAGGAAAAGGAGAAGGTGTAATTTGCTGCTATAGCTTGGGAAGGGACCAATACACAAAGAAAATGCCTTTATAACATCCTTACTAGCTTTTTCTATATCAGAAAGTTATCAAATAAGCAGCAGGGAAAAGTGATTAAGGTGTGATGCTCAGGGGAAGTTGTGACTTGGGAACATTGCAAAGAAATAACCTAGCTAGAGTTAAGGGGATTCTTATGAACTCTGTTTTACACTCCAGTTTTGGCTACTACTGTCAGAGCAAAGAAAATGCTTCTTTAGTGGGAAAGAGCAGTTCATCAACTGCATGCCCCAGTCTGAACTGGCAGATTTGATAGCGAAAGTGAGATCTATTTCAAGTCTTGTGTATCAGAACGAAAACTGAAAGGAGGCAAGCCAAGATGATTGTGTGGTTTTTATGAGCAACGAACTGACACACATCTTCAAAGGAAAACCCTTATTAACCATTTTTGTTCTTACTGAACATTCTACAATTTGATCTACATTTGAACAGTTTTACAACTTTTCTAAGAAATGAATGACTGCTACTTACATTAATGACTGAAATTAGAAACATACTAATATGATTAAACACAGGTTACATTATCCTAATTCTCATTGGCAAACTGGACAGTATAGACTATTATGATGATCTGGCCAGTACTGTCAAACCTGAAAGGCCAGCTGATCTTATACTTTGTTTGACTTTTGTCTGTGTAAAACATGTTGTGCAGTTGTAGAATACTATTTATATTGTAACTGCCAGATGTGTAATCAATGAAAATTACTTAATAAATTTCTATGTGTAAAACAACATCTCAGTAGAATAGTGGTTGATGGGCTAGTGACAGTTTTGAAATTTTGTTAATTATATATAGTGTGACTTCATTTGAAACCTATTTCTATTTTTTCTTGTCAAATATGAACGCTACTGATGTCCTAGGCAGAGCTCTTAACTATAGGAAGTCATTAAGTCATAGGGTTATCATAAATTAGAAGTAATTTGATTATATATAACAATTCCTACCATATGATACACTTGAGAGTTAGATGGTGTTAATTATTTTACAGGACTGTCCCAGATGGAACAATACTCTGTGCTTCAGTTTCACAGTGCATAATCACTATCATTTTTGGATACTGAGATGTCATAACCTTGCATGTTGACGTATGAACTTCATCTGTGGGTGCTTTCATATGGCTGTTTGATCTGGTTAAATCCAAGACCTAATTTCAGATCTTGTCACCTATAGGAAATATATTTAGCAATATAAACTAACTTAACAAATTTAGGAATGGCCTATTCATTGGTGAGATTCAATTTTTTTTTACTACTTACTCTGTGGGCGTGGTATGGTAGGCATGACCAGGAGGGAAAGTCCTGTGTTGCACCAGAATTAGGACTACTTTATTTGAAAACTTGGATGGGCGGGGCCAGTCAGAATTTCTGCTACCGCTTTTGGCAAACGGGTGTAAACCTGCTGAATCCCACTACTGGGCAATATTGCTATAGAATTTCTCAATAATTCTTCATTTGCTACGTGATGAATGGCACTTTATCCCAGTATATTTCTGCATGAAGTTCATACTGTTTTGAACAGGTAGAGTGTTTAGTCATCCATATGTTCACTCAATTCAAGATAAATTATGTCTTTGTGTGTATTTTTAAAAGATTACTTTACTGAGGAAACAGATTAAAGAACAAATTGAACAAAGTTCAATCCAAAATTTTAAACCTTTGCATAAGCTTGCTAATAAATTCTGGTTATTTCTTAAAACAAAAATAATCCCTTCACTGCTTTCACAAATTCTTTCCTTTACATGACAAGCATTCATAGAAATGTAATAATATTCTGATCACACAGAAGTACATCTGTCAGTAACTGCTTCCTTTACTGGCTATAGGTTGCAAATGAATTCTGCAAATGCATTCAAATCTGCAAATGAAGATACACTCAAGATTAAGCACCAGTCTTTAAAGTCAAGTAATTACAATATACAAAGAACCACTTGGGTTCTGATTTTCCAGAGATCCTCTTAATTGTTATTTTGGTTTTTAGTAAACACATTGTTGATAGCAGGGCTTCATATGACAGTTTCTATGCTTACATTTTGAATGGAAGGAACTTGATTTGGTTTGACAATTGTTAGCTAGGAAAGAAAAGGAACAGAAGTTCTTTCCAATAATGGTGACATCTATGATTAGATATAGAAAGTCAGCAGATTCTTTTCCAAAGAATGTAGGAAACATGCTACTCATTTTTGGAATCTAAAACTTGCATAAATTAAGACACGGCAATAATGCCATTTATTTCTTTTTGGGATTTTTTTTGAAAAGAACAAGATTAATATCAACTGGCATTTCAAATGTTAATTAAAAAATTAAAAAATTAATTGATAGTAGTCATTTCTAAAATTCACAAGTATTCATGAACATTCATTTGGACTGTTAGAGAAATTTGTTGCAAAACAAATATAAAATGCCCCCCACATTCTTCATATCATATTATATTATAAATCCCAGTCCTATGAGAAAGTTGGGATAGATGTAAATAAATAAAAACTGTGGGCGAGCATGACAACCTGCATATTACTGACACTCAGATCCCATTTCCTTCATTTAAATTTATCTCCTACAATTTCAGGTTACTTCACTCACTTCAAGAAAAAGTATAAGCAAATATCCAGTGGAGTTGTTCCACTGACTAACTTGCTTCCATCAGCAAAACTGAAACAAAATCAAGTTCCTCAATATCCCTTATATATGTTCAAGGGAAAGTTTTCAAATAGGCTGGCTGGATATTTTAGGCATCTAGATGTTGGAAGTCCAATTCCCCGCTGTGTCTTTTGGGGAAAGAGCCAGCCTGTGTAGCTGTGGGTAAGCTGCACTCACAGTTCTGAGTAATCACTAGCTAGACCACCTGACAAGGATCACCATAATGCCATTATTAATTAAAGTTAGAGGGAAAATGTAACTTTCTTAGTCCAAATGTTTCAATAGTTACTGGGTTGTTTCTAGGTTATAATGTCTGGCTGGACATCCTGTTACGGTAATGGAGTAGATCATACAGCCAGTGACTCAGCGCTGAGTGTTGGGTGGTGGTAAATAACCTGACTCCCTAAAGGGGTCAATGGCTATGGGTGGATGGGCCCCTTTAGGTGGGGTGAGGGCTCCCTTCAGTGGAGGAAAAGCCACCAGACACCAGCATATTGGGCCCAAAGGCAAAATGAGCGGATGAGGAACCACTTCACTATTTTGATTCCCAATGGTCATGGAGGCAGAAGAGGCCATGCCAGATGGACTGGCTTTGAAGGTGCACCTTGTTAACATCCTCAACGCCACAGCAGTCCTTTGCAGTCCTGGTGTCAAATCCTGCATGTCTCATTTCATATGTGCCACAGGAGATGACTCTGTGATCATAGTTTGTGGGTCACTTCATGGCAAGCTGGGATCCACCTTAAACAAATTCATGCCAAGGCATTTTCCTTCTCCATCAACTGTGAAAATGATTTTCAGGGGAAAATGTATACTCAGACACGAGTAGCAGCTAACGTTTCTAGATATGATTCAAAATGCTGTTTATGACCAATAAAGTTGATATGCTGGTTTCCATTGTTATAAGGCAAATTATTATCATGTGATTTTAATTACATGACTTTAAACAGTTTTAATTTAATTTATTTGGATTTTAATTACATGGATTTAATTCTATTTTATTGTTTCTGATTTTATTGCATGGTGATCTTCTATTATTTTAAACTGTTCTGTAAGCTGGAGAGTGAGATGTGGGTTGTTGTTTTCAGTCAAGGGACTGCATCAACTTGTATATAAAGCATGAAAAACCTTTTCTCCTATGGTGCTCACCAAATCTTAGATACAGTACAGTCAATTTGGATTCCAGACTGGTTGTAGCAGTTTGGAATGCACCAAAGCTCTTTCTGTTGGCACAGCTACATTAGTGCAGGCCCAAACTCTTTTTCTAATTGATCTCACTTCTACCAGCATACCTGTGTCTGTGGGCACAACTGCTGAACTGGATGAGAGCAGTTGGTAGAAGAACTAAAGAAGGGGCAGACTAGGAGAGGAGGAGGAGAGAAGCTGATTTGAACCCATCTCAGCATGCAGTCACAGCCCCTATGGCAGCATGAAGGGTCAAGATAGTCAAAAGTAATTTCCAACATCCTTAGGGTGGGAGGAATTTGGTTTCAGCACTATCTCAGCTACATTGTCAATACAGTGTCCTCAAGGCTATGGCAGTCCAGAATATTTGTGACAAGTTATTTACATCATCTGTTGCCAAATTGGATATCCCAAGGATGGGCCTTATCATGGTTTCTTTTGGACAGGAAAGCATATACACTAGTACATCAGATAATGTTAAGACTTGGTTCCACAAGTCTTAACGTTATCCAGTTTTTAACGTTGTGTGTTGCATTGATTGCACAACGTTAAAAAAAAAGCCAATTCAACCCCCAACCCAAAGGCAAAACACAAAGGCTAACAGTGAGGGATTCGCCCTGCCCATCCTGCCTTTTGCCTTTGGGTTGGAGGTTGATCACAGTTGGGTTGGGGGAAGAAAGGGAGCTGGTTTTACCCCCAACCCAAAGAAAAAAGGCAAAGGCAAGAGAGATTTGCCCTGCCTCCCCTGCTGAAACAACAGGGTGGGCAGGACGAATCCCTTCCTGTTAGCCTTTGACTTTGATTGGAGAAATGCAAACCTAACAGCAAGCGATCTCAAAGTTATTTTAAGATTGTGTGATGCAAATGTTTGCCTCAAATTTCCCAACGTTATCTGATTTTAGCCTTATCCGGTAAACGTTATCCGAGGTACCACTTGTATACTGTATTAGTAAAAAGTGTGGCCCATTATATCTTTGTATTCTCTTTCCCAATAGACTTGTCACATTCTGTTTTGGGGCAAGTTAACTATGAGTGCTAATCTGTTATGTGTGTTTGTGAAAGAGACTGATCATCTAGACCTGGGGTCAGCAAACTTTCCTCTCCAGATGTTCTGGGACTTCAAATCCCAGAAGATGTGATCAGCAGGTATACTGACTTGGGTTTCTGGGAATTGAAGAACTAAGTTTGCTGACCCCAGTCTAGATCCATTTCAGCAAGTTCAGGCTGCATCAAGATGAA
Source organism: Furcifer pardalis (assembly GCA_030440675.1). Lineage (NCBI taxonomy): Eukaryota > Metazoa > Chordata > Lepidosauria > Squamata > Chamaeleonidae > Furcifer > Furcifer pardalis. Next base: position 70,936,688 of record CP126894.1, on the reverse strand, counting down.
ACAGCATTGGTCATTCTGCAGCACAACCTTCTAAGGGAGGATGACGGGGGGGGGGGGGAGTGTGACCTTACTGGTGCTCTTGGATCTTTCTTCAATCTTTGATATAATTGACCATGTATTCTTCTGGAGAAAAGCAGGATCTTAATGATCAGCCACACATCAAGTTCTTTGTAGAAGTTGATTCCATGCATTGGGTTGAACAGAATGCTATTAGCTAGTCTAATAATAATAGAAACAATTGTGTTTCATCAAGTCAATTTTGACATGGTGAACCTTTACAGGGCTTTCTAGATGAAGACTATTCAGAAGTGGTTTATTATTCCCTTCTTTTTTGGGCAATTTTGGACTCTGTAACTTTCTCAAGGCCACACAAGCTAGCTCTTTTCCTGAGAGGTGCACTGGGGAATCAAATTTCATACCTCTACTTTAACCACTGAGCTATTCAGCCAGCTGGTTAGTGAGATAGATTACTCAAATTTCATATATTTTGCAGGGTAGGAAAAAAGCACAATCCAATTAAAAAAAATTAAAACCTGAATTTAAATCTTGCTGCTAGTTTAGGTAGACTAAAGAAGACTAAGCTAGAGTAGAATTGGATGCTAAAGTTGAGTAAATGCTTACATAAATTCCATTTAGCACAGAATATACGAATGATAGGAATATATTAATGAAACGATAACAAGACATTTTGAAAGCCTGATACAAAGTATAATCCTGTCAGTTAGACACTGTTATATCTTATCAAATTTAAAATGATAATTGTTGCATGTTGCAAATTTCTTCCATATGATAGGATTTTACTATGCATGTATTCAGCTGAAATTGGAGTAACTTATCTTACTAGACCAACTAATAAAATTCTATTTGACTCAATCCACAGAATCAGTTTCTAGAGAAAACTTGATGTGTGGCTGTTTGTTAAGACTCTGTTTCTCTGCATATTCAGGGATATATGCTGATATAGCCTTCTAATATGTTAAAATCTTTTCATATAAAGTTTATTTGTTTGAGAAAATTTAAGCACTGCTATTTATAGATGCAATTTTGTATACTTCTTCAGAACTAACATATATTAAGCTTTGGTTTCATTCTAGCAATCGCCACCAGAGGTCTCAACAGCACAAAAAACATTTACTGCTTGAGCAGGCTTTAGATGTACTTATAGTACTGTATATTTAACATATAGTATAGTAACAATTATAGAGAAAAGCACATATTTGCATACATCTATTTCTGCACACAGTGGCCAGGCAGATCTTTTTATGCTCTGGGCCCAACCAACATTTGTGACATGGCACAGTTTTTATTCATGTGTAAAGAATTTATTTTCAGGGACCAATGGCAAACATTTTAAGGTGTACAAACAGCACGATCTTATTTATTTTTCCTTGAAAGTCCTGCCATGCTCAATGGGATGTATTTCCCTGGAAGCTTGGAAAGAACTACAGCCTTTTTGTTTTCAACACAGTTTCTACAGTCCTGTATAAATTAGACCTGCTAGCATTCCCATGCAACATTTTTCTGATAGAAAAGCAGAGTTAAGAGTTCATATCAATTAATTTTATCAAGTTTTAAATATACAGAAGTACTAGGAATTTTTTTAAAAAAATCCAACAACAGGTGCTAATTTCCTTTGTATTGCTTAAGTGCCCACCACGCTGGGGAAAGGAATCTTTGTTAAAACATCTTGACTGAATAAATAAATGGAGCTTACGTGCAGCTGCGTGAGCTTATTCTCTTCCCAAGAGACTGTTAGATCCAAAAGAGAGCCTTCAAAGCCAAGATGCTTTCCAGTTCTGTGAGGTGTACACTGGAAGGAGGGCCACCTCTGGTGCTGTGATATATGGAACACTCTCCAGACAGGTCTGTTTAGTTTTTCAGGTTCTTACACACACACCCTTTGATGACAATGATAATATACAGTGTGACACAGCTGAAGGGAGAACGAGAAGTGGGAAATGGTTGTTAATTTTAGGAAAGTTTAGATTTTGGGTTGTTTTCTTTCCAAGATTTGAAAGGTTACATGAGATAGGCAAGGTGAAGGAATTCCCCCCACCCCAGCATGTTTTTCATATGTACACAAAGATAAAGTTGTCCTTTCACTTAGCACAGTTTTACAAAGCAGAGGGTTGTTTTTTTCTTTGACGATCTACAGACCTATCTGTGTTTTCTCATATCAATTCTAGGAGCAATTTATGCTTCAAAAGGCTAGCTATTCCTATTCAATGAAAATGTTTCCTAGTTTGTGGAGGAGGCAAAAGCATGAGATCAAAAGCATGAGATATAAGCACAGCTTTCTAGGTGAAGTGCTAAGAGTAAGAAGTCTGAGGAAAGAAGGCTTCACTGTTTAGCTTTAGTAATTGATTGTTTTAAACCAGTGATGGGATGTAACAGGTTTGGACCAGTTCGCCAGAACCAGTAGTAACTTTTCCCAGTGTCTTGGAGAATCGGTAGCGGCTTTTGGGGGGAACCACCTTCGGGGCTTACCTTTTTACTGGTTCCCCCACTGCGCATGCGTGCCAAGCACTTGGTGTGCATGCATGCCTACAGTGCTTGGCGCGTATGCACGGCCTCCTTGATGTCCTCCCATGCAGGGAGGAAGAAGAGAAGCTGCTAGCCTGAAGCTCCCTATAGCCTGCTCCCCAGGGTAAGTCACTTACCTTTGGATGTGGTGTGTCAGTGTGTATTTTAATGTGTATTTACAGTTGTACCTCGCTTCAAGAGCATAATGTGTTCCACAGGATTGCTCTTTAAGCGAGTTTGCTCTTTAAGCGAAACACCATTGTAAGTGACCAATTGTGACTTTTGGTGGGGGAGATTGCGAACCCCGATTTATTTGTTAGGCGAGTTTTGGGTTGGTTTTATTTGTTAAGCGAAACAAACATTCAGAGAAAATTCTGCTCTTTAAGTGAGTTACTCTTTAAGCGAGGTGCTCTTTATGCGAGGTTTTACTGTATTACCTTTATCTTTATTGATGTACTACCACAGTTCCTAAAAAGGCCTGGCGGCCTGGCTTGGGGTTTTTAAGCAAAGTCTTGGAGTCACCTCATCAATAAGCTACACCTGTGCTGTTCCAATTGCTGTTCCAATTGGAGAATCCTTAAGGAGGTACAGCTGTTTTACATTTACATTAAGGCATATTATCCTAGAGAACTGATTAGGCAAAGACTTAGTACCTAACTTCTTTAACTGTTGAAAAGTTGAAAAGTGCCAAAATGAAGCCATCTTGTGGTGAGTTCATTCTGTAGTTCCTTCCATCTGACCTAGTGTGAGAAAGATTAGCCAGAATAAGCTTTAAGCTCTGGTTTAAAAGCTCTGGTTGATTTGTGTTTGGGGTGGGTGGGTGGGTGTATTTTAATGTATATTTTATTTATTTAATTTATTTACGGGTTTGTGTTGTGGGTGGGTGGGTGGGTGGGTTGAGGTGTGTGTGTGTGCTTATTTTTATTTTATTTTATTTTTAATTTTTTTCCTTTGGCCCCACCCACAACATCATGATGTCATGACATTGGCTCCGCCCACGATGTCATGACATCATGACGTTAGCTCCACCCACACTGTGATGATGTCACGGTGAGGTAGTAAAATTTTTGACATCCCACCAATTTGTTTTTTACACTGTTTATAGTTCTGTCAGCAAAACACACTGCTTTTGTGGAGTAGAATGTCATCATTAATTTTATTATAATTTATATTATACATTTTTAAAAAGCGTTTCCCATAATTAAAATATTTTCTAGTTGTTTGACAGAATAAAATTTGGAGAGTGTGAAGCAGTGGTGGGACTCAATTTTTTTTTTACTACCTAGTCTGTGGGCGTGATATAGTGGGCATGGCCAGGGAAAGCCCTGTGTTGCACCCTAATTAGGACTACTTTATTTAAAAATGTAGATGGAGGGACCAGACAGAATTTCTGCTACTGGTTCTGGTGAACTGGTGAGAACCTCCTGAATCCCACCACTGCTGTGAAGGATTTGCTTCACAAAGAAATGAACTAAGTTAACTTTAGTAGCAGAAGTGGGCTAGAAATATAAGCTCAATTAACAAGTGGTGATCTACTGCCAGGTGCTACCAAAGAGCTCGTGCTGTGCCTAATATACTTTAAGCTCAGCCCAGGGCCATAGCCAGGATTCTGGATGTGGGTGGGTGAATATTTTTTCAGGATGGGCAACAAAGCCTCTTTTTAATGCATTCCTATGGGAAACCACGCTTTGCCAGGGTGGGTAAACTGCTGACTCAGGGTGGGCCCTGACCACCCCCTGTCTATGGCCATGGCTCAGTCTCTCCATTTTATACCAGAAAGCTGGTTAAACAAGAGCTTCAAATCAGCTCAATTGCTAACTTAATTAAAATTACTAGGAAAAAACTCTTGTTGATATACAGTCTGAGTATTGGGGTGGAGTATTCCTTGGAATCAGGTGAGACTTGGCTCTGTTTCTCTGTTACTGCCTGGGCCGGTGGCTGAAATCCTGTTGCTTAGATCTTGTCAGGGCTTTTGAAAAGCAGCTAAAGGCCGGGAAGTGGGGAAGAACCAAATGCTGTTTGATGCAGTTCTTAGATCCAAGCACTGTGTTGCTTGTCTGATAGGGCTGGAATAGCCCATCAGCCCCCTAACAGCTGCTTTGCAACTGATTGGGGAAACCTTCTCCCATCAGGTGTAGTTAGGTGGTTTCACCCACCAATAATTGGATACTGATCATTGACAGTGGGACAGCAATTTGCAACTGTTTTTTGACGTGAATTCGATGAACTCTTATGTTTCAGTTGGGTGGTCGGGCAGCTTTTGCGATGTAACGAAAATCATGTACAGTAATACCTCGGATAACATTTACATCCGATAACGCTAAAATAGCGTTAAGTAATCTGGGGAGGAGAATTGGATCAAATAACGTTAAGGTCCTATGGGATGGATCGGATAACAACCGCTAAAGCCTGTGCGGTTACAATGTATCTCTATGGAGCTTTAACATTATCCGATCTGTCCCATAGGATTTTAACATGGATCGGATAACACTAAAAATTGGATAACACCAAGACTTGTGGAACCAAGTTTCAGCGTTATCCGAGGTATTACTGTACATTCAATGAGTTACCACCACAAAACTGAAGCACCCACGAAAATAATGGTTACATCATCTGAAAGCTCATCTTGCCAACTTTCAGAAATGTAAAGCTCCATTGTCAAAAAATAAAAGCAATGTCATCATTGCTTCTGAAAGTTGCTTTGAAAAAATGCAATTTTTGCTGGTGGGGGTTGGTTTCCAGTGGGCAGGCGACCAAACCACACAACTGATTCAGGTGAATCAAAGTGCGTTTGAAAGAGGAAAGAATAACCTTTGTGGTGACACTATTACATTTGAAATTGAACTTCAGGGGAAAAACTATTAAGCATTTTACAAAAAAACCACTCAAACAAGGTCACAAAAACGCAAAAATCTCTCCAACTCTCGCCTTCTCGCTGGATGTGGAAGTAAACAGGCTGTCAATGTGTTCATTTTGTGAAGGAAGGAAGGTAAGAGAGAAAGGGGGAAAATCAGAACCCACCTGGCAGCGAAGAGGTGAGCAAGAACTTTAAAAAGTTGTCACTTGCATCTGCTGCTTCTGGCTCACCTCTTCGCTGCTGGGTGTGTCATGATACCCCCCCCCCCACTTTCTTTCTAACCTTCCTTCCTTCAAAACAAGTCTCTCTTCAACTCTTGTCTTCTCGCTGGATGTGGAAGTAAACAGGCTGTCAACGTGTTCGTTTCGTGAAGGAAAGAAGGTAAGAAAGAAAGGGGGGGATGACCCACCTGGCAGTGAAGAATCGAGCAAGAACTTTAAAAAGTGGCAGATAGAGTATAAGGACACTACCGTCAGGGGTTTAGTTTGGGAATTTGATGTGTTGAATTATGATCTGAATGAAATAAAAGAAATAAATGAACTAATGAGCCTAGTTCAACACATCGAATTCATGAACTAAATCGCTATGTCTCTATGTATGTACAAGTCACCCTTCATAGTCATGGGGGATATGTTCCAAAATATTTTGTGGATAACTGAAACTGTGGAAAACAATGAACTCTGTATTGCAGTCCATACACCTGAGTCATACAAGCAGGAGGTGCTGCAAATGCCTTCATCAATCTTTCAGGTGTGCTCAGGAAAAGATACCTCTGAAAACAATCCATTCCTTTTCAACTTTACATTGTAGATACTGGCCTCTAGTGGCTAGCTCTGATGATGTGCCTTGGAAATACAGTATATTCACAGAGCCGAAGTAGCCTGGGCCTAGTAAACCATGTACAGTAATACCTCTAACATTAGTATCGAATAACACTAAAATTGCATAACATTAAGCAATCTGGGGGGAAGAATTGCATCGGATAACATTAAGATCCTATGGGATGCATCGGATAACAACCGCTAAAGCCTGTGTGGTTACAATGTATCTCTATGGATCCCATAGGATTTTAACATGCATCAGATAACACTAAAAATCGTATAACACCAAGACTTGTGGAACCAGGTTTTAGTGTTATCCGAGGTTTTACTGTACTGGTAAATCTCGAGACTGGATTATTGTCTCTGTATGGGATTGTCTTTAGATTAGTTCAACAGCTGTAGCTAAGGCAGCAGGAAGTTTCTTTAGTTTGGACCTCTACCTTGCACTCTTGTACTGAAAGGTCTGCATTGTGGTTCTGTTAATTGCCACTGAGAACAGCATTCTTCTATATAGAGCACCAAGTTTTCAGTTCTGAGGAAGAGCTCTTTTTACCATTTCAATGCCTAGGGTGGCTAATTTGGTGTGGATCCTTGGCTGTTGTCTAATGATCTGCCATTGAGATATGGTGGGCTCTCAGACTTGGCTGTTTCTGCTGTCATCTAACCACCCATTTGTTTACACAGGCATTCTTCTGATTATTTCCTGATTGTGAATATTGTTACTTACCTCTGGTTTTTAATGTATTGTTTAAAATGAATTTATTATTTTTTATTGTTTTAGCATTGGTTCATGGTTTTTGTCTTTCTGTTCCCATTTCCTTAAAGTACAGTGGAACCTTGGTTAACAAATGGCTCAGTTAACATAAAAATCACATAACAAAAGAAAATCCATAGAAAATAGTTGCTTGGTTTACAGAATTTTTTCAGGAACAGATTGATTGGTTTTCAATGCATTCCTATGGGAAACTTATTTGGGTTTTCAATACATTCCTATGGGAAATGTCATTCAATCCATTTCTATAGAAAATTCAGTTAAAGTAATTTTCATTGTAAGAAACATCCTGGAGGACTCATTAATTACGTTAACCAAGGTTCCACTGTATTGTAAAACATTTCCCTTTTAAAAATATATAGGAGTGGGCATACTCCTATTAAGCTAGCAGTTCAAAAACGAAATTAATAAGACTGAAGTGGTGGGACAAAAGATAATAATGATACAATTCTAATTTTCTGAGCCATCACAAACTATTTTGTTATTTGATTTAGAAGCTAGAAATACGCTAAAATATTTTGATGCTCCATTAAAATATAAATTCCCTTGCCTTCATCTCCCACCCTTAGGGGTTGCCTCCCAGTAGGTAATGTTGCTCTATTGCAGGTATATATTGAGTACTGTATTTTGTTTCCTAGCCAGGAGGGTTATACATATTTTAAAAAGAATTTTTAAAATGGCTTAAGGAGTTCAGTTTTCTACGGGTATACTAAGTTGCACAATGCAGTTTACCCTTGACCAAAGCCTTGCTAATAAAACAAAACTCCTTCTGCAAGATTTCTTTTGCCAGAACTTGCTTCTTTTTCAGAGAGAAGGATAAGAAAACAGTAATACAGTACAGACATTTTCTTGGAACACGAAACTCTAAATCCTTTGAGCACCTCATTTGAAGATTTATGATTTACACCCTTTCTGCAGAATAATTCCAAACCTGTCTAAAAGTGGATATAAATAATAGTACAGTAAAACCTCGGATAACTCTTAAACTTGGTTCTACAAGTCTTGGTTTTATCCGATTTTTAGTGTTATCCGATCCATGTTAAAATCCTATGGGATGGATCGGATAACGTTAAAGCTCCATAGAGATACATTGTAACCGCACAGGCTTTAGCGGTTGTTATCTGATCCACCCCATAGGACCTTAACGTTATTCGATCCAATTCTCCTCCCCAGATTACTTAACGTTATGCGATTTTAGCGTTATCCGTGGTAAATGTTATCCGAGGTATTACTGTATGCATATACAGTACTCCTCAATTTTAAGAGTGGTATAGCCCTTAGAGAAAAGATTATTCCAATTTACATTATGCCTGTTTAATGTTTCAGTAAATAGTAAGTGAAAGCTGATGATTTAATAGATAAGGTAACATATATTTCAAAATAAAAATAAAAATAAAAATGATGAGGTGTCTTATCTGAAAGGGGTAACTTGATTCAAAAGAAAGATTACATTAAAGAATGTTTTGTCAATGTAGACCAGGGTGCCCAAACTATGGCCAGAGGGCCAGATCCAGCTCCCAATGCCAATTCATCCAGCCCATGAAGCCCTCATTGCTCCCGGAAGCGGAAGTAAAATGTGCCCGTACAGATGTGTTTTACTTTCACTTCCAGAAGCAATGAGGGCTTTGTGGGCCAGATGAATTGGCATTGGGGCTGGATCAAGTCCTCGGGCCATAGTAACCGGTCCCCTGAACCCCGTGACTGGCCCATGACCCAAAATGTTTGGACACCCTAATGTAGACTGTTCAAAATGGGTATGTATAGATGTGTGTGACACAGATTAGATGATCAGATATATTCTATCATTTATATTAGGAATGAATCAGAAATGACCTTTCTAATGATGGGCTGAGTCCAGAATTGTCCATCTGTAAGCAGGAATGCTCTTTTTCTTCACAAGATAGAACTGGGATCCAGAGAAAACTTCTCATAGGAAAGATTGGGCCAATCAATTACCATTTCCTTTAGGCGTCCCAGAACCACCTTCTACACATTTCCCAGAAGGCCACCATGTTGAAAACAAAATTGTTGAACTCTCCAGCAAGTAACAAATGACTGTTGGAGGGGTGCTGGTGATAGACACGTAGTTAATTGGGCTTGGGTATCTTGTGCTTCAGTGTACTGTGGTGGCTTAGTGGTTAAGATGTTGAACTTGATGTCTGGAAGACTGGCAGGTTAGCAGTTCAAGACCCAAGTGCTGCATGACAGATTGAGCTCCCATCTCTGTCCCTGCTCCTGTCAGTCTAGCAGTTCAAAAGCAAAAAATTGCAAGTAGATAAATACATACCACATTTGTAGGAATATACTCTAATGTCTGGTCATGCCTGCCACATGACCATGGAAACATCTGCAGACACAGACAGTGTTGGCTCTTTGCCTGTAAATGGAGATGAGCACTGAACCCTAGAGTCAGATACGACCTAAAGGGCAACCTTACCTACCTTGTGCTTCTTTGGTCCTTTTACTACAAACACACTCATCTGATGTGTGAATTTGACTTTCAAGTTTAATTCCTGACTTCTTGAGAAAACCAATTTGCCTTTGTTCCCCCTTTATGAAAGAGAGGTGGTCAACTATGGAACCTTGATTACATGATAGCCACAAACATTCTCCCAGACAATGAAACCAGCTTTCAGATCTTCAGAAGCCAAGTCTAGATTCTTTTTGTTTTCTTCTGTCCCATCGCAAAAAGATTTTTTTGGTCAAATATTAAACGTTCGTTTTCTTTTATCTATTCAAAGCATCCAGAGGACTCACTCCTGTTTAATAACTAGCCTACTGCACTTTCCAAATATCAAAGATCTTTTTATCCCAACTCATTGGTGTCTTTGGAACACCCCTTTCGGTGCTTTTAATTATTATTTTTAAATACCACCTGAAAAAGCTTTCAAAGGAGCTTTGTGACTTATAGTTCTTGAGTTTCTTTGTAGCCTTATCTTTATCATGGATCTTTCCTGTGTTTGAACATGCCACACAAACCTGAAAAAAGAATTCTCAAGAATTCAGGAGGCAAATGCTTGACGTGCCACAGTTCGGGCCAAAATGGAGACAGTTTCAAGTTGCACATGCTTTACTCCCTATTTCTAAACACTGCTAGCAATGGATCTTTCCATTCTGTGTGTACTCCCCTTAGCAAAATTCAGAACTCAGCAATAGCAGAGTCTCAGAGTCCTTCAGGAGAAAGTGGAAACTCAGAGTCCTTCAGGAGAAAGTGGATCAAACTGGTAGAATTTCCAGGTCCCCCATACGAATGCTGAGATGCACATATGAGGAAAAGAGAAAAATGTATTGTTACTACTGTATTGTTAAAATAATGTTTCAAGACATGACAGAATGTAAAAACATTGGACATGTGAAACCTGAAACATAGATTTGCACACGATTCCCTTTCCACTTTCACTAAGTGATCTGACATTAAGTAAATGATCTAAGACTAAGTAAAGATTTACAAGCTGAAATGCTGCCACTTCATAGTTAGCAATTCATGTATGGTAAACCATGGTCTTCATTTATGTTTGTGTGTGTGTTTTACTGCTCATTTGTTGTTGGAAAATGGACTTGGGCACATTTCTGCTATAAACAGAAAGACCTAAAAAAGAGAAAACTTGCTCTGGAGACTAAACCAATTGCTCACCTGTCAAGACCCTTTGTCAAATAGAAATTACAGCCAATTGCTTGAGGACGTTTTCTATGCCAGTTGGTTCCATTACAATGAAGAGCATGCAGCCCAGATGCAATTCCCATTATTGCTGGCTAACAATAGTAAGGGATCTTGAGTGTTGCAGCACAACTTGCCAGCCCTGGATAACTACTTAATGTGACATCTACTCTTGATGTGGTCAGTCTACTGGGAACTGAATACGATCGCCACTTCAGCTAGGGCAGTGATGGTGAATCTTTTAGAAACCGAGTGCCCAGACGGCAACCCAAAACCCACTTATTTATCGCAAAGTGCCAACATAGCACCAGGGGAGGAAGGAAATGCTCCCATTGGGCTGCTGGGCAGAGGGGTGGGGTGAACTCTGTGCTGGAGCAACTGCATGGGTACCCACAGAGAAGGCTCCAAGCAGGGCCGGATTTTCCTATAGGCTAAGTAGGCTTCAGCCTAGGGCCTCAAGATCAAGAGGGGCCTATATATTGATATATATCACAGTAATGATGTATTTTATTATCTCTCATGTAATTTACAAACTTAAAAATGGGAGGTGAAAGGGCCACATAAGTGGAATAGCCTAGGGCCCCTTTTCATGTAAATCCGGCCCTGGCTCCAAGTGCTACCTCTGCATGCATGCCAGAGGTTCGCCATCACTGAGCTAGGGGTACTTTTTAATTGCTGAGCTAGGTGCAGGACTAGATCAGAACATTTTGCAAAATGATTCAAAAGAAAAAGTGGTTCCTCTTCTGTTCCATGGACTGATAGCTGGATTTTCCCCCAATAGCTGCCATGGAATACTGTTGTCTGATACATTTGAAAGGAACAATTATTTTAATGCTTTGTTTTCTAACGGAAAGCAATGACTGGAGAAGGGGGAACAAGACGACCAGCTGTGGGGTTGCCACCAGAATGTTCCATCAGCTGCTATGTTAGATAGTTTCCACATTCTGCCTAATGGTAGGACCAGACATGGCTAACATAGCATGGTGGCTAGATCAGGGGTGTCAAAACTTTTTGGGCCCTGGGCCAGTCACATGAGCTGGTCACTGTGGGCCAGGAACTGGATCCGGCCCCCAATGCCAATACATTCATCTCATGAAGCCCTTGTTGCTTCTGGAAGTGGAAGTAAAATGCGCCCATACGGGCGCATTTTACGTCCATTTCCAGGAGTGACAAGGGCTTTGTGGGCTGGATGAATTGGCATCAGGAGCTAGATCCAGCCCCCGGGCCATAGTTTGGACACCTCTGCTCTAGATTGTCCACATCTTACTAATAGTAGTTGGGCGGGGGTGGGTAATCTCAAGGAGTTGTGGGGACACCACCTTAGGCTGAAAACAGGTTTGGAAATAGTATTGTTTAGCTATTAAAAATATGTAAAAAGAAAGTATCCAGAAAGGAACTTCCATGTTTCCTCTTTATTTGGGAGAAGTGAATGGGCCTCAGTTGACCTTCTCACAGTCCTTGATGCAGAAACTGATGCACCCAGAAGAGCACAAACAATGAAATAGGAAATTTCTATTTTCCCAAATGGTTTTTTAAAATTTTTAAATGGTGGATGTTGGGATGATCTTGCAGGTTGCTAAGATGCCCATGGATTGCATGTTACACGCTGCTACAAGGTTAGGAAAACATTAAGGATACTTCCCACCCCATCCCAATTTACTAATTTAAAATCTTGAGATATAGCAACATAACATCCAAAGGTAATCCAGTTTTTTTATATTTTTTATTTCAATATGAGATAAATTACATCCTGAATTTCATTCTCTTGCTTTAATCCATATAATTTATTAGGTTTCATGATGTACATTGTTACTACGGTAGTCTAGAAGGTGCGAGCTGTGGTGAGCTAAAACAAAATACAGTAATACCTCGGATAACAAATGCATCGGACATCGCTATAATCAGATAACATCGAGGAATTTGAGGAACACGTTTGCACTGCACAACGTTAAGATAACATTGTGCAATGCAAATGTGTTCCTCAAATTTTCCGACATTGATCTCTGCCCTAAAGCCCACAGCGCTGGAGACCAGCCCTGCTGGCTTTGGGGCAGAGACCTCCGTAGGCTCCCTTGCTGGGGGGCAGGGGAAGGGGGCCTCCATAGAGCCAAGGATCAGACAGCCGGGTTTCTTGGGGTGAAAGCCCATGCGCCCGTCTGAGCAGTTTCCCCAAACCAAGCCGGGAAGCACAGTGTCTGATCCCCGGCTTGGTTTGGAGGAAAGCGGGTGGGCGCACTCGCCCCCGGCTTCCCCCAAAGGAAGCCAGCTTTTTTTAAACTGTGCGTGATACATGTGTTGCATAACGTTAAAAATCGGATAATGCTAAGACTTGTGGAACCAAGTTTTAGTGTTATCTAGGGTAAAGCAAATGCTTGGCAAATTTACACACACACACACTCTTCATATTGGGAAATGTATTCACACGCACTCTCCATATTGACATTCTTCTATTGTCATTAAAATATAGGTCAATTTTCAACCAACTCAACCAGTGGTGGGATGTCAACATTTTTACTACCCCACCATGACATCATCACAGTGTGGCCGGAGCTAACATCATGGGCGGAGCCAATGTCATGACATCATGGTGTTGTGGGCTGGGCCAAAGAAAACAAATTTTAAAATAATAAAAAATAAAATAAAAATAAGCACACACACACACCTCAACCCACCCGCCCACCCACCCATAACACAAACCTGTAAATAAATTAAATAAATAATACAATAAAATACACCCACCCACCCACCCACCACACAAATCAACCAGAGCTTTTAAACCAGAGTTTAAAGCTTATTCTGGCTAATCTTTCTTACACTAGGTCAGATGGAAGGAACTACAGAATGAACTCACCACAAGATGGCTTCATTTTGGCACTTTTCAACAGTTAAAGAAGTTAGGTACTAAGTCTTTGCCTAACCAGTTCTCTAGGATATCTAGGGGAGCAGGCTATAGGGAGTTTCGGGTTAGCAGCTTCTCTTCTTCCTCCCCACTTTGGAGGACAGCAAGGAGGCCGTGCATACGCGCCAAGCACTATAGGCGTGCATCCACACCAAGTGCTTGGTGCACATGTGCAGTGGAGGAACCAGTGAAAAGGTAAGCCCCAAAGGTGGTTCCCCCCAAAAGCTGCAACCGGTTCTCCAGGACACTGGGAAAAGTTACTACCGGTTCTGGAGAACTGGTGAGAACCTGTTACATCCCATCACTGAACTCAACCTGATATTCCAAATGTCAATCAGGCCGACCTGTTATTTTCTCCTTTTATGACCTACCATTACGTTTTATCTTTAGAAGTCATCTTGGTGGCTTCAAGGGGGACAGTGATACAAATTCTACGAGCTGGAAAGAGTAGTGACAAAAACAACAGCAAAAACAGAAGTGGCAGCAAGGTTCCTAACACATTCAGAAGACTGAAAGGGCAATGCTTCAGCCCAATCAACCCAGCACAAGGGTCAAAATCCTACGGACTCACTTTCATCATCAGCAAGCTGTTGGGGGTCTTTAATTTCTGAAGATCACTGCCATTGCTAAAGTCATTGAGATGGCAATTTTTGGAAATTAACAGTTCCCCTATGAAAGCCCTGCTACCTGCAACAGCTTGCCAACAATGAAAGCATTGGGACTTTTGGGACAGAGATGCTTAATATCAATGGTTGTTGGAGCATCTCTCTCAGAAATCAGCTCCCTTTCTCACCCCGTCCTCTCAATGTGTAACATGGAAAATGGCCACACTGAGGGAAGCCAAAAATAAATTGATTCTTTTCTGTGGTGGCCGCTGGTCTCTGGAATATGTTACCACCTTGCTTATGTCAGGCTCCTTCCTTCCTTAGGTTTAGGGAATTAATATGAAACAAAATTATCAAAGCTGCCTTCAAGAACTGAATCTCTTGGATGCTATTAGTTTGATTTTAAAAAATTGTTCTCCTCCCCCTCTTCTTCCCCCCCCTTCTTGATATGAATTTTAGACTTTATTCATATGCATTACAATACTGTAGCTGTCTGGTCAGACATCCCACTACAGTAATAGAGTAGACTGTAAAGCCAGCAACTAAATGCTGATTGCTGGGTGGCAGTAAATAACCTGACTCCTTAAAGGGGCCAATGGCTATGGGCGGATGAGGCCCTTTAGGTGGGGTGATGGTCCCCTCAGTAGAGGAAATGCCACTGGACATCATCAAAATGAGTGGAGGAGGAACCACTTTATTATTCTGATTCCCAACAGTCATGGAGGTAGAAGAGGCCATGCCAAGTAGACTGGCTGTGAAGGTGCACCTTGTTAAATCCTCAAGGCTGTGACAATCCTTTGCAGTCCCGGTGGTGTTAAATCCTGCATGTCTCATTTCATATGTGCCACAGGAGATGGCTCCGTGATCACAGTGTGTGGTTCACTTCATGGCAAGCTGGGATTCACCTTAAACAAATTCACGCCAATGGCATCTTTCCTGTTTGTCCTTTATGACTTTCAGGGGAAAAAAAATATACTCAAATATGAGTAGCAGCTGCCTCCAATACTGTTGGTTGTACATTAATATGTAGGGTCTTGCGGGCTTTTAAGTTTTAATCTGTAATCAACCCAGAACAGTGCTTGTACAAATGGAGTGGTTTGTTTATCAATCAATCAATCAATCAATCAATCAATCAATCAATCAATCAATCAATCAATCAATCAATCAATCAATCAATCAATCAATCACACAAACAAGGAAGGAAGGAAGGAAGGAAGGAAGGAAGGAAGGAAGGAAGGAAGGAAGGAAGGAAGGCTGGTCCAACAGCTTTTACAACCAACCAAACCTTTATACAAACCTAAATACAAGGGGGTCTTTGGATTCATGGATACAACTCTCAATCCTTTTCCAATTTATAGTCCAGTCCTGTTGTCACTTTTGAATGGATATACTTCACCCTGGTTGTACTAAGTCCAAACACAAACAGAAAAAATAGCTCACTTTTTTTATTTCAAGTTCTTGGCCATCAGGGGCAGTCTTTTTATCTGACAGTGCTTTCTCCATCACTCAGTTGGGTTGTTGTTATTATAAACATTGCACCCAGTTTCTAATCAGGTACAGTAATACCTCGGATAAGGTTTACCTCGGATAACGCTAAAATTGCATAACGTTAAGTAATCTGGGGAGGAGAATTGGATCGAATAACGTTAAGGTCCTATGGGATGGATCGGATAACAACTGCTAAAGCCTGTGCGGTTACAATGTATCTCTATGGAGCTTTAACGTTATCCGATCCATCCCATAGGATTTTAACATGGATTGGATAACACTAAAAATCAGATAACACCAAGACTTGTGGAACCAAGTCTTAGCATTATCCGAGGTATTACTGTACTGCTAAGAGGACCTCCTGTTGTAGGCTAGTATCCTTGTGTCATGAACCAAAGCACTTGACCCTGCTGCCTTGGGAAGTTTAGGGTGCTGAGGGAGAAGGCCCACCTGTTAGAGTCTGGCAAAGCAGGCATAGTCTGGCCTCACTTTTCCATGTTGAGAAATAAGCAATATAGTAATACCTTGGATAACGATTACATTGGATAATGCTAAAATCGGATAATGATGCAAAATTTTGTAAAAACGATCTGTTAGCGTTATTCGAGGTAATCGTTTGTAGTAGCAGGGTGGCTGGAAAGCTGAATGAGTGCTCCCCGTTCAGCTTCCCAGCCACCCTGCCCCTGCCCCTGCAGCTGTGAACGCAGGAGTTCCCTTCACAAGCAAAGGGCTATCCCAACATGGGATAGCCCTTTGCTTGCGAAGGGAACATGGTTTCCGACATCCGCAGACCTACCCGGGCAGTGCTGTAAGGCAAAACACTGGGGTTTGAATCCTGGCGTTTTGCCTTGCAGCACCACCTGGGTAGGTCTGCGAATGTTGGAAACAGCATGGATTGGATCCCCCGACCTTCCCAGAGGTGGCAGGGGTGCCCGACAACCCTAAATGGGCAAAAAAGGAGCCCCCACTGAGGCAGGCGGATCACCCCCGTTTCCTTTCCTTTTCCGAAACGGAACAGGGCTTTTTAAACATGAGATCAATTCATCACTCAGTGTTAAAAAACGGATAACAATGAGATTTGTGGAACCAAGTTTCATCGTTATCTGAGGTACTAGTGTATCTCATAGTTTGTAACAATGGATGACTTTCACAAGCTGTCTGTTTCCTGCCATTAGCCAATTAACAGAATTATTTTTCCTGTTTCTGGCACTTTGAGGCATATCCTGCACATCTGTCCTTCTTCCTGTTTGTTTTTGCTTCCATATTGTTCTTAATTAGTTGCTGCTAAGTTCCTGACCATGATACATGATGGATGTCTAATAGCCACATGGTTGAAAGATTATCTCCTTTCCTTACCTTTCATTCCTGTTTTTATAACTACTCATCAGAACTGTAAGTAAAATTTTATTTTTTCTTCGTTATCTGCCTTTAGTTTGATTTTTCTATACTAAGTGCTAGCTAGCAAAGGGGATGGTTTAAGGTGAACCTGTGCTACTACGTTCTCACAGTTTCCTCTTACTGCAGTTGTGTTTTTCTGCTTTATGTTCTGCTAGCTAGTAAAGAAATAACCAGATTCAGTATATATACTGTATATACATTTAACAATCAACTCAGAGACATCAGCCCATTCCTTGGTTCTACTCTCCTTTTCTTCTGCCTTAAAAGCCTAGTATTTTGTGGGTATGAATAAACGTGGGAACATATGTAGGGCTCGGGTCAATCACAGCTTAAAACTTGCTGATTAAAAAGCCACAGGAGCAACTCAAAATATCAGACCAATTTAACAATACTACTCTGGATGTGCATTTTGTTAGACAGAATGAACATGACTTTAATATCTCACTATGTAACTGTCAATCACCACATAATTTTTCACAGTCTTTTTTAATGGTTATAACATTTTTGAGAAGGAGCAAGAAAAGGATACAACCACTAATGTCTCTATAAAGCAATCTGACCTACCCACCTTAGCAAGGCATCTTAATTATTCAATGAGTTATGTAAGAAGAAAGAGAGAATGAGGCTGCCATGGAAACATTAAATCACAGATAGCTTAGGGGCCTCTCTGCTGTCACTTGTATTCTGTTGCTTATTAGCATTATGATACAGATTCATTTTTTGCAGGGAACATTTCAGAAGTCTACACTAGTACTCACTCATAACTGTTGATAAAATTGCCCATAGGCATGGGTTTTCAGAATGACCTAGAGCAGTGGTGGCCACCCTTGGCACTCCAGGTGTTCTCAGACTTCAATTATCAGAAGTCCAAGTCAGCATTCGTGCTGATCACTTAATTTCTTCAATAACCTTCCAGTCACTTGTGGCTTCATCTGGAGAGGATAGTGGAGCATATAAAAGGTCTTGGAATGGGAAAATGCATGTCCAATTCCAGGTCTTCCCTCTTCTTGATTAGAAACTCCTAACACTGCATCATCATGCACCTTCTAAAACTGAATGTAGATCAGCTGCATAGCTCTTTAGGACAGGGACTAATTATCTGGTACCACAAATTCCAAGTTTGGACTATCACAGAGATGATGATGATGATGACGGCGGCGGCAGCGATGGCGATGATGATGATGATGATGATTTCAACTTGTATATTCACAGATAACCAGGACAGAAGTAGTCACAAGAACCTGATCACATGATTAATTAAAGGACAGACACATTTTGAAGCCAGCCCAAATTTGTATTCTTCAGTGGAGTTCAGTGAGATGAACTGATTTTGGAAATGGTTCAATAGGTTTGCTAAGGGCAGTGATCAATAGGAATTAAATGTTTCTGACACTCCATAGTGTTTTCTTTGTCCTCTATACCTGTCTCTCAATCTGTTTTCACCCTTAAGTATGATTAATCTTTTTGGAAAACTCTAGAGAAAATAGATGATATAATATGTGGAAAAGCGCCTTCCAGGGAGCTATTGAATACTGTTTATAGAGTAGCTTAGCATGAGCCAAATCTCTAAATAAATGAATTATATAATGAATTACATAATGATTTCAGTTTGTCATCTAATAATGATGCTGTTGCTCCATTTCTTCAAATACATTTATGCAGGGCTGAGATCATATGTATGCTGCTCCTTTCTCACTTGTCTTCTGATCCCAAGAGGAGTCTGTCATATTGAACTGAAAACTTGTAAAAGATGATTAGGTTAATGACATGTCTAAACAAGATTGACAGGATGCCTTTCGTTTCTGTCTTCATTTCTCTTGAAGCTGATCTAGGTCTTTGTTATGACCCATAAATGAGCCAGTTCTGGAGTGGGTGTTATCAGACAATGTCTGAGGCAACAGTAATGTCCACCTTGATAACTATTTCCCAACTTTTGGGTTTTGGAGTTCAATTCCCAGAAGCCTAAGTCAATTCTCCAAGCACTGATTAGCCAATGTACTGACTTAGTTTTGTGGGAATTGGAGTCCTCCTGTGGGGTGTGTGCCCCATGTTGGGAACCACTGGTCTAGAGCATTATTAAAATCCTTGTCACATATGGTACCAGACATTTCCATATGGCACCACACATTTCCTCAACAGGGGATGTACCTGAGAACCAAATGACAAACAACACCCATGATTTACTGGGCTCTTTTTCATGAGATGTGATGGGAAAGGTTTAATGTTTTTGATTAGGTATTGAAAATAATACCCTGCCTCCTTCCCAGCCAAAGCTATATAGCAACATGCATTATTTCAGGTTTCAGTGGGACAAGGACAAGATTCAGAAAAAAGGAATATACTGAATATTTGCTAAATTTCTCTTCCCTATTTATGTATTTATTTATTTACATTTTTATACTGCTCTTCTCACTGGGGTGGTTTACAACATCATAAAAGCATAACACAACACAACACAACCCAAACCCATTATTAAAAACTTCAAAATTACAATTATAAAATTTAAAAAGTTTTTAAAATTTATAAAAATCAACAGATCCCAAAAACAATTAAAAAGTTAAAAACAACTTAAAGATAAAAGATTAAAAGATGGGGGGGGGGAGGGAGCTCAAACAAGCCAGCAAGCTAGGGTCATGGTACTGCCAGGACCCCATACCTGTCCCACCAGCCAAGTTTTTAAGTTCTTCCTAAAAGACAGCAAGTCCATCTGTAGATGTAGCTCATTTGGTAGGAGGTTCCATAGGGCCGGAGTGGACACAGAGAAAGCCGTCCTTCTAGTGCCAGAGAGATGTGCCTCTCTGGCTGATGGAACAACTAGAGAGCCTCTCTGGTCTGCTCTGGTGGGATGGAAAGATGTTCTTGGGGTGATGCTGTCTCTTAAGTATCCTGTCCCACTACCATATAGGGCTTTAAAGGTGATAACCAGCACCTTGAATTGCACCCGGAGGCAAACCGGCAACCAGTGCAGCTCCCGAAGCAGAGGCAAGGTATGTGCATACTGCCCACACTGTATCACCACCCAGGCAGCCGCATTCTGGACCAGTTGAAGCCTCCGGATGGTCATCAAGGGCAGCCCCATGTAGAGTGCATTACAATACAGTAATACGTCAGATAACGCTAAGACTTGGTTCCACAAGTCTTGGTGTTATCCGATTTTTAGTGTTATCCGATGCATGTTAAAATCCTATGGGATGGATCGGATAATGTTAAAGCTCCATAGAGATACATTGGAACTGCACAGGCTTTAGCGGTTGTTATCCAATACATCCCATAGGACCTTAACGTTATTCGATCCAATTCTCCTCCCCAGATTACTTAACGTTATGCGATTTTAGCGTTATCCGAGGTATTACTGTAATCTAGTCTGGAGGTGACCAGAGCATGTGTGATCATGAACAAGGAGTCCTGATCTAGGAGCAGGCGTAACTGACGTTGTACATGAAGTTGTGCAAAAGCCCTATCAAATTTGTCCTTCTTGGAGGATCAGAGGTTCTCAGTGAGAAAACCTCTGTCCCTGCAAGATGTTCCATCTGGAGCACAAAAGCATAATGGTCTGCATTTCTCCATCAACCAGCTTTGATCTTCTGCATGAAAAAGGCATGTGGTGTTGTATTAGGTCTCAGGTTTTATCTCCATATTCTGAGGCCTGCATAAAACACCAGGTAATGCTTGGGGAATGATTTGGGATGTAAATCCCGGTTGTCTTGACCAGTGATGGTCAGACAAAATTTTTACTACCACACTGTGGGTGGAGCCAATGCCATGGGCAGAGCCAATGTCATGGGTGGAGCCAACATCATGACATCATTATGTCTTGGGCAGAGCCAGAGTTAAAAAACACACACATAAAAACATAAAATACAAATTAAATACACATAAAAACACATAAAATACAAATTAAATACACACAAAAATACAAATTAAATACACATTAAAACACACAAAAATACACATACCACCCACCCACCCCAAATCCAAGCACTGTCATTTGCCCTGGGGAGCAGGAGGGAGGGCATTTTCTCTTCCTCCTCCTCCCAGCTTGTTGGCATGGGGCACAGGGTGGCAGTGGCGGGGAGGCCTGACCTGGTGGCACAGCCTGTCCCGGTGGTACAGCATGGCCAGGTGGTGCAGCGTGGCCAGGCACAATGGCAGCACGAGGAGGTGGCACACAGCGACTCAAGCAAGGGCTGCTGCCACACCTCTGAGGAGGCTGCTTAGGGCCTCTCCAGCTGCCCTTCACTGCAGCCCAAAATGGCTGCTGGTGATTGTGCATGCATTAAAATATCAACTGACACATGTGCACTGAGTACTGGAGGTGTGTGTGCATCAATTGGTATTTTAACACATGCGCACTCACCAGTAGCCATTTGGGGCTGCAGTGAAGGGCAGCTGGAGAGGTGACCGAACCAGTCACCTAAAAAAAAAAAAAAAAGCTTACCACCCTGGATGGTCTCCTGGGAAGGTTATTACCTCCCAGGAAGACCACCTGGGATTGTTACTACCGGTTCTACGGAACCGGGGTGAACCGGCCCATGCCCAGCACTGGTTTTGTCCAACAAACAGTTCCAAAAAATTTCTCCTTGTCCTACTAGAGAAGAGAAAGCTTTTGGTAACATTGCATCCAGTTTTTATGCAAATCGTGCATCTTGCAAACAGTACAAAACACTACCTTGTTGCTGCCTTGTGTGAATTTTTAAGAACCAGAAGCACCAAAAGCCTCCTTTTAAAAAGCAATCTGGCCTTCTGTGTTTGAACTGTGTATGCATCTGTGAGCGTGCACTAGTTGTTTCTGGAAGGAAAAAGACAACAGATCTGTACAAATATCAACTGAACAAATCTTATTTATTTATTTATTTATTTTATTTATTTAGATTTATTACCCCGCCCTAATCAGGCGAACCTGACTCTAGGCGGCTTACAGAAATTCATAAATTAAAACCTTAAAGTTCATAAATTACTTAAAAGTCAATTAAAAAAGAATTAAACCATGAATTTACAAAAATCTAAAAGATTTAAAAAGGTTAAAAGGTTTAAAAAGATTTTAAAAGTTTAAAAGAGTGAGGGAGGGGTGGCTGTCCCATCATATCAGCCACCCAACATGGGACCCCATGTTCCTGGACCCCCACACCTGCCCTGCCAGCCAGGTTTTTAGGCCCTTCCGAAAGGGCAGGAGCTCTGCCTGTAGGCGTAACTCAGTTGGCAGGAGGTTCCAAAGGGCCGGGGCGGCCACGGAGAAGGCCCTCCTCCTGGTGCTAGAGAGATGCGCCTCTCTAGCCGATGGAATGATAAGAGAGCCTCTCCGATCCGCCCTGGTGGGACGGACAGATGTCCTTGGGACGATGCGGTCTCTTAAGTATCCTGGCCCACTACCATGTAGGGCTTTAAAGGTAATAACCAGCACCTTGAATTGCACCCGGAGACATACTGGCAACCAGTGCAGCTCCCGAAGCAGTGGTGAGGCACGAGCATAACGCCCGCGCCCCATCACTACCCGAGCAGCCGCATTCTGGGCCAGCTGCAGCCTCCGAATGGTCACCAAGGGCAGCCCCATGTAGAGCGCATTACAGTAATCAAGTCTGGAGGTGACCAAAGCATGTGTGATCATGAGCAAGGAATCCCGGTCTAGGAGTGGGCGTAGCTGGCGTATTACACGAAGTTGTGCAAAAGCCCTCCTGGCCACGGCTGCCACCTGCTCCTCGAGCAGTAGTCGTGAGTCCAAGAGGACCCCCAGATTACGCACCAGGTCTGTTTGGGGCAAAACTGCCCCATCCAGAACCAAATCTTCTACAGATTGTCTGTCTTGCACAGTTGCATAATCACTTGCTGCCTTGTTGCCTTGATTTTCAAGAAGTATTGGATGAGTTATTAACACGTGTTTAAATGATAAGCCAGTCGTTCAGTACTTGCTTTCTCTGTTGGTGTACATATGCTCTGTGGCTTAGAAAGAAAGAATTCTTGGCTGCTGGAGAGACCTTGTAACAAGTTGCTGAAACTTGGAATAGAAACCTCCATCTTGCACTGGAGGTTAGGAATGTAGGGTTTATTCTTTGCATCCTACTAAACATGTCATGTACTAGGTAGCCCACACCACAGCCAAAAACCAAACTCTTGAAATAACAACTATTGGCCCCTTACCTTCACCCTATGGTGCACTGGTGCTCTGACCAGCAGTTGAATCACAAGGTCTATAGTAGGGTGCTTACTCTGATTCTCCAATTCAATGCCAAGGCATGGCTTTTCAAACATTGCATAAGTAAGAGTATTCACTGAGCTGCCCTGTTAGTGAGAAAGTAGTAGTGAGAAAGCTCCTATTCATTTATTTACTTTTTAAAAATTTGTATATCTGATTGTTCTTCTGTCACAAAACTCATGGTAGTACAGATGGTACTCACTGACAGTTTCCTCCAGGTATTGACCCAAACCAACATTGGTACTGTGACACACTCATATGCCCTCAGATTGTCTGAGTGCATCAGAATCCTTCAAGTCAGGGTTCATCTGGATATGGACACACATTATCGAATTTATCTATTTGATTTCACAAAGATTTGGAAACATGGACAAACCTGTTGGGTGAGAATCAGACAAATGCCACAATTCAAGCCTGGCTTAAGCAGAAAGTTTTATTGGGTTGTTGTTTATGCAGAGCCCTTTCAAGTTTATCAGCCAAGTTTAATTGCCAAGTTACACTGATCCTGCCCCCTAATCATTTGCAAATTCATTTACTTCACTGCATAGAGTCAAAGCAATCTGGTTTGCTTTCACTGGTAGCACATTCAACATACATTGGGAAATAGACGGTGGGGGAAAATCTTTGGGTCTTTCTTACAGATAATAATCTCTTGTAGCTTCTAAATGTTACAGTAACCTCTGTCTGCATTTGTATATGATATATTTGTATAGATTGCTTTTCACTTTTTGAATATTTATGGGTGAGGTAGAGAAGAGGAATCTAATAATATGTGCAGACATGTTTTATTTAAAAAACGATCACCTAGCATCTATGCAGATTTTATGGAAATTTTCCTCCGGCTTTAATGTCTAAGGATTATTTCCCCTACGAGTCTGCAAGATGTTAAGTTTTATTGATCATTTTATAATCTAGCAATGTTCTCCAGATTAATTTACAGTGTTTTCCTTGGTCACCTGTCTAAGCATAAGTTACATCAGGGGTGGCCAACCTTTCTATGCCACAAGCCTGACCACACCTCCAGACAGCCGAGCAGCCTGGACCATGCCCCCTGGAAGCGGGCGCATTTACGGCTGTCATAAATGTGGCCACTTCCATGTTTATGACAGCCACTGGTGCACATGCACGGGTGTGTTTTACAGCTGACGTAAATGCACTCACTTCCACTTCTGGGTGCGGTAGAGGTGGCAATGGGCCAGATTGAATGGCATTGCAGTCCGGGTCCAGCTCGCAGGCCATAGGTTGGAAACCCCTGAGTTGCATAGACTGAAATTTACAGAAGAGATTGTTAGTTACATGATGGTGTATCTATTCAACACTTGCAACGCACAAATAGGCTAGCCCTTTTCATTTTGACATATATGGAGGGCAAGGTTCTGAAGAGATGAACCCATCTTTTGTGTGTAGGTTCTTCCCATATATTTCTTCTTCTTACTGGGATGTCATCATGGTTAACTTGGTTTTGGATCTGGCAGCAATAAAAATGATGTTGGGGTTAAAATTTTCCAGAAACTTTGCCAGCTTAATACCGGCTTATTCCAAAATTTGCATCGCTATCTGTTTGTTATCCTAAAGGGCTTCAAATGCATTTTATGAATAACCTTTGCAGCTAGTCTTTAATGTAGATTTTTATTATTTTCCTGGATCCACATTACAGATAGGGGCCGATGTTGATGGATGCTCGTTTGCCTAAGGCTAGGTAATAAATTCACAGTAGAAATGACATTTGAACCAGGAACTTCCTGATTTACAGCTGAGTGTTTCATCCACCGCCAAGTAGCAGCACTCATTTTATGGTGTAAATATATTCTTGAATATGGTCATCTGAGCCAATTTATTATTTACAGTTAGATACACTCTTTTACCTCAAAGAGGCATCAAGTCTCCTTGGAGGCGGGGACTGTTGCTCTTCAAATGCAGTTGAGTTTCAGCTAACACCAGCCTTGCCAGCATCATCAGAAGTAAACGATGATGGAAGTCATATAAGTCATACTCCAGTTTTCTGGAGGGTCACTCCTGTTTTAGAGGCCTTTCTGCAATTAATGAATCATGATATTATATATTACCACAATGAACATGGTGAAAGATTGGACTTTGAGTACAACTCCTGCCCTTCCCTGATCTGCAGCATGGAAATATTATATGAGTAGATAGCTTGCATTTGGAAAAATCTCCCTAGTTTGCATTTGGAAAAATCAAGGAGTGAGCCTTGCCACCCTGAATACAATTTCTAAATGGCTGGGTCATTAATTTGAATTCTCTCCTCATGTCACCTGTGGTGATGTAATATGCTAAACTACCATAACTCATGACCAGAATAGCATCTTGAATTCAGCAGCTTGTCCTGGGTAACCGCTCTATTTGAGGAAATAATATTATCGACAAGAATTGTTGGGAAAATACTTCTCTTTAACTCATTTTCTGACCAAATCTGACAACTATACCCACACAGTAGTTGATATGTTGTAGGGTGGAAAGATGGTTGATTTTTAGGATGTTCAGAAAGACTTCATGCTCTTAAGTGAAGTCCCCTATGAGTTTCATCAGTTTCCACTCTCACTACTTTCATAACAGATTTGAAGCCAGATCTTGTTAAACTGCCTTAAAATAATGAATTGTTCTGATGTTCTTTCTTTGCAGAGAGTTAAATGTTATATTTGGTTTTGTTCAGTTTTAATGGTTGATTTTGTTTTTACTTGGTTTTATTCTGTTCTGTAATGATTTTAAGTTGCCTTGAGAGCTATTTTGCAGTGGAAATTCAAGTCAAAACAGAAGGAAAATAAGCAAGCACAACCATGACACCAATGGCAATGGAGAGAGATCACTAATTCAGTATTTTTAAAAGACTGGATTCTAATTCAGTATCCACATTACCAGCTGCTTGTAAATCTTTGCATCCCATACCTTTAGGTGTCCACCTTACCAAACCTCCCAGTCAAAGCAGAAAATGTTCAAGCAAGATGTAACAGAAAATGGAAATCTGTGCAGGTTTCCCAAAAACACAGTAATTAAAATGGAGGGTTCTTCCAAATGAGGCCTTGACTGTGTAATTGCAGTTCATTGTCCACAGAAGGGGACAGGAAAATGTCAGTTTAGTTGACAGTCCTTCCATGTTCTCCTACTGTGTCCCTTTCCAGTGTTGGGTTGTCAAAATTCCTGCTACCCCACCATGACATCATGACGTCATGGGCGCAGCCGACATCATGATGTCATGATGTCGTGGGCGGAGCAAAAAATAAAATAAACAAATTTAAAAATGTCTGTGCATGCGTCAAACCTCCATTTGATGCATGCACAGTTCTTTTTTTTAGTGTGCATGCATCAAACCTCTATTTGACACATGCACACTAAAAAATAGAACTGCACATGCGTCAAACGGAGGTTTGATGCATGCGCAGTTCCGGGCAGCCATTTTGGCTGCCCGGAAATACATTTTTGGAGGGGGGTGGAGAGGCGACTGAACCGGTTGCCTGGGGTTTTACCCATCACCCTCAGCGAATCCTCCTGATGGGGTGCTACCGGTTTGGGTGAACCGGTCCGAACCGGTAACATCCCATCACTGTCCCTTTCCCCTTTCTCAGGAAACATAGCCTAAGGAGAAAAGATGCAGTAGCTGAATAGTGTCATTTGATTGGCAGTATCCAAACAGAAGCACCCTTAAAAATAAGGGAAACATGGGTTAGAATCTATACCAGTGTTTCCCAACCTTTTTTGAGTCACAATCTCCTTTTATAATAGTCAAGTAACCTGTGACCCCACCATTACCTTTGCATAAAAAGGCATTTTAATGGGATAAAGAAAACACATTAAAATCGATTTTTCAAATGTTATTCTAGAATTCTAACCTAATATTGATGCAGTGGTTATCCTCATTTTCTGCCATGTAAACACACAAACGGTTGTGCTGTTAGGCATAGGCATAAGAGAAATGAAAAAGTTACTTTTAAAGCTATAGTCCCCAGAATCCTACAGCCTTCATGGCTAGTGGAGTTGTATTCCAAAAATGGAACCTTTTCCATCTCTAGAGAGTACAGTCAAACCTCGCATAACGAGTGTTTCGCTTAGCGAAAAACTCGTATAACGAGCAAGTTTTTTGCTAAGCGGTCCGGATCACATATCAAATTTTTCGCTATGCGAGTCGGACTTTTCCCTATGGAAAAACTTGCATAATGAGCGTTTCTATGGGGAAACTTAACATAGCGAAAAATTCGTTATGTGAGTCTGACTCGCATAGCGAAAAACTCGCATAGCGAGCAGCCTCGCAGAACGAATTAAATTCGTTATGCGAGGTATGACTGTAAGACTATTGAATCCAACTGGAAGACTCATAATAACACTGTACTGGTACCCTGCTCTTTTGAACAGATTTGTAGTACATTTTATGGAATTCAAAACTCATGTTGTAATTTTCTATATTAAAAGGTAAAAGTCACCCTTGCTTGAAAGCCAGTCGTATCCGACTCTAGGGTTCAATGTTCATCTCTGTTTATAGTCAAAGAGGTAGTCAATTTCTTGCTTTCGAACTGCTAGGTTGGCAGGAGCTGGGACAAAGACAGGAGCTCACTCCATCATGCAGCACTTAGGTCTTGAACTGCCAACCTTCCGATCATGAAGTTTAGCATCTTATTTATTTATTTATTTATTTATTTAATCAGACTTATATGCTGCCCTCCTCAAAGAGACCCAGGGCGGCTAACAAAGGTTTAAAAAAGAGACATAATCTTAACCACTAAGCCACCGCAGTCCCTAATATCCTATATTACATGGTGGTATTAAAAAATCATTGTATGCCATGAAGGGCTTTATGTCATTGAACAGAATCTTTAGGATATTTTGAGTGGAAAGAACCAAATTAGGTATACAACACAGATCACCTTCTCTCTGGAATTATCTGCCATGGAGAAAGAATTGGAATCTCTTCCGGGCCACAGGTCACCTTAAGACAGCATCCCTGAGGCTTCTGAAGATGGGAAACTCCCAAGAAGGTACCAATCATGGGGCAAAAATACAAAAAAAGGGAAAAAAAGAACTTTTTCTCACCTTGCTTCAGGCAACCAGCTCAAACTATGAAGAGTGACATTTGATTATCTATGCCGTTAGCTCAAGTTGCGTAACTGCAAAGGTTATTCTTTATGCTGGTCCAGTTTTAAGACTTGCTGCCTTATTTGTCTTTGCGATAACCTCTTGTGGCCAAAAATTCCACAGCTTTACTAGTCTCTGAGTTCAGAAATATTTCCTTTTAAGGATGACTACTACTATAATTTTAAGCACACCTAGCCAAGAGCAAACTGCACCAAACACACAACTGTACTGATTTATGCATAAGGGATATCATATTATTGCTTTATAACTTGTGTACAATACATAAACTTGTCTGGCTGGGCATCCCGCTATGGTAGTGGAGTAGACCATACAGCCAGTGACTCAACGCAGAGTGTCAGGCGGTGGTTAACTTACTTGATTCCCTAAAGGGGCCAATGACTACTGGTGTATGAATCCCTTTAGGTGGGGTGATGGTCCACCTAAGTGGAGGAAATACCACTGGAAATCATCATATTGGGCCCAATGGCAAAATGAGCAGAGGAGAAACTCTGATTCCAAATGGTCATGGAGGCAGAAGAGGCCATGCCAGATGGACTGGCTGTGAAGGTACACCTTGTCTATATCCTCAAAGCTGCTGTTCCAGTGTTTTAACCTGCATGTCGTGCTTCATGTGTGCCATGGGTGATAGCTCTGAGATCATAGTGTGTGGGTCACTTCATGGCAAGATGGGATCCACCTTAAACAAATTCACACCAGTGACATTTTTCCTGCTTCAGGGAAAAAATACATTCTTGGATACGAGTTGCAGTCAACAGCAACAATACATATATATGATTAAAAAAAACCTTGATCTGAATTGAGTGTAGTAAATAAATACAGGCAGTTGCTGTATATAATGGTGATTATTTGGGCCACAAGAATAGTCCATGTAGGACCAGAATCTTCATAACAGTTGCCAAGATGATAATATTTATTTATTGTATTTTGATTACACTATAATATTGTAGGTGTATTGATTTGTATAGTATTTACTGTATTTAATTGTTTTGTTATATGCTAGTGTATTTTGGTTTGCACTGTAATATTGTTATTTGTGAATGCTGTGAGCCGCTCTGAGTCAGTCTTTACTGAGTAGAGCGGCATACAAGTCTAAACAACAACAACAACAACAACAACAACTATCAATCACTGCCCATATCTTCCTGCAACTGTGATATGTTGTCACTTGCTGACGTTACCTGCATTGGGGCACTCAATGTTTCTCTTAAAATTCTGTTCCTTCATCTGTCAAATTACTATAAATGTTCTTTCTTTATTCATGTCAGAAGAACCACAGCATAATTAATAAATATATCAATTAATTTTTGCCCATTCAGGACTGCTAGCCCCAACTATTCCAAAGTTGTAATTGACTGCAATTCATATCCAAGAATGCATTTTTTTCCTGAAGAAGGGGGAAATGCCATTGGTGTGAATTTGTGTAAGATGGATCCCAGCTTACCATGAAGTGACCCACACACTATGATCACAAAGCCATCTCCTGCGGCACATAAGAAATGAGACATGTAGGATATACAAAGAATATTCCCCAAGAATCTGAGGTACAGTCAAACCTCGCATAACAAATTTAATTCGTTCGCTATGCGAGTTTTTCGCTATGCGAAACAAACTCGCATGGCAAAAATTCCTATGGGAAAACTCACATAACGATCATTTCTAGGGGGAAAACTTGCATAGTGAAAAATTTTCGCTATGCGAGTTTTCCCCATAGAAACGCTCATTTTGCAAATTTTCCCACAGGGAAAGTCCAACTCACATAGCGAAAATTTTTGTTATGCGAGTATTATCGTTTTTCAAAAAACCTGCTTGTTACTCACTAAGCAAGGTTTGACTGTACGTATATGTACACATTTGGGCATCCCCTGCATAATAGCAGCACCCTGTTGCCTGATTCTTCCATTCTGGAAGCGCCATTAGATGAATGACTATAAACTGTAAATGTAATAAAAGAATGGTTAAAATCCTTTTGGTGTTTGTATAACTTGCTATGGCTCACTGCAGCCAAGTGATAAGATATCGGAATGTTTCCCAGTAATGTACCTGAGTTGTGCCCTAGTACCTCAGTCATTGTAAGCAACACAAACCCTGCATGAACACCAATGTTTGTAAGCAAAAAAAGGCACAAAAATTGTTTTTCTCAGGGAAGAAGTGGCATTTTTCTATCACAGTGAAGCTCAGGTTTTTTTTAAACAGGGTGATTGCTAGGACATAAGACATCAAAGGTTGAGAAACCAGTTATACACGAGTAACCACCATGCTGATGAGGAAAAAAGGCAATGGTTTCTGGAGAAAGGAGAATCCCCAGGGCTTGGCAAAGTAGTCTTACTGCTGAGCACCATGACCAGAGGCTGTGCCCCATGGAGGAAGCCTGGCCTAGTTCATCCTAGCAACATTGGGTCGGATCAGTTTTCTGCCTTTGAACAAACATTGTCCAGACTTGAATTCCTGAAATTATTGCTTAACACCAAAAAGGACTTCCACATCACTGTATTACAGAGATGTGAAGATTCCTCAGTGCTGATTTCCTTGTGTTATTCTCAATCCCACCTATATTTTATTCCTGGTTTTCTTTCATTTCAGGTTGCAATGTAACTCTCTGGCATTTTGTTCTCTCAGTGGAAATTCGTGCACATTCTTGAGACTTTTTTTTTCTTAATGTGATCACTCTTTTGGCCAATGCACATGTTTTTGTGGTTGAAAGAATATATGGGAGTATTTTGCTCCTGTTACGCACATTATAGCTGTTAGCATTTTGAAATGTGAACAGTATTTTTGCACAATTTGCCTCACTGAAGCAGCACATGGCTCTCACAATTGTGTGAGTTGTAAAGACAACGTGTCTCTTTTCTGTGTGAAGTTTGAGAAGTACAAAATGGACAGTTTTATTGAGACTAATGAAACCTGACAGCTTCATTTTTGATCCTGCTAGATTTTGCTGTTCCCTGAATGTATGTGTGTTCAAGGACATTGCTTCCTCATAGTAAGGCATTTTGGGTGCACCAGCCATGGAGAACACCTGTGGCACTGGAACATAAGTAACTTCCACAGTCACACTGCCCATGGTGCCATGTTCAGGGGACCTTTCCAAGCAAAAGATCAGGGAGGCTCTTGAGAATTGCCTGCTCACCTGTTTTTTTTTTGCTGCAGCCTCGCTGTTGTAGGAATATATCTGGCATGGATCTTCATAAACCATCTCTTTGGAAATACCAGCTGGCTGAAGCTGGCTGTACATTTGCCATCCAGACTGTAGAAATCTTGGAGTGATAGCAGATGCCTTACAGGTTAGGTGAGGTGCAGCTTCTTATTGCGCCGCATGAAGCAGGTACACGACACACAGCTATCCTGCACATGTGCATGCAATTCTTGGGAATGACACATGTTGCTCCACTGCTTCTGCCTGAGCTTGTAATTTCAAATCTTCAGGTTTTTGCTTTCTGACAGCCAGAACCACAAAGGATAATACCAAAATCTTTGATTGCCGATTTAAAATGGTTATATGGCTTGTGTTTAAGAAATCAAGCATTCCAGAACCACTCTTTATGAAACCACATTTCTAGGAATGCCTAATGCCTTACATAAATACTCCTACTTCAACAGAGTTGTTTTGAGGCTGTGGGAAACCGTCTGAAAAACTGTAATTTGAACTCCAGTATTTGCAGATCAGGTGTCATGTAGCCAACCTTTCCTTTTAATTGAAGGTCAATTTATTGTCATGTGAGAAACTCTAGAATGAAAGTATGAGCAAAATGTTTGAGAATCAGTGCCAGCATTTGTAAGGATTAAAGGATTCACTGAAAGATGAGATTTAAAATTATTTGGAGTCTCCAATTCTTAATCACTAAGGTTTAAAGCAAGACATAAGCATTTCTCATTGTAAAGTTTCTCTACTATGCACCTGGTTATACTTAATGTCTCTTTCTGTATACAGATTGGCCTTTAGAAACAGGGTAGGAGAGCGAACCTGAGATTTACAGGTTGAGTTGAAATTGATATACTGTATCTGCATTTTCTTGAGCACCCAAATTTCTGCTGTAACAGCTCCGGCCCCACCCACATTATTACAGTATTTTATTCTTGTATCATTGGAAAAATAAGAAGAATTAACTTCTGTAAACTCAGTGTTTTAAAAAGAACAATGAAGTACTTTCTGGAGAAGGTGAGAAGATTACCTAGCCCCAGGCTTTTTAATAGTACATGTATTGATATCCTTTCAGGTTAGAAGAACAAATTGCTTCCTTTCCTGGGGGTGGAGTTATAGGTTGCTGTTGTGTAGGTGATCAGCTTGTACATGAAATCTTTAATTTCAGTACAGTGCAAATAGACACAGATTTTGCAAGCTTTGCAGAAAAATTCAGCATCCTCATTCTTATTGTGTTTGGAAAAAGAAGAATTAGCATATGTTAACCTTTTATAGAACTCTGCTATTGCTAGGTTAGCACGCTGGTCCTGTAAAATTTTATTGCTGTGGAAGCAATTATGAGCCTCATTGCCCGATGGGCTGCACAACATGAGGAGTGTCAGAGTGCATAAATTGATAAAAAGTGGCATGAAAGCATTTACTCTTCAAAATCAATGTATGAGACTTTGTTACCTGAAATCCTGGAGTTCCTGTGGGGGCCCATGGGGGTGGCCAATCACCTGAATACTCAAAGCTTTTCAGTGCCCCAAAGTAAGGGGGTCCATTGTATAAAATACATTATTATTATTATTATTATTATTATTATTATTATTATTATTATTATTATTATTATTATTATTATTATTATCATCATCATCATCATCATCATCATCATCATCATCATCATCATCATCATCATCATCTGCCACCCCCATTCACCTATGGAGACTCGGGGGGGGGGCTTACAACAAAACAATACAAAACAGCTACAGCAAGGGTGCCCAAACTTTTCGGCCCGGGGGCCGGATAACATTTTATCAGAGGCTCCGAGGGCCGAACTATCTCTCCATGGTACATACATCCACCCAGCCTTGCCGCTGCCTCCTCCGCCGCCACCACTAACGCCTTTGCCGCCGGCTCCTCTTTCACCGGCTCCTCCTTCGCCACCTTCGCGGTGTCCTTTAAAAATGTCCTTTTAAAAAAATATGACAGATCCTAGAAACTCACATCCAGCTTGGTCATTGTGGCATCCAAGGAGCTGTTGTTGTGTTCCAAAGCTTCAGGTAGGTGGGATTTTAATTAGCAATGAAAAGTCATTAGCCATAGAAAAGATCCGCTTCCTGACATGTCAGGAAGCAGATCTTTTCTAAGGCTAATGACTTTTCATTGCCAATTAAAACCCCACCTACCTGAAACTTTGGATTTTAGTTAGCAATGAAAAGTCATTAGCCTTAGAAAAGATCTGCTTCTGACATCATGTCAGGAAGCAGATCTTTCATAAGGCTAATGACTTTTCATTGTCAATTAAAACCCCACATACCTGGAACTTTGGATTTTAATTAGCAATGAAAAGTCATTAGCCTTAGAAAAGATCCGCTTCCTGACATCATGTCAGGAAGCGGATCTTTTTTAAGGCTAATGACTTTTCATTGCCAATTAAAACCCCACCTACCTGAAACTTTGGATTTTAATTGGCAATGAAAAGTCATTAGCCTTAGAAAAGATCCGCTTCCTGAAGCAGATCTTTTCTAAGGCTAATGACTTTTCATTGCCAATTAAAACCCCACCTACCTGAAACTTTGGATTTTAATTGGCAATGAAAAGTCATTAGCCTTAGAAAAGATCCGCTTCCTGACATCATGTCCTGCCTGGCTTCCTGCAGCTTCAGAGGGTGGGGGAACTTCAAAATTAGCGCGCATTGGGTCTCCCAATCAATTTAAAATCAGGAATTACACAATGCACAGCCATAATACTGTAAATCAATTTTGACTTCCAACTTATACCAATACAGTAATACCCCGTATAACGTGAGTATCATATAGCGCTAAAACCGTATAACGTTACAAGATTTTCGGAAAAATCTTGTATCGAATAACACGATTTTAACGTTATCCGATACAGTCGTTCTTAGCAGCAGGGTGGGTGGAAAGCTGAACGGGGTTCTCTGTTCAGCTTCCCAGCCACCCTGCAGCTACGGAGGCAAGGGCGGGTGGCTAGGGAAGCCGACAGGGAGTCCCCGTCAGCTTTCCCAGCCACCCTGCAGCTGTAGATCGGGTCCTCTGATCTCTCTGGAGCAGGCAGGGGACACGATCCAAGCTGTTTCTGGGATTCCCCGACGTCCTGAGCCAGTGCAGCAAGCCAGAATGTCAGGGTTCGAATCCCGACATTCTGGCTTGCTGCACTGGTTGAGGATGTCGGGGATGCCCACAAACAGCTTGTATCAGGTCCCCACACCTCCCTGGACCCAGCCGGGGGGGGGGGTCAGAAACCCCAAAATTGGTAAAAAAACGGACTTTTTTTTTTACCAATTTTGGGGTTTCTGACCCCCCCCGGCGGGTCCAGGGAGGTGGGCAGACACGATCCAAGCTGTTTCTGGGCTTCCCCGACGTCCTGAGCCAGTGCAGCAAGCCAGAATGTCAGAGTTCGAATCCCAACATTCTGGCTTGCTGCTCTGGCTCAGGACGTCGGGGAAGCCCAGAAACAGCTTGGATCGGGTCCCCACGCCTCCCTGGACCCGGCGGGGGCCTCAGAAACCCCAAAATTGGTTAAAAAAATGGACTTTTTTTTTTTACCAATTTTGGGGTCTCTGACCCCCCCCCCCCCGCCGGGTCCAGGGAGGTGTGGGGACCCGATCCAAGCTGTTTCCAAAGTTCTCCCACCTCCCTGGAGGCTGCAGCAAGGCAAAATGTCAGGATTCGAATCCTGACATTCTGGCTTGCTGCAGCATAAAAGAGGGTGGGGGAAGTTCAAAAGTAGCGCGCATCAGCTCTAGGGAGGTCGGGACACACACACACACACACACACACACACACACACACACACACACACACACACACACACCCCTACCTCTTTCTCTCCCCCCCCACACCTCTTTCTCTCCCCCCCCCCACATCTCTTTCTCCCTCTCCCAGAAGAAACTGCTTGTAATCCTGGACACACACACACACACATCTCTCTCTCTGTCTCTCTCTCTCTCTCTCTCTCTCTCACACACACACACACACACACCTCTTTCTCCCTCTCCCAGAAGAAACCATTCTCCCCCCCCCCTCAGCCCTGAATAAGCAGAAGGCTAAGACAAAATGGTGGACGCTTACTTTTAGCTCCCGGATGGCCTCAGGCTCAGTCTCTCTCTCCACTCTTAACAGCCAAATCAGCTAGGCGGAGGGATTCAGCAATTCTAAATTAGATTCGGCAGAAGTCCTAGTACTAAGCAGCAGAAGGAAGGAACTAGGCACTGATTTGTGATCCCTCCGCAAAAAAAAAGTCCGCAAAAATTTTTTTTAAAAAAATAAAATAAAATAATAAGAGTTCCTATACCATGTCGGGGGCCGGATGAAATGGCCTGGCATGCCTGAGCTACAGCATCAAATAGCAGAGTATCAAATAACACGAACAATTCGAGGAATCCCCAGTCAAAGTTACACAATGAGCGGGAATCACAATGAAACAATATATCACAGTTACAGATATAATGTATCAAAATATCAAGAGACAAGCAATTACAAAATCTATATCAATACATCTTACAAAACATTCCAAAAATACGTAAACAGAACATCAGAATATCACTGCAACAGTACCCCGGCCTCTCCATCCCATAGCGAAGTCCTGCCACATGCAGATGCAGCAGTCTTCCATACATCAGAAAAGAAAATTCCAATAAAAGTTGCATTTATTTAAAAGCAGGCTCTAGGTGGCAGAGAACTGAATGGAACCTTATGAAACATAAATGAGAAATGCAAAGCGTTTCAAAGAGTAAAGACATTGAGAATACAGGATAGAGAAAAAACTAAGACAATCAGCAATACAGAGAAACATGAATGAACAGCATAGCATGATATAATAATAATATGAAAATATTCTGGGTCCTGGGTCCCAAGCCACACAAGGGCCCCCATTGTTTGGCAGGAAGTCAAGGCCCAGGGCTGCTGGCTGTTCCTAGCCAAAAATAGCAGCTACAAAGATTTGAAAAACCTCTCCTTTTATAGTTGAGGCAACCAACAAGTCCAGGCGACCCCCAGATTGGCTCAAGAGGGGTCACATGGCAAATTATTGGTGGACATGCCATCAGAAGTATGATGCCCAAAACAACATGTACACAACGGAGGAACCCCAAATTACAGAGACATAAATCTAACATGTGATTTTTGTAAATGTAACGAAGTGGTGGATATTATTAATCTCAGGGAGCAAAACGTTTTGGCACAACCATCCTCTGCTATTGGCAAACTTTTCTCATCCTTTTAGAAATCTGGGAAAAAGTAATAGAGTGATTGAGATAGATTAATTGATCTGACCAAGATACCTAAAGATATTTTGTTGGTCATAGGGATGTGGTTTTCATTTTAAATTAAAAAGAGAGAGAGAGAACAGAAATAGGATCTCTTTTTTCATGTTTCTGTTCTTTCTTTAATGACTGAGAGAGATTGCTTCTGGAACACGAATGATTTGTATTAGAGAAAGACGGGAGTACATAGATGTTTTTGTGGTTTCCTTCACTTAACCTCTTTCATCATCTTGGAATTTTTTCACCAAATAGTATTGTGAGGGCAGCTGTTAGAAGCCAATCAGAATGTTGGATTGAAGGAGCAGGTATTCTGAATATGCAGAAGAGCTCTTACCCCCTGATGAGTACTTTTGCTTCCGCTGAATAGAACAAAAAAAAAAAGTGTTCTGAGCTCCTGCTGCCCTCTGTCTTGAATTACTGCCTGCCTACTGTACCTGATTTCTGTAGCACCCCCTCCTCTTCATCTTACTCTTCTTCATCTACTTCTTTACTTTTTTGCATTGATTTGTGGGAAGATTTTGCCAATTTCTTTGGAGTATTTTTACTACTGCTATCAGAGAGCCTAAAGATTCTTTTTTTTTTAAACCTCCCATTTCTTTGGGACTTTTCCTTTCTTGAATTATTGTTGCTGCCTGCCTGGCCTGTCTACTAGGCTCAAATAAACAAAAAGAAGACAAGAAGTGGTGGTAGACCCCCCCACACCCATAATTCCATGGTTCCCAACATGGGGCACATGCCCCATGGGGCGGGGGGGGGGGGAGAGTCAATTTGATCTTTTTATAGGAGGCAATTCGAGAATGAGTTATTAACAGTGATTTTTTTTTTGCATTTTCTATGTTTCTAGGGGTCTTATATACAGTATATAAACACATATTGTGACATACACATTTAAAAAATTAAAATTAGAATTTAGGTGGGGCAAGGGCACAAAAAGATTGGGGACCACTGCTATAATCTCTCTCCCCCCCCCCCAATATGTTAGGGTTCAGGAGTGCCTTCCAAACAAGACTGTTTTTTTTAAATTTAAAAAGTGTTATTTAATTAATTTTCTGCATATTTATTTTGTTATAATGTATAATTTGGTGTGGTTTGGGGATTGTTTAGTTTGCTCCTATGGGAGTATGTGGGTCATGGGTGGACTTTGTGTCTGTGTCAATGTGACATTGGATTGTGTGGTTGATGGTTGTGGTTGGTTGGACACTGTTTGGGACTTTTCTCTTTTTCTGGATATTCTGTTGTTGGTTGCTTTGGTGAAATTGTATCTCTGTCAACAGGGCACTTTTTTCTAAGTTGTTGCTGAGACTTGGAGGGTCTGTTATGTAGAGTCGACATGGTTGGCACTGGATTTATACAATTGCTTTGAATATGAAATGTAAACTAGTGTCTCCATATGTCTGATGATTATTTGTCTTTCTCATGGAATGTTGCCTGGTTTTGAATTAGATTGATTCCCTATTAGCTTGCCCCTGCATTTTTTGAATAGTTTAAACAGATTATTTAAGGTTTTTTAACTAGTGCCAGAAAACATAAATGCAGAAAAATTAAATTACATTACATGAGAGAGGTGGATTGAAATAATAATAATAATAATAATAATAATAATAATAATAATAATAATAATAATAATAATAATAATAATAATAATAATAATAATAATAATAATAATAATAATATAAATAAATAGACATTAAAAAACCCCACAAAAACAAAAGAGGATATTTCCAAAAGATCTCAAAAAGAAACAAACATGAACATTCATTCTGGGTTATATAGTAGACTAGCAACAGAATTGAAAGTGGGACATTTAAAGCTAATCTGAATAATCTATTATAACTGATAGCTGTAGGAAGCTGTATTGTTATGCTTGCTTGTCTGTCATTCTGCTTGAGCACCCTTCTCCCGTTAACCCCTGCATTTGGTGTATATAAACCATGCCTGTTAAGTTTTACTCCTTGTCTGAAGAAGTGGACTTGATCCACGAAAGCTAACAATAAAAATATAGCAATTAGTCTTTAAAGTGCTACAGTTTTTTTTGTTTTATTACTTTTTTGTTTTTGTTTTCTGATATAACAGAAGAAAAGTTACTTTAGAATAAAGCTCCAAGACCTGCATAACTATATCTGGGAACAGAGACATTAAATTTTTCCAATCCTTGATTCACTTCTGAATTTTTTTGGGGATGATTATATGATGTTTCTGAGAGACTAATTTCATTATATAAAAACATTAATAGAAATAATCTAGGAGATCTATCCTTGGGGGCACCAACTCTTAATTCTATAGTTGCCAGGTGCATTGTTGGAACCATTATTCTAGCATATCTTGACTTTATACCCGAAGGGTTAGAGAAACAGAAGGTTGTGATGTGTATCTCACTCTACCAACATACCCATAAATCTGGCAATGTGGATAAATGATACTCTGGATACAAATCACCTTAACAAGTACCAACTGGTATGCCCTCACTTCAAGAGGAACTATAATGAATTGGCTGGATGAAACTAATCTACAAATAAAGGGTAAAAGCTGAATGAAATATTTTTATAGCTGTTCTTATACAACAATTTGTTTCCACTTTCTAAAAAATACAGTAGGTTTAATTGCCAGTATCTGTTACAACAGACATTCTTGGATGCAGATTAGGACTTAGACAAGAGAGGATAATGTGTGTCCCTAAAGATACTGTATTGTTTTGGACTGCAAATCTTATCAGTGCTAGCCAGCATAGGCAATGGTGAGGAACGTTGTGTGTTATGTTATGTACCATCAAGTCGGAATCAACCTATAGCAACCCTTACAGGATGTTCATGGTAAGTGAAACATTTAAACAGTGGTTTTACCAGTGCCATCTCCTCATTGATGGCTGAGTAGGGATTGGAAACTAGCTCACGTGAATCCTACTGGTAGTTCATCACTCTATGGATAGACTAGGTGTGTCTGGTGAAGAAATCTGAGAGTTAAAAATCCAGCAACAATTGGAAGGCTGCAATTTGCCTATTCTTTTTGTTGTTGAAAACAGTAACTCTGTGTTGTAGATATTGGTTCTGCTTTTGAAGGGAGCATGTGCAACTTTCTGGCAAGGCTGTTAATACAGATCTACAAGAAAGTGCCTCCCAATCCCAGACAATGGAATGGAGAGGATTAATAGGGCAGTGCAATGTTGTTTCCACTGCCTGAATCTAACAGAAACCTTATATGGGTTCTGAGGTATTAGAATCCTATGAGAAGAATAATTAACTAAAAACTGAAAAAAGTTACAATTGAAAAGAAGTTTCTGATAGGGAGTTCTCTCTCTGCCTTCTAGTACTTAGTTATAGCTGTGATCATAAACAGAGTGGAGAATTTTGCTTATTGTGCAGGAAGCATTTAGAAGCTGTCATTTAAAAAGGTCATACATATTTTAACAGTAAATAAATGTATGGTCATTGATATGGTTTTCTTTTCTTCAAGGTTAATTTGTTCCTTGAGTAAACAGACTAATTACAACTTGAGATAGTCTTCTTTCAACGAGTACAATCAACCCTATTCACACGGCTTCATTTTCCCACAGAATTAGCTAGGGCCAGAAGGACCTTTGATGCAATTTCTTCTTGGAAATCTCCTCCAGAGCAAGGATTTACAATATATCTGAAATCTTCAGAAAGCAATCTGACAAAATATGGGACATATAAACCATCTGGAAAGACATGCATGAGAAGAGACACAGGTATATTATTTCACATATGCAGGTGTGTGCATGAGCCCCTGATCTGCTTCTGGGCCATAGCCCAGGCACAATGCATTGAGTTGCTACATTATCTAGAAATCATGTGCAACCATCAAGAAATCATGTGCAACCATCAAGAAAACACAAAACAATAAACATTATAATCAGCCAAAACTATCATAAAAAAACCCTAAACATTCAAAATCCTGGTAACAATTGTGAAGAGATTAGAAATAAAACACACAACTTTTTAGACTACAATTCCCAAAACCTCATAGCCACAATGAAAAGACTAGAACCACTGTAATATAGTCTATCCAACACAGATAGTTTATCCAATGTTCAGATCTCCCATTCCAAGCAGTGTAGAAGGACACTGCAGGTCATGATGTCAGATATTTTTCAGGGAATACTAATATAGCTATTCCCTCATCTAACCCTAAAATAGATAAATCACCAAGATAATTAAAGAAGTCTCAGTCTCATATTCCAGCTGAAGTCCTGATTGAAAGAGCTCCAGATTGTTGAGTACTATATCCCCTGGACAGCGAGGAGAACAAATAAGTCAATCTTAGAAGAAATTAACCTTGACTGCTAATTAGAAGGTCAAATAGTAAAGATGAAGCTAAAGTACTTTGGACATGAAATAAGGAGAGAGGATTCGCTTGAGAAAGCCTTGATGCTGGGAAGGGTAGAGGGCAAAAGAAGAAGGGGATGGCCAAAAATGAGATGGCTAGATGGTATTGTAGACACCAGAGGCGTAGCTACCGGAGTATCAGCCGTATCAATTATACGGGGCCCCCGGACTACGGGGCCCCCCAACGGCAAAAAATAAAATTAAAAATAAAAAAGAGCAAAAATTTACTGCGCATGCGCAGAAACTCAATCTGATGCATTGCGCATGCGTCAGATTGAGTTTCTGCGCATGCGCACTTTATTGGAGCCATTTTTGGCTCCAATTTTAAAAAATAAAATTTCGGAGTCGGAGCCGCAGCTTCTCAGAGCGGCTCCGATGGTGGCTCTCAGAGGAGGGCACCTCCCCTGGGGCCGCCCAGAGTCCCACGGGCAGGTTGAGGCCTGCCCGGGCTGTCCGCTGCTGCCGAACCCCCATGGCCTGGAGACGCCTGGCAGAGTGCACCACCGCCTCCTCCGGAGGATGCGCTGCTGCCCGTCCTTTGTCCGCAGCGGGTCCGGAGAAGCTCAGCCCACTCGCGAGCAGCGGCAGCGGGCGGGGAAGGCGGGAGCGTGCCCGGCGGGTCGGGAGCGCGCACCTTGCCCCCTCCCCTGGCCGGCTTCCGGGCTCTCCGCCTTCTTCCCTGCCCGCTCACGCGCCTCCTGCCTCCCGGGAGCGCGGCTGCCTCAGAGCCCGGCGCCGTCGGAGGGCAACGCGGTCAGGCTCGGCGGGGCGGGAAGGCGCGCCTCGGAGCCCGGGGCAGAGAGCGAGGATGGAGCCGGGAGGATAAGTGAGGATTTTGTGTTTCGGGTGGGTGGGTGGTTTATGTGTGTGTTGGGTGGGTGGGTGGATTTTTATTAAATTTTTATTTTATTTCTTTATTTATTTTAATTATTTAAGTTATTTACGGGTTTGTGTTGTGGTTGTTTGGGTGGGTGGGTTGAGGTGTGTGTGTGTGTTTGTTTGTTTATTTTAATTCTATTCTATTCTATTTATTTATTTATTTATTTTTATTTTTGACCCCGCCCACGACGTCATGACGTCATGACGTTGGCTCCCCCCTCGACGTCATGATGTCATGACGTTAGCTCCGCCCCACATATAAAGGGCCCCCAAACAATTTTTATACGGGGCCCCGCCAAGGTAAGCTATGCTTCTGGTAGACACAATGGGCACAAAGCTAAGCGAGTTGAAGAGATTCACCCATTGTTCAGGGAGGGCAAAATGGCTATCTGGCCCTCATAGCTGACTGAGAGAGCGTGACCGTGCCACCAGCTTGAAAAGGTTGGGAAACTGTGAAACAGAACATAGAAAAAGGGGATCAATAACAGGATAGACTACAACAGCACATGGAGATAGAATTACCAGAAGTGCAGGCTGGGTTCCGAAGAGGCAGGGGAACTAGAGACCACATTGCCAACATAGCTTGTCTCCCAAGCATCAGTCGCCTTTTTATTTCATGACTTCACTCACCATGTGCAGTGATCTTTGATCCTAAGAAAGTAAAATCTGTCACTGCTTCTACTTCTTCCCCATCTATTTTCCAGGGACTGATGGGGCCTGTTGCCATTATCTTGGTTTTCTTAATGTTGAGTCTCAAGCCAGCTTTTGCATTCTCTTCTTTCAACCTAAGCAGGAGTTTCTTTAGGTCTTCCTCATTTTTCTGCCATTAGGGTGGTATCATCTGCATATCTCAAGTTTTTGATGTTTTGCCCAGCAATTTTGATTCCAAATTGTGATTCTTCCATCCCTGCACTGCACATTATGTGCTCTGTGTATAAGTTGAATAAGCAGGGTGATAAAATGCAACCTTGTCTTACTCCTTCTCCTATTCCAAACCACTTCATCATTCCGTATTCTGTCTTAACTGTTGTCTCTTGACTCATGTACATATAAGGTGTTCTGGTATTCCCATCTCTTTAATTACTTGCCACATTTTGTTGTGGTCCACACAGTCAAAGGCCTTGGTGTAGTCAATGAAACAGAAGTAGACTTGTTTCTGATATTCCTTTGTTTTCTCCATGATCCAACATATGTTGGCAATGTGGTCTCTAGTTCCCCTGCCTCTTCGGAACCCAGCCTCCACTTCTGATAATTCTATCTCCATGTGCTGTTGTAGTCTATCCTGTTATTGATCCCCTTTTTCTATGTTCTGTTTCACAGGTTCCCAACCTTTTCAAGCTGGTGGCCCGGTCACGCTCTCTCAGTCAGCTTTAAGGGCCAGATGGCCATTTTGCCCTCCCTGAACAATGGGGTGGGGGTGTGGGATGGTGAAGGCCATTTTGTCCCAACAGCTTCAAGAGACAGCCATTTTGTTTCTTGAATGTCCTTGGAGGGGTAGGGGCCCAACATGAAATGACACTGGAAGCCAGATCTGGCCCATGGGCCTTAGGTTGGGAACCCCTGTTCTGTATATTCTTATTCTAAAACCAATGTTCTTAGTTTATTTCTAAATCCCCATCAAATGTTGACAGGCAATGACATGCACATACTGTTCCAAGAGGCTCAGCCAGGCAGTGATCAGCTGTCAACATTTAAGAACTCCTCTACTTATATTTATGGTTCTTTTTTATTATTGTCTGTGTTTGGGAGGGAGTGGTGCTCTGCTAATTTTGCTGGGAGCTCCCAGGAGTGTTTGCTCTTTTTTGGATGAGACTGGGCAGGGATGGAGGAAGAATGGGCAGCCTTTGTTTGAATGTTTGCAAAACATCTGCAAAACAGGATATAAAAATGAATGTTCCAGATTCCATCTGCACCTCCAGCGCCCATTGGCCTAGGCATCCCAATACATAAAAAT
Organism: Furcifer pardalis; assembly: GCA_030440675.1. NCBI lineage: Eukaryota > Metazoa > Chordata > Lepidosauria > Squamata > Chamaeleonidae > Furcifer > Furcifer pardalis. Next base: position 70,892,790 of record CP126894.1, on the reverse strand, counting down.
GACAGAGAACAATGGAGTCTTGACACTAATAAATATAACGTGACCTCAGTTTGTTTGGGCCAGATAACCTGTTTTCCATATAAAAAGCAGAGGTGGGTCATACTGGCTATAAGACAAATTTTAAAATCTGTATTATGGTATTAGGTCAATAAAAAATATGTGAATAAAAATATGTGCAAATGTTCAACATCTCTTGCTTTTATCACAGGGGTTCCCAACCTATGGCTGGTGGGCTGGATGCAGTCTGCAGTGCCATTTCACCACCTCTGCCACACCCAGAAGTGCCGTGTGTGGTTGCTTTTTAATGTACAGGCCACCCCCATTGTGTAGGCAGTGAAAAATAGCCATCCAGCCCCAAAGCTGTCTGAGGGAGCATGACCTGGCCCTTAGCATGAAAAGGTTGGGAACCCCTGCTTTATCAGGTAAGATACTATGGAAAACAGTTGCTTTGAGAGCTGATTGAAGAGGAAGGATCAGCAAACTCCCTAACGGGGCTTTGTCAGATTATGTGATGATATTGAGCTCCACCCAGTGTGGCCCTCGTCTTTCTTGGGAGCAGGAAAAACCCATAAATATATGATTCCTCATTTTGCAAATAATAAACTCCATTGTAAAGTCAGAACTGAGAGTGGCTCAGGCTTCTGGAAGTTGATGTTTAGGGACATTTGAGAATCTGATGCCAGGAGCTGCAGGTGTCATTATTAACTAAGATAATGAGCATATCTGATATATTAGCTTAAAAAATAATTAGGGAAAGTGACTTATTACTGGTTATTCTCAGTGTTGCATTCCTAACGTGTTGCTTCCTAATAATTCCACTAATATTTACAAAAATACAATCAAAAGCTAAGAAAAAGTCTCCAAGGACCCAATTCCATCACAAGAGGGGCCCTTCCCCAAACTGCATTTCAGAAGCAGCAGGTAAACACTTGTTATACTAAAATAAAATACAGTACAGTGGTACCTCGCTTAAAGAGCATAATGCATTCCATGGGATTGCTCTTTAAGTGAGTTTGCTCTTTAAGCAAAACACCATTGTAAGTGACCAGTTGTGACTTCTGGCGGGAGGGATTGCGAACCCCTGGTTTAGTTGTTAAACAAGTTTTTGGTTGGTTTTAGTTGTTAAGTGAGGCAACCATTCAGAGAAAATGCTGCTCTTTAAGTAAGTTAGTCTCTAAGTGAGGCACTCTTTATGTGAGGTTTTACTGCATGCTATTAGCTGTTAGGCGGTTTTGCAAAAGGAATATCATGATGGGGCCATTGCTTCTTCAAAACAAAATTCTATAGGTCAGTGGTACCCAACCTAAGACCCGTGGGCCAGATCCAAGTTCTGATCTGGTCTAACTTGGCATTAAACAATACTTTCCCCCATCTGTCCCTATGTGGCCTTGAGGCATCCATGTCAACATAAGACAGACTAGTTTTCACAGCTGGACCCCAGGGACAGGAAGTGGGCAAACAAGGCGTCACTTCAGATGACACTCTGATGACAAAAAGAGAGTTTGCTTGGATACCCTGACCACTGCATGCCTGTGAACTAACACCTTCCAGTTTCTGCTTGGCTGCTGCACATATTCTTTTCCTGAGGCCTCCCTTGGGGTGTTTTCCGCTGCGACAGACAAGGTACGTGCACAATGAGTAACATGATGCAACATTTCGAATTACTTCACTCCTGATTAGAGTCACCAGAACCCTTGACATAGCTGTTGTTTCACAAATAGCCTACAAAGTACCAAGTGACTTATCTGCTCATTGCTCAACAGCATGTCTGGTTAAGAATTAAGGCTTTTTGTTTTGATTGTAAACACTGATCTTTCAAAGTATTACTCTAAGACCCCTTCCCCCCAAACTCCCCTTGCTGGGTGCGCATAGTAAATGACTAGATAAGTATGAAAATCAACATAAAACTCAGAGAGCTAAATGTATGAGAAATACACTTCAGGTTGTATTTCTTAGAAGAAACTAACTTTTAAAACACTGCAAATATTTAACTATGGGTTGACTAACAGTACTTAACCTACCATGGTAACTACATGGAGTTTTACTTTCTACAGCAATACTGTGGCCGTCCAGAATATTTTTGGGCTGTAATTACTATAATTACTCAACATTAGCTTTGGTGGCAGGGGCCAAGAACCATTTTAAAACAAAAGCATTAGGAAGGTCTCAGTTTACTACTCCTGCTCTACAGTGGCAATATACAGTACTTTTGGATATCTGATTGTTGTTGTTCAGTCGCACAGTCGATTCCCGTCAGGCACCTCTGTCATCTACCATCTTCCTCAACCTGGCCAGCCCTGTGCCCATTGCGTCTACAATACCATCTAGCCATCTTGTTTTTGGCCGCCCCCTTCTTCTTTTGCCCTCCACCTTTCCCAGCATCAAGGCTTTCTCAAGTGAACCCTCTCTATCTGATACTGGAAACAAATAAATGGGGAACTGCTACATACTGGACAGAGGCACATTAAATTGGCTTCAGGTTGTTATAATAATTTAGAACTGCAGAGAGGGAAGGGGCCCTTTCAAGTCCAGCTCCTTACAAGGAGACACAATGGGGAACTGAACTCCGAACTCTAAACCACTGAGCTATCCAGGAGTTCTACTTATTATGACAATTTTAAAGATTACTTAAAATTTGAATATCAGAGAATAAACAAAGCAATTTTTTTTGTTACACTTTAAAGACTAACTGCTGTATTTTAATGTTAGGTTTCATGGATCAAGTTTACTTTGTCAGACATAGAAATAGAAATTACTGTGATGTAACAAAGAATAATTGAGGCTACACCCTCTTTTCCTGATGAAGCTCAATTTAATAGTTTAGGAGTTAAAATTTGGGAAATTTTTAAAAAACGAGGTTAGTTTGCTGCATCAAGTTTTTAACCTTTTCATTTTCTTACATGTGTAGACCAGGTTTTAGATTGGAATTAAGAACCTGTGACCATCCAGATGTCAAATTACAAGTGCCATTACCCTTTGCTATTGAGCAATTCTGGCTTGATCCTAAGAGAAGGGTTGTGGAACTTGTCCAGTAAAAAGATAGAGCCATTTTTTAATTAATTACCTTTACTAAAATGAGTTTTAAAAAGCTATTATCCATGACCACTTATCCACTGGGTGGTGCTGTTTCCTGATTGTATGAATATTTTTTCTTTGTTTTGTGGTACATCCATTTTATAGAAAAGGTGACCTGCCATATTTGGCAATTATAGTGTAGGTGGGGGAGATTAAAAAAAAAAGCAAAGCATTTGTAGATCTCTTGCAGGGCCTTCCCGCAATCAAGTCATAGAAGCTCTTAAAATAGATACGATAGATCTTAAGACTGCACATCTTGCATTAGCTACGTTTTATAGACTCTTTAATAAACGGACTGTTTCTGGTGCTGATTTTATGCCATTCTCTGAACCCTAGAGTCAGATATGACTGGCTTTTGAGCAAGGCTGATCTTTAACTTTACCTTTATAGTCAGTAACCATTCAGCAAGGCAGTGCTAGATAGCTGTGTGGGGAGGGCAGTAATTTCAACATGTACTGTTGACCTGTGCCATAATTCTTTTTCTGAATAGAAATGACGCAAAATACATCACAATGAAATCCTGGAGATTTTTAAGAAGCTGATATTTCTAAAAGTACAGCCGTTCTTGCTGTTTCAGAATTTTCAGCTCTCAAATAAAAACCAGCCCATTTGACTTTATGAACCTACAATAGGCCTGAAAATAGAGTTTTTCTCACCAATTTCTTTTATTATATGTCTGCTTTCCCCAACCTGTTGCTATTCAGATGTCATTAGGCTCTGTCTTCCATTATCCTACTGTGCTGGTCATAAACCATAATAAAATGATTGATTGATTGTTCATTATCCTTGTCAACCATTGCCAATGGCAAAGAAAGAGGCCTGCTTTAGTTTCATAAGTCTGGAACACACCAGACTGTGGAAGACGTGTCATATGCTTTTTCTCTACTGATGCCCTCCCAATGTGCTGAGTTACAACTGTTATCATCCCCAGGCAGACGGCATGGTCAGTCATGATGATGGACATTTTCCACATTTTCTGGAAAAGATACAGTCCCTGTTACAGGAGGCAAATTCTCAAAACAACCTGTAAATAATAATTAGGCATTACAATGTTTCTAAGGAAATACAGATTTTTCTAGGAAAACTTGATAACTCTACATCAATATTGCTGTTTATTCTGTGAAGATTTGTCATGGTGAATTACTATGCTAAGTTTAGGTTGTTTGTGTATTCTGTTTTATTATCCTTTAGTTTTCATTTTGTTTTGTATGACTTTGTATTTTTTGGTCGGTTTTTGTTTGTTTGTAAAAATACTATTATAAAAAGACTAACATGCAAACATTCTGTGCGTGCAATGAGTCGATTAAAAACCAAGTCTGAGTCAACCTGTTGTCTGTTGACAGTCTTACACAACAATCTACTTCATTTGCTATGTCATTAGTTCACTGAAGAACTCCCTTTCTTCTGAAAATCTGATCATGTGACTCAAGGAGGGGAATGGATTGCCACAGGATTTCAGAATAACTAAAATGACTGGAGGAGATATTGCTGCAGCCCGGAATTTCTACAGCAGAGTATTAAATAATAGTTTCATGCCACGCACAGCTGGATGTGCCATGTGACAAGCTTCATGCATATTGACACACATCATGACACTTCCTGGCCACTCATGCTTGATTTGTCCCAACAAACCGCCCATGTCCATGGTTTGGGAAAATTCACCCAGTAAAATAGGGGTACACAGAAAGCCTCCTTGAAAATTGTGCTATTTTTGAACCACAATCAGGTGTACCCTGGTAATGGCAACCTTGTGTTGCCAGCTAATCTTTCTCACACTAGGTCAGGTGAAAGGAACTGCGAAATAAACTCACCAAAAGTGCCTTCATTTTGAAAGTTTCACATTTGACCTAGACATGGAAGGAGAAGACCCAGTAAAATAGGGGTATATTGCCTGCCACATGACCACGGAGACGTCTTCAGAAGCAGACAGCGCTGGCTCTTCGGCTTTGAAACAGAGATGAGCACTAAACCCTAGAGTCAGATAAGACTGGCTTTTGAGCAAGGAAAACCTTTACCTAATTATAGAAACTGAAGGTGGTGGCAAGCAAAATATCAAACAGTAAGCCCTGGCATCCATCAGACAAAGACAAGGAAGAGGGGAAGCAGTCTCAGGAAGGGCTTGGCTGCTCCATCTCACTCTGTAGTGCCTGGCAACTTTACAAGCTAGCCAGCTATTTCAGCAGTGCCTAACTCTAACGGGGTCCTTGGAGTGATGGCACTATGGGATTTACTGAATATCCCCTCATAGCATTCCTGAAACAGCTGTCTGATAGCTCTCTGTCTATTTTAAATCCTCTTGGAAATCCAGCCCCACTCTTAGCATAAGGAATTACACCAACACTCCTACCTCCACAGTTTTCTGTAACACAATCCATGTTACTGAATTAGGTTCTGGGAGGTTTGGCATTCATCCTCGTGCCTGCTATGTTCTTGGCAGCTGTTTAATTTACAAATAAAAGCCAAATAAATGCCAAACCTTAGAAAGGAGATAGATTTTATCTATGTACTTATAAGAGCAAGATGTGCTTCCCAGCAGACAGTGATCCAGTGCAAGATAGAGCAAGAGTCATACAACCATTGCAAGTTTCAACACATATTTATTGGATACAATGCATATACTGCCTCCCAAAAACCAAACACAAATCTATAAAGGACAGAAAAACATCCATAAATAACAAAACAACAATACATTACAAAGCATTTCTTTTGTAAGTTATTGCAACATGTAAATTTTTGTAGAGTTACGCATCTTACTATATTAATTTTAAAAATTCCAGTTTGAACTGTGGTGCTAGTGGGGAATTTTGAGAGTACCCTGGATTGCAAAGAGATCAAATCAGTCGATCCTAAAGGAAATCAGCCCTGACTGGCTTACTGGAAGGACAAATACTAAAGATGAAGCTCAAGTACTTTGGCCACCAAGCGAGAAGAGAGGACTCTCTTGAGAAGGCCCTGATGCTAGGAAAGATTGAAGGCAAAAGGAGAAAGGGGTGCCAGAGGATGAGGTAGATGGATGGCATTGTTGATGCAATGGGCATAGATCTATGTGGGCTGTCACGGAACCAGCCTCCCCCTCTGCTCTGGCCCTCCTAAACCAAAGCCCCCAGAGGGTGAGCTGGCTGACAATGCAGCTAAACAGCCCTTAGCTGCTTCTCTTTCACAAGGAGGTTCAATCAGGTAGGGTATTCAGAGGCTTGTGTGTGAATGCATTGCTTCTCTCACCCTTTAGTCCAGTGGTTCCCAACAAGGGGTACACTGCCCACTAGTGGACATCAATTCCCAGAAGCCTAAGTCAGTACATTGGCTGGTCAGTGCTTTGGGGAAATGACTTAGGCTTCTGGGAATTGAAGTCCAAAAGCCAGCATTTGGGAAACACTGCTTTAGTCCAATGAAGAGACGTTGTTGAAGCAAACATAGGTTTATTGATAAGTCTATAGTCCATAAAAAACAATATAAGCAAAGTTCAGTAGCACAAAGCTGTCCAAAGGCAGAATAAAAGCCTATGTAATCATGATGGAAAAGAAAAGGGAAAATATCCCCCAGGCATAGATGTTAACCCATAGACATCCCAAAACGAACTCCTCCTGTTCTCCTCAAAATGGAGATTCTTCAGTCAGGTGGGGTACCTCCTAACCAATCAGGGTACACTCTTATTGAAACAGAAAGTTTCTCAAAACATGGGAACATGTGGAGACAGTGTCTCTGTGGTAGCCACAATAAGGCTAACTACAGATAAGAAATAGGAACACTGAACTGGAAACAAGCTGTCTTGTGACACCCAGTCTTGTGAGACAAAGAAGGGAAATTATTTTTGAGGCCTAGTGAAACTAGGTCCCCTCCAGGCTTTGGGAACGTTAGGAAAAAGATGTCATCCCATGACATGGGCTGAGGAGGATGGTGAAGGACAGAGGGATTGGTGTATGATGGTCCATGGGGTCACAAAGGGTCAGATTTGACTGTGTGACTGAACAAGTTTCCCCTAAGAATTCACCCTTATAGTATTCATGGTATTATTATCTCTGCAATAATAGAAGAGACAGATGTGTTCTAGTATTCGGTAGAGTGTCTTCTGACTGTAATTAACATGGAAGTAAAAATAAATCTTTACTGCACACCAAAATGTTGCTTTAAAAGAGGGGTCATGCACTCTACGGAACAAAGTTATATGAAAAAGCTGTACAAAAGTGCTGTACAAAAGTGTGTTCTTTTGTTATTTGTTATCTGTTTGTACACCGCCCAGAATGAGATACCACCCAAATGGGTAGTATAGAAATGCAATGAACAAACAAACAAACAAACAAACAAACAAACAAACAAACAAACAAACAAACAAACAAACAAACAAACAAACAAACAAACAAACAAACAAACAAACAAACAAACAAACAAACAAACAAACAAACAAACAAACAAACAAACAAACAAACAAACAAATCCTGAACTGACTGGAGGCAGTAAAAACTGGCTCTGTCTCCTACCTTCCTAGAATACTGTAAAGATCTTTCACCAGTGCAGATTTTGCGCTGGTGGCTGTTTCCTTTCTGTCTATAATTTTAAGGGGTTTAAAAAAATATTAAGATGTCATTAAATTAGAAATTTCTCTACCCATGAATGTTACTCTTAATGAAGTGAGGTGATACAGAGGGAGGACTTCTAGTAGAAAACATCATGTCAGGTGCTAACTATCCTTAATAATGCCTGCAGTGTCAAGTTCCAGCTTGTGTCTAAACAATGTAGAAACTTTTCTTTTAGTGTGTTCTCTAGAACTGAAATGTCATTGGAGTGGATCCAGACTTAGTCATGTCTAGAGTTACACCCACAGAAGGCAATGGGATTTAGTTTAATCATGACTCACCTATCCCACTCATTTTGTGGGTTTCAGGGTCTATTCATGACTAAGACCTTCTTCCTATAGCCACTTACCTGGAAGAAGCCTTGGTCAAGCATGGGGACATCAAAAAACAGTGTTGGAATAAACGGTATTAGTTTCCAGATGCTGTACTTATAAAGCAAGAAGGGTCTGTCATGGGAATCTAAATAGTCTTGTCATATAACCGGCAACACGAAAGTGCCACTGTGATTTAATTAGTCAGCTGAGCTAAGCCATAGAGAAGTGAAACTGGTTTTTGCTGTTATTGTTTTGAATTCCTGAAGAGTAGGGTTTTGTGCCAAGTCTGGACAGAGCCCCTAGTGGCACAGTGAATTATTAGTACTGGAATTTACCCAGAAACACACACACACAGGTTCACAAACTATGACCCAAGAGGTCACCACCCAAGAGAAGGGAAGGGGTGACATTGAAGGAACCTTCAAGTAACTTTCAAGTGACCTTGAGGTGACCTTGAAGTTGGGGGATGGCAATCCCTGATAATGATTTAAGGCATTTGATTCACTTCAATGGGAAACAATCAATGAGATAATTAAAAATTTTGGGTTTGGAAACAAGTTCAGAAGAATGATAGAACAATTATATCACAAGGTATTGCCAATGTTAGGGTGAATGATGTTTTTACAGAGGATATAAAGCTTGAAGCCGGAACAAGGCAGGGGTGTCCATTATCATCAATATTGTTCATCATGGCGATGGAACTGCTAGTGAATGCCATAAGAGTAGATAAAAACATCGAGGGAATAGAAGGTAATAAGATAAGTTTATATGCTGATGACACTCTGGTAATCATGAAACATCCAATGAAGGTATTAGACAGGATACAAGTACATTTAAAATAATTTGAAGAAATGTCAGGTTTAAAAATAAACTGGGATAAACCTGAGATGATACTGTCCACTGAACTCACCCTCAGCCAGTCAGGCTGAGGGAAGGGGAGACAGCTGCGCAGTCCAGCCACCGGCCACAAAAACAACGCCGCAGCCACTGCTTCCATCACCAGTCTCTCCCTCAGCCAGTTGGGCTGAGGGAAGGAGAGACAGCTGCACGGCCCCGCCAGCCGGTCATGGAAATGCCGCCACTGCCATCAGACTCTCCCTTGGACATAGTTGGTGGGATTGGTTTTTTGATGTTTTTCTGTGAAGTGTTTTTGTATGATGATGATCTGATATTTTGTTATTGCAATTGGAATATTTTTTTCTGAAATGTTTTGAAATGTTTTTTGTATTATGATAATTGTAATTGTAACTGAAACTATATATTTTATCTTATATGTGATACTTTGATATGTTATTGATATGTGATATGTGATACTTTGATATGTTTTGATATGTGATATTTTGTGATCTATGTTGTTAGATGGTCTGAGTCACTTCAGCGAATAGAGCGGCATACAAATCCAAATCCAAAATCCAAATATAAATAAATAAATATAAAATACAGGTTAGAGATAGTTTGAAATACTTGGGGATAAATATTTCAAATAAATTTGATGATTTTAAGAGATTGAACTATGAAAAAAAAAGTAAGAAATTAAAGATAAAATACAACAGTATAAGAAATTGAAGGTGTCTTGGTTTGGCAGGATAGCACTGTGCAAAATGATGATATTACTGAGACTTAATTTTTTGTTTGATGCTGTGCCAATTCAATTTAAGGATAAAGAAATTAAGGAATATCAAAATTTGTTAAATAATTATTGTAATGGAGGTATTAGACCAAGAATATCAAAGAATTTGTGATATTTATCCCAGAAAGAAGGAGAATTGGGATTACCAAATGTTAAGAATTATTATAGAGCTTTTCAAGTAAAAGATATTGTGATGGTTTTAATGAAAGAAGAGATAATCTGGGAAGAAATTTAGATGAGAGAATTAAAACAAATTGGTAAAGCTGTACTTTTAGGCAAAAATATTGGATACATAGTTATCAAAAATAAAATGATAAATACAACATTGGATGTATGGAAGAAGGTGAAGAAAGAATTAGCCCCAGATATATATCTGACTATAGAAATTGAGGATATTAAAAATTTCCCATTAAAAATAGACAAGAGGATTAAGGAAATTTTACATAGAAATGATGTGCTTCTGTTGAGGGACTGAATATGGATTTGTAAGGATAGGGAGAAAAGTTAGAGATGTACACACAGATGAGATTGAGGTTCCAGATTGTATTAGTAAATAAGTGAAATGGTAAATATTTGAGGGAGACCAGTTTGGAAAGGGGTAAGACAGAATTTGAGGAATTGGTATCAAAGTCAAGAAAGGGAGAATTGGGAACTAAGGGCTTGGTGAGTAAGATTTATAAAATTTATAAAATTTTGAGGAAGAAACTTCAAGAATAATGGGAATGAGCCTTAAACTGGGGTCAGGTACTGCTTTGCTGACAGACATTGATAACATGAATATAGATAAGGATAAAAAAGAGTTACTATCTGTAATATTGACAATGGGCAGACAATGTATAGCAAGAAATTGGAAAAATTATGTGATTTTAAAAACTGAAGATTGGTATAAGGAAATGTGGGAAATTGCTTTGAATGATAAGTTAATATGGGACTTGAATGTAAAAAAAGGTATAATTACTGAAAATAGATTTTGGAAAATTTGGCAACCATTTGTGGAATCTACATTGACCAGAGGAAAAGGGGGCAGGACAGCACCAGATCAATTGAGTTTTTGGAAACAGTGAAAGATGACTGTGATATACCGCATCCTCCAGGGCATTGTACATATCACTGGGTGTGTTTATATTTTTGTTCCTTTTTTAAAATAATAAGTTCTTATATATTAATATAATAAGTTCTAATATATTAAATAAAGTAAATATAAGCAAATGCATATATACAAAATCATTCATGAGCATGGAAGTTGATAAAGAGTTTGATAAGAAGTATATATTAAAAGAATAAGAAATATATATTATGAATATTGAGGAGTTGGATAATGTATTAAAATGTTTTTAGTGTGTCATAATGTAAACGTGAGATGTATTAGAATGCCAAGAATGTATTTTCTTTGTACTTCCTTTGTTATATTTGTATTTTTTGTTTTTCTTATTTGTCTTGTTTGTATTTTTGAAAATTTAATAAAAAAATATTTTTTAAAAAAGGATGGGACTTTGAAATTATGCACCCTTCAAGGACAACTTCTTATCGACTAAGTGGGAGAGCGAGACGCCAGACTTAGTCATTTTTCTAGCCTTAATACTTTGCCAAATTTCTCACATCTTTGGACTTTGAAGATATTTTAACAGCTTGGCCAGCTACACTTAGAGAACAAATGTGGTTTGTTATTTTCTAGGGACTAAGTATTTAGAGTACTGCACCTAGGAATTAGTTTGGTAGATGGAACAACTTAGAAGCTTGATAGCTTAGATATTATCCAAGAATAGGAAGCTTCATTTTGGTTGGGCTAGACCAGATGCTATTCTTAAGTTTTGCAATGCTGTGCTTATTGGAGCAGTATTTTGCCTTATGGACAATGCTTTGCTTTTTATTCCAAATAAAAGAATAAGACCATCTTATTTCCAAGGAATTTAGACTTTGCTTACCAACTTGCCAACAAACTACCAAGCTACTTTTAAACACTACCACACACACACCTTCCATGGCTTGTTGTTTCAAAGTTGGGACTGGAGGAGAGGAGAGGCTGACCCAGGAGTGACACACTAGTCAAGGGGCAGGAGTTGAGAGCTGTAGGAGTCTAAATGGACCTTATCCTGGGGAGAAAAAATTTAGCACTGCAAAATAAATTCTCACCCTGAAACCGGCGTTCCTGAAACCAGCGTTCCTCATTTAAGTACCATTTATTTTGCATTGGCAAGCCCATACATGCTGTATGTGTGTGATACAGGACAAAGTGGGTGCCCCTCCTATTTCCACACAGAGTATCAAAAGGCTAGCAGTAGAACTGTACTTCATCACTGCCAATGGAAGTCTTCTGGTTCCTCTGAGGGCAGCTGGCTTCTCTGTATTTGTTGCTGAGGCAATTGCTCCCGTCCAGGGATTCTTGAACTTGGCTCTCAAGGTTCTCTTGGGCTTCAATTACCAGAAGCCCAAGTCAGCACACATGCTGATCAGGGCTTCTGGGAATTGAAGTCCAAGAATGTCTGGAAAGCCAAGTTTGAGGACCCACACTCCAGTCTGTTTACAAGAGATGGGTTCTGGCCTGATGAGATGCTTCAGAATGTCTTACAAATGACACAAGAAGGCATGGCAAACTGTGCATTTCCTTTGTCCCCTTCTGTTGTTGGATCCCATAATTAGTACCTCTGATACAGGACAATTAGTTTCATGAGATTTTTATAAGGATCACTAAAGTGTCCCACACACAAGCCAAAGATCCATCAATAGCATTGGTCAAAGTGCACAGACTCCTGAGGTGGATTGCTTTGCAACCACTGAGAAGCATGTCAATCTTAAATCTAAGGGAGTAACTGATTCTTGAGAAGCAAGCTATGAGAAACCTGGGGAACATAGTGAAAAGTAGAGACATCACATTGAAAACAAAAATTCATATAGTCAAAGCAATGGTATTCTCTGTGGTAATGTATGGTTGTGAGAGCTGGACCATTAGGAAAGTTGAGCGCAGAAGAATAGATGCCTTTGAGATGTGGTGTTGGAGGAGAGTTTTGAGAGTCCCCTGGACAGCGAGGAGAACAAATAGGTTGGTCTTAGAAGAAATCAACCCTGACTGCTCCCTAGAAGGTCAAATAGTAAAGATGAAGATGAAGTACTTTGAGAAGAGAGGATTCACTTGAGAAGGCTTTGATGCTGGGAAAGGTGGAGGGCAAAAGAAGGAGGAGGCAGCCAAAAATGATATGGCTAGATGGTATTGTGGTTGCAATGGGCACAGAGCTGGGCAGGCTGAAGAGTATGGTAGAGGACAGAGGTGCCTGGAGGACAATGGTCCATGGGGTCGCAAAGGGTCGGAATCGACTGTGTGACTGAACAACAAAACTACATTAGCCATTTACTCCACATTTTACATCAGATTAGGCACAGATGAATTCAAATAAAAGCCTTGTGATTACATGACATAAAGCTCAATGAGAGGAGCCTGTTGTGGAATTGTCTCCACCCCCATTGCCAGGGAGGGTTTAAATTTGTTATAATTGGTTTAAGATTGCTTCTGTCCACTTTCTACAAGTGTGATCACCTGCTCTGAAGCAAAGTGAGGACTGCAAGGGCATCAGTTCTGCTCAACTGGTAGCCTCTTGTCCTCAGGTAAGGTTTCAGAGTTTCCCTATAACACATACAACAATGTAAGAGAGATAGGGATGGAAGTTGCAAATTGGTACTTGTCAGCACCTTACTAAGGCAGCTTTTGCTCAGTGCAAATCAGTGCACATCTACTGAACACAGCACCAGCTGAAGTGCAGGCATAATTCCTGTGGTGTATACAGTATCTGCATGCAAGTTTTGATAGTGGTTCAAAAGCTTGTCAAACCTGTTTAACTAGAGGGGGCAGAGAAGGAAGAAAGGAGTGTGTACACCATGAAACAATGATACTTCTATTAGTCCATCTTCCATCTTTTTGTTCTTGTTTAATTATCTATGAGTCTGAATCTCTCGCCAGGGAGGGAATACTGTGGCTTGTGATGTCATGACTTTCAGAGCAGTGTTGGGTTTTCCATTAAGCAACCCTATGATAGTATCTCTCAATACAATATGCTGGAAATGTGGGAACTTGGTGTATTTGTGTGATTAATTATTACAGCTTGCCTTTTCTTGAACTTCTGCATGACTTGCACTTTGGCTTTTTAAAAATAACTTAGCCCTTCTGTCACCAATAAAGACATTTTACCAGGTCTGACTTGGCATGTTGCAGTTTCTATAGGTTTCATCTGCTGCTGCTCCACAAATGTAATATGAAGGCAAGGATGGGGTGGGTTGGGTGGAAAACTCTCTTGTCATTAAAGAGGGAATCTGCAGAAGAAATGGCCTTCATCCTTGCTGTAGCAGTCTATTAAGAACTGCCTTAGGATATTTTTTTCCCAAAGTGGCAGTGGGGGTAGGGAAACTGCATAATGATGTTCATAATCCATATGTTTGACAACATGATGCATGTGTCTGTGTATATTAAAACAATAAATAAAGTGAGGATGCTGGAGTGATCATGCACTCCACCATGTACCCTTTGGGATACAGAATATCAAACAGGGCTCTTAAGTCATTGCAAGTTGGGGAATTTGGTATTATCATGTCTTTCTCCTATTGTGGGAGCTGCATTGGCTGCCGGTGTGCCTCTGGGTGCAATTCAAGGTGCTGGTAATGACCTTTAAAGCCCTTCATGGTAGTGGACCAGGATACGAGACCGCAACACCCCAAGATCATATGCCTGTCCAATGAGATCAGACTGGAGGGGCTCCCTAGTGGTTCCATCTGCCAGAGAGGCTTGACTCTAGGGGCTGTAGTCTTTTTACCAGATCACTAGAAGATGCCATTAGTGGTGTCTCTAACCCCATAGTTCCCAATAAGCCACAGGGGGCAATTTGATTTTTATTGGGGGCAATTCGAAAATGAGTTTAGACCAGGGGTTCCAGGGGTTCTTGAACTTCAATTCCTAGAAGCCCTGAACAGCTGGTGTGTTGACTTGGGCATCTGGTAATTGAAGTCCAAGAATACCTGGCAGAAGCGTAGCTTACCTTGCCGGGGCCCCGTATAAAAATTGTTTGGGGGCCCTTTAGATGTGGGGCGGAGCTAACGTCATGACATCATGACATCATGGGGGGGAGCCAACGTCATGACGTCATGACGTCGTGGGCGGGGCCAAAAATAAAAATAAAATAAATAAAAATAAAATAAATAAAATAGAATTAAAATGTTAAAAAAAAAAACCCCACACACACCTCAACCCACCCACCCACCCGAAACACAAAACCTCACTTACCTTAATCCTGGGGCCTCTTCTTCCTCCGCCTCTGCTGTCACCGCCGCCGTGCCGCCACTGCTGCCGATCGCTCCCTCGCCGCGCACGGCGAAGGCAAGGGGCAGTTGTGGAAGGCGAGCGGGCGAAGCAAGGCAGCCCCGAGGCCCTCCCCCCGGTTGCCGCGGGGGCTCCCTGGCAGGCTGCGCCAGCCCGGGCGGGGCTCTCCACCTCGACGCTGGGGTGGGAGTCCACCAGCTGCAGGACCAGCTCGCGCGCCCCATCCCGCACGCAGGCGGCAGGTGAGCTCCAGGCGCGCGCGGCAGGTGAGCTCCAGGCGCGCGCGGCAGGGGAGCTCCAGGCGCGCGCGGCAGGTGAGTTCCAGGCGCGCGCGGTAGGTCAGCTCCAGGCGCGCTCCAGGTGACCTGCCGCCTGCCGGGGGACGGGGCGCGCCCGCGAGCTGGTCCTGCAGCTGGTGGACTCCCACCCCAGCGGCGACCGTGGAGAGTGCCGCCCGGGCTGGCGCAGGCAGGGAGCCCCCGCGGCGACCGGGGGGAGGGCCTCGGAGTCGGGGCTACCTCGCTGCTTAAAAGCTGCAGCTCCGACTCCGACTCTCCGACTCCGGCTTTTTTAAAAAAATTGGAGCCAAAAATGGCTCCAATAAAGTGCGCATGCTCAGAAACTCAATCTGACACATGCGCAATGCATCAGATTGAGTTTCTGCGCATGCGCAGTAAATTTTTGGTCTTTTTTATTTTTAATTTTATTTTTTGCCGTTGGGGGCCCCCGTAGCCCGGGGCCCCCGTATAATTGATACGGCTGATACGGCGGTAGCTACACCTCTGATACCTGGAGCACCTAGATTGCTCATCACTGGTTTAGATCAAGTTAATGGTCTTTTAGGCCTCCTACATGTGACTAGGAGTTCATTTCTTGAATAATAAGAATTAAATGTCACCAGAGGGAGGGGGAATCAGGATTTTAGAGATGCTTAGGTGGGGCTTGGTCAAAAAAAAGGTTGGGAGCCACTACTCTAACCTGATTTCATTCCACTTTCTAGTTAAACAATCAGAAAGCAGTTTATGATATAGCCCAACACAACAAGGTTGGTAGCTGAAAATAATACAACAATTTTAAAAATCCTTGACAAGAATTTATAGGCCAAAATCCAATTAATTATAACTATGGATACAATATAAACAGCATAATTTTTGGCAACAAATTACAAAGTAAGTGTGAAGAAATGAATCCCAAAGGTGGCAAGGCGGACCCTTGTTGGCTCTCGGGAGTACCATTCTCAGATACCCAAAATCATGTTGGGTTGCCCTCAGTGATGGGCAGCCAAATTTTTTACTACCACATTGTGGGCGGAGCCAATGTCGTGGATGAAGCCAACATCATGATGTCATGGGTGAAGCCAACGACCTGGGCGGAGCCAAAGTAAAAAATATATAAAAATAAGTACACATAAAAATACACATAAAAACACATTAAAATGCACATTAAATACACATAAAACACATAAAAATACACCTTAAAAATAAATACACATTAAATGTACATTAAAATACACCCACCCACCCCACACTCAAAGGTGAGTCACTTATCCTGGGGAGCAGGCTGTAGGGAACTTCAGGCTAGCCGCTGCTCTTCCTCCTCTCCACTTGGGAGGATAGCCAGGAAGCCGCCGAGGGCCTCAGCAGCAGCCACCAGTTCCTCGGTGGCTGTACGTGACTGCCCCACGCTCTGCACTGCCACACTCCAAGCAGTGAATGATTGCTTGACTCATCAAGCAGAGCACTGTAGGTGCACTGTAGGTGCGCATGCGCACCAAGCGCTGTAGATGCACATGTGTGCCAAGTGTTATAGGCACAAAACAAAACAGGACAGAAAAACAAGGCTTGACCAGGTGATGGCCACACACCCAAAAAAAAAAGAAACTTTGTCCATACATGGACTGGGAAGTGGAAAGTAAAACTACTAAACTGCAAACCAAATAAGATAAAACAAATCTTTCAGTCCATAAGAAAATCTGCCCACCTTGAAAGGAGTAAAAGAATGGAACCTAGAACTGCCTTGCAGCTGTTTAGCTAGGCTAGCACGTCAATCTTTCCCCTCTGTGCTGTACAACCAAACTTCCCTGCTCCCTATCGCCTGAGTCAGACAGCCGAAGCAGCAGATGTTCACAGGGGCTGGTCATACTTCTTGTCCCATCTCCCAAAGTTGCCCCAGTCAATGGGAAATTGGGGTTTTGGGTCACAGGGCCAATTTAACCCCAGTGACATCCCACCCAAAGCTTAACTCATCCTTACACAGTTGTTCCTCATCAATGTATCTCCAGTTGTAATTATCACCAGGGCTGATTCCTGGGATGGAAGAGAGGTAAGGAGGTATCTTTCCAGTGCTCCCAGATAGTTACAATTTTAGCATCTTAAGGCTGTCTGGTCTCATTCTTTAGGTCCATTAACATCTGATTTAACTTCTTTGGCACAGGTTCTTCACAGTTGACATAGGCACAACTCAGCACATAATGTATAACAGGGATTCTCAAACTGCATCCCATAGGCCGGGTGTGGCCTGCAGCACCATTTCATGTGGCCCACCACCTCCACCACACCAGGAAGTGCCATATGGTGGAGGAAAGGCAAAATGGCCATCTGCCCCCCAAAACTGTCTGAGGGAGAGTCACCCGGCCCCTGGCTTAAAAAGGTTGAGAACTCCTGCTGTAGAATGTCTACCCTAATTTGGTAAATTGCAAAAAATGATTTTTTTACTGTTATGCTAGCATTACATTATAATACTGTTTGAATAATGAACATTAACAGTTAGTAACATGCCAATTTTAATTTTCAGATTTAAAAAAATCAATTAAAATTACTAGATATGGAGGGGGAAAAGACAAAGAGTCCCAATTCCCTTAAAATACCAAATTAGAAAGATGAAAAAACTAAATATTATTCAGTTTGCTAATGCAGTGCCATTTTGTTGTTGTTCAGTTGCATAGCTGATTCTGACCTTTTGCAACCCCATGGACCATTGTCCTCTAGGAACCTCTGTCCTCTACCATCCTCCTCAACCCACCCAGCTCTGTGCCCATTGTATCTACAATACCATCTAGCCATCTCATCTTTGGCTGCCCCCTTCATCTTTTTCCCTACACCTTTCCCAGCATCAAGGCTTTCTCAAGTGAATCCTCTTTTCTCATTTGATGTCCAAAGTACTTTAGCTTCATATTTACTATTTGTCCTTCTAATGATCAGTCAGAGTTAATATCTTCTAAGATTGACCTATTTGTTCTCCTTGCCATCCAGGGGACTTTCAAAACTCTCCTCCAACACCACACTTCAAATAAAAATGTTTATATTATTGTTTCCCCCCCCCCCCAGCAAATTACAGCATGAGAAATAATTTTAACATTTTAATAATTTTTAAATCTGTGATTTTTAATTTGTAAGTTTTTAAAACATTCAATTCTTGTTATTTTAATGCTTTTTTTTTTATTAAGATGATTTTATGATGTTGAAATTTTTAAATGGTATTTTTTGTACTTACATGAATTGATTGATTGTCATGTGAGCCACCCTGAGTGGGGTTCCCTGAGTGGGCACCATATAAGATCAAAAATTAAATTAAATTAAATCAATATGCATTTTTCCTAAACTTTAGGGATGATTCTATTAGTTTCCATTATATGATGAATCCTATCCTAACAGTCCTCATGATTAATTAAAGGCAAAAAAAAAAAAAAAAAAAAAAAGGTAAGTGAATCATTTCCAGCTACCCATACATGAAGTTGATCAAGGAACAGACTTCCACAGCTACTGCCTGGTCATGACAACTTCATCTGTTCATGTACTGATATGCGCCTGCGCTGAGCCAGTGTCGGAGCTGAAAAGCTGATTGAATAAAAGATTTGAAGTTAGGACCGCCCACCATCCCCACCCGCCTCTGGCGCCATTTCGCGCTCTTTCCCTCAGTTCAATACTAGAGCTGCCCGCTAGGCCCAGAGCCATCTCAGCCCGGCAGCTAGAGGGGAGGCTGGGTGGGTCATGTGAATCCACAAACAACATACTCGGAGAATGACAGTTACAGGTAAGTACAAACTGTCTTTCTCCATTGTGTTGTTTGTGAATGCACACTAATGGGTAACTAGCAAGCTCACTTACTTGGATGGTGGGCAGCTGGCGAGATTAGATGAAGGAGAGCGAAGTCAATCAGGGATGGGCGGTCATCACCGAAGAGGATCGGAGACCAGCCGTCAGGATGGCTCTGCCACGTCTGATGTCACTGCAGGCGCAGAACCCATTAGTGTGCATTCACAAACAACACGATAGAGAAAGACAGGTTGTACTTATCTGTAACTGTCGTTCTCCGAGTATGTTGTTTGTGAATTCCTTGATCTAGATCTGCAGGATAATACTCTCTTGTTCAGGTTTTCTGACAGCAGAGTTTTCTAAGATCAGTTTTCTCCGGTTCAGATTTTCCACCACTTTTCAAAACCTCACTTTTGTTTACGCAAAAATACAATATTTTGCACCTGATGAAAGAGTTCCAAGTGCCTTGTTTTAGAGAAGAATTGCCCTTCTAAAAGCTTCTGGGATGCTCCTTCCTGCGCTTAGACATTTATTTTATTTTATTTATTACTCATATTTACTATCCCGCCCCAATCGGGTAGACCCGACTCTGGGCGGTTTACAACATAGATTAAAATCACAGGTTAAGTCTAGTATAATAGTGATATTTAAAACCTTAAAAATTCATAAGAAAAATTAAAACAGCGCAACAGATAAAAACAAGAGCAGGAAGGGGTGGCTGTCCCTTAAATCAGCCAACCTGCATGGGATCCCACATTCCTGGGATCAGACATGGTGCTTACTCATGAAACACTTTGCTTTATCTGGTGTTTGTATTGGTGTTTTTCTTTTACTGCTTCTCTTTGCATTGCTGAAATAGCAATAACAATTACATTTCTATGTCACCCCATAGCACTTAGTGTACTCTGGATGGTTCACAAGTTAATTAGCATTTTGCTATCAACATGGGTACTCATTTTACCAACCTTGGAAGGATGGAATACTCAGTCAACCTTGTGTCTCATCAGGATTGAACTCACGATGTTTTGGATGCAACATAGCAGTTTAACCACTGTGCCACCAGGGCTTTCAGCAGCAAGGCAATGATACCTTATGGGGTGGCAATAGGGACTTGGGAGGCTGTGAAATGTCCTTAGGAGCTGCAGGTAAGCTGTAGACCACATATTTCACATCCCTATTCCAAAATTATGTGCTTTCATGTTTCTTTATGACTATCTAGACCACAGTGTTTCATGAAGTTCAGTGACAGGGAGCAAAGGGTGCATTCTTTAAACTACGCTGCAAGCATTTCTTTTCTTGTTTCATAAGTACTCCTGGTTCCTTGGAATTTTAAAGCCGTTAATCATAAACCTGATATTTGCATATTAATTCCACTGAACTTTGTGTTGATATGAGAGATAGGATGAACTGGTTCCCAAACTATTTGCCTGTGGTAGCTATAGACAAAGGTGTATTCATAGGCTTGGGGATGGAAAGACAGTTGAGAGTCCAAAGGTGTTTTGTTAAAACTGAAAAAGGGCAACTGGTGTGTGTGTGCGCGTGCATGTTTAATACAAAGGAGGCTTTTCTCACCTGTAGCTTCAATGCCTCTACTTGCATCGGGACGTACAAAAAATTGTTTTGGCTTCCACTAAGGATGAAGACATACAGAAAGTGGATGAAGTTAAGGAGACAGTAGGGATGGATGATTTGCCCTTATCAGTGTCAGTTTTGCATGTTTATGTATTCATTTTCATTACATTTCCACATAAACCCAAACATTTAAATACTTTAATTTCAGTGCTCATATAAATGCATACTCTAAATATACGTGCACAAGTACATATTTAAATGTGTATCTTGGCAGGTGCAAACTGCTGAGACATGCAACCCAGAATTCAGAGAATGATGAAACCTGATGGTCTGAACTGAGCTGCACACAACTCAGGAACTGTGGATAAAGTCATATTGTAGAGAAATAGGCATGCATTAATTTTTTCAAGCACCCCTAGCAGACACCATTCTTTTTAAGCTTCTTTTTTGTGTGCCTCAGAGTCATTCTGGGATTTTTCTCCAGTCTCCTGGTCCATGGATCAAGTAGTCATCTCCCAAAGTTGGTCCCAAAGGTGAGAGACAGAGGTGAAGGTGCTTCTGTGGGATAGGGATTCAACTCCATAAACCTTGCAAAGAATTCCAATGGTAACAAATTGTTGCTATAGACCAGGGTTTCCAAACCTAAGGCTTGTAGGGTGGATCCAGCCCATGGTACCATTTCATGTTGCCCCACCTCTCCAAGGGAATTTGAGAAACAAAATGGCCACTCTTTGAAGTTGTTGGGACAAAATGCCTACCCCCATCGAGTAGGCAGGGCAAAATGGCTGTCCGGCCCTCAAAGCGGACTGGCCGTCTTGAAAAGGTTGAGGACCCCTGCCATAGACATTCATCAAGCACGGAGGGATGGAATGACAAACCACATTTGGTGTTCAAAACAGGAGGCCAAACTTGTGGCAGATTGAGACAAATGGAAGGGAAGAATATTTAGAAGTGGTGGTCGAAGGACTTTCAGTTCCAAAACACAAAAATAATGCATTAATGCCAAACCTATTTGTTTACTTTAATTATATCCCACTTTTCTCCTTGTGGTGGTGTACAAAAATTAAGAAATACACATTTTTTACATTACAATAAATTAAGGTTTTTTTTTAAAATAATGTATTGCATTTTAGGGTTATAAAGCACAATGCCATTCCCTTTCTATTGCTTCAGTGAGAATAGTGTAAAGAGGACAAACTTTCTATTGCAATGAATGTTTATTTGTTATTGCTGAAATGTGACTTGGAGGTCTGGGATCATTTGAGTGATTTGTTTGTTTCAAAAACAACATTGACAGTGTAACATTAAGAATGCATTGCTTTATGTATTACTCATGAATTACCACACATTTGTTACTCTGGGGAAAATGAGCAATGCATTACTTTTTGAGTAAAATGTCTTCATTTTGTTAGTCCATTTTTTGGTGCTAATGGTTGGGAGATGGTGAAGTTAATAGCTTACCCTCTTCCTCTTCTTAATAAGCCAAAGGTATCATTGCCTCTCACTGCTTCCTTTTAAATGAATTACCTGATTTTTCCATTGTTTTCCAATTTTCCCCTTGTGGTGCAGGTAAAGTACTGTCACTGTCTTTTCAAAGGAGTGCAGAATGTGTTCAGGTCTTTTTTGATTGGGTTGTTTTCTAGTGTGAATCTTGCTCTGCTACATCTCATTCAGAGAGAGGGATTTTTTTTTTTAGATTGTAATTCCCCAAGTACCCCAGGCAGCACAGAGACTGTATGCTGGCTGGTGCATTCTGGCAGCTGTAGTCCCGCAAAACAATATTTCCTATCTCTAGTCAATTACCTGAACTCTCAAGAATGTTCACAATTTCACCACTGTTTGGAGTTGTCTTTGTTTTTATTCAGATACAGTACATTATTATCAATAAGGAAAGGAAGAGTAGCGTACAGAAGAGAAATAATACTACTGGAGTAGGAAGACTGAAAGATGAGCTAGCAAGCTAGCTAGTTTTAGTTAGTTAGAACGAAAAGTGTATTGAAAAATGGGTTCCTGATGTTCTGAAGAAGGTTAGGCTAAGGACTGAGATATAATATTGGTGTGTCTTAGCTAAGCCTTCCTGTTTTTAATGGGCTCTGCAAATTATAGATATATTGCCTTAGAAAAAATAGGGATTAAATAGGCAAGTACTGTACTGTATAACATCATCCCAGTCCTTTACAGTACCACTAGAAATGTTGTGTTTATAATTGGAGAAGGAAACTGAGATCTGAATTAGTGGGGAGCTGTTGAGACTACTTTTACATCAAAATGTCACACTCAAACTGAATGGGATACAAGGAGTTTTTGTGCAAATTAATTTTTTACTCAGAAGAATTCATTAGATACAGTATAGTGGAAAATGTTACAGTCTGATCATATTCCAGCTTAGCTATTGAAAATACAGGGCAGTGTTCAGTTTTTCCATAGCCTTGGTAATATGTGGATTTATGTATCCCTGTCAGGAAAACAATGTTATCTCATTGGACATTCTTCATCTGTACTGTGTATCATTAGCTGCCATCTTATTCATATATGTATGCAAGCCCATTCTCATCATCCTGCATAGCTATTATGTGTGTTCTTCTGAAGTAGCTACAGTTATCAGTCTCAACCCTGATGACCATCTCACAATTGTTGTGTGTAAATGAGCAAGTCTATCACATATGTTCATGACTTAAACTAAATGGCTGGCGTATTGGAGAAGACATATTTTATTACATATCTTTTCTGTCATTCCTTAAGTGAGACTGAAAGGATACTTGGCTGAGAGAATGTGACTGCGCCAACCTCATTTGGTGTGTTGAAAAATGAAGTGGGAATTTGAACTCACATTTCTTGCATCCTAGTGTAGTATTCCATCAATATACTATCCTGGCTCTCTCTTAAGCAGTGCCTTTATAACAGGGGTGCCCAAACTTTTTGGGCAGTGGGCCAGTCACATGCTTTAGGGATGGGTCACTATGGGCCAAGGGCCGGATCTGGCCCCTGATGCCAGTTCATCCAGCCTGTGAAACCCTCGTTGCTCCTGGAACTGGAAGTAAAACGCGACATGATGCTCCACATCACTTGCTCGCCCAGGCTCCAGAACTTGCCACACTTGGCGAAGCAACGTGGAGGTGTGGGGGCCCCCTCCATATGGGCGTGTTTTACTTTTGCTTGCATGAGTGATGAGGGCTTTGCGAGCCGGATGGTGTCAGGGGCCAGATCCAGCCCCTAGGCCGTAGTTTGAGCACCCCTGCTTTATACCCTCCTTGGTACTCTTACGTACAGTATTTGTCTTAAAAACAACAACCTAGAATATGAAGCAACTTTACCTAAGCACCTCAATGCTCACTCTTTTCTTTCTAGTACAACAATCAAAGGGAGCTGTATACTAATATGCTGAGGAACAACTTGTTTGGTCATATTTACTGGCATAAATGACTCAGAACATTATTGATATATGATGCATGTAGTTGGAGAAATCTGTAGTGTTCCTGATCTACTTCTGGAAGCAGAGTTGGATTCAACACCCTTCCACCAAACACTGAAATTCAGGGGTGGATTCTCTTGGGTAATGATATTTTCCTTCTTTCTAAGACTACTTTCCCAGAGTGGCAGGGAATTTGAGTAGAAATAAGTTTCCAGTAAATGGAGTCCTTAAGGTAGTGTTTGTAAGAGACCACTCAGTGGTAAAATAGATGATGAGTAGAAATAAGTAAGCAATAATGTGCTTTACATAAAAGTGCATTTTACTTTGCAAAAATGTTTTAAAATACTGTATAGATAATAGAAAAAACCTCCACGGAAGATCAATATTAAGAGGGAAGAGATTTTTTAAGGGTGAAATCATCTTGTTTATTAATTCACAATGGGAATAGTCTCATTGAATCCGTGAAGATTTGGCAAGTCAAATCTTCTGTAAGGTCAATTGATTCATTTATCCTACTCTAGTTGTAACTTACTACACCAAGCAAGAGGATTTTGAGCACTAATAACAATCCTTAACATCTAAAAATAAAGGTAGCTATATCTGAGTGGAAGGTGGCCAGAATCCTGAACAGCCAATATAGGAAATGAATGAAAAACATGGTAACATAAATAACATTTTTTAAAAAAAGAATGCTTTGCTTGCTATGCTTGCTGGGTAAAATTTGTATGTAATCAAGATCCCAGACCATAAAATGTTAACAGTCCACTGGTGTTGGCTTGGGACACTTCCTTTTGCAGTGATTGTACTGCTTCTGCAGTAGACAAGAGGATAACATTACAGTATATTGATGTAATACTCTTGTTTCCTGCAGCATTCATAAAGTGTAGCACCATGCTGAGCAATTCAACAAAGCAATCAACATAAGATTTCCAACTGAATTATCTCATTGATCACTAGACTAACTGCTTAAGATGTCTGGACTTACTTTCTTTAGAAACTATACTTTGACTTCATGACAAGAGTCCACATTTCTGCTCTTGTTGCCATATTGAACTGCTTTTCTAATCACTTTACCTACTCATCTCTATATTGTGATGTTTCCTATTATGGTCTTGGCTGGGAAGAGAGAAACATATAACTACTAGATAATAAGAATAAAAGAATAAAAGGAAAGTAACAAAATAATACACAGAACAATAAAAATAATTCATCTTAATGTAACCTCATATACTGTATAATATTACTCATATATCAAAACTACATTAAATATTTCACTTGTCATAATTTTTATATTCCCTTTACATATAACCATATTAATGAATACTCAATATTAATTCTTACTCCTCTTGTCATTCAAAAAATGAAAAGAAAAATATTAAAATAAACCAAAGAAAGAAAAAAACAAAAACACCCAGTGTTATTTACAGTGCCCTAGATACAGCTGTTTAACCTACCGCATGGTTACTTCCAAAACCTCATTTGGTCAGGTACTGGTTTGCCACCCTTACCCCTGATTAATGTGTAGTCCAAAAAAAAAAAAGGCTTCCAAATATTCTGAAATTTATTTACCTTAATTGTCTGTTTTTAAAAATTCAATTCCCATTAAGTTTATCATTCAAGGCAATTTCCCACATCCTTTTATACCAATCTTCTATATCTAATTTTGAATTATTTTTCCAATTTTTCGCAACAGTTAAAAATATAGACGTTAAATTCTTCTTATCCCTCTAAAACTGTCAACAAAGTAGCACTTGACTCTAGTTTGAGATCAATCCACATTATTTCACCTATCTCTTTTTCTATTTGATTCCAAAAATCCAATACCACGATAGAACTCCACCACATATGCTCATACATACCCAACACGTTCTGGCATCTTCAACAGTTTTTTTGTTTTAGTATTGTTCATTTGATTTAATCTCCCTGGAGCCAAGTACTACCTCCATAATATCTTGCAATTGTGTTCCTTAACCCTTACAGACAAACTTCTCATGATTCTTTTTTTTCCATTTACCGTTCCATTCTGCATTTGAAATTTTTATTTTTAAATCAGATTCCCATATTGTTCTTAATGTCTCCTGGGGGTTTCCTTCTTGATTTAGCATCTTTTATATTTTACTTACCAGTCCTTTCACTCCCATTAATCCCTTTCTAATCTTCAATATCATCTCCTCAAAATCCGTCATTTTCCTATCCAGAATACCCATTCCAATATACCTCTTATTCCAGTTGTGTACAGATATTAGTTGGAACCAGTTCAGTTTCATTTGCCTATATATTTCCAACTTCCCATCTTTAGGAATGCAACACTTTATCCAATCTTTTAATAAATCTATTTTATGTTTATAAAGCATTTCTTTCTTACCTCTATCTTTATCAGGAAACTTTTTATATCCTCCAATTCAATAATTGGGAAAATATCTGGTGCCAATTTGTTCTTAAGATTCTGCCAAATTCTAATCCTTCCTTTAGTTAGTTCATTATTTTACTTTCACATTTTTCGTATTCTTATCCAAAAATATTGAATTCCCAATGTTATCCAAACTTTTCATTTCCATGTCTCTCCAAATAATCTCCTCTTTTGTCTACTTTCTCCCAAATAAATACCCAGTATTTTGCTAGACTATGAAAGGTAAGATGCCATATTGAAACAAGGCAAGGTACATATATTCTGATTGCCTTTTTGAATGCTGATTACCACAACCTTGGTCACTCCTTCTGCAGGTATGCAGTTTACTGCTTGTGCCAAGTTCTTGTTTTATTTTTCACTAAGCATGTGCATGTATGCAGACCGAGTAGTACTCAGAAAGGACAGCTCAGGAAGCCAATTCCTTTCTATGTCTACCATCTGACTTAGTTCAACAAGAGTAAATGAATACAAGGGGAGGAGAAAGATAATCCTTCAATGCTGGAACATTTGCTTGAACTTGCTGCCAAAGCAAATCTATTCCATACAGTTCATTTTGTTTTATTCCCCTCCCCCTCAGCTGATTTAAGCTATCTGAAATGATTGACTACATTTCCCGAGTTCATTTCTAATTACTTTTACCTTACCTACCTGGAATAACCTGTCTTTGAAGCGGGAAGAATAGGGTGGTCTTTTTTAAAAAATGAAAAAGTTCAACACAGAGAACCCAATGCTTAATCCATTAGCCGGACTATTTTTCTTTTGTTCTCAGGACACCAGTGTAACCTGGTTAAACTTGTTTTGTTTGGAAGGTGTGAGCTGGCTGACGGTATGCAAATGTTTGCAATCCCTGTGATTCTTTTTTTTTTTCAGTTTAATTTTAGAAGATCCAATCAGAGTAACAGGAAGTGACCTAAGGAATTCCACAATTGGCTAGCTAAACATTCTTTTAAAAAAGTTTTAACATTAATATCACATCCATTTATCTTCACTGCTGCGAGGTTTTTTGAAGTGATAGCCTGCCACCTATGTTTACCTAACATCTGGCATAGCCAGGACTGTCTTTTCACTGCTTCAGCTAAAGGATTTTCCCAACACAACCAGCAGCTAAATGAGGTAAGGGCTTTTGACTTGGTGTGCTGCTCACTTCATTTTAGATGCATACTTCTTTTACCACAAGAGAGAGAGCATTGAGTCCCACAAGTATGAACAAAGCTTGGGTACACAGATGAAACCTCAGTCCTGGTTTGGAAATTTTGATCAAAGGCTGCTGAAAACTTCTGATTAAAAGATGTTGGCTGCTCTCGTACATGCTGGCATGTACTTTGAGTAACACTGAAATAAGCGGGATCAAAGTACCCTAAGTATATGCAAAGTTGCAGTTACTGACTACAACACCTTGCAAGCATCTATAACCCAGGCTGATCCCCCACCCCCACCCTTGTCATTTTTCTTTTGGGGAGGGGGCAATCATAATACATCAATTGCTTCTTTTATTTTCATGGATGATTTGTGGCCAGCTGTGATACCGCACAACGAAGTAGGATTCCCTTCAGCAAAAAAACAGTAAAATGTTTTGTGCTGGTTTTAATGAATGTTTTAATTCAATTTTTGCAACTCAGCTTTGTCCATACCAATGTCTGTGTCTACTGAACTGCTCCTGATTTCTTGGCTTTTCCTCTGACGTGTTATACAGTATTGAAGTATGAGCATCATAGTGCTGAATTGCTCAGTGCCACATATGTTGATTACTTTTCTGTTTCTAATAATGGCAGAGACTTTTTCAAGTTCTGATGTGATTACTCTTCAGCAGTGCCTTGAGCTTCCAGGTGCAACATCAAGATTATTCTCTACTCTTTTCCATTGTCTATTGATAGTGGTTGTTAATATTTGCAAATCATGAAACTGTCTCAAAGGTACCCCCATTGTGTTTAGCTAGGGTACTTTGAACACCCCCCATTTCCTTTTCTCAGTTATCCTCTAACATCTGAAACAAAAGTCCCTCTTTTCATTGGTAGTCATATCTTCGGAAATTTAACAACTGAACCAAAACCAGAATTAGGGTTTTTACAATTTTAGTCTACATATAACTGCATGCTCATTTTCTTGGCATTGATGAATGTTTAGCTTAAGTGATGCAAGGACAATAAAGATTGTGCTAATTAAAATAGCAGTATTTTCTACAGTCTCTTGGGATATTCTAATGGCAGACTGCACAGATTAATATATGTGTTCAGTATAGCAAATATGCAACTTAATTTGATCAGTAAATAGCAGTGTTATATAGGCATTGTTATTTTTATCTTTATACTTGAATAATTTAGAACATGGTGTTGAATATTCGGCTGATAACATGTACAGTATATATAATTCATACATACTTTAACCAAACCTTTTCATTTTTTAAGTTTAATATTAACCAGACTTGTCTATCTGATTATTATGTTAAGAATGATCTATATCGAGGGACAGAATGAAAGGAATGTATTTTCCTGCCATAGAAAATCAATTCTGAATAGTAAAATGGCTTTTGCTCTAATATAAAGTTCATGGCAATATATTTAATTCCTATTTAAAAATATAATTGCGCATATATATACACTGGCATAGAAAAAATAAAATTAATCTAGTTAACAATCTTTATTTACCTTACAGTAACCGTTCTAATTTTTTCTATTTTCTCTTTGCTTTTGTTCTTATATATATTTTTAATTAGCAAATATAATCTGGGGCACCATTCTTAGTATACCTACCTGTAAATCAGCTCTAGTAAGCACACTAGGCTGATTTCTGAGTGAAATCAACAGGATAGTGAAGATATGAATAAACAATATGAATAAACAAGTTGCTATTTTAATTTTATTTTATTTTTGTTGAACACACCTGAAGGACATTTGAAATACTATTGGGTGATTTTTATAAGTCTGAATACAGAACTAACAAATAAAAAAGAAAAGAGAGATAAAGGTAGATGGAACTGTTTATTAGGAAGCAAATTTTGAAATATATACAGTATTAAAGTCTCCCCTGGAATGGAAATTGCTAGTTTGAAGCGGTGTTTGCTCATCTATACACACAAATTTAGAGCACTGTGGATATTCTACTGATATATGTATAAGAGGCAACTATTGAATA
Organism: Furcifer pardalis; assembly: GCA_030440675.1. Taxonomy (NCBI): domain Eukaryota; kingdom Metazoa; phylum Chordata; class Lepidosauria; order Squamata; family Chamaeleonidae; genus Furcifer; species Furcifer pardalis. Next base: position 70,863,335 of record CP126894.1, on the reverse strand, counting down.
ACTGAGCATTTTAGCATTAGGCATTTTTGAAACCTAGGATCCTCTTAGCATAAGAAATGAATTAAAAACATTTTCTAGTTGTATCAAGATCTGGTTGCTATTAAAATCCATATTACGCTGGTTTGAGTTAGAACTGGAAATATACCATGACGATGCCATCATCTGCACTGTAAAGACTGTAATAATTTTAAGTTGCCCCATGATAGAAATTGCTTCCTTGTTTACGATCCCTTGCTATACAGCTAAGTGGATGAAGATTGTTGTTTTTCTCTTTCCCATTTGAGTAGAACCACACAAGGGAGCTCACTCATTTGTACAGAACGTTAATAAATTTCTATTACTCAAAAGGACACTTTAAAGCAGAATGTTATAATTCTTCTTTAAAATATCCTGACAAACATTGCATCTCTCACACAATCACTGTTAGATCACAATATGGGTAACTGAGGTAAGAGAGGATGTAGAGAGAGGCTACTTCCAGTCTTTGGAACTCACGTCATGTACCAAATCCTGGAAAGGAAGGAGGGCACAACCAGAAAGGTTTTTAGTGGCCCAATATAGCATGGCTCTATTCTTTTGATGAAAGAACCCCAACAACAGTTATACTTCTTCCTCCAAGGACTTTATCAGCACAGGTCAGTTTAAAGTGAGACAGCAAATTACTTGAGACCATTCTGTCAAGTACAACACTGTTTCTTGTTTTTATTCTTCTGTTGGCTTTGAAAATATAAGAGATGTAAGCTTAAGTCCTATAGAAATAATAAGACCGGACTATACGTAGCTAGATAGAAGGTGTTTAGACAGGGAGAACCTAATGGACACACAAAAAAGTAATGTACAAGAATTTTCTTAGTCATTGTAAAGCCAAGCTCTAGTTGAACTTTTATTTACATAGCTTGAATTACCTTCTTCCTACAGATGACAGGGAAGCCACTCTGTGCATTGGATATGTTGGGTAGTAAAAGTAAAGGTCTCCCTTGCTCGAAAGCCAGTCATATCCAACTCTAGGGTTCAGTGTTCTGTTTCATAGTCTAAGAGCCAGTGCTGTCTATATCTGCAGACATTTCCATGGACATGTGGCAGGCATGCCTAGACACCCGAGTGCACAGAACTCTGTTTACCTTCCCACTGAAGTGGTCCCTATTTATCTAATGCCTAAATCCATACTATTGTTTTAAACAAATTATATCTCTAGTTCCCAGAAAATATATATTTTATGCAACAGACAATAAGTAAACAACATTTAGTGAATTAGAAAACTAAAAGTTGATATCATATGGTAAATGTCTATACCTGTGATGGCAAACCTTCGCACTCCAGATGTTTTTGAACTTCCAATTCTCAGGAGCCCTGATTAACAGGTGTTTTGACTTGGGCTTCTGGAAATTGGAAGTCCAAGAACACCTGGAGTGCCAAGGTTGTCCATCACTGGTCTAAACTAATAATAGTTTTATTCTTAAAGATTATTTTTACAATGAAAGTTCACTGCTTAAATGGATCCAGTCTTCCTGAAGTAATACTCCTGGATTATTCTCTAGTCTGTTTGAGTGTGTAAATATGTTTAGAAAATATTTTATTTTTAGGTACAATTGATTTGTTCTTCCTTTAATTTGACCTTGTACAATGCTATTCAAAATTAAGAGTCACATATTTCAGTCTTCATATAAGTCTGCCTCCTTTGATTTAGGCTATGAAATGGGTACAGTATGAAAAAAATATTGCAACCACTCTTGTCTGGGTGAGGTTTGTATTTTTCCTCTCTGATGTTCCCTAGGCAAAAAGGTGGCATCTGAATTGCTAAAGGACAATAGTGATCCTCTCAAGGGTAGACAGATATCCTATCTGTGCTCCAATCATGGGAAAACATATAATTGTGGAATGCCTTTGAAGATTGACAAAATACGTGGCAACAATTTCATTTGGATTGAATAGCTGAGATCTAGTTTGTCCACTACAATAAGCTGCAGGAAAATAAATATAATTAAAATTGCAATCCTCTGCCAATTGGAAGCACTTATTACTCTGGTTCACTATGTAACCCTCATTTACCACGCCACTTAACCTATTTAAATAGAACTTCTATTTGCCTGGATTTATGATTAGTCAAATGTTTGGGATCAGGTAATGCATTTGGATTGAAAGCCTAAAATGCAGCAATATTTCAATCATGGTTCATAAAGCTAGGTTTTCATCAGAAGGACAATTTTTAAAAGGAAATAATACTGCTTCCATTTAAGCCAGCGAAACAAGTTCTTTAACAATGTGTCAGTGAGAGAACGGGAAAACGATCTGTATCTTTAGGAAATTTTACACAGAAATAGATTTAATGGTAGAGGAAGGAAGAAGAGATAGTTTTATAAAGACAAAAGCAAATAAAGATTGCTAGCTACAAAAGGAAAAGAGGTAAAGGTCATCAAATACACACTAGCATCACTGGGATTCATAATTATACTCCCAACTTTGCACAAAATGTAGTACACTTGATTTGTGCATTAACTTATTTTTGAAACAAATGGGAAATGTTATATTGAAAATATGGTAAATTAATGAAGTGAGTAATTAAGTATTTTCCTAACCATTCTGGTATCTCAAAAAACAGCCCATCTCACACATCTACAGCTGAAGTAATTGTTTTTTCCCCCTTATCTGGAACTATGATATTTAAGGAAATTTATTTAACATGATTGAAGAAGGAGATAACATTAAATTGAGAGAGCAAAGGGTTTCTTCTGAACCAGCCCATCTCTATATTCATAAAAGCTTTGAAGATGTTCCCAATCTAGAGATCTAACAGGAAAGATAAACAAATTACAGTATGAATAACTGTTAGCTTTTTAGGAAAAGAGAAACTGGCAGGAAAGATTCTGTTTCAGATAGTCATGGATAGTCCTGAAGTACTAACAGTAAACATCCTAGGATTACAGTTAGGGTTGCCATAATTATCTCCCACCAAACTGGGACAGCCATGTGATGTCATTGCACTGAAGTAGACTCACCCTCAAACCCCACACAAGGATCCCTTGGAAGAAAGTTCTAAAGAGGGGCCCAGAATGGCAATGCAGTCCATGGCCCCTCTGTTTCCCTCTGGAAGGAGAAAAGCAGGAGACACGAAGGACTTATTTTGGAGGAGGACCTTTCCGATGGAGGACTCTTCACTTTCTGTCCACTCTGTTCCCTTCCTCTCTAGGAATACCGACCCTATGCAGTTAACCCTTTGTGGTCACATGAAAAAAGAATCCTCCATCCCGGTTTATGGTGGAGGTTTGGCTTCTTAGATATAGGTATTTCTTGCTCCAGCCCAGCTTTTGAAGAAAAGGGCTGAGGATGACTCCTTGTCCCCCAAACTTCAAGGTGAGCAAAGAGATTTTTGCAAAGAATTGTTTCACTGCCTCCATGCCTTTATTTCAATTATCTTGCTTGCAAGTGTCTCCCCTCTCTGGTGGGCTTCTCAGGGTGCTGTTTTGCCTTCGCCGCTTTCAAGCAGGATAACTGAAAGAAAGGCAGGGAGACAGTGAATTAATTCTTTGAAAAAAATCCCTAGGTGAGGGGTGATCTTGCTTCCTTTGTTCAAATGTAAAATTCTGGGTCTTTTACACGTTTTTTCTTGAACCGGCGAGGACAGCTTGAATCTGGGAATCCTGGAAAACTGGGACATATGGCAACCCTAATTATGGTGGAAAGTTTACAGAAATACTCAGCTCAGTATAAAGTAACAACAAGTCTGTTGAGTGATAAAGTGTAGAGATGAAGAATATAAAATGAAACATGGTAAGAACAGGCATGTGCTGGTATATCAGGCAATCGAGCTTTGTCCCACCCTGCCCACACCTCTGGTGCCTTGGAGCACCAATAATAATATTATTATTTTATCCACCCAGCACATTGTACCTCAGATTAAACCATTTCTCCAAGCTTCCCCCTTCAGCTTGGAGCAATGATCTATTCCAAAGTGCCGGATGCCTGGCAGAACTAGTGAGAGGTGGCAACCAAGCAGTTCCCAGTGGTAGCCTTATTCCCCCATCCCCTTGGTCACCGTCCCTTGCCTGCTCCACCTAGGCTGCACTCCAGATCAATACATTGCCCCAAACTGACGGAGGGAGCTTGGAACAATGGTTTACTCCAAAGTGCAGCATGCCAGGTGGAGCTAGCAAGGGGTGGCAACCAAGTAGTTCCCGGAGCGACCTTCTCCCTTGGCCCCTGTCCTCATTTGGTCCACCTGGCACACCCTCCAACCCCCAATAGGCGCCCCCAGCACTCTCTGTCCAGCGCCTTCCTATTGGTCCCAGCACGCCCCTGGGTAAGAACTAAAATAAATTAAAGAGCGACATAGTTAAATCAATGAAAGAGAGCGGTAGAAGATTCTAAAAGTATTGACAGGTTCTTTGAAATTGAGGGAATACCTACAAACACATCTTTGTATACAGTTATACCTTGCTTAAAGAGCATAATGCATTCCACAGGATTGCTCTTTAAGTGAGTTTGCCATTTAAGTGAAACACCATTGTAAGTGACAAGTTGTGACTTCTGGCAGGGGAGATTGCAAACCCTGAATTATTTGTTCTGCAAGTTTTTGGTTGGTTTTTGTAAGCGAAGCGACCATTCAGAGAAAATTCTGCTCTTTAAGCGAGTTACTCTCTAAGTGAAGCGCTGTTTATGCAAGGTTTTACTGTACAGTACTTCTGGTACATGACCCATCATGTTATTTATTTATTTTATTAATTGCATATGGTAGCAGTGGCTCAAGTGGCTAAGAGGCTGACTGGAAGGTGGGAGGTCAGCAGTTTAATTCCTGAGTACTGCAGGTCAGAGTGAGCTCCTGTCTTTGTCCCAGCTCCTGCCATCCTAGCAGTTTGAAAGCAAGCAATTGCAAGTAGATAAATAGGGATCACTCTAGTGGGACGGTAAACAGTATTCTGTGCACTCTGGTGTCTATTCATGCCTGCCACATGACCACCGAAATGTCTGTAGAAGCAGACAGTGCTGGCTCTTCGGCTTTGAAACAGAGATGATCACTGAGCCCAAGTCAGATATGACTGGCTTTCGAGCAAGAGAAACCTTTACCTTAATCCACTTTTCTTCCAACAATGGGATGCAAGACAGCATATGCTATACAGTATGTTAATATTATACATGGCTCATTTATGCAAGTTCTCATCAGATGTCACATAAACATTTCAAGCCATCACTTCACATCTAATGCAAAATACTTCAGGTGAAGTTGATTAATGATTCAGGACAAACAGGTGTATTTATTTGCACACTGTATGAATAATTTATGAAAATAATTACCACAGATATAACAGTGGGGAGTATCTCTTATGGCCTTTACAAGGGATTAAGCAAATCATTCACTTCAAGAGTCATCACATATGGATGCTACAACTTCTCTCAGGAGTTAAATGTGGAGGCCCAAGATAACAAGCTTAATATAAGCCACTTCATACACTTCATGCTAGCTAGTATGTCTGAAATAGATGTGGTTGGCAACTTTAGGTTAAGAAATTAAAAAAGAATGTGTGATGAAGTACAAAGTTTTCAGTTCAAAGAAAAGGAAAGCAAACACTTCAAACACAGCAGTAAACGAGTCCGCAGCTGATTCTGGTGGCACCAGTAGCGGCAGCGGCTGTTGGACCGAAGGCAGGGGATGGATTATTTGGCCCAAAGCTTTGAAAACAACCGACACAACTGATCTAGCTCACAGAATTTAGATATTTGACTGGAATTTATGGGTATGGTTAGAATCTAGTGGGATGGTTCCACTGATAGAAAGCTTCCACCAGCAAAACTGAGAGGTGATCCTCTCTTGCCCTGCATTCTTCAAAACTGGTTCTAGAGATCTGGACACTGGACACTATTTTAAAGTGTCCATGATTAATAGCCCAGAATGCTCTAGGGGAAAAAAGGAATAAAGAACAAAATGGTCAATCATATTAGCTGGCATCTGTTAGTGTAATGTTGAGGAGATAACTTAATAATTATATCTACATCTATATCTATATCTATATCTATATCTATATCTATATCTATATCTATATCTATATCTATCTATCTGTCTATCTATCTATCTATCTATCTATCTATCTATCTATCTATCTATCTATCTATCTATCTATCTATCTATCTATCTATACCACCTTTGAACTCACTCTAGCACAGGTTCCGGGTTCAAATCCCAACTTATTTACCAGTAAATTCATTAGGACTTAAACCAGGGGTTGCCATACTTTTTAAATTGGGGGCTGGGTCACACTTCCTCAGACATTTGAGGAGGGAAAGACTGGTGGTCCCCCTGCCATTTACAGCTGCCATAAATGCATTTACAACAGCCACGGACTCATTTAGGGCTGTCATAAATGTGTTTACGACATCCGTAAATGAGTTTGTAGCTGATTCCAGTGCCACCAGCAGTGGCAGCGGCTGCTGGACCGAGAGCGGGGGCCGGATTATTTGGCGCTGTGGGTTGGATCTGGCCCACAGGCCATAGGTTGCCTACCTCTGACCTAAACCAGGTCTCTCTCTTGTGGAGGAGTTGCTCATTCAAACTGCCAGATATCAAGAATAAAACACTCACACACTTTCTTTTTTTAATTTTAAAATTAATTTATTATAAAGTACATATAACATAGATGACAATGAAACAATAAAATGAGATACAATTAACAAAATATGTGACAAAAAATATAACAAGACAACACCCCCCGCCCCCCGTGCTGTTAACCTGTTCATATGAACTTCCTTTACCTTATTTAATCCATTTGCTCTCCCTGCTGGAGAGCAACCTCCAAGTGGTGGAATACAGGGCTATGAACCCCAGTATGGGCATCAGCTTCTTTTCATAAGAAAAGACAAAGGTGGAATAAGGAGTATGCTTTCAGCAGGTTGCGGTATTTCATAACATTTGTACTTAACTTTATTAGTTTTAAAGAAAGGGAAAATACCAATTTATTATACATTTTGTATTCAAGAGGATCCTTTATTCTTCTATCATCCTTATGTGTATTTCCATTCATTTTCCTTACTTTGAGTTTCTCCTTGTCCAGTCAGTTCTCCTTTCAGCTATTACCCCCTTTAACTTAACTTTACTAAATTGAAAAAACTCATGGGGGGAGCAATAAATGAGAAAGAAATAATTTTAAAATCACAATGTATTACTCCTGAAATATTCATGGCTACCCAATACTTTGCTTTGTATAAACCCCGGAAGAGACTTTCTGCTATGTTACCTATTTGGGGTTTCCCCTCCTGTGCTTATTAATTCTTCTTTCAATTTTATCCACTTGTTGGTACCTTCTTTTAACAAATTATTTGATTCTAGAATATCCAAACTGTCTGTCTGGTTACTAATCACGGACAGTTTACCTACTTGAAAAAAATTACAATTTTTGCTGGTATTGCCAATTATATTTGACTCCTTTACTAGTTAAATGTTTGTTATAGGTTTTATTTTTTGTCTCCATGATATACCTCTAGTTGCTCCCCTTCCCAATTCATCACTCCTCCAACTGATCTGCTCATGTGGGCCATTATTATCATTTTTGTCTCTAAGTTAGCAAACTTCACCAATACATGTCTTTATTTGCCCTTGATCTTTGCGTCTTATCCAATAAGATCTTATTATATCTTCAGACATTATTTTTTTCTCTAATTTCATCTTGTTTAACCAGTTTATTACTCTTGTTTTCAATTAATCCGGGTTTTTTTCCAGGAAATTCTTTAAAACAATTTTTTTGTCTCAAAGAATCCTCCAATCTATACAGCTGTTCTTCTTGACTTTCTGTTTTCAAACTCTTCTCTTTAACATTCTCTCTAATAGCCTTAATCTCTTCTTTTACTGTATTTATTATCAATTCTACTTCTGAAAATTTTGTATTTATGGCCTTTGTAAAATTGGCTAACATATCCCTTAGTTCCTGCTGCCCTTTCATTATATCTATTTTATCCTGTTTCCTTGTCTCATCACTTTGCTGGAAATAAGATTTCATTTTATCAATTCTTTGTTCTATTTTACCAAAGGCCTCTACTGTATCTGATGGAAATTTATTTTTTATTCCTGCCTGGGATTTTTCTTTACTGTTCTGGGGCTTCTCTTGCCCATTTGACCCTTTATTGTCTTCTTCCATCCTGGTCAAATGTTTATAACTACGATCTGAGGATCTTTCTCAGGGTTCCCTTTTCCACACAGCTTTTGGATCTTTAGGATGGCACCGACTCATTCACCTCCTTATCCTTTCACTATGTACTTCCAGAATAGTATGTTTAAATTTCTTCTCATTCAAAATTTTCTCTTTCTGTTGCTTTGAAAGAACACAAACTTAAGATAACTATGGGGATAACTGTAACTGTAACTGTAACACTGTAAAAAATTACTGTAACTGTGACACAAAAATAGCTTTTTAAGGGGATAATCTCCACTCCTTGATATTGCAGTCAGGCTTTTCTCCCTTTAACACCTGAGAACCTTCGGAGCTATGTCCTGCTCCTACCCTCAATAAATGCAAGACATTGGCCTAATACTTAAATCCAGTTATTTCACAACTATCCTGGCAGTATAACTACCACTTCAACTCCCTCCCTCCAAATTTACTCAGGATTTTTACTCCTTTCTTCTTGCTTCTTCTGCACTTTTTAGCATTTCATTTCAACAGTTCGAGTATAAAGGAGCACACTACGCCTTTCTTTCTCTTACTTACTGCCTCCTCCGGCTTGAGTTTGCTCTTGCTGTTTCCTAGGACTTATTTCCCCTCCATTTTGTGAGTGTGATATGGCAAAGGGTTGCCTACGCCATGGTGCCAACCACTTTTTATATTCTGCAGCTGATCCTGAGCAATTCCCTCAACCTCGCCTCCACTGCTAAGTAGTTCTCGCCATGCCCTACTCTGCTTTTCCCACTGCATTGCTTCTCTTCGCTATCGTTGAGCCAACACAACAAGGTTTACTCTTCCCCTCCTCATCCACTCTTACTCCATCAACTCCCGTCAGTCCGAGGGACTTCCGGTTTGATGGCGGGCTGATTGGACACTGATAATGTGAGCTCTGACAGCTAGCGGTTTGAACATACATACTTTCTATTAAGCACAAAACAAATGCAGTTAAAATAAAAATATTAGTAAGAGATAAGGTAAACTGAACAATGTTTCATCTAATAGTTCATATTCAGTCATAATAAGTATAAGGCTACAGAGTAATAGCAAGAACATAGTAAAAGGTTCTATGATAATTTGTAGTACAGTATACATGTAAGAACTACAAGAAACATGAAATCAAATAGTTTTTTTGTTGTTCAGTCACACAGTCAATTCCGACCCTCTGTGACCTCATGGACCACTGTCCGCCAGGCACTCCTGTCCTCCACCATCCCCCTCAACTCGCTCACCTCTGTGCCCATTGTCTCTACAATACCATCTAGCCATCTCATCTTGGGCTGTCCCCTTCTTCTTTTGCCCTCGACCCTCCCAAGCATCAAGGCTTTCTCAAGTGAATCCTCTCTTCTCATTTGATGTCCAAAGTACTTTAGCTTCATCTTTATTATTTGACCTTCTAAGGAGCAGTCAGGGTTGATTTCTTCTAAGATCGACCCATTTGTTTTCCTTGCTGTCCAGGGGACTCTCAAAACTCTCCTCCAACACCACATCTCAAAGGCGTCTATTCTTCTGCGCTCAGCTTTCCTAATGGTCCAGCTCTCACAACCATACATTGCCATAGGGAATACCATTGCTTTGACTATGCGAATCTTTGTTTGCAATTTAATGTCTCTACTTTTCACTATGCTCCCCAGGTTTCTCATTGCTTGCCTCCCAAGAATCAGTCGCCTTTTTATTTCATGGCTGCAATCACCATCTGCAGTGAGCTTTGATCCTAGGAAAGTAAAATCTGTCACTGCTTCTACTTCTTCCCCATCTATTTTCCATGGACTGATAGGGCCTGTTGCCATGATCTTGGTTTTCTTGATATTGAGTGTCAAGCCAGCTTTTTCACTTTCTTCTTTCAACCTAATCAGGAGCTTCTTTAGGTCCTCCTCACTTTCTGCCATGAGGGTGGTATCATCTGCATATCTCAAATTGTTGATGTTTCTTCCAGCAATTTTGATCCCAAATTGTGATTCTTCCATCCCTGCATTGCGCATTATGTGCTCTGTGTATAAGTTGAATAAGCAGGGTGACAAAATGCAGCCTTGTCTTACTCCTTTTCCTATTCCAAACCACTCCGTCATTCCAAATAGTACCCTCAGACTAAAGGACAGTACAGGTATATCGCAGCAGCAGGAACAACAAGGACAACAGCAAAAGAGGTAGCAGGATATACTTTCCAGAAGGCCATGTCTCTGACCAGCAAGAACATTGGAAACAAACATTTTAATCCTGTTCTTAGTCCAGAAATTGCTCTGGATCTGAAGAAACATTTGCCTTTCATTCTCTTTGCTGAAGATGTTCTCAAGGTGGGGTATAGTTGGGTTACGTTTTATTCTACAGATAGATAGATAGATAGATAGATAGATAGATAGATAGATAGATAGATAGATAGATAGATAGATAGATAGATAGATAGATAGATAGATAGATAGATAGATAGATAGATAGATAGATAGATAGGAACTACATGAGTCATGATAACTTGAAAAGAGGATAAGAACAGGGAACAGTCTTAGAGGTAACCTGAGCCCATTAACGATTAACAGTGGTTTTGCAGCAGATGCGGAAACAGTGCAGCTTCCCTCTGAGAATTCTTTTCTTGACCAGGGAATAAAGGCATGTGTTCCTGACAGTCATGAGGGGCACTGGAATCTTATTTTATTACATTTTTAAAACTACAAATTAATGTGAGTAAAATGAGGATTCTTGGAGAAATGCAACTACAGTACTGTATATATAATGTGTCATTCTTTTTGTTGTTGTTATCTATCACCCTAGATTTGCATGAGCTGAAAAACAACTTTCATGTAAAAACTGAGTGAATGTCTAATTTAAAATATAGTATAATCAAGTGGCTAAGATGCTGGCTGGAAGGTGGAAGGTCAGCAGTTCAATTCCCAAATACTGCAGGATGGAATGAGCTCCTGTTTTTGTCCCAGCTCCTGCCAACCTAGCAGTTTGGAAGCAAGAATTTGCAAGTAGATAAATAGGGACCACTTCGGTGGGAAGGTAAACAGCGTTCCGTGTGCTCCAGTGTCTATTCATGCCTCCCACATGACCACAGAAATGTCTGCAGAAGCAGACAGTGCTGGCTCTTCGGCTTTGAAACAGAGATGAGCACTGAACCATAGAGTCTGATACGACTGGCTTTTGAGCAAGGGAAACCTTTGCCTTTACTATAATTACTCTATCACATTATGTAAAACCCATGCTAAAATCATCCTGGATGACATAGTTAAAAGATGTACCTGATACAAGTTGTACCTCGCTTAAAGAGGATAATGTGTTCCACAGGATTGCTCTTTAAGCGAAACATCATTGTAAGTGACCAATTGTGACTTCCGGTGGGGGGGGGGGGATTGCTAGCCCTGATTTATTTGTTAAGCGAGTTTTTGGTTGGTTTTATTTGTTAAGCGAAGCGAACATTCAGAGAAAAATCTCCTCTTTAAGTGAGTTACTCTTTAAGTGAGGCACTCTTTATGCGAGGTTTGACTGTATAGTCATCTCCAACCTTTTCTCAGTATCTTTCACCAAAACATAGTGATGATTTGTCACCCCATGAAATGATCTCTATTTATTTGCTTCATTTGTGGTCTCACTTATAAGGTGGGTGATGATCAATATAAAGGAACCGGCTGTCTAGTAATGTGCATACAGACATTATCTCAGCCTGACTAGAATTGTAATGCACAACTGAGTTATTTTAAACTTTCTTTGGGAAACAGTCCCCTGAATTCTAGATGGCTTTTCAAGCCTGTTGTAGTGTCATAAATTGGCTAGGGAGTTTCTAACTGAGAGTCTTAGGACTATATCTAACTCATGGACTCACTTGCAGGCTGAACAACAAAAAAAAAGATATATTCATCATGTGTTATGATGTAAAATAAGAATGATTATCATTTACATTGCTGAGGAAAGAAGCAAAATAAATAATTTTGTTATTTGTTAAAAGTAGTAATAGTTCTAAGTGGCACAAGAAAGGTAGATCTGCTTGGCTGGGAAAAACCAGGCCTCCTCTTTTGAAAGCATGGATTCTTTCTGGCAGCAAAGGCACATGGGTAGTTCATGGTCTGGGCAGGGACCAAGCATCTCACTCTAAACATTTGAGGTGAGACATCTGCCCCCAGGACTACATATCACTCTTCCTAAGGGGCTATGGCCACATCCTATTACTTTAAAAGGCAGGTACAGTATAGTTCATGGGCAATTTGTCTCTTGTTATGTAGCCACCAGCTGTATCCTTCGTATGCCAAGTCATGCAACTAGATCATGCTGAAGAATGCTACTGGTGTTTCCTTCACTAGTGGAAATTTTCTGTTGTGATTTATGCCATTGTTGCACTGATGCTGGCATAAATCAGCATAAATCTGAGCTATAGATTTCATGTCTTTGACAGAGATCCTGATGGAGTAAAGAAATAGCTCCTCATCTCTCTCAGCTTTGAACACATGGACATTCATCCTGTTTCCAGACTTCTGCATGTACAGGGAGCCACCAGAATTAGCTCAAACAGCTATCTAAATTCAGTGGGATGGTTTGACTTTTAAATAGAAAAACTATTCATTTCCCTTTGCCTATAATTGAATTCAGTTAAATCAGGGGTTCGCAACCTATGGCCCATGGGCCAGCCCCGGCCCCCAATGCCATTCCATTTGACCAATGGCGATGACTCTGGAAGTGGAAGCAGATGCATTTACGACAGCCATAAACACGCCCGCACATGCACAAATGCGCCAGCCACAATTTACAGATGTATTTAAGATGAGGGGAAACCATGTGTCTGGCCCACTTAGCTATCTGAGGGGGAGTGGTTTGGTCCATGGTATGAAAACCTTGAGAACCCCTGAGTTAAATGAACACAATTCTAACTTATATCTAAAGTAGTTGAATTTAAAAATGCGTATCTAATGGGCAAAAATGTATTGTAGAGTTGATTAGAGTTCATAAATTATTCCTTATTTTCTGGAGTTGAAGTCCAAAATATTTGGAGGGCCAAACATTATGAATCATTGTTTTACAGTAAGATATGAAGGATGTTTACTCAGAAGTAAGTCTCAATGGTTTCAGCACTCTTTTAATTTTCTGTAATTTTGCAACCTTAGTTGTGGAAATGGTGCATATAAAATCTGTCACCATTTTCAGCTCCTTTTGTCTATTAATTGCCCTCACTTTCTCACCACTTTTGGTAACCTCAGCCAACATGGTAACATGAGATGTCCCATTTATTCCAAAAGCCTTCTGGATGTGCTTAGATAAATGATTATGGCTACAGTCCTGTAGAGAAGAGGTTCTCAAGGTTTTCCCACCACAGGCCAGACCACTCACCCTCAGACAGCTGAGCAGGCCAGACATGTGATTCCCCCTGTCATAAACACCACCACAAACTGTGGTGGGTGCATTTGGACATGTGCAGGCATGCTTATGGTTGTTGTAAATGCGTCCGCTTCCGGGTTTGTCACAATGGGATGGATGGAATGATGTCAGGTCCCGGGTCTGGCCCATGGGCTGAAGGTAGTGAACCCCTGCTGTAGAGTGACTAGCCTGCTTCAATGCTATTGAAGTCAATAGGATTTTAACACCCTACCTCTGTCAGTAGTGCTGCCCTTTTTTTCTACGTAGGGTTATCAGAAGGATGAAGTTCTGCTCTGGACTCTGTCGAGGTAAGGGAAGATATAAAAGCAGTAAAACCATATTCCAGTATTTTGTCCCAGCTTGCATTTTAGGATTAATCAGCCACTGGAATAATTGAAAATCCTATATGCCTACCATCTCCTGGACTCACGACTACTGTTCGAAGAACAGGTGGCAGGCGTGGCCAGGAGGGCTTTTGCACAACTTCGTGTAATATACCAGTTACGCCCACTCCTAGACCGGGATTCCATCCTCAGGGTCACACATGCACTGGTCACTTCCAGACTTGATTACTGTAATGCGCTCTACATGGGGCTGCCCTTGGCGACCACATTCGGAGACTCCAGCTGGCCCAGAATGTGGCGGCTCAGGTAGTGATGGGGTGCGGGCGCTATGCTCGTGCCTCGCCACTGCTTCGGCAGCTGCACTGGCTGCCAGTATGTCTCCGGGTGCAATTCAAGGTGCTGGTCATTACCTTTAAAGCCCTATATGGTAGTGGGCCAGGATACCTCAGAGACCGTGTCACCCCAAGAACGTCCGTCCGTCCCACCAGGGCGGATCGGAGAGGCTGTCTTGTAATTCCATCTCCATTGGAGAGGCTCTCTTGTAATTCTAGCACCAGGAGGAGGGCCTTCTCCATGACGGCCCCGGCCCTGTGGAACCTCCTGCCAATCGATCTACGACAACAGACAGAGCTCCTGCCCTTCCGGAAAGGCCTTAAAACCTGGCTGGCAGGACAAGTTTGGGGATCAAAGAATACTGGATCTCATGTTGGATGGCTTATCAGATGAGACAGCCACCCTTTGCTTTTACCTCCTTACTCCTGTCCTGTTTTTAGCAATTTTTGTAATTTTGTAACTCGAAAATGTTTAATTCCTTTTAGCCTAACTTTTAATATTGTATTAATTTATATTTTTAACTGTTAATAGGGTACTGAATTTTGATCTCAACTATGTACTTTTAAATCTGTTTTGTAAGCCGCCCAGAGTTGGGTTTTACCCGATTGGGGCGGGATAATAAGTTGGAACAAATAAATAAATAAATCTTCATTTCTATATCTCATATCCATTTTCTTACCTGTTTTAAGCTATTGTTCTCTGCCTTATCCCTCCAGATTTTTTTGGACTTTGTTTAGGGATTTTAGAAACAAAAGCCCCAAATAGGTGATGGGAGCCACAGATCTATAGAAATGATGTTTGTGTCTTTGGGTTTGCTTTATCATCTACCTGGGATTGGAATCTAGGTACTCAGCTGCCAAAAGTACAGGTGCTTCACTATTTGAAATAATAGGTGCAGGGATTATTAACCATACCTGCTGGGAAGTAATCACATTTGCCCTGAAAGCTACTTCTCTTGGCAATGATAGTAGACAACACTATTTTCCTGGGGTCGCCCTTGCTTGAAAGCCAGTTGTATCCGACTCTAGGGTGCGGTGCTCATCTCCATTTATAGCCAAGGAGCCAGCGCTGTCTACATCTGCAGACCTTTCCATGGACATGTGGCAGGCATGACTAGACATTGGAGTCCATGGAACGCTGTTACCTTCCCACCAAATTGGTACCTAATTATCTACTTGCAACTTTTTGTTTTTGAACTGCTAGGTTGGCAGGAGCTGGGACAGAGACAGGAGCTCATTCCGTCATGCAACACTTGGGTCTCAAACTGATGACCTGCCAACCTTCGAATTGTCATGTTCAGCATCTTAACCACTAAGCCACTGCAGTCCCTCATTTTTCTTGTTCATTCATACGTTTTAAGATAATACAGGATTAGAAGGCCCCAGCTTTCTGACATAATTGCTTTTTAATCTCTCTTTGTGTTTCTACAGTGAAAATCTGTATCCTTGTTTTTGTTTTTCAAATATTTAGGCAAATCTAAAGTCTTGTCCAAGCTATTATCAGAGTTAAGCAGCAGGTGCAAAATAATAATAAACCTTATAATAAAAAAAAAAAAAAAGAGAGAACTGTGCTGCCAACTCAAGTAGGGTTGTTGCTCTCTAGAAGGTATTGGAAAGTTAACTGGAAGCTGTGCCAGCTACCGAATTAACAACTTTATTTACGGTGGGTTTTACTTTGACAACCTGTTTCCCTTCTTCTGGCATATAAATGCTCCATTGTTTTACTGAATCCAGCCTCCTTTTCCCAAGATTGAAGAGATTCTGACTCGAAGGAGTCTGAAACAAGGCAGGGAGCTATTTTCTGCAGCAGCAGAGAAGGAGGGGCATTGTGAGGTGGGAAGTAGGGCACCTTTGCTTTCACATACATGGGGCTGGAGCCAGAAGGTATTATATTTTAGTCTCATTGAGATCAGCAGAACAAAATATTCATTATGGGGTCAGGGTGGAAGTCATTTGACAGCTTTGCATTTTCCCATTTTTGTTTTTTTAAATTCTTGGTGGGACTCTGCTGGCTTAGTGGTTAGGAAGCTTGCCTTGTTAGCTGGAAGGCTGGCATGCCGGCAGTTCGAAACCCGTCTCTGACCCAGCTCTTGGGGACATGAAAGGAGCCTCATTTGGGCATTCCCTGAGTGGAGTTTCTTCTGCTAAAATCCTTTCAACCCAGAATAATTTCTGACATGAAATTATTAATATGAAAAAAAAATGACTTTCTCATCCATTCCTGATCATTGCTATTTTTTCTGTCTATTTATTTAATTCTTTCTTTATTTGTGTCTGGGGCACCAGCAGCATGTAATAACATACAAAGCTAAAATTAACATATCTAAAGCAAAAAGGAATTGAAAGGGCTTGGTGACATCCACCCTGTTTTGGGCCACATCAACAGCATTTCCTCCAGAAGCACCTTTTTTGAGCAATAAATAAATAAATAAATAAAATGACCAAAGTGTTTTTCTGCTGGATGTAATCATGGCCGGATTCTTTTGGACCAATGCCATCTCTTTATTGTTCAGACAAGTGCATGTTTCAAAAGGTTGTTTAAAACCAGTTTTAATAAAGTAACTCCACAAAGTATTGGGTCAGTTTTCCCAGGAGTGGTCGTCTACCTTCATTTGTTGCAGTTACAACCAGCTTTTCCACTTATAAGTAATGTTCAAAGTGTATCTGGAGATTTATAATAAAAATGCATGGCTAAAACTTTCAGTCATGCACTACATTATATGTTAGGGCCTGGAACATCACACAGTCAAAAAAGAAAAGAAAAATAGCCCATTTGTGTGTACATATGAAAAGAGATAATCAGACAAGAAGGGTGTGGTAGAACCAAAGAACAAAATAGAATACTATTTCTTAGGTCTTACATATACTGTATATGGACAAAATGAAGTGATTGCACTTCTGGAACAAAGTATTTGGCTCACCGCTTGCTTTTACTGTTTCTTGCTGGACTGCTAGCTTGAAATCTTTTCCCTTCAAAAACAAACAAATGAACATGCTGTATTTAGGTAACTAAGTGACAGAGTGCTATTATTCACTATTAGCATGATTAAAGAATATATATATATATATAGGCACCATGCAAAACATTCAAAACTGTCAGGTGAAACAAAGAAGATATTCATTCTATCCTAGATAGCAAATGAAACAAAAATCAAAAAATCAAAAAACGTGGCACCTATAATTCTATCCCAATATTTAAATACTCTACACCTTCTATTTGCATTGGAAAGAAAGCTCTCACTGATGCCAGTGGAAGATCTCTGTCTAGTAGCATATGAGACTGGAATGAATGGTAAAAGGTTTAGAACCCAAGATTAAGATGAATGGTTGAACAAGCTGAGCATGAATAAAGAATGAGAGGTTATACAATAGGTATCTTCAAATAGCTGAAAGACTGTCATATGGTAAATGGAACAAGTTAGTTTCTTTCGCTTCAGAGCAAGGAGCAAGACCTCCCCGCCGCCAACGCACCTGTATCGGGGCCAGCCCTTCCCAGCCAGGGAAAGGATAAAGGGCGGTGAGACTCACGGTGGGACCAAGACCTCCCCGCCGCCAACGCACCTGTGTCGGGGCCAGCCCTTCCCAGCCCGGGAAGGGATAAAGGCGGCTTGAATCACCTATACTGTGTGGAATGGCCATGGCTATAACATCCCTGCCACAGCCACCGTGTCCACCAACAGACTCTCTCCAGCCAGTCGGGCTGGGGAATGGGAGGCAGTTGCGTGGGCTGGCTGGCTGGCCAAAGATTGCCACTGCTGCCACCACAGCTGTTCCACGGCCAGCCCCCTCCCTGCTGGGAAGAGATAAGGACTCTCTTGACTCTCCTTACTGTACTGTATTTTCTGTGCTAGTGTATTGTATATTTTTGCTTTTTTGTATTGTATAACTGTGCTAGTATGTGGTAATAGTTCTTCTCAGCAGGCGGGAGTTGATTTTTTATATGCATTTTCATTTTTATGTTAGATTTACTGACTGTATATGCTTATGTTGTATTTATTTGATATTGTAATATATGATGCCCGTGTTATGTTAGCCGCTCTGAGTTGCTTCGGCAAGTAGAGCGGCATATAAGTCTAAATATAATAATAATAATAATAATAATAATAATAATAATAATAATAATAATAATAATAATAATAATAATAATAATAATAATAATAATAATAATAATAATAAACACCAATTCATCTGGCCAACACCAATTCATCTGGCCCACAAAGCCCTCGTTGCTCCTGGAAGCAGAAGTAAAATGCGCCAGTATGGGAGCAAAGAGGGCTTTGTGGGCCGAATGAATTGGCGTCAGGTGCTGAATCTGGCTTGGGGCCATAGTGACCAGCCCCCTGAAACATGTGACTGGCCCACAGCCCAAAATGTTTGGGCACCCCTGCTTCAAAGGGTAGAACCCAAAGTAATGGATTCAAATTATGAGAACAGAGATTTCACCCAAACATCAGGAAGCTGTTGAGCAATGGAATGGACTGCCTCGGAAGGTAGTGATTTTCCTTCATTGAAAAGTTTTAAACAGAGTTGGTTGGTCAACTCTCAGGGTTGCTTTAGTTGTCGATTTCCTGCTTTAGGATGGGGTGGGGGAATTGATCCATTGTCTTTTAGCACTATAGATCTATAATTGTAAGACCACAATGTATTGAAGGAAATGGTTAAAGCTCCTTTGTTCCTGATGACAAGTGAGTTGTTGTCAAAACAGGAGTTTTACATAACAGCAAGCCAAATGTAATGAACATTTATGCTCAGTCAGTCTATATAGCATTATCTCTTTATGCAAAATCTATCATTCATAAATGTGTCCTAGTCTTTTTAATGCAACCTAAGCTAATGTCCATCAATAGATCTGCAGCAGTTAATACCTTTCACACGTGTACTTTATTTCAACAATCTTCTGCTTGTTTTGAATGATCACAACATTTTCTAGTAGTCCAGTAAGAAAGGGGGATATTTCTCTCTCTTCTCTTTTTATCTACTTCAAAAGCCTTTCTCTGCATATAACAATGCCTGTAGTTTCTCATTTTTTAAAGAAAACAATAACAGCTTCACAGATTGGTATAATGAACTATGTAATCATTCTCTTTTTAGTTCTCCCCCCTCCCCATTTTTGGTTTTCACATGGAGATATGTGTAAGCTGTTGTGCCTAACTATTGCTAGCTGACAAGGTGAAGGGGTGCATCTCAATTGCACAGTAGGACACATGACCAAGGCACACTCTGGCACATCATCAATTAGCCTCAATTAAAGTTGCAGTTAGTTATGCAAACTTTATGTGAGCACCATCTTCCCAATGATACTCTTAACCAAGCTCATTTGCACAAGGAGAAGGCACCTGTACAAGTCAGGGATACTTAAAGTTGTGGATTACTGACTTTAGCATATTTCCTCTTCGTGCTACAGCCTCCTCCCCCAAACACCATGTCATGTGGTTTTGGCAGTGGGAAATGGGAGGGCTACAAGGAGATAAATTATCCTTGTAAGGAGATAAATTCTCCTTACAGAAAATAACAAAAATAAAGAATTTTACTTCACTGCTAATTTGTAAAGTTTTTTTAAAAAAATTCTACCAATAATAAAAGCTGTTTACAGACTAATCTTTTCAGTCAAAGTATATGCCAGTGGTGGCGAACACCTATGGCACACATGCCAGAGTGGGCACTTAGAGCCTTCTCTGTGGGCATGCTTACCATCGTCCCAGCACAGGATTTCCCCCACTCCTCTGCCCAGCAGCCCAATGGGAGTGCTTCCTCCCACCTCCCAGCACAGAGTTTACCCCTTGCCTCTGCCCAGAAGTCCAATGGGAGTGCTTCCTCCCTCTTCCCAGCACAGAGTTTGCCCTGCCCCTCTGCAGCGCTGATGGCAGCCTGTTGAGTATGGGCACTCAGTCTCTAAAAGGTTTGCCATCACTGGTATATGCTATTTTGAAAGGCTGTGTGGCTTGATTAGGTTTTTTTTTTTCATATTCTCTTAACTTTATTTGCCAAGCCTGCTTGTTCTGCTTGTCTATATATTTGTATCACTTTCATCTGTTCTGTTTTTCTGCATGCAGCTGCTAAGTTACTTCTGAATCACACTTATTGGCTCTGGTGGTTGACCAGCTCTTTGCCCCTTCTGTGTTCATCACAAACATTACTAGCCACATTTTCATTTGCTCTTTTATATCCTCTCTCTGTGTTGCACTTCTCCTATTATGTCTTAGTGTGATATGATACCAGCCAGTTAAATAAGAATATTATTTTTATTCAACTTTCATGTTTCTGGTTTTTTTTAAATTTATGTAAGTCCATTCTGGAAATCTTCCGTTTAGATTCAAAATAGTTGAAATTAGTTAACTGAAAATAAAATTGGTGATACTTCTAGCTAGAGCAGGCGTTCCCAACCTTCTAAAGCCAGGGGCTTGGTCACGCACCCTCAGAGAGCTTTGGGGGCCGGATGACCATTTTGCCCTTCCTACACCACATGGCACTTCCTGGTGTGGTGAAGGCAGTGGGGGTAGGGTTGTCCACCCTGTTCCCTTCCTCTCTAGGAATACTGACCCAATGCAATTAACCCTTTGTGGTCACATGAAGAAGAAATCCTCCATCCCAGTGTATGGTGGAGGTTTGGCTTCTTAGATATGGGTATTTCTTGCTCCCTCCCGGCTTTCGAGGAAAAGGGCTGAGCATGACTCCTTGTCCCCCAAACTTCAAGGTGAGCCAAGGGATTCTTGCAAAGAGTCTTTTCACTGCCTTCGTGCCTTTCTTTCAATTATCTTGCTTGCAAGTGTCTCCCCTCCCCAGCGGGCTTCTCAGGGTGCTGTTTTGCCCTCGCTGCTTTCAAGCAGGATAATTGGAAGAAAGGCAGGGAGGCAGTGAATTAACTCTGCAAAAATCCCTTGGTGAGGGGTGGTCTTGCTTCCTTTTTTCAAATTTAAAAACCCAGGACTTTTACATATTTTTTCTTGAACCGGCCAGGACAGCTTGAATCCGGAAAAACCCTGAAAAACCAGGAAATTTGGGAACCTTAAAGGAGTGGGGCACATAAAATGGTGCCACGGGCTGCAGGTTGAGAATCCCTTAGCTAGAGGAATCAGATTTTGAGATAACTCATGTGTATGAAAGCAGCTAGGTAGAAGCCTATGAAGGAGTGAGCCAAGCTACAACTCAATCGCTCTCCAATTTGGTGATTTTCAGATATGTTAGATTGCAATCCCCATCATTTACAGCCATTATGAGTCTCTAAATTGGAGCTCAGCAGCTTCTTCAATACTGGCCTGGGGCTGATAAGGACTTTGCATGCCAAAAGGGCTCAGGACCAGAAAGTGACTCTTGAAATTGGATCATTGGTATGTGGGTCTTGCTGTGATGTGAAAGGCAGATGAAAGGTCACTGCATTATATTCTCAGGATAGTCTTCATGACTGATCACCATGAGGATTGCCTATACAGTATTCAGATTTGGATACAGCAGTAGCAGAAGGAGGAGGAGGAGGCAATGACGATGACGACTAGGGAAAAATAATGAAAAACAATGGAAGAAATAATATTGCACATATGGTAGCCTTACATAAGTTCATGTTCACTTATTATCTTTAGGCTAGAGTGCAGATACAGGAGGTCTATCAAGGAAATAATTTCTGTATTTGAATATTTATGTTTTGGGCTGATTTTGGGGCCATGGTGGGGAGTAGAACTATTATTTTTGGGACTACAAAAATTGGAGCACATTTGGATATGCCTGCTGGTGGAGCGGTGTTCTGAGAGTTGCAGTTTCAAAAAGTTACATCACCAAGTTCTGGCATACATTTTTCAAAGCAACATGTATGTTGACAAATAAGCATTTGAAATCCGTGAAATACAATTCTTATGCCTAACCAATGCTAAAAAAGAAACTGATAAATGTAGTTAGGCTTATCAATCAGAATATCTCAAATGTTATGGTTTGGTTTTGTGATTTAGTGTAATTAATGTATTTTTGCTACATTAGGAGATGTCTTAATCAGGAAAATAAACAGTATCAATGTATATATCACTTCTGCCTTTAAGCATCATGGATTACTAAAAAATTATCATCAGGCTTTTTTTTTGGTACAACACATTCCATTATCTGGGACAAAAAAGGCTCTGAATGCCAAATTGTAACAGATTATGGAGGAGAAAAAATTTCCCAATTGTTTTTGTCTCTTGGAAAAACAACTGTTAGTGGCTAAAACTCAAGGAAGTTGTTTAAAACTTGCCATACCTCGTAGGTTTAGAGCTGTATGAATTCTGCTACAAAGCATTACTCTGGAAGATAGAAAAGTCCCAAATGAGTGGATTAAGGTTAAGAAGAATTGGGTAACAGATAATCTGTACTTTTGACAAGTGAAATAGATCATCTCTAAACATTTTCAGATCACATCAGGGGTTGGGGTGATGTTATACTTAGTGAATATTGGCTGTCTGGAGTCAGAGGTTTGGCATTTCTTATCCCACTGGTCTCTGTGGGATAAAATCCAAATGCATATTCCCTCAGTATGCTCAGAAGAACAGAATGAGAAATCCCTTCTGAGCACAGTTCACTCAGGAAATAACCCTACTATAAGTTGGAACTGACTTGACGCAACATAGTTATTTCAATATACCTGTACATGATTAGAGCATGGTCAGATGGGCATTTAGTCCACTCTTTGGTGCTTTTATGGGTCAGCCATCAAGGGGTTCTACTTTTCTTTTTTGCTGCAATCTTATATACACTGTTTCTATTTCCTGTGGATGCTTGCAGTTGTCAAACGTTGCTTCCAGGTTAACCATTTGGAATGCTGAAGGGACTCTTTAGCCCAGTGGTTCCCAACATGGGGGCCACACCACACAGGGGGACTTGGTTTCCCAGAAGCCTAAGTCATTACATTGGCTGTTAAGTGCTTTGGGGAATTAACGTAGGCTTCTGGGAACTGAAGTCCAAAAAACAAAGGTTGAGAAACACTGATCATTGCTTAATGGATTACAGTCAATGCTTAATGGCTTTTCAGACAAGGATGGTGGTAAGACATCAACTAGTAGGAACTGCAGTTGCTTAGTGGTTAAGATAATGAACGTGACAACTGGAAGGTTGTCAGGTCATCAGTTCAAGACCCTGAGTGGTTGCATGGCGGAGTGAGCTCTTGTCTCTGTCCCAGCTCCTGCCAACCTAGCAGTTTAAAAGCAAGAAATTGCAAGTAGATAAATAGGTAAAACTTTGGTGGGAAGGTAAACAGTGTTCTGTGCACTCTGGTGTCTAGTCATGCCTGCCACATGACCATGGAAATGTCTGCAGACACAGACAATGCTGGCTCTTTGCCTATAAATGGAGATGAGCACCACACCCTAGAGTTGGATACAATTGGCTTTTGAGCAAGGGCAACCTTTACCTTTAAGACACCAAGGTTCTGCCAAGTAATTCTTCCTTCCTTTAGTGAGATTTTTATTTGCATTAATTTCATTTATTTGTTCATTCTTATGCAAAAATGTGAGAATTTTGAAGATGACTTGGAGGGGGATCAAAGCACAATGGTAATTAAGCAGGAAAGCATAGATATATGCCTAGAAATACATTGTGATACCTTTATGGCAACCAAAAAACCCCACAACTAATTCAAAACAGTGTAGGAACTGGCACAGAGAGCTGCAGAGAAAAAGAGAAATTGACAGGTTTTACCTTCTACTTTTTCCCTTGGGGGAGCCATAGTTGGCTCAAATCTCCTGTGGAAGAAACACTCTGGCTGAAATTGTATCACAACCAACGTAATGTAAAATTACACCTGCAGAAATTCATGGGGAAGTATGCCTAGGTCAGTGATGGCGAACCAGAGGTAGCACTTGGAGCCCTTTCTGTGGGCACCCATGCAGTTACCCCAGCACAGAGTTTGTCCCGCCCCTCCGCCCAGAAGCCCAATGGGAACAGTTCATCTCTCCCCCAGCACAGAGTTCAACTCACTCCTCTGCCCAGCAGCCCAATGGGAGTGCTTTTTCCCTTCCCCAGCACAGAGTTCACCCCGCCACTCTGCCCAGCAGCCCAATGGGAGCATTTCTTTCCTCCCCTGTTGCTGTGTTGGCACTTTGCGATAAATGTTTTTTTGTTGCAGTTTGGGCACTCAGTCTCTAAAAGGTTCTCCATCACTGGCCTAGGTAGTCCACATGTCTCACTATGCAACAAGTTGCAAAACAATGCCTGTGGAACTCTTCCTTGATATCATTCCTGCCTTGGTATAAATTTTGCAGTTGACAAGTCTTATTGCATAGCTATGACTGTGCAATCTTAAATCATGTGGGCATAGTTTTGCAACAGGACTTTGGCTCTAGATTCAACCTTGCGTATCCAGACCTGTGCACACTTAGTTGAGAGTAGCTCCCTCAGAATAAAATGCTGCTTACTGAGCATACAAGAATAGGATATAATCCTTAATTGAAATAGGCTTTTGATCCATTTTTGGTGAAGGAAAGACGATTTCATTGGCCATTATCTCTCTGTAGTAATCTTACGGTGAGGGCTACTGTATTGTAAAGAGATAACAACCTGTTTTTAATGAGTCTAGTGCTTCAGCAGAAGCAACATTCATGAAAACACAAGCACTAAAGTTATAAAATTTAAATAATCAAAATTGTGCATATTTAATTTTAAACTTTGTTCTTGAGGGGAAAGGAAAGCCAAATACTGTATCATTATTTTTCATATACCAATGAATGGAAAGCAGCATTGTTATTCTGTTTCCTTCCAGATCACAGATTATTCTTCTATGGATGGGTGGCTACAAAACTTGCCTCATTGTATGAAAACCAAGTCTGATAAATTTTCCTTAATCTGGAACAGGGGTGCCCAAATTACAGCCCATGGGCTGGATCTGGTCCACAGTGCCAAATCATCTGGCCCACAGTGCCAAATCATCTGGCCCACAGTGCCAAATCATCTAGCCTGTGCCGCTCCCAGAAGTGGAAGTAAAATGTGTATGCACATTTTACTTCTGCTTCTTGTGGGAGAAACCACATGACCAGCACACTCAACCACGTGACCAGCCCATGGCCCACCCTGATCTAGAAGGAAGTTGTAGACGACATGTCCCTACCTCAGGCTGTATTGGATGTTTTGGTCATTTGTGGAGGGGAAAAATACAAGAAATGCAAGCAAAATATGTTTTTTGGTTCATCCACAGATCATGATTTTAGAAGGAAGTGGCAGAATGAGTCTTAATTCCGGCACAAATCTTCTCCATGAGCAGCCGTCCTGGACAGATGGATACCCCCCATGTAATGGTAAGAATAATTCATCATTGGCCATCCGTGTATAGCTTTGGGAGCAATTATACATGGGAAAAAATATTCAGTCTCTTCTATACTGTAGTTTATTGGAGTGCCTTTGCTTACAGTAGAATTTCATGATTTTCTCCTTTCAAACTGAGACATCTAAGACTATCATGTAGTGCAATGCAATATAGTAATTAAAATTTATGAGATTTTAATCATGACTAAATATTATTAACCACACATTTGTTTCCTTAACATTTTCCCTCAACACCAACACCACTAAGAACATAAACACTATTTTCTGCAAAAAGTACACCATCAGCACAATGACTATGCAAATTATGGTTAACTATACATCATATTCTAATCTGCCCCTGACATCAAGAAAGATAATCCCTGTAACTTGAAATTCTCCATTCCAGTTCTTGGTTTGTTTGTTTTTGTTTTTTAGTTTATATCGACTAGTTGTCATTGGCACTGAAATTAAAGGTGCTGCTTTTGGCCAGAAGTGATTTTGGGTGAGGTAGAAATCTCTTCATTTGACACCTGGCAGAAATAACCACAAGTTTTGATTTCAAGTAGGTCACATATATAGGGCACAAACAATTTCTGCCCTCACTAAAAGCCTAAGTAATTAAGAGAATGCCCCCAATACTAAACTCTGCATATAGAAATAGGAAGTGAATCAGATTGGGAAAATGTTTTTCCTTTAAAGCAGAGGTTGCCAAACTACAGCCTGGTGGCCAGATCCGGCCACCAATGCCAACTCATCTGGCCCATGCCATCCTTGTAGCTCCTGGAAGTGGAAGTAAAACATGCCCATCTGGTTGTGTTTTACTTCCACAAGTGATGAGGAGGGCGTGGGGCAGATGAGTTGGCATTGGGGGCTGGATCTGGCCTGCAGGCTGTAGTTTGGCCATCCCTGCTTTAAGCAGAGAAAATGGCAGTTTAAAATCTATCTCATCACGTTGCAAAACAGATTGCAAGGCATGTTTTACTTATGCTTCCAGTGGGAGGAACCACATGACTGGCCCACTGAACCATGTGACTGGCCCACTGAACTATGTGACCAGCCCACAGCCCAAAAAGTTTGGGCACCCCTGTTTTAAAAGAACTTCATAGCTCCAAACTGAAATCTGTTCAGCTAGACCAGGGGTGTCCAAACTATGGCCTACAGGCCCAATCAGGCCCACACATATCATTAATCAAGTCCACGGCACTGGAAGGGTAAACCTGATGTGCCAAGGCTAATGTCAGGGCACCGTGCCAGGTTTACCCTTCCAGTGCTGCAGATTTTGAAACGGAGAAGGCTTGGAAATTTTTTTTTAACACAGTGATCCACGTTGCTAAAGGCTTCTGAAGCGCTGGGACCTAGTGGAGGCTGCTCAGACCAGCAGGAGTGAAGCCGAATCGCTGCCGCCACTGCTGGTGTCAAAACGGTCAGTAGCAGAAGCAGCCCACCTCTGGCCCCTGCAACTGCATGTCAGGGGTGATACCAGCCTGCGGGAAAAAATGTTTGGGCACCATTGAGCTAGAAAATATAGCCAGTTGCCTGTTATTTTAAAGCATGAGGACACCTACTCAACACTTTAAGTTGAGATCTCCCATCCACTTGGATTGTGGCCTTAACCAATACACATTGACATTTGCCCCACTATTGTCCCCCCCTTGACAGTTTTAATTGCCAGCTGATTTCTGCCTGTCTTCTTAAATTTATCAGCAATGATAAGCCAACATCCTATTGAATTTCTGCTGAGTAGAAAGTCTTGCCTGCATAGCGACACAGGATTATACTATCTGCACAAGGGTTGCTCTTGTGAAAGCCACAGTTTGATTTTCTTCATGGAAATTACCACTTGTGCAAGCAGCATGATTCTATGTTACTTCAATGGCAAGACTTTCTGCTCAGCAGAGACATAAGAGGAGCTTGTGTATTGGTCTAAGTACCTGTGGCAGGTATTGTTGGTCACTCCGCTACGCTGCCTTGAGGGACTTGTATTTTTTCCTCTCTCAGGCTATACAAGTGGGAAGGTATGTAAATAAATTGAGATGTGCAAGATGCGCTTAACCAATACACATTAACATTTGCCCCACTATCCCCCCCTGACAGTTTTAATTGCCAGCTGATTTCTGCCTGTCTTAAATTTATCAGCAATGATAAGAGAGGTACTTGTAGGAAACAACAGCACAGAAACACCAATGAACAATTGTCTGTTTCAGAACAATTTACATTGCTTAGAAACATCTTGAGCAGCTATAATGAACATTTGTGGGAAGGGCTTAACCATTTATTAAATGCTAAAATGCAAGTTATGTAGTTTTCTGAATTTAATCCTGTTGCTTCTTATTTTTGTAATTCATAGATTTGTTCTCTGTTTTGCTTTTTGTGAAGCTCTTGTTTTATGCAAATGCCTTGTGGAACAAACTGGTATTTTTTTTTGGGGGGGGGGATTCAGTCTAGGAGAAATAAATTCCTTTTGGTAATGTCTACACTCTATTTAAGTGAGCTGTGGAGGAGCCTGCTCTCTCTTTTGACTTGCACACTCTCATTTCCTCTCCTCCTCCTTCTGTATGACACGTTTTTGCTTATGGTAGAAACATGTAGGTAGGTATTGCAACAGAACAAGTCAACTTCAAAGTGCAAGTTCAAAAGCCAGCTTGGAAAAGTCATGAGATAAATATTACTTATAGTTCCTATGTTAGAAACATTGCCAATTATGTTAGAATCAGTTTGGAAGCATCCAATGTCCTCTTCTTGCCTGTGTAGAAGAAGATGCCCTTAAGAATGGAAGGAAACCACTAATACCACATTTTAATAATTACAATACTTTACATTACATTTATTTATTTATTTATAAATAACATTTATATAGCCACCCAGTCCCCACGTCATAGTGACTCAGGGCAGTTTACAAAATTACTACCACAAAATGGCAAATCCAAATACAGGTATTGAATAAGATTAGCATTAATACAATTATTGAGTAAAGCTTTCTTCTAATTTTCTCTTTTCAAAATGCTAAATGTTTTTGCTCAAAGTAGAATTATTTTGGAATTACTGTTCTCAAAGTTGAAGAGGCTTAAAACTGTACATGTTTGGGATTTAGAAACACCAGATAACTGTATTTCCTTAGACAACCATCTCTTTGTACACATGCTTGCATAATCTTCAAGTGAATGCTTTCTTAACCATTTGTTTTAAAATGTTTAAAAATGATGGTGCTTAGATGTACAGGTTTTCCTGTTAGAGGATTTGTAATTTAATTGCTAGACTACAGGAGAAATTCACAAGTGCAGCATTTTCTAGTATATAAAATTCTCCTGGCTATTATTCAGATAGTAAAGTTGCACAATCTTTCTTGGGGGGGGGGGAGTTGGAAATCCTAAATGAAGTTTTGGAATGTGGTTGTCCAACACAACACTCTAGGCTGCATTATCCCTTATGTAAAATGTATATACAGTAAAACCTCATATAACACTAAAACCTGGTTCCACAAGTCTTGGTGTTATATGATTTTTAGTGTTATCTGATCCTCTATGGGATCCATAGAGATACATTGTAACCACACAGGCTTTTGCGGTTGTTATCTGAAGCATCCCATAGGATCTTAATGTTATTTGATGCAATTCTTCCCCCCAGATTCCTTAATGTTATGCGATTTTAGTGTTATTCGATACTAATGTTATATGAGGTATTACTGTACTGTAAATAAATTGTATTTATTTATATAAATTGTAAGCTGCCTAGAGTCAGGTTCTCCTGAGCAAGGCGGGGTATAAATTTGAAATAATAATAATAATAATAATAATAATAATAATAATAATAATAATAATAATAATAATAATAATAATAATAATAATAATAATAATAATAATAATAATAATAATAATAATAATAATAATAATAATAATAATAGACTAGGACCAAGGACATATGGACTTCTAGAACAGGACCCAGGACATATAGACTTCTAACTTAATGGCATATATGCAAAGACTGCTTATTAAATATGACCCCTTGTTGCATTTGTAATTCTCTGCCCCTGCCTCAAACAACTCACACCGTCAGCAAAAGTTACAGTCTGAAAGGGGGGCTTTCAAGAAGCCAATTTTCTCTGTTTCCCAGCATAAAGAGTTGAGTAGGAAAAACTGGAAAGCAAGAAGGATTTGCTGGGTAGTTTTGCCTTTCTGACACCGAAACTATACCATTTCAGTAAGTCATCATGAAATACTTCTCTTCAAATTATTGGATTAGTTTAGGTCTTCTCTAAAATTAATAAAATATTGATTGGAGAATTGTAATAATCACATGCTCACATTGACTATTGACTGCATGAAAAGGAACCACCATGTAGTCCAAGCACACAAGACAGGGGGAAATGATGCACAACTCATGAGAATTTCTTGGCTTACAGGCCTGTCATTTCAATTGCAAAGTAAGGGTGTAACTACTGTAGAAAAAAATGCAAGTGATCCAATGTGAAGTTGCACCAAGGAGACTGAATTTTCACAGGTTAATTCACTTCAACCAGCCACACAAGAGCCAACAAAGAGAGGGGATGAAATTGGAACTTTGTCTGATTTCTAGCTTATTTTCCATTTGGATCCTTCCCCCCCCCCCCCCCCGCATGCCTGAATCTGCTTGTTTTACTCTTCTCTTCCTCTCCTGTTTCTGACACTATTTTTCTTCACTGCCCTAGCTCAAGAATAGCTAGGTAAATAAACAGAAGGGGGGAAGAGAAACATTGGTTGAAAGAAAGGAGGAAGTTATCAGCTGGCCTTGTTTCTTGCTTGTTAAGATATCTCTGCTCTAACCAAACCTCCTACAAATCTGGAAGTCTGGAACTGCATTACCTTAACAAGGTGGAAACAAGGCTGCTTAATAACACCCTCCTCTGTTAGAGATGATTCTTTGCTCTGTTTTTTCTTTGCTCATCTAACTACCCTAGAGCAGGGGTTCTCCAGGTTTCCAGGCCATGGGCTGGACCACTTCCCCTCAAATAGCTGAATGGGTCAGACACATGGTTTCCCCCATAGTAAACGCTGCTGTAAACCACAACAGGCATGTTTGCGCATGTGTGGGTGCATTTGCTCATGCACAGGTGCATTTACAGCTGCTGTAAACACATCTGCTTCCAGGGTTGTCACCGTGGGCCAGGTGGAATGGCCTGTGGGCCGTAGGTTGCAAACCCCTGCCCTAGAGCTACAGCAGCAAGCCTGTAAAAAAGGAAAGGGAAAAGAAGCAGACCCAAGCCCCTGGTTTTGGGAGGGAAAGTACTTGAATTGCTGCTCTACTTTTCTCATTGCTGCTATAACCAGTTGGAATGGCTTCACATATATGTTACAAACTCCTCCACATCAGCTCAAGTCTTCATCCTGTCAGACTCAATGTGAATGAATTCACAGCCAACCCCCCCCCCCAAAAAAAAAAAAAAAAACTAGAAAGCCCAGCAGCAGAGAAAAAAGCTATGGAGGGGGGGGGGAGATCTGGACTATTTCACATCAATTTTTTACATTGTGCAGTGAACAAAATAATAATAATGTGAATCTGCTCCAGTTTTGGAGTACTGTCCTCATTATTTGTCAATACAGTCACCCCTAAGTCTCATTTTCTAGGTGAAATGGTCTCTATTTATATACTTACCTGTCTCTATTTTCTGTCTTCACCAATTGAATCCTGATTCTATTTGAAGTAGCAGGAAAAATGATCCTAGAACTTTATGCAGGCTGAGACAGAAATAGAGGCTGTTCCCACTACCACACATTGAAGTGCCAAAAGAAAAAGACAGATGGACCTTAGAATAAGGATCAATATATTACCATATAGACTGGGACAGACCTTGGGGGTGCATATGCTGTTGATTTTGAAAAGAAAAAACACACCCTTCAATGACTCAGTTTATGGCTGTTTGCCTGTTCTGTGTCTGATTTTATTTCTGTATTTCTTTTTCTGTTTTTCACTATGGTTTTCATTTGTATTGGGGAGTTTAAGGGTAGGATAGGATATAAACAGAAATAAAGGGAATAATAAACATTTCATTTTGTTAGTATTTATTTAGGGAATTGTCCCTTATATTTTGGATGATCAGTATTGTAGCATATAACTCATTCTTTTCTCACAGCATCAGGCAACTTTTTTGGAACTCAGTGGCATGAAATACATCCTCAGTACTGGACAAAGTATCAGGTCTGGGAATGGCTTCAGCATCTCTTGGACAGCAACCAGCTTGATGCCAGCTGTATCCCTTTTCAGGAGTTTGATATCAGTGGGGAACATCTGTGCAACATGACTTTGCAAGATTTCACCCGGGCAGCTGGCTCAGCTGGACAACTTCTTTACAGCAACCTCCATCATCTGAAGTGGAATGGTAAATACACATTGAAGAATGAACAGGGTCTCATATGTTATCAACTACAATCAACCCTGTTTAGCTATTGTGGAGGTGAACTATAGAGATGGAAAAGGCACTTACATGTTTGTAGAGTCACTACCTCCACATTAGACCCCTGCCCACCTTGGTTACTATAATCCACCAAGAAAGTGACATGGAAATGGGTTGACCAAATTATCAACACATGCTTGCAAGAGGGTAATTTACCCTCAAGCAGAAAGGAAACTGCAATCCGCCTATTCCTTTAAAAAATCAAATGGGCTACAGAATATGTTAATAATTACAGACCTGTAGCCAAACTCCTTTTTATGTCCAAAATAATTTAGAGGGTGGTGGCTAATCAGCTGCAGGTGCACTTAGACAAAATCAACAGTTTGGACCCAATCCAACCAAGCCTTCGGGGAAGGTCGTACGGAGATTTGAAATAAAATGTCATCAATATGATGATGACAGTCAGTTATCTCCCTCTCTCTTTTACATCCTCTGCAGTAGTTGTAGTCCAATGCCTTGATAACGGCCTGGCCTCAATAATGGAATGGATGGGGGCAAACTAGTTGAAGCTGAATCCTGACAAGATGGAAATCCTACTGTTGGGAGGACCAGATTTGAGTTTTGATCTCTCTTCGAGGGATCAGGGCCAAAGTTTGGGTATAATCTTAGATCCAGCAGTAAGTGTAGATCAACAGATATTGGCCATGGTTTTAACCGCCTTTCTACATCTTTGCTGGATCTCCTAGCTGCATTCCTACTTAGATAGACAGCTCGGACAACACTCGTCCATGCATTGGTAATCTTATGAATTGACTACTGTAATACTGTCTATGTGGGGCTGCTCTTGATTCTCATATGGAAATACATGTTCAGAATGCTATGGGCAGATTGATCTCTGGGTTGAAGAAATGTGATTACATCACCACAGCCGTGACCCAGCTACACTGGCTCCCTGTTAGTATTAAGGTATTAACTCTAACATACATAGCCCTGTGCAGCTTAGGACCTTGTTATTTGAAGAATGTCTTTACCAAAGAATATCTGCCCATGTATGGTGCAACAACTGGGGCCAACACTAAGAATGACACAGAAGACCTTAACAAGGAAGTGGGTCTTCTTACTGATGGTACTCACTCTGTGGAATTCTTTAGTAGTAGAACTGTGCCAAGCACCACCTCTGGAAGTATTTAAAAATGCCTTAGAGCAACTTTGTTCAGGAAGGCATTTGAAGATCTACTACCAGTAACCAGATAGTCTAGTTTAATGTTTATTTCAATTTTAGTTTAGTTAGTTCCAGATAGCTCAGTCTTTATAGGCTGGACATTTATGCATGCATATTATAAGGCATTTTAAGTTATTAACATGATGCCAACAGGTTGAATTTATACTTATTTTAGTGTTTTATTATTAATATATGTAAACTACCCAGTGGGGATAAAATTTCTCAGATGGGTAGTATAAAAGTGAAACAAAGAATCAAATAAAATAAATGGTCAATGATGGTGAGATTTGTGATTCAGCTGCATGTTGAGACTGAAAGTTGGAAAAGGCTTGTCTAAAGAGTTGGGTGTAGGACACATAAATCTGTAAACAATATATTTATTGTAAAAGAACTTGAAATACTGACAAAACAGATAAATAACCCAGTTTAATAAATCATGCACAAGTCATTGATCATACAACACATGCATAGAGTGCTGGCATAACTATGCACTCACCATGCATAGCTCTCTTCCTAATACCTGGTGATTTCCTCACTAATCTTAGCTTCTAGTGGTTGTTCTATACAGATTTATCTTCTAAGTTTGGTGAAATGGCAGTTATGTTTGTAATGGTATCTATTTCAATTGGGCTATTTTATAAAGGTTAAAATTTACAGTTGTGCTTCTGACAAGTTTCTGCCATATTATTTTAACATAAGATAGATTTGGGAATGAGAAAGAGCAGGGAGCAAGAATACTGACAGAAGGCATTTTTATTTAGTAATTCATATCCATTCTTGCTTAATTGTAGTTGTTAAAATACTTTCAAAATAGGTCAGGTGGTTTACTAATGTTTTTTGGTTTTTATATATGCATGGAGTTGTACATTGCATATTCTGTTCATTTTCTAGCAGGTCAATGTGGAAGTGAAATGTACCCATCACACAATGTCATTGTTAAGACGGAGCAAACAGGTGAGTGATGATGGTAGTTTTGATATTCCCAACAATAATTCATGGCTACAAGAATGAATGAGAAAGTCTATATAGAACCAATCATGTAGTTTGCTAGTTAATTTATAGTCCCAGATGAAACTTAGAAGGGGAAGTACATTTAGATATTGTCACTCTATTTCTTTCTGCTGTTTTGGATGCATAATTGAGCCAACCTTAAAGCCTCTTTGATTTCAATAGGCTAAAGTTGAAGAAATGCCCATCTTTCCCTCTCTTAAATCAATGTGGCCTGGAAATGCTTAATACAGTGGATAAACTGTGACTTGGTTTTGTTTGTTTTAAAATACAGTTGATAATCTTTAAAAGGTTATTTTTTAAAATTATGTCAAATAAATGCTACTTGCAAATCCATTAATGCCAGAAGCAGTAGAATGCAGAAAATCTATTTACATAAACATTTATTTCATGAAAAGGAATTTAATAGGCATTCATTTTATTCACAAAGAGAATGCAAAAAGCCATGCCCTTTTCACTGCTTTACACTTTTATCAGCTCAAATCTGTAGCTTGGTACCCAGAAGGTCCCTGGACTCTTCCATTAACAGTACCTAGTAGCAAGTGATGGGACTCAGGACAGCTGCTGATTCTTAGAGTGTATTGTACCAATGACTTTGTATATGTTTCCAAGCAATAAAAAATTTCCCTTAGTCCTTTCTGATAGACATTCTTGAGTGACACCAAGAGCCTGGGGAGATTTATATGGGTTCAGTTTTAGAAATGAAATGGTTATTATTTTCGATGTTTTAAGGAGGAACTGATTGTAGTAGGATCTACAAGAAGCAGCACTAGCTGGCTTTTTGGGTTGGAAGATGAGAAGATTAAATACAGGAAGCTGCTTGAATCAGGCATTTGCTCCCATTTGCCTGGTATTGTTCAAATCACTGGCAGATTTGTCATTAACTTGTTAGAGCATGACAGATTTCACCATCATTTGGCATTTCACAAATTGAGTTGGCTAAAATTACTTTTTTGCATCTTCTAAAAAGTTGAGATGGGAATCCTTTTCATCTGTGCAGTTCTATCCTATGCAAGCGCAAAAACAAGCCACCTTCCACATCCCATTTGGGAGAGGCTTGTTTTCAGAGAAAACAATGGGTAGATCAGGTGTCTAAACAAGAAGAGAGGGTGTGTGCGATTGGAAGAACATAGGTTTGAGCTTTGGGGTGCCCAAACATGTAGTTGGTATGGGGAAGACTGACTAAATTCCTATGTCATAATTTTTCATCTAACCAAGCAGGAAGACTTAGCCAACAGATTCATTTTTGGCTGCAATCACATTTATTACTATAAAAGACAACTAGATCCCCAAAATCACCTTCTGGTTGAAACAAAAACAAACTTTACAGCTTGTAAAAACAACATGACTTTATCCAGATTGGCCATGCTTTTCAAGAATACCTACAAAAACATCACACTCATAGTTCTGGTTCAAAGGATAATTCTGATCCCTTTATTTCAGGGGTGCCCAAACTTTGGCCTGTGGGCTGGATCCGCCCACCCCTCCAACACCAATTCATCCAGCCTGCAACACCCTCGTCGCTCCTGAAAGTGAAAGTAAAATGCGCCCTTATGGATGCGTTTTTCTTCCACTTCCAAGAGTGATTAGGGTGTCACGGGCCAGATGAATTGGTTTTGGGGGCTGAATCCAGCCCATGGGTCATAGTTTGGGTACCCCTGATTTAAGTAAAGAAAATGGCAGCCTAAAAAAATCTCATCCCATTGCAAAACATCCTTCCGGAGGGAGGAACCACATGACCAGCCTGCTAAACCACGTGACTGGCCTGTGGGCCGAAATGTTTGGGCACCCCTGCTTTATTTCTTTTCAACTCTGAAATAATATGTTTTGCGTCTTGTCTTCCCATGTAAGAATGGAGTGTAAGAGTGGCACTATTTCAAAAGTAATAGTGTATATTCAAGCAACGTTAAGCACTCCTGTGTAATTTCATTTAAACAACATGTACTTCATCCCACGCCAGCCCCTATGTTGCTACAAAATGTGAATAAATTGTAATAATCAAATGGACATAAAGGAAAAGAGCTTGGGGGAGAGTCTTTTCTGCCTTCTTTGTCGGAGCATCAGTTGCTTCATACTCAGGTGCCCTAAACTGAGTGCAGGAGTTGTGATCAGAATTATTTTTTCTTAAATGTATTGCTGATCAAAGCTAAAGAACTTCATCAGTCCATACATGATCCATCTCCAAACAATCCAAAGTACAGTTATACCTCACTTAAAGAGCATAATGCGTTCCACAGGATTGCTCTTTAAGCGAGTTTGTTCTTTAAGCGAAACACCATTGTAAGTGAACAATTGTGGGGCAGGGGAATTGCGAACCCTGATTTATTTGTTAAGCAAGTTTTTGGTTGGTTTTATTTGTTAAGCGAAGTGAACATTCAGAGAAAATTCTGCTCTTTAAGCGAGTTACTCTTTAAGCGAGGTGCTCTTTATGCGAGGTTTGACTGTAGCCAACATGCAACAATGAAGTCTTGACAAGTGATTGTTTCCTTATGTCTAGATCATAGACTATTGTTTTTGCTGTTCCCTTCTTATAATTAGTAAAGCATTCAAATGCTTTATTCTCTGTGAATTGTGCTTACAGTTTGTGCTAAACATAGAATATTCAATGTATTGAAGATGTTACTTTCTCAGCGCTGATTTTTGTAAAATCTATTCCCTTACTCTCTCTCTCTTTTTGTTTTGTTTTAAGATCCATGTGTAATGGCATCCTGGAAAGAAGAAAATTATTTCTATGAGGGTGGATATGGTGGCACAGTAGGTAACTAACTCAAAAAGAAATTAATAATTTCAAAATGACTTTGGGAAATGTTTTTAAAATTCTTAAATCTTTTTAGTGACACTTTTTTTTACATCTTCAGAATTAATGGATAGCAAAGCCTATTGTCGAGCACAGATTTCAGTGAATGCTGCAAGTCACCAGCCAGTTGGTAAGAACATCTAATCATTTATGTCACAAGTTTAAAATCAGGGAGTGGCCATGTAGCCAAATCATGCTATGTTTATTGTACAACTTGAAGTTATCTCATTGCTGAAAGCATATACATCCACTTAAGTTTTATACATTGCCATGTATCTATATACTGTAATTCAGAGCAATGAATGGCCTGAGATCACCTTGTTAGAAAGGAGAGTGACTATGTTCCTTCATTCTCAACTTTTTGTTACAGTGTAACACTGATGTGTGTAGAACGCGATAGATAGATAGATAGATAGATAGATAGATAGATAGATAGATAGATAGATAGATAGATAGATAGATAGATAGATAGATAGATAGATGTATAAAAATGTAATACATTAATAAGGCTCCGACCTTAATCTGCAGATGAGTTTCCTCAGGACATGTCACTCTGATGTTAGCAACTTGTGATCTTTGATGGATGGATGATTCTTGAGAAGGCACATGCAAATTGCATTGAAGCTTCAACTATAGGCCATTGTCTTAGATGGATAGGGCATGTCCACCATAGAGATGTTTCCAGGCTTCCTTCTCAAATTCTTTATGGGGAATTTAGCTCTGGTACAAGATAGGGCATGTCCACCATAGAGATGGATAGGGCATGTCCACCATAGAGATGTTTCCAGGCTTCCTTCTCAAATTCTTTATGGGGAATTTAGCTCTGGTACAAGAGCTTGTGGAGCTCTTTTGGAGCATTATAAGGACCAGCTGAAACAAACCATGAAGGTGTCAAGTATAAACCAACAAACCTGGAAGTCAGCAGCCATAGATCGCTCAGTTTGGTGCCAAACCATCTCTGCTGCTACCGATCACTTCTAAGGAGAACACCGCAGACATGAAAAGGCTGAGCACAAAACTACTCCCTCCACCATCTATTCAGCATAATGTGTGTGGTTTAATGTTTCATGCCAGGATCAGTTTATTGAGTCACCAGAGACACATCTATCAACTAAGAAAAAAAATGTATGCTCGGATACAAGTAGCAGCCGATGACTTAGGGCAAGGATCTGCAAACTTGGCTCTCCAGGTGTTCTTGGACTTCAATTACCAGAAGCCCAAGTCAGTATGCCTGCTGATCAGGACTTCTGGGAATTGAAGTCCAAGAACATCTGGAGAGCCAAGTTTGCTGATCCCTGACTTAGGGCATCCTTCTCTTTGTTAATATGATGACAGAGAAGAATTACAAAGGTTCCAGCTCATGTACAGTATATGCTCTACTAGCAAGCAAGAATTGGATCCCCTCTATCATTGTTGATAAAAGTAGGATTTCTAACATCTGAGTAGAGCAAAGAATTCATGCAATTACAAGCTATCCCTTAACAAATAAATGTTCTTCTCACTGACTTCCATCTTCTGTGGAATGTTGAAGTGTTAAATTTCCTTCATTATTGAAGTTATTCAAAGCTCAGGAACCCTGGTTTGGGGGGGGGGGAGATGGCAAAACTTTCCTTAGTCAATCTGCTAACAATACTGCCAAGGGAAAAATGTACACAGGCTTATGGCTGTTCTGATCTATGGAAGTTATATGGATTGCACGCTTCAAACAAATGAGCTCAGGAAATAATGTTTGTTTTGTCCCTTTGTTATCTACCTATTCTCATACAATATCTGCCAGTTTTTGAAATTACTGTGATGGTAACTTTTGAAGTAGTAGCCATGTTAGTCTGTCCAATCATATCTGACAAGAAACAAACAAAAAAATGCGACAGGCAATGTGGCACCTTTAAAGACTAACTGCCATATTTTAATGTGAGCTTTCATGGACCAAGTCCCACTTACTCAGACACAAGAGTGTGAGTTTGTGGCAGTAACTTAAACATGGCCCCATGACTAGGAAGGACAATCATTGGTTAGTTTAGTAAACAGAAGTTGCACAATATGTGAGTCAGTGTAGAGCCTCCTCAAAGATTGTGGTATTTTTGAACCACAATTGGACGCACCCTAGTAACAGCAACCTTGTGTTGCAAGCTAATCTTTCTCACACTGGGTCAGGCAAAAGGAACTTCAGAATGAACTCACCAAAAGGTCCTTTATTTTGGCAGTTTCACATCTGGAAGAAGTGTTGCATTTCATATTTGGTAATGACTGAACACCCCTGACTGATATTCAGATCTATTGCTTTGAAGCTTTCTTCTTTAAAAAGCGGAAAAATAGATGGACAACAATAGCAGATGCAATATTATTATGGTATTACACATTTGGTAATGAGTTAAGCACCCTTGAGAGTATCTTTTAGACTTTATATTTTGAATTTACAAATTTTGTTCTGGAAAAAGTGACAATGGTTGGTTGATAAAGTAACCAAGACTATGGGAAATGACAGGAAATAATAACTGTTTAAGTTTGAACCTTTGTTCCATAAACATTGACAATAGTTAATGGCTAAAAGTAGTCTAGGCTATAGATAACAGCAAATGAGACATGTGATAGTGAAGTAAGAATCACTAGCTGTACCTTTTAAATTGTAGAGGTGGTTAGGAAGGAATATGGGTTATAGAAAATTACAACATATAGCAGCATAATTATTGTACCATTTTACATTTGGTAATAGTTCAAGAATCATTGACTAATATTCAAACTGTTGCGATGGTTATCCAGCATGTTTATACATTTTATTCAGTTCTTTGAAAAAAAAAATCCAGTTTAAGGATGCGGGATATTGTGCTTCTGTTTCCATGATTCAAAACACCAGGAAATAGCCAGCATTATTGCTGGCAGGAAAAATATCCCAAGCTTTGCATAACAAATGGCAAGCTGAATCTTGCCATCTCCAATGGCAGCAATCAAGATGATCTATAGCAGGGGTGCCCAACCATTTTAAGTGGTGGGCCTGACCATGCCCCTGGACAGCTGAGTGGGCTGGACCATGCCCCCAGAAGCAGAAGCAGGCACATTTACAGCTGTCATAAATGCACCACTTCTGTGTTTACGGCAGCCATGGGTGCATTTGTGCATGTACGGGTGTGTTTGACAACTGACATAAATATACCCACTTCCAGGTGCGGTGAGGCAGTGATAGGCTGGATGGGATAGCATCACAGGCCAGGTCCAGCCCAAGGGTAGTAGGTTGGGAACCCCTGATCTATAGGATACCCTCTTGTGTTCACTGTCATTTACATTTGTTTAAAAACAACTATGACCATTGCTTTGGGTGAGGAATGGTTAACTGATGAAAAAGGAGTCAGCTTCTGTGATTTTCCTTTTATTGGTGTTTCTAAATGACTTTTTAAATAATGTGAATGTATGTAGACCATATTGACCGTCTTTTCAATTTATATGAGCTACTGTATTTAAAATACTGTATGTGGACATAAAAGGTAATGTTTTCTGCACTGGAGTGGTGGTAAAACAGTTTTTAAATTTAAAAATAATAACTGAAAACCTGCTTGCCCAACCTTCTCCAAACTTGACACCGAACAAGAGTTGACTGTTTACTACATCTGTGCTAAGTTTGATGTTGAGCTAAGGTCTGGTTTCAAAGTTACAATTTTTTGTTTATTGTACTCCATTTTTAGAAATTGCCTTGTAAAGTATTGTTTTGCTCTGCTGCAAAACAATATAGCTACATGGGAGTATCAGCTGTCTCTCCCTGTATCCTTGTCCTGCATTTTTTCTTTTTCAGAATGGCAACTTTCAAATTCTGTGAAGAATATTCAGTTAGACCAGGGATTCTCAACCTGTGGCCTGTGGGCTGAATGCAGCCCTCAGTGCCATTTCATGTGCCCCCCCCCAACCGCCTCCACCACAACAGGAAGTGCCATGTGGTGTAGGAAGGGCAAAATGGCCATCCAGCCCCTGATGCAGTCTGAGGGATCGTGACCCGGCTCCTGGCTTAAAAAGGTTGAGAACTCCTGAATTAGACTGTAATTTTTGAAACAGTTTTTTTTTCTATTGCCATTTCTAATGTCACATTTATGCCCGTTAATTTTTGTGTGCCGATTGTCGTGTTTGCCATATGTAGAATGTAGAGGGCATTATTGGCAAAAGATAGCGTAAATCACTTTAACCAAGGGATAAGTAAAGTGTCCTTGATGTTGTGTGTGACATTGCCGAGTCCTGTAATTGTGTTGCCAGAGTAAATGGGGGAGGCAGATCTGGCATTTGGATTTGTAACAGGGTTTAGTCCCCATCTCTGTAACAGTGTGTTGTGTTGTCTGTTATGTGTCAATACTTGCTTAATATTGGGAAGTTGTCTGCAAGCAAGTGTAGGTGTGACAACAAGAATTTGGAAGAATGAAGTTCATGTCAAAGATAGGTTGGTAATCACTCACGATGCATGTGAATGGTCTCATTGGTGGTTTGAAAGTGGCAACTAGGAGTGTTCAGCCATTTTCTCTTCAGGGTCTGCATTGCTATAGGTTGTTTCTGGGTATTCATCTTGCCTGGTTAATTTGTCCCTTAACTATACTGGATGGATATTGTAATCTGAGAAATGTGTTTTGTAAACCCTTAAATTTAGTCTCAATCTTGTGGGTCTGAGCAGATGCGATTGTACCTGAGGTAAATGAAGCTGAAATGATATTGTCATGTACTCAGGAGGGAAGCTGGTGGTATACAAGTAGATGTATTGATCAGTGGGTTTTTTTTAAAAAATACAGGGTGGTATTGAAATGTCCATGTTGTAGCTTCACAGTTGTGTTTAGAAAGTGGATCTGTTGTGTAGACTGGTCCAGGCTGTGGTGGCTACAAATGACAGTATATTTACTTACTGTGGTTGCTGCTAAGCAGCACAATATCCTCTGTTGTGCCACAGAAGGGTTTGTGTGGTGACCATCATCAGAGAAAGGAGGGTGTTTTTTTATTCCTTTCTCCCACCAAAGTCAATGAAAGCACCTGCTCTAAAGTTGAAGTAAACCTGCATCATCAAGGGAGGCTTGTCTGTGGATTGAAGTAGCATGAGATCCAGTGGAATTGTCCTTGCCCTCTATACTGCCTGTGCAGTGGTTGAGAAAATGTTTGACTGAGCTGGCAGAACCATCGATCAACCATGAGTCTATTGCTTTATAGCAGTTCTGCTGGTGTAGTCTCGTTGACATAATGGTTTGTTTAGCAGACTGTCTGGTACTCTGCCAGCATAACAGGTCTTTTGCAACATTCTGAAGCCCTCCAGGTTAAGCTGGGAAAGGAAGTCATGGGTTTGCATTTGCCTGCAGAAATTATTGTTATATATTATTTAGTGCATTTTGATCTTGCCTTTCCACTCCCAATAGTGTTTAAGGCAGCTGACAATTTTTTAAAAAGTAAACCACAGTCAATAAAGTTATTGTGATAGAAAACCTCAGTGTAATAGTCTGGATGCAGGAAAGAATACAGCTTGCCTAAGAAATCTGTATACTTAAAAAAGTGGAAAACAATACTCGTGAAACCATGCAAATATTTTTTTGTGACGCATGACTGACAATTGGAAGTCTGAATTGTGTAAATGAATACACTTTAAGGTAAAGGTAAACATTTCCCTTGCTTGAAAGCCAGTTGTATCTGACAGTAGGGTTCAGTGCTCATTTCTGTTTCAAAGCCGAAGAGCCACTGCTGTCTGCATCTGCAGATGTTTCTATGGACATGTGGCAGGGACCGATAAAGCAATTTCTTGTTTTCGAACTGCTAGGTTGGCAGGAGCTGGGTCAAAGATGGGAGCTCATTCCGTCTGCAGACCTCCCGCCTTCCAGTCACTGTCTTAGCCACTTGCGCCACTGCAGCCCTTTACACTTTAGTCAAAGCGCAAAAAGGGAAATGTATGAAGAGCAGCATTCTGAGAGATGCATATCCATATTCAAAATGCCTGCAATAGGAAAAAGGTGTGCCAAATATATGCGTGGATTTTGGTGAGAGAAGAAGGGGGAAACATTGGAATTTGATTCAGAACAGGGACAGGTTTGGAATGCCTGTGGGATTCTGACAAATGAAATGGAAATGGAATGAACAAATTTGCACATCCCTCCCTTTAGGCAGCATAGCTCTAGGATAGGATGGCACTGTGATCTGGATAAAATAAAAATAACCACATAAGAGCACAGTTTTTTTTAAAAAAAGTAGAGTATAATTTAAAAAAAAAAGATACAGTACATCAAACTGCAGCATGCTTATCAAGAATATTAAGAGGGTAATTTTAAATTCCTAGCCTTCTCAGAACACAATTCCCAAAGGCTTTAGGTTTCCTGGCAGATGTGCGTCAATAAGTGTGAACCTTAATTAGTTCGTGTGGCTTTCCCATAAGCCGAGCAACTTGTGTAAGGAGATGATGCTCTTTTAACCTGGCAGTGCAGAAAAGGTATGGCAATAATTAGATGTGAATGAAGAACTCGCACGCTTACCGTTCCTGATCTGGTTTGCAACCATTTTCCTGGAGTGCTTATCGGTGTCGCAACGAAATAGCTCAGACAAGTTTCTACAGAGGCTGGTGCTTACTGTAAAACATTTGCGCATGCAAATAGTTGATTCCCATTGAAACTCATGGTGACAGTTTATGTATGGGTGTAGGCTGAAGAATGTGTGTGGGCTTTAAGCACCCCTGGCACCAACTGTTCTCCAAGGCAGACACAACACCGATTCCCGATAGGTGATGCCCCTCTGATAAGGTGGAAACAGGTGATTGTAGGTCAGGCAAGCATGTCTTAAACTTTCCCTCCTTTCCCTTGTTTCTATAGTATTGAGCATTTCAGGTTCTGTTTAGATGATAACTAATGAATAGAGCATTAAATTAAATAATTAGCTGTGAGATTTACAGCAAGTGTTATATGGCTTGTCGATGTTGCCCTCAACGGCAAATTTGTCATTGTTTGTGAACTCTCTTCTTCAAGAAGGCTTTTCAGGGTATTATCCCTTTACCGATAAATTGCCAGTCAGGTTGAGTTCTTATGCCCTCAGATGCCAATTACTTTATATTATTTGTGACGTATTTGCCAGTTGTTTGTTTTGATCTGCTGTGTGTTGTTGTTATTTGCTATCTGTTTGTTCACTGCCCAGAGTGGGATACCACCCAAATAGGTGGTGTAGAAGTACAACAAACAAACAAACAAATTGTTTTGCCTTTGTAAAGTTGTCTTTCCAATCTGGCACTTTCTTCCAGATGAACTACAAATCCTGTAATGCAATTGTTGGCTTGGGATAGTGGGGTCCATTTTATTTGTAAATTAGGAGAATTCTGTTTGTCCTAAAGCAAGGATATTCATTTTACAACCAATTCGGTTGCATCTTGTCACTGATTTACATCATTCTTCTTTTCATCCCAACCCATGTCCACCATCTAGATGTAACTTTCATTCTAGAATCAGCCAGTAGACAAAACCCTGTGACATTTCAAATGTGACCTAATTATAAAATAATTTGTGCAACTTTTCTTATACCTATACCTAAGGGAAACTAAATTCAGGGGATTTTACTGCAGACATATACAGTATTGTATCGTACTACACTTTCGGAGAGGTCTTTCAAACTACAAAAAAATAGGTTCCACTCAAGACTCATTGTACCTTTTCATCATATCTCTCATTATAAAGGCACTAGGCAACCATTTAAAAGGGTTAATTAAGGAGCATCGTTTTATTCTGTTGTAAGTAGGTTGTCTTTATTTCACCAAACTAGTTTTTCACACTGCTAGTTGACTTCTTTCAATCCTAGACTGAAACGAATTAACACCAGCCTCCAGCATTTCAAATAACTCTTAACCTTTAATGAGAAAAGGTCTCATAAATGTTACATTGAAAGCATTAAATTAAATGAAACATTTATGGGATAAGATTAATTAAAACTAATTAATCATATCCTAGCCCTGTCTCAACAGTGTTTTCCCAGTTCCTTTTTTTTTTGTTGGTAAAAAGCCACTATTTTGTTTCTGTAGGTCTATCAAGAAAATAAAACAAACATCTTGATAATAAGCAATGACTTGCCTTCCTTCCTCTAGGACAGGGGTCAGCAGCCTTTTTGGTTGGGGGCCAAGTCAAGCTCCCTCAAACGAGTCTGTGGCTGATTCCAGCGGTGGCAGCTGGAGTGAGGATATGGGCTGGATGATTTAGCACTGTGGGTTG
Source organism: Furcifer pardalis (assembly GCA_030440675.1). NCBI lineage: Eukaryota > Metazoa > Chordata > Lepidosauria > Squamata > Chamaeleonidae > Furcifer > Furcifer pardalis. The sequence continues at coordinate 70,818,342 of CP126894.1, read as the reverse complement.
GATCCAGCCTGCGGGCCATAGGTTGCCAACCCTTTCTCTAGGATGTTGGCTTCATTTTCCTTAGAAAGCTACATTTGCCCCATCTCTATGTGTTCAGACAGATACGTGTATGTTTTACTGATACCACAACACACTTTTTGTGTTAGATCCTGGCAAAGGTCATAAGGGAGGCAAGGGGAATTCATCAAGAATACAACATTCTGGAGAAAATATACAAATATGGGATTTCATAAATGCTTACTATTATTGCAGATACTGTATTTTAGGTTGTGTCTGAGTCTTTTTGCCTCATAATATTAGAAATCAGGATTAGTCCATGAGGGTAACTAACTGAAGGATTTGGGATAAGAAAAGAGATGTTGCTGTCAACAATAGACAGCTAACAGTGAAATTATATACAGTCCTATTGCAAATATGTCCCAGTGAGTTCAAGTGGGGCACATTATCTGTGGTACACATCTGTAGGCTAGCAGTATATAACATTAGGCATAAAGAGAGGGCCGTACCTCAGTAGTGGGTCATGAGGTATGAATGCAGAATCAGTAAGTTGTTGGTAGAGTTGAGAAAGACTGCCTCCTGAAATCTTGCAGAGTAATTGTCCGTCAGTCAGATTAGTGTGGGCCACAGATGTGGCTGATTGTTGTGCTACCTAGAGATGATTGGCATCATCATCTAAAATATCTAGTGGGCATGAGGCTAAAAAGGCTGGTATTGACAGTACTTAAACTAGATTGAAAACATGAGCTAATGTCACATGTTCTAACTCCATGATGGTGAACCTTAGCACTCCAGATGTTCTTAGACTTCAATTCCCAGAAGGCCAAGCACCCTGTGAATCCACACAAATGGGTTTACTGTGATTTATCTGGCCGATGCTTCCCTCGTTGCTCCCAGAAGCAGAAGTAAAATGTGCCCGTATGGACGCTTTTTACTTCCAACGAGGGCAGTGTGGGCTGGATGAATCGCAATAAACCCATTCATGTGGATTCACAGGGTGCTTGGGCTTCTGGGAATTGAAGTCCAAGAACATCTGGAGTGCCAAGGTTCACCATCACGGTTCTAACCTAATTTTGTTTATGAAATGTAGTGATAGCCATAAGGTTAGAGCTTTTTAAAAAAAGGATTATATGGACAATACATCTACTGATGGGTATTAACTGAGCAGAGCTTTCCTGTTCATAGGCAGTGTATTTCTAAATGTCAGCCAGTAAAGACAAACAAGGGAAGCCCTTTACTTTCACATCCTGCTTCAAAGTATCTGGCTGGTCACTCCTGGAAAAACCTGATACACATGTGAGCTACTCAAGTCAGAAACGTCTTAGGCTCTCTTTGTTTTCTCTTTTGGCACAAATCATTATGGATTCTTTATGCACACTTCCATCTGTGTAAATTCTGTGTCTCAGAAAGTCAATGTTTTCAAGAATAAGAAAAACATAACAGGGAAGAAGAGCAGAACATTTTCACCTTTTTAAGCAATTTAGAATTTTTGGCTGTTTTGTCAGTTTTGACTTTTTAAAAGCCAGATCCATCTGGAATGTAATGCATGACTCATGAGATGACTATAGAGACAATTTGAATTTCCACTCCAAAATCTAGGAGCCCAGGTTTACTTGGAGCCAGATATCAAAGATGTACCACACCCATGTTGCATGTTTTATGTCTAGTTGCTGGATAGTTTCCAAAAAGCTTTAGGTTTTGAACTTTAAAGGTTTAAAAGGCCAGATCAGGCTCACTTCAGGGAGTCCCCCAGCTACTCAGATGCTGTTTGTAGACCACCCAAAGGACTGTTTGCTTAAAACTATGAAGTCATTACTCATCAGTCTTTGTGTTTATTTGAGTGTTTATGTACTTAAAGATTTTCTCCTCTACTGAGTCTTGATTCTGCAACTTGCTAATTATGTCATTGTATTCTTTAAATAAAACTCGTCTGAAGTTAATAAAATTATTGAATACTAATGTCATTTTATGCTATGTTTATGCTATGTTTCTGACCAAAGGTTTTTAAACTGGAACGTACATTTAAATAATGCATTTCTCTTCTTACTCCAGGGTGAGGTTCTCACTCTTTTACTTTGTTTAAGTTTTAATTTGCATAATATCAATAACATAAAATTAGCAAACTCAATTCTATAAGAATAATTATTCTGAAAGATATGTAGAATCATGAAAATGCAAATACATATTTTAGTTATTAAAAAATAAAACCAATAAGCTCCATTTTCAACCTTCCTTTTTGTTGTTGTTCAGTCGCACAGTCAATTCCGACCCTCTGCGACCCCATGGACAACTGCCCGCCAGGCACTTCTGTCCTCCACCATCCTCCTCAACTTGCTCAGTTCTGTGCCCATTGTCTCTACAATACCATCTAACCATCTCATTTTTGGCCGCCCCCTTTTTCTTTTGCCCACCACCTTTCTCAGCATCAAGGCTTTCTCAAGTGAATCCTCTCTTCTCAATTGATGTCCAAAGTACCTTAGCTTCATCTTTACAATTTGACTTTCTAAGGAGCAGTCAGGGTTGATTTCTTCTAAGATTGACCTTTTTGTTCTCCTCGCTGTCCAAGGGACTCTCAAAACTCTCCTCCAACACCACATCTCAAAGGCATCTATTCTTCTGCGCTCATCTTTCCTAATGGTCCAGCTCTCACAACCATACATTGCCACCGGGAATACCATTGCCTTGACTATACGAATTTTGGTTTGCAAAGTGATGTCTCTGACTATGTTCCCCAGGTTTCTCATAGTTTGCCTCCCAAGAATCAGTCGCCTTTTTATTTCATGGCTGCAATCACCATCTGCAGTGAGCTTTGATCCTAAGAAAGTAAAATCTGTCACTGCTTCTACTTCTTCCCCATCTATTTTCCAGGGACTACTCATGTATAATACAGTATGTGTGTTATGTGTGTGTGCAAAACTTCACAACTAATCTGAATAACAACCAGAGATCTTCTGCTATTACCAGGTATAAAAAGCCATATTGATACGTATACTTATCTGTTACCTCTGTATCTGATGTGTATGAAGTGACACCATGAAGTCTCACTCCTATGTCTGACAAAGTGGACTTGATCCACAAAAGCTAACTTTAAAATCAGCAGTTAGTCTTTAAAGCAGGTGTGCCCAAACTTTTTGGGTCATGGGCCAGTCATATGATTCTAAGGGGCAGTCACTATGCCTTGGGGGCCAAATCTGGCCCCTGGCACCAATTCATCCAGCCCACGAAGCCCTTGTTGCTCCTGGGAGCGGAAGCAAAATGCATTTTACTTCCGCTCCTGGGAGTGACGAGGGCTTCATGGCCTGGATGAATTGATGCTGGGGGCCGGATTCATCCCCTAAGGCCATAGTTTGGGCACCCCTGCTTTATAGTGTCACAACATTTTTTGTCTTTTTGTTTTGCTTATTCTTTGATATCCATGGTTAGTTCATTTCACTTTAGCTCATAGCTATGGGATATAAGTAACATGTGAGTGCAATAATTAACTCCCTTTTCTTGTTGCAGAAAACTCTTCAGACATGAAAAAAATAGATCATCCTCCAAAATCACACAGCAAAAAGCACAGTAAGTGTTACTGCAGAGCAAGAATGGTTGACTAAATATTTACAGAGTGGAAAGCATTGAAATAAAAGTAGAGGGAGCTACAGAAATGGATTTAGTTTCTCTTAGCATTAGATAAAGCAGCTTTGATTCAGGATTCCTCTTTCCATGCTATTGATTGATATCACAGTGAGTAAGTGTGCATGTGTGTGTGAGAGAGAGAGAGGATGGAGTATGAGCTCTGATGAACATGGCATCACACATTCTATATGCTGGGAACATTTATATAGACAAAAAGACTATCAAATATATTTGGGTTGTCACCAAAAATTGGACCACCATGTGGTGAAGTTCAGGCATGCCTCCAACACGTTGGGTACTTAATAAACAAGTCACTTCAGGTAATTGGCAAATTGAATTCCCTTACTTATTTTTTTTACTCTGTGTGACCATTGCTAAGGTGCTCAGTAATGTAGTTCATTTTTAAAAATGTTCTTAGCCTTTGCATGAAGAGTTCACCAAAAATACATCTCTGTCTTTCTCGTTTGGTACTATACATATAAAGGAAATCTTAAAAAAAAAAATTCTGAGTGATCCAGTTCATCAACTAACAGAGTAGGACAAAATAGCTGCATTTCCCTCTCCCCTCCAAATTGTTCATTTTGCTGGTATCCTGAAGTGGCTCATTTATTAAGGCGCTTCACAATACCAGAAGTAAAGTTGCTTGGAGTCAATATGCCATTTAGATGTGAGGATTGCACCAAATTGTGTATCCTTTCTCTCCACCTCCCAACATCAAGCAAATCTATTTAAAATTCACCAGACTGCATCAACCTTAATTAGGTAATTGTTTATTTCTAACTGCTAGCATTGATCTCTGCCTTCCATTTATGCATTTTCAGTATAAAAGATTTTTGTTTAGCCTTGTGTCTCCCTTTATTAATATAAGCAGGGACATTGAATTGTGCCATCTGTAAAAATTCTAAGTTATTCTGCTTTTAAATTAGATTGTATGTGTATTTTTCCAACTGATTTTTTTGCTTGTATCCTATTTTATTTTAGCTCCTCGGGGGACTCACTTATGGGAATTTATCCGAGACATCCTCCTGCATCCAGAAAGGAATCCAGGGTTAATAAAATGGGAGGATCGATCTGAAGGCATCTTCAGATTTTTGAAATCAGAGGCTGTAGCTCAGTTGTGGGGAAAGAAGAAGAACAACAGCAGTATGACTTATGAGAAACTCAGCCGTGCCATGAGGTAATGCGGGGTGGGAGCAGCATTGGTTTCGGGTGCATGTGCTTTGTCTGCAGGCCACAATGAGAAAAGGGCTGATGTATATTTTCTCATAGGGCTAAAATCACAGAGAAACAGAATAGTTTAATACCCCTAAAGTGTAAAATGTGTGCAAACACATAGTACTAATTTCTTCACTATCCTGCATGAAGATACTAGTGGGAACAGTGTGGTAAGATACAAAATCTAAAAACTAAGAAACTCCCAAAATACTTCAAATCTCTAAACAGTATTATAGTATTACTGAAAATGCTCTGCTACTACCTTCATATAAACACATAGTATTTCTGTGGTCTGTGATGTTTTGCATAGTTGCAGAGCAGGGCTGGCCAAACTATGGCCGGAGTGCCAGCCCTGAGCCATAGTGCCAAATCATCTGGGTGGGTCGCCCTTGCCGGTACCAGAAGCAGAAGTAAAATGCACCCATGCATGTGTAGAATGTGCCCGTGCACACATATAACGCTGCTGTAAATGCACCTGCGGTTGTCATAAACATGTTTACGACAGCCGTGGACATGTTTATGGTGGGAGGAACCACGTGACTGACCTGTAACATGAAAAGTTTTGGAACCTATGTTGTAGAGGAAATGATAATACATTCTTTGTTGTGATTTTAGTAGATGCTTGTGTGGGTTCTCTAGGAATATTAGATCATGAATATGATCCCTTAAATACAATATATATCTGTATGTTGTTGTTGTTGTTGTTGTTGTTGTTGTTGTTGTTGTTGTTGTTGTTGTTGTTGTTCAGTCACACAGTCGATTCTGACCCTTTGCGACCCCATGGACCACTAACTGCCAGGGACTCCTGTCCTCCACTATCTTCCTCAACCTGCCCAGCTCTGTGTCAATTGTGTCTACAATACCATCTAGCCATCTCATCTTTGGCCGCCCCCTTTTTCTTTTGTCCTCCACCTTTCCCATCATCAAGGCTTTCTCAAGTGAAGCCTCTCTTCTCATTTGATGTCCAAAGTACTTTGCCTTCATCTTTACTATTTGACCTTCTAAGGAGCAGTCAGGGTTGATTTCTTCTAAGACTGACCTATTTGTTCTCCTTGCTGTCCAGGGGACTCTTAAAACTCTCCTCCAATACCACATTTCAAAGGCATCTATTCTTCTGCGCTCAGCTTTCCTAATGGTCCAGCTCTCACAACCATACATTACGACCAGGAATACCATTGCTTTGACTATGCGAATTTTGGTTTGCAAGGCGATGTCTGTACTTTTAACTATGTTCCCCATGTTTCTCATAGCTTGTCTCCCAAGCATTGGTTGCCTTTTTATTTCATGGCTGCAATCACCATCTGCAGTGATTTTGGATCCTAAGAAAGTAAAATCTGTCACTGCTTCTACTTCTTCCCCATCTATTTTCCAGGGACTGATAGGGCCTGTTGCCATTATCTTGATTTTCTTGATGTTGAGTCTCAAGCCAGCTTTTGCACTCTCTTCTTTCAACCTAATCAGGATCATATACATATTTGTGCCATTTCTTACCACTATAAAGAATTCAAGCCATTATATCTCCTTAACCAAGTGAAACAATTGATATGACTTCATATTAACATATGAAAAGCAGAGATCTTGTTACTCAGTTCCAAAATTACATTTTCCTTTTTTTAAAAAAGAAAAAAACCCAAGTTCATTATAATCAGTGAGAAATTTTACTATTTTCCCTGGAGCAATAAGATATAGTGAGAAATAATTTATTTATCTTTTTGACTGCTGGCCACAAGCATCTCTTTATATTATGCAGAATAGATCATGGAAAGCTTGTGACAGTTTTCATGCAAAATGATTCATTGTTAAATCCTGAAGAGCAACACAAAGGTACAAATTTCCAGCTGCAAGTAGAGTCAGTACAGCTGATTAACCATACTGATTAATACAATGCAATACTACTGATGCAACACTTTTTGGGCCACTGGGATTATTCCTGCCTGCCCTTAGGTTGGGCTCATGTGGAAGGGTAGGCTGTACAACATGTGGACAGGGCTCAGCATCATGTTTTGCTCTTCTGCTCCTATTATCAGTAGCACAGTCTGATCTGAACTATGTTTAGTATTAGGTGTTAAATAAACTGTGCTAGTTTATGTTTAATGTGTGATGTGGAAAGAAACTGAATCCAAGGGTTTCCTCTGTCACCATTGCATATAACATTTCTTAGACATCTTATATCAGGGGTTCCCAACCTTTGCCCATGCCTCATCTCTACTATGGGAGCTGCAATGGCTGCTAGTGTGTCTCTGGGTGCAATTCATTGTGCTGGTGATGACTTTTAAAGCCCTACATGGTAGTGGTTCAGGTCACCCCAAGGTCATCTGTCTGTCTCACTAGAGTGGACCAGAGGGGCTCCTTAAAAACACCATCCGCTTGAGGGTCGTCAATCTAGCACTAGAAGAAGGGCCTTTTCGGCATCTGCTCCAGCCCTGTGGAACCTCCTCCCAACCGAACTGCATCTCCAGGCATAGTTGCTGCCCTTCAGGAAAGAGCGCAAAACCTGGTTGGCAAAGCAGGTGTGGGGAAGTGGTGATGGGTAACCACCACCCTCAGCTGGCTTATATAGGGAGGACTGCTCGCTTTTAATCAGAATTTTTAATTATTGGGGCAGGGGAGCAGTAGTTTTTTTTTAGTGTTTTAAGGTTTTTAAAGGGTTTTTATAGTTCTTAAGGTGGGATTTATGTATTTCATGATGATGGTGTTGTACGCCACCCAAAGTCACTTACTGATTGGGCGGCAATACAAATTTGACCAAGCCAGGGCCTGGGTCATACTTTCTCAGTCAGATTTGAAGGCTAGACAGCCATTTTGCCCTACCTGCATGATGAGGTGACCATTTTGTCCCAAGAGCTTTAAAGAGATAACTATTTTGTTTCTCGAATGCCCTTGGAGGGGTGGGCCCCCCGCAGGCCTTAGGTTGGGAATCCCTGTCTTATATGATGTCTTTTTTTTTACAGGTACTATTATAAAAGGGAAATTCTTGAGCGTGTGGATGGTCGGAGATTGGTATACAAATTCGGAAAAAATGCCCGTGGATGGAGAGAAAATGAGAACTAAAAGCAACTTGAAAAACAGTAAAAATTGTACAAATTTTCACGCACTAATATGGATGTAAATATTTCAAAGACTCTTTTCTTCTATTTATGTACAAGAATAGGGGGGATGCAGCAATCTACTTCTAATGGGAAGAAGGAATATTACTGTTTGTTGATACTGTATTAACATTATTTTATTTGAATATGTCCTTCTATGGGAAAACATGTACACAGTTTTCTGTGACCTATGACGTATGGTTGTGTTTCAATATTTGTTCACCTTTCTTGTGAAGACTTTTGAAAAATGTATTCTGGGATAAATGTGATTTTTAATAATGCTGTGAGAGATGTATGTAATGGGAGGAAATCACTGGGCATTACTTTTTACTTGTGAGCCTGGAAATGGGGCCTATTGTTTTCTGATTACAAAACAAAAGGACATTTATCTATATCTTTTAAGGGCTGTATGAGGATATCTGTCCACTCAAATAAAGTACTGTATATACTCAAGTATAAGTCTAATTTTTTAGCCCCCAAAATAAGGTCCAAAAAGGGGACTCTACTTATACTTGGGTCAACGACCCCGAGGGTCCAAAATGAGGTGGTGCAAATTCAAACATACATTTTTAAACAGCACTAACACGACCATAAAAACTCAAAAACATACTCACACAAGTGTCTAAATTAATTATTTTTACCAATTTCATGTATTTTAATTACTGAAACTCACTAGCAGCTGCTGCTGCATTTTCCACTCCCAACTTATACTCTGGTCAATCTATTTTCCTAGTTTTAGCGGTTCAAATTAGGTACCTCGGCTTATATTCGGGATCATTTATAGTTGAGTATATACAGTACCTCTTTTCTGAGGTAGAATGTAAATCTGTGACCAGCGACTGCATTGGACTTTTCTTCCTTTGGACAAGGTATGACCATCTTGATCATATTTTGTAGTCCAATGTATGGAGACAAGATCAAATAGCAACGGCTGTTCTCAAATGCGATATTGCTTTCCAGATCAGAGTTTTCTGCTGATAGCGTGTTGAATCCAAATTATTCTGCCTGCAACGAATGTGTTCGTCTTTTGGGTTGTGATCTGTATTGCCCTAAGCTTAGGTCTCACTAAGGTGTGTCTTGACAGTATGATGTTACACATGCAAATTTACCATTCTGCACAGAAAACTGGTGCTTCTGTTTTCTGTCTTAGCAGATGATATTTAGTTGTTTATTTGCAAGGATGATAAGGTTTGGGATGTGGTTGCGGATTTTGTAAAGAAGAGTATTCAAACACTTGACCCCCTACTTCCATTCTGAAATTTACAGCTCAGATATAGATTCACCATTTCAGAGGAAAGGTGGTCATTGAATCATAGGCTAGAATCATCTGCATTTCATAATTGCCTACATGATTTAAATACAAATCCTGGCTCAGCTATAAAAGTTAGTAGAATTCTGATGTGATGGTTTGGGAATATTCTAGACATGTAAAAACTTCAAAACAAAAAACTATGTAGGACAAAAAAGCCTCAAGATGCTGTACTAGAGGACTTGGCTGATCTTTGCTGTATAAAAATCTCTGGAACTAACTTAATGATTAAAAGATTTATTATGAAATAAGCTTTTATGAACTAAAGCCCTCTTTTTTGTTTTTGATTTGTTGAGTGGCTCTCAAAGAATAATGTGGAACCCCCCCCCCCGGGTTTTGCAGAAAAACACACTTCAGTATGTTAACTAGACAACACCTTATCCTGTACTGTACCTGCCAAAGCTGTCACCATCAATTAGGTTATGTGACATTTTTTACTTTACATAAAGTGGGTGAGGCAGGTTCATCTTATTTGCAGATGAGGTCAGAAGTCTCCAACCTTCAAATCTAGCTTTCTCTGCTTGTGTTCTTTTAAAAATTTATTTATTATCGCCCTCCTTCCCGAAGTGGCTCAGGGCGATTTACAACATGTCATTAAAGCAATCAAACAATTTAAAACTAATTAAAAGATTAAAGATTAAGGTCAAATCATCCAACCGGCTGGGGATAATGTTCCACCCATCCCCCAGACCTGACCTGCCAACTAGGTTTTCACTCCTTTCCTAAAGGACAACAGCTCAGTCTACATGCGTAATTCTATTGGAAGAAAGTTCCATAGGGCCGGGGTGGACACAGAGAAGGCCCTTCTTCTAGTGCCAGAGAGGTGCGCCTCTCTGGCAGATGGCACAACCAGAGAGCCTCTCCGGTCCGCTCTGGTGGGATGGACAGATGTCCTTGGGGTGATGCGGTCTCTTAAGTATCTTGGTCCACTACCATGTAGGGCTTTAAAGGTAATAATCAGCACCTTGAATTGCACCCAGAGGCAAACTGGGAGCCAGTGCAGCTCCCTCAGCAGCAGTGAGGCAAGGGCATAATGCCCTCATCCCATCACTACTCATGCAGCCACATTCTGGACCAGCTGTAGCCTCCGAATGGTCACCAAGGGCAGCCCCATGTAGAGCGCATTACAATAACCAAGTCTGGAGGTGACCATGGCATGAGTCGCTTAGGCGAAAAGAGTCGTTATAGAAATCCAACAAACAAACATCTGAATATGTCCTTTTATTCTTCCCCAGCTTACTTCGTCTCTCCATTTTTAAATGTAAGTTTACCCTGCATAAATGTTAGACAATGGACTGGAATTAGACAGTGGAATTAGACTGGAGCTAGACAGTGACTGGAATTGTCACTGACTTGTGATTTGGATATTATACGTACTGAGTGCTACTGAGCAAAAGAAGCATTGTAGTTTTATAATACAGTCAAACCTCGCATAAAGAGCGCCTCGCTTAAAGAGCAACTCGCTTAAAGAGCAGAATTTTCTTTGAATGTTTGCTTCGCTTAACAAATAAAACCAACCAAAAACTCGCTTAAAAAATAAATCAGAGTTCGCAATCCCCCCACAATTGGTCATTTACAATGGTGTTTCGCTTAAAGAGCAAACTTGCTTAAAGAACAGTCCTCTGGAATGCATTATGCTCTTTAAGCGAAGTGCAACTGTATATTTCTTGTATTAGGTGTACACATTTATTCCATAAAATAAAACAAATTCTAATTGCTTAGATAATACTTTAATTAATCGGTTTTGGAGAATTTAAAGGATGGAGCTTCACAGGTTCATCTTCAGGAAGTGTGGATCAGTCACTGAAATGAGTTTTGAACCCCATTCAAAATGGAGACACCTGATGACTGTAGAGTATTAGTTTTTATTGACAGTTATGGCTTTAATTAATGGATGCCCTCTGCTAAAATAGTCTTTTTTTGGTCTCCTCCTTTTTCTTTTGGCCCTACACCTTTCTCTACTTGGAGATCTTGGAAACTAGCCACCTTGATTTCTATTTCACCATCTTTCTGGAAAGGTCAAAATAATCATATGGTACTAGTTAATAATGATGGCTTCCTTGTTTGGGTCCATTGGTGGGATTGTTGGGTGCCAGGTAGAGTCTCAGGGAACTGTTACACCTTCCTGCATGTCCAAGAGAGGGAACTTGCAGGGTAAGTGGTGCTGGAGGAGAAAGTTTGATTTTGTTGCATGTGGTGGCTTTAATGTCTGGACACCCGTCTCCTCTCCCCTTCCAGAAGATGCCAACACTTGTACCGGATTCGTGCAAAAGTGCTTGTATGTGTGGTAATCACAACATATTTCTTTCTGAGCTAGTGAAGGAAATATGCATTATCTCTTTCACTGTCTCACGCATGTGCACACACATGCACACACACACACACACATGCACGCATGTTTACGCACACACACGTGCACACACACATCCACACATTAGTTTGTAGTTGTTACAAAGGGCCCATCTTGAGAAATGGATTTAGGTAAAAAAGTAACTAATGTGGAATGGAGGAGTCTATGGAAGAAAAGAATGTAAAGTAATATGTCTTTAAGGATCAAAGAGAGTTTTTATAAAACAATATGGAGGCGATAATTAACCTCAATAAAATGAATTGTTAAAATTCAAAATGTTAGTACCTGCTATCATCTATAGTGGAAATGTAAAGAGATTTACAAAGTTTGGAAATTGGTCTTTAATGAAGTAGATGAGATCTTACCTGTAAAACTGATTTATGTCCAAAAATGGCACTTTAACCCAGCTTTGGTTTGGAGATTTTCAGTTGAAAATCTCTCTCTGAGGCTATTCTCCTTATTTCAGTTCCATTAACTGTATTCCTTGCAAGTTCACCGTCCTACTAATGAGCTTGTAGTATAGATATGATCTTTCAATAACATTTGGAAAGTAATTTATTCTGGGGCTTCTGACCACAGCTTCACTGGCTTGTATTAATATGATATCAATCCAAGATATTAAATAATATATTTGGATATTTCTCACTATTACTAAACACACACACAGAGAGAGAGAGAGAAATATTGCCATTTGGTTTTTTGTACCTCCCAGTTAGGAAACAGTGACATTTACTCTGCTATAAACCAAAACAGTACATTTATTAAGCGTCATGGATCTTGCCAAGCACATACAGTCCCAGCCAAAGGAGCACCTTTCACCAGTTATAACTAACAGGATATAATAAATATGTGAATGTTTGTATCAGATTGCTGTTTAAACATTAAGGACTTTCTGAGATTGCTCTTACTGATGTGTTTGCAAAGAATGAAGCAGTTGCATTTTCTTTTTAGAAAGTATATTTTGCTGCAGAAAGATTTGTATAGATTAATATTGTAGCATAACTTTTTCCACAGGCTATTTGTTGACAAGTAAAAATAAAAAAAATTAACATTTTGAATTCCCAGCTATCTAGCTCCTTACTCCATCTCCACTATTTAATTATTTTAATAAAAGCACAAGATGTATTTTGTTTACCATGTATATCAGATTGAAGATGGTCACAGAAGTCCCATGCCATTCTAAAAATTATCTATAAACTCAGATTAAAGCAATGCATTGGCTTAGGTGTTTTTGTCCAGAAAGTGTCCTATAATAACTTGCTTAAGAATGAAACAACAACATATGATCATCATATTAATATGAAGAAGAAAATTAGGCAAATAGGACTCGTTTGTCACTAGAAGATTTAAAGCAGGGGTGCACAAACGTTTTGGGCCATGGGCCGATCATGTGGTTAAGGGAGCCAGTTGCTAAGGCCTGGGGGCCGTGTGCGGCCCCCGATGCCAATTCACCCAGCCCATGTGCTTTACTTCCGCTTCCAGGAGCGGCAAGGGCTTTGCCGGCTGGGTGAATTGGTGTCGGGGGCCGCACCCGGCCCCTGGCCCTTAGTTTGGGCACCACTGATTTAAAGGGTCCTGATGCTATTTTATGTATGGGGTTACTAAGCATACATACACAACCCATCTAAACCCTGGGTATGACTATGTTGGAAAGTTTGATTTGTACCTTAATTTCCTTTGAAATTGTAAAAAGTGTTTTCATTTGACAACAACATTGTCAAGTGTGGATGTCCAATTAATCTGTACCACTCAGTGGGACACACAAAGAGCTCCTGCTTTTCTGCCTTTTTAAAATGCAGAACTGGTCTAGCATTAATCTGGGGTACTGATGTAATGAATCAGCACTAGCCTAATTCAACATTTTAAATAAAACTTCAGGGATATTCATAGGCATATTGTGGTGGAGGTTGTTTCTGCAGTCCTTAAACACCATGCCACAATTACCTATGTTACCACCCACTACCAACAGATGCACCTCCCTATCCTTTTGCATAACAGAACAACTGCTTACACAAAGAAAAATCTGACTTGAAAAAAAAATAGAAGCCCTCAGCAGCAGTAAAAAACACTAGTTTAGAAAAGAAAAAGAGCTGGACAGATTTAAATCAGCCTTTATAACATCCAGTTGCAAAAATGTTTCATAGTAATCCATGTTATGTGAAGAGCAAATCCTGCAGTATTTGACATGTAGTTAAGAGCCCAGGCTGATGAATAAATTAACTTTGTGATCCTTTCTTACATCTTTTTGCTGATAAGGCAAAACTGACAAAATACTAGAAAACTCCTTCCTTCCTTCCTTCAGCAGTGATTGCCATTAAATTAGTCAGGATATAAATTAAAAAGAAGGAAGAAGGTAGGGAAGAGGGTAGAAGGAAGGATGAAAGCAGACCCAGGCATCAGGTGTGGGAAGGAGAGGATTTAAACAGGAGCCAGTTTCCTCACTGCCCTTCCTCTCTCATTGCTGCTGTAGCCAGCTGGAATAGCATTAAATACAATGTATGAATCTATCTATCTATCTATCTATCTATCTATCTATCTATCTATCTATCTATCTATCTATCTATCTATCTATCTATCTATCTATCATGCATCAGATGAAAATTTCAGGGATAGTATGATTGAAACCTGCTAGATTTCAAACAAAGAGGTACAGTAATACTTTGGATAATGTGTGCATCAGATAATGCTAAAACCACATAACATTAAGCAATCTGAAAAAAAAATTGCATCGCATAACGTTAAAATCCTTTGGGATGCATCAGATAATGTTCACTGAAGCCTGTGCTGGTTACAATGTATCTCTATGGAGTTTCAATGTTATGCGATTCATCCCATAGGATTTTAACGTTATCTGATGCATGCATCAGATAACATTAAAACTGGATAACACTAAGACTTATGGAACCAAGTTTTAGCATTATCTGAAGTTTTACTTATATATGTAAAAAAGAGAAAGTGAATTAGAGAGAGAGAGAGAGTGCTTGGTATTTTTAAAATGGCAGCAGTCTCTTTACATTTATGTCTCAACAGCATTGGATGAAATATGTACGACTATTATATCCTACTGAGGTGATGAAATTTCTCAAAATTCAGAGGGGGGGGGGACTGTGTTTGTCACTTTTACAGCTGCCTTTTGAGAGAGAGCCCATCTGACACAGTTTGCTTCTCCTCCCAGAAACTATCTTGAAGGCAACAAAAGTTCTCCCACTCTCCTGATTCATCTTTCATGAGTTAGATACATTTTACTGAAATTTGTAAAAAAAATATGCTAGACCAGGGGTCTGCAAACTTGGCTCTCCAGGTGTTTTTGGACTTCAATTCCCAGAAGCCCAAGTCAGCACTCCTGCTGATCAAGCCTTCTGGGAACTGAAGTCCAAGAACAGCTGGAGAGCCAAGTTTGCTGACCACTGTGCTAGACTATTGCTTTTGTGTGTTCTAGTTTCTTGTGTCTTTGTGAACAAAGAATAAGACGAAAACTATGCTGCTATTTAGAGAGACACATATGTTTTCCAAGAAGGGGCAAAGTTACACTTCCTGATTCTCCTACCTCATCACAGGTTTGTCACAAAGAAGCATGGGGATTACTAGGATTCATATCCGAACTTCACTTAATAGTTGAAGCTAGTTCCCAGAAAGCTGCTTCTCTGTAAGAATTTTTCAGATAAGCACACAAGAAAATAACTTCCCTGTTGGAGCTTCTTTTTTAGAGTTGTTGTATGTATGTTTCTGTCCTAGATGTTTTTGTAACTTGGAAGTTTCTATCTTGTCTTGGAAATGTACATAAAAGTAAAATATCAGGGCATTCAGCTCTGCCTCCTGGAACAAACCAGACCAGACCAAACATAAACAATATCTTCAGGCGAGGATCTAAAGGCATGAAAAGTCACAGGTTTTTTCAATCAACATATTCAGACAAGCTTTACTTTGAACTCTTTCTTCTCCTATCTCTTGCATCAATATTCTCCCAAAGTTTCAGGTGCTATGCAGAGGTGGCAAAGAATGGAGGAAGAGACATTACAGGAACAGCATCTGTTTCTATCTGTTTTATCATTGAAAAGATCATATTTGGGTGGAGATAGGATCTGCATGGAAAGACTGAGCAACCTTTCTCAAAGTGCCACCTGATCTTAGCATTTCTAACTGGCAAATAAAAACTAAGGAGATAATACTACACTGCATTCTATAAGAAGAAAGATTGCTATTGCATCAGAGAAAATCCATGGGGTTGCAGCATCAGAGAAGACATATTGGGTTCTGAATTTATAAGGAAAACATGTTTTTCAAGGGGTTGTATTCTTACACAACCAGCAAAACAGTAAAACTTGAAATATTTTGTTGGACACTTCAGTACAGGCTGCAAGGTACAGTGGAAGACCAACATACAAATGGTTTGACTTATAAGAAATTAAACATACCAATAGAAATCCTGGTTTTAAAAAAATCAACATACAAACTTTCAATAGGAATAATTCGACATACAAAAAATACAATGACATCTAGTGGCCTCTTCTGGTAATCCAATATGTTTTTGACATATTTTTTTTCGACATACAAATCACCTTGTGGAACAGAAAAAAAATCGTATGTAGAGGTTTTACTGTACAGTAATACCTCGGATAACGTTTACCTCAGATAACGCTAAAATCGCATAACGTTAAGTAATCTGGGGAGGAGAATTGGATCGAATAACGTTAAGGTCCTATGGGATGGATCGGATAACAACCGCTAAAGCCTGTGTGGTTACAATGTATCTCTATGGAGCTTTAACGTTATCCGATCCATCCCATAGGATTTTAACATGCATTGGATAACACTAAAAATCGGATAACACCAAGACTTGTGGAACCAAGTCTTAGCGTTATCCGAGGTATTACTGTATTTGATTATCTAGCCATATGAAGAACTTCTTTGAATGTTGAAAATTGAATGTCAAGGTCCTGGAGAATTCTGGCTGTGCTTTACATGCTACAGCAGAGATGGCCAATCTACAGTGTGGCCCACTGCTGCCTCACTAGAAGTGGAAGCATTTGTGACAGCCATGGATGCATTTTACAGCAGCATTTATGGCTCAACTGTCCAGGGGTCATGGTAAGGTCCGTGAAATAACAAGTTGGGAACCACTGTGCTGCAGGGTTTTGGAAAATTAAAAACCAAGTAAAGAACAATTGGAATGAAGTGTGGAGCCTTTTTTACCATAACAGTTTGTTCCAGGGTCTTTTTATCTATCCCAAAGATGCACTTTCAGAGAAGTTGCTTTCTACAAGTGTCAGAGGAACCCTGATGAAGCCCATTCTCTGGTGAGAGAGGAAAGAGAAGGGAGAAATGTGTAACACTGGGTTAAAAATGTTTGTTTGATTGGGCTCCAGTCATCTGATGTCATCTGACAAAGGAGATTTGACCAGGAGAAACCTGGTCTCCAACACCAAAACAGACCTCAGCTGCAATCTAGATCTTTCACATAAAGGTTGTAAATAAATGATGGCAGGGGCAAGAATAAGTCTGCTGTCAAAGATACAATTGGTGACTTTCCTTATCATGTTTCCTGACTCTGTATATAGGAAAGTAACAAATAAACTATAACTTTGTTTCAACAACACTATTTCAGTTACTACCTCACTTTCACTTTTTCTTTAAGAGCAACGAACCAGCTCTGTAGTGTAAGGAAGTAGAGGCATGTTATTGGTCCATAGCAACAGGCAGTGCAGTGGCGTAGCGTGGGGGGGCGGGGGGGGGGGCGGATGCCCCGGGCAGCGGCTTTCAGGGGGCGGCAAAATGTCCCCACCACTTTGGCCTCCCTCTGCCTGGGGTTAGGAAACAGGACTTCCCAGGCGGAGGGCGGCCCTTTTGCTGGCGAGCGCTGCTCGCCTCCGTCCACCTGGCTGGCCGTCGGGGGCTCTTCGCCGCCTGCCCCTGACTCCGCCTCCGTTGCGAGTTCGATCCTGGCGGGATACCAGATTGCCTAAGCCATTCATCCTTCCGAGGCCGGTTAAATGAGTACCCAATGGGACGGAGGCGAGCAGGGCTCGCCAGCAAAAGGGCCGCCCTCCGCCTGGGAAGTCCTGCACGCACGCGCGCACGCTGCCCACCTCCTCCCGCCCAGCCATCCACCCAGCTTGCCGTCAGAGGGGGCGCTCGTCGGGGGTGGGTGGCACCGTGGCGCGGAGCCCCTGGCGGCTGGCTGGGCGGGAGGGAGGAGGTGGGCAGCGGGCGCGCGCGTGTGCAGGACTTCCCAGGCGGAGGGCGGCCCTTTTGCTGGTGAGCCCTGCTCGCCTCCGTCCCATTGGGTACTCATTTAACCGGCCTCGGAAGGATGAATGGCCCAGTGGTCAGCAAACTTGGCTCTCCAGCTGTTCTTGGACTTCAGTTCCCAGAAGCCTTGATCAGCAGGAGTGCTGACTTGGGCTTCTGGGAATTGAAGTCCAAGAACACCTGGAGAGCCAAGTTTGCAAACCCCTGGCTTAGGCAATCTGGTATCCCGCCAGGATCGAACTCGCAACGTTTTGGCTGCAGTGCAAGAAGGGTTGGTGTGTGTGTGTGCGCACGCGCGGGGCGCTCGTCGGGGGTGGGTGGCGCCCCTGGCGGCTAGCTGGGTGGGCTGGCGGGCAGAGGTGTGCGGCACGCGCGCGCGCCGCTCGTCAGCAGGGGGGCCACCTTCTGCCTGGGTCCTGGGGGGGGCGGCGGCAGCGGCGAGCTGGGGGGGAGCGAGTTTGTTCTTCGCCCTCGGCGGCTGAACTCTGCGCGACGCCACTGAGGCAGTGCTACTTATACCATTTTTAACAGACACCTTGTTCTATCAGTCATGTATCAGTAATGTTTATAAGCCATAGCACAGCAGATCTTGGCCAGTGAGATGATAGTTCTAATGCATTTCTAGTTCAGTGGAACCTTGAACAACAATTACATTGGATAACGCTAAAATCGGATAACGTAGGGGAATTTGAGGCAAACATTTGCACCACACAAAGTTAAGATAATGTTGTGTGATGCAAAAGTTTGCCTCAAATTCCCCAACGTTGATCTCTGCCCCAAAGCCCGCAGGGCTGTAGATCAGTCCTGTGGGCTTTGGGGCAGAGGTCTTCTGTGGTTTGGTTGTTGGGAGATCGGGCATGTGCACCCTTCCCCCAACCAAACCAGCGATCTGAGCATTGGCAGCATTCTTCAGAGAATGGCTGGGATGGATAAGATCTTTCCTCCCAACCCTTCCAGAGGTGGAGGGGGTGGCAGACATACCAGACACAGCAGCACAAATGACCATGAAGATGTTGTAATACACGTCCTTGTGGCTGCCAACGCTCAGATTGCCTGAGTGTCCAATCTCTGGTTTGGTTGGCAGGAGAACAAGCTCACACACACCCCCCAACTGGTGCTTGGCTCGATCTGCCTGCCTGTTTGGAAAGGGCAGTGGGGATTCCATGCATGGAACCTCTGCTGCCCTTTCCAAAGAGTCAGGCGAATCGACCTCCTGTTCACTTTCCTTTTTGGAAAGGGAACCTGTTTTTTTTTTAATGTTGTGCAAGCAATGCATCACACAAAGTTAAAAACCGGATAACGTTAAGACTTGTGGGATCAAGTCTTAGTGTTATTAAAGGTATTACTGTATTAGAAGTTTCTAGATGAATTATTTTCCATGCCAGCATACCATAGAGCCCTCAGCACAGATAATTGTGTAACACACCAGTGGAAGTGCTTTGGGAAGAGGACTTTTACCTCAGCACTCATGCAACTACCACAGGTGCAATCTTGAGATGCATGTATAGTTGTGCATTCGGATTTTGAATAATGCAAGGTAAGCTGATGGTATGTAACATGTGGCTTTCAATGCTGAGGAACAATTACAGCAGACTTGACAAAACTGAAACATATTGTAGTCCTGGGGAGAAACACAAATGGAATACAGTAGTTTTGTTTGTAAACACCCTCAAAAACCATACTTAGGTGGCAACTGATTCTTCTAATATTTAGACAATCATAATATTCAAGGTTTTCACATAGGACCACTTAACTTATTTCATAAACAACCTCCAGAGAAAACAAATATGTCAAAAAGATCAAGCAATCAGCCAAGCGCAGAAAAGAAAGCAACTAGAGGGATAACTCAAAACAAAACATCCATGATAAATTAAACAGAACCAAAAGAGCAATAGGAAAGCATGTCTGACTATGTCATTATTGTTGCTTCCAACCACCAAGTGACAGCAACTTTTTATGTTTATTTCACCTTGTAGAAATCATTTTTGAATTATAGACATGGTATTCTGATCTTTGAAATGACTTGTGCTCATCCTTAATGGGATGACCCTGCATCAATCAGCCTGGGGGCTTGGCTGTTAATGATAAGCAACTACAGGCAAAATAGATCATTATAACACTTGCTACATCTTAGTTAAGGTGATCCAAGTCAATGCCCTCCCTGACATTTACCCTGTAGTTTAAAGATGTATTGGTGTAGATGGAAAACACTAGACTTCTACAGTAGTTTTGAATTGGTTTGCTAATTAAAATGGCAAAGACGTCTTCATAATAATAACCATAATGACTTTATGTAACCTCATTGCTATGCTGACTACATGGAAGGAAAAATCCTGAAACGAACTACTTTCCTCGTTTTGTTTTTGTTGGCAAACCCATAAAATGTTTCATCAAAACAGGACACAAAGATATTGAGGAATTGGGCTGCAAGAAACAATCCTAGTTACCTGGTTTCTGGGATTTGGTTCCACATAGTACATGTTGGGAGTGGAGTGAATGATGACAACATATGGATGGAGACAATCATATAATGCTGACTTTAGAAGAATGTTCCATGTGGTCAGATAGTCTTCCCAGTCCATCACTTGCCTGTAGTATCCCAACTACATAGGTGCACATTAGAGAAAAGTGATTTCTTTGAAGCTGTAGATTGCATCTGGAGACCATTGTATGGGCTTAACTATCTGTTAGTAAGCTAGACAGATATTACAGTTACTCTACACACTCAAGGCTGATGGAAACATAGGAATCTGCTTTCTACCAAATCATACCATTGATCTGTTCTCTATTAGTATGTACTGCCCAAGGCCAACGTCATATCCAAGACTATCTAGTGTTGTTCCAGATTGAAAATGGAACCTTCTGCTTAAAAAGCATGGGATCTAACACTCAGTTATGACCTTTCCCCCAAAGTGACTTATGGGGATACAAGAGCTCTGATATGGGTGAAAACAATCTACATTAGGACTGACTCTGGAGTGTTTTGCCAGATACCACACACTACGAACGGGTGGAGCTAACACTGAAACCAGTATTGGGTGATAAAATATTCTGACTTTGGCAGAACATTTTTCTCCCAGTTGCCTACGAGAATGTGTGTGTGTGTGCGTGTGCGTGTGCGTGTGTGTGTGCGCGCGCTAATAAAAATGTTTTTAAAGGAACACAAAAGGTGCGTTTTGAAGATACTGCAGTAGTATGAATTCCAAAGACTTTCAGACATGCTTTATGCCCCTGAAGCTTCATTAACAGGAGTCCTTGTTTTATTCTTTCTCAGAAATAAAGATAATCATTTAGCAGTGTTTTGCTTATTTTTAAGGCATTGCCCTATTAAAGTTTAATTACTCCCTAGTTAGCAACTAGAATGCCTTTCCCAGGGATCAGAAGCAATAGTCATACAGTACTTCTTTCTATTCAAATTCATCTCACATAAGGGTCAAATGCCCTTATTTCCCCAAGTATTTTATTCCCCCTTTCAAATCCCTCCACAAATTAAAACCCTCTTAAACTCAGCCCTTCATTAAAATAACACTGTTAAAGTAACACTGATGTGAAATTTCCACAGAATCATTCCTCAGATGTCAATTAAATGTTAAGTGTGTGTCTCAAGATAGTCTTCTGCTGAAGAAGCACAAAGATTTTGCTCTTGCAATTAAAACTGTAGGATGAGATAGCACAATAGAGTTCATTATAATTCATAAACAATCTCCAAGAAGTGATCAGAGCTACCACCATGAAGCAACACTACACAGTGAATGTTCCACTGCTTATGGATTGTCCACCTGCAAGGGTGGCAAGATAATTAATAAATTGATGCATGTATAAATTGATGCCATGAAGTCTCACTTCCATGTCTGATGAAGTGGACTTAACCCACGAAAACGCACGTTGAAATATAACAGTTAGTCTTTAAAGTGCTACAGTGTTTTTGTTTTGTTTTGTTTATTCTCTAATATATTTTTTCTATGCACACTGGAGTGTGGTAGAGCCAGGGCTCTCCGTATTAAAACCCCATGGGTTTCTGATAAGGGGAGATTCTGGCTTCCTCCTACAAATCCTGCCCACCCTCTTCCCTCTGTCTTTATTGTAATGACTACCAAAAATATGAACAAATGGGTCCTTAAGCCAATATGGTCTGAACAATTTCTACAAGCAGAAATTATGAAGCTGAGGTTGTCCTACTTCTCACATAATAAGAAGGTAAGACTCTCTGGAAAAAACAATAATTCTGGGAAAGGTTGAAGGCAACAGGGAAGGAAGAAGACCAAAAATGAGATACATTGACTCCCTAAAGCACAGGGTAAAGTTTATACCAACTAAGCAGAGCTGTTGAGGACAGGACATAAGTTGGAGGCAACTTGAAGGCACAAAACTACATCGACTGTTTTGGCAACATCTGCACTTTCAAATTTATCACTATAAATTTACTAAATTTGTAGTGATAAATTTGAAAGTGCAGATGTTGCCACAACTTTACTAAATTTGTAGTGGCTAGACAATAAAATTATAGGATGATGTAAGGGTAAAGGTAAAGGTTTTGCTTGTTCGAAAGCCAGTCATATCCGACTCTAGGATTCAGTGCTCATCTCTGTTTCAAAGCCGAAGAGCCAGTGCTGTCTGCTTCTGCAGACGTTTCCGTGGTCATGTGGTAGGTATGACTAGACAACAGAGTGCATGGAATGCTGTTTAGCTTCCCACTGAAGTGGTCCTTATTTATCTACTTGCAATTTCTTGCTTTTGAACTGCTAGGTTGGCAGGGCAAACATGTCTACAATAAATAAAGGAGTGAGCAAACCTGTGACAAGAATACATTGAATCAACTGAATTAATGTAATATTATATTATATGCTGGTGGTTCCTCTGACACAAATAAAGAAAGAAAGGTGTAATATATCCAATGATTACATAGATATGTAATGTATGAAGCATGGATAATTTAAGTAAGCCCTGCTTGCTCTTGTGTTTATTTCATAGAATTATTTATATCTGATAAAGATAAGCAGAGGTAAGCATGAAGCATAACTTCTTTGAAATGTATTTCACAAGAAACAGAAACAAAGGATTAGATGGCTCAAGGTCAATGATCCATGAAGCCATTCACCTTTCGGTCATCTCTTTTTCTCTGAAACAGGTTATTCTGGGTTTAAAAGGTTTTTGCGGGAGAAATTCCATCTAGGGGATGCCCGAATGAGGATCCTTTCATGTCTCCAAGATCTTTCCCCACCAAAATGGTCCCTATTGATCTACTTGCAATTTCTTGCTTTTGAACTGCTAGGTTGGCAGGAGCTGGGACAGAGATGGGCGCTCAATCTGTCATTCAGTACTCAAACTGCCAATTTGCCAGCCTTCTAGTTAACAAGGCAAGCTTCTTAACCACTGAGCCACCACAGTCCCTTGAAAACCTAGTTTTAGCCAAAGAAAAAATAAGCAGGTCAGAGAAAAGTATAGGCTAGACTGTTTTACTTGATATCATAACTTTCTACAGGCAGAGGGTTTTTGATGTGACAGTACATTCTCTCATGAATACAACAGTCACTTAAACTTTGTCTCCCAACTTTTGGAAATACATAATGTGACTAAGAGAAAGAAGAAGAGAAATAGTTTGATGTGCGTATGCATCTGTATAAATCTAAATTTTAATAGATTTAAATAGAAATAGAATTCATTCATCATGACCAGATAACTGCAAGTTCTCTTGACCCCAGTTGTTCAACTTGAGAGGTTCAAGGCTCAAAGGCAGGTGGAGAAGATGGCGATGTAAATAAGGACCACCTTCCATTTTCCCACTTACAGTAAAACCCTGTTTTACAGAAAAAGTCAATTCCTCCCCTTGGGGAGGAGGGCGATAAACAAATTTAAATAAATAAATAAATAATATTTTTATTAAGTTTTCAAATAAAAACATAAATACGACACTATGAAAAATGACAACATAATTTTCCACATTATAAAAAAAAAAGAAAGACAAGAAAAAGTCCATTCCATAGCTTTTTCATTAACTTAGTTTTTTCCTCTGTAAAATGAGGCATTCTTATAAGAATGCTTTGGGGAAAAAATGTTTCTGACCACCACCACCCCCCCATAATAATAAGAACCTTTAAAAACACACCCAACCACACTCTAACTCCTCTCCAGACGACTCTACTGCCACCCACAGGGCCCAGAATGGCTGTGGGTGGTCTTTTATAGTCCACCAGGTGCAATGTGCTCTGGGAAATCACGTTCTGTAAAATGGGGATTTTCTGTAAAACGGGACACGTTTTCAGCAAAAAAACAAACAAACAACCCTTCTGTAAAATGGTTTTTTTGTAAAATGAGGCTTCTGTAAAATGGGGTTTTACTGTACTTTGTAATGTAATGAACCCAGAGAGTCAATCCTCTGAATTCAACTAGCTCCACTTTTTTCATGAAGGTAGCCTAAAACTCTTGCTTCTACAAGGTGCATGGAAATTTAGAGCTAGGAAAATCTCATCTAGGTCTTTCCCATCTCTTGTAGCTAGAAACAAAATCTTTTCCTAGTTGGTTTTTCACAGGAGCCAGACCAGGTATTCCAGGTAGCATTGAGTCTAAGCCAGAAGTTCTCAACCTTTTAAAGACAGGGGCCGGGTCATGTTCTCTCAGACAGCTTTGGGGGCCAGATGGCCATTCTGCCCTTCCTCCACCACATGGCACTTCCTGGTGGGGTGGAGGCTGTGGGGGCCCATATGAAATGGCATCATGAGCCACATCCAGCCCACTGGCCGCAGGTTGAGAATCCCTGGTCTAAGCTAACAAATGTAATGTAATGATCAACGCACCTTTTTTAGACACATCAACCCTTTACTCAAAAAATGACACCTTGGTAAAATATTTTAAAATTTATTAAAAGAGTAAAAAGCTTTCAAAAAGTAAAAAGTTCCGAAAAATCTCAAAAGGACAGTTGTAGTACAAAAGCAAAACAGCAATTCAAAGCAAAGGATTAAAAAATAAGGCAGATATTTCCCATATCCTAAAGAAAATAATAAAGATCTAACTACGCTCAGTTCTAAGTGATCATGATGCAAAGCTAACCTGAAAGTATATTGCTGGCTTTCAGAGCTTACTCTAAGGAAATTACATAGCAGAAGCTTCCCTAACAAGAATTAAGAACTAACTGAACTAACTAAATACATCTCCTATCTGGCTTCAATTAGTTATTCTTCTCCTTGTTTCTCATCCTAGAATTAACCAATCAGGCAACATTACATCATAGCAATTAGTTTCCCCCCTCCAAAGTCTTCTTTCCCATGAGAATGATTTGTTGCCAATTAGCATGGAATGTATATTGGGTGTTGTGTCTTCTCCACTCCTTCCCATCCTTGGATGTCTCTTTGCCAGTTTGCCTTATCAGCTACCTGTGAAAAGACAGGTCAGAAAAATGAGGCATTTTCTTCTCATATTTTCTTTATTCCAGATGTTAACCCCTTTCCTGGGAAAGTGAACAGTCCTGCAGCCATCTTTAAGTCAAGGCCTACTTTCTCTAGTGCAGGGCTCCTCAAACTTTTAAAGCTAGGGGCAGTTCACGGTCCTTCAGACTGTTGACGGGCTGGACTCTGCCTCCACCTCCACCTCTGCTAGCACCGCCACCACCGCTGCTGCCACCATTTCTGCCTCCACCACTTCTGCCACTGCCAACTCTGCTTCTGCCGCTGCCACTGCTGCTGCCGCTGCACCCTCTGCTTCTGCCAAAGCCACTGCCGCTTCTGCCACCGCCACTTCTGCCACCACTGCTTCCACCACCGCTGCCTCAATCCTTGTCCCCTCCACTTGGCTTGCCGTGTCCCTATCAGCACTCCATTGCAGGGGAGATGTTGTAAGAAGCTGCTGTACACACATCGGCCTCGCTCGTCCATCCCTTCTGGCAGCAGCTCCTTACAACATCCATCCTCTTACAAGCACCAGCAGAAACATGCCAAGCCAAGTGGAAGGGACAAGGATTGAGGTGATAGCAGACGTGGTGGTGGCCACCACTGCAGTAAGGGTGAAGGCTGGCTTTTTTGATCCCGTGGGCTTGATCCAATCTGTGGGCCATAGTTTGAGAACCCCTGCTCTAGTGCAGTACATGTACAGTATATTCAATGTCAAGATTTGCATAGTTAATGCATGCTGAACATGAAACTTGCATAAATGTATTATTTTGACATGGAGGCACCTCCTCCATATTCCTTCCAGCACTATGACCTTTCAGAATAAATGTTCAAATAGGTATTTGTTAACGTAATAAATGTACAGGTACTTCTTAAATGCTGGATGTGTTCAGGTTCACATTGTGAAAATATACTAGTTTTGTAAATGCCAATTTACAATGAGGAAACTAGCATGTATTCAGAGAAGTAGATAGCATGGACCTCTCTCTATTTTCAGACTGTGTAGTTGCCGGAGAGCATGTCTGCTCTATATAGCAATTTCATTTTCTTCTTATCCTGGTAACTGAAACAGAACTGCAAGTAAAATGCATTTCCCCCCATTTAAGCTACTTTTAGACTGATTTTACTATATTTTCAGCATTAGCTAATGAAAGGGACAGTTTAAGGGAACCTTGTGCTACTGTACCTCACACTCCCCCCCCCCACTGTTGTGTTTTTATACTTTATTCTCTGCCAATTTATTAAGAGAATTTGCTGTGTAGATCTGATTGGCACATACATCTGCAAAATATCTTTAGGTGTAATATACAGTGCAATGGATGAGATAACTCTCTTAAATTTGTCCAAAGCCTAACGATCTTTGGACAAAAGGAACAATGAGTACAATCTGTATTGTGGGTCCTATCTAGATGGGGAAAACTCTGCTCTAGTTGGTCATAATTCTTCTTAGGGCTTCACATCTACTTTGCAGAACCCTCTTCTTCAAAAACCACTTGTTTCTAGAAGAAACTTAAATGCATTTTGATAAATCATATCATCTCATCAAATTGCCTCTTAAAATAAAATATTTTTAAAATAAAATGTCAAGGCCATAATCAAGGGCTTCTGACTGGAAGCCTCTGATGTGGAAATGAACTTTCCACTGAAGGCACCATAGTGCTAATTGCTGCAGCTACCTCCAGAACAATGCAATTCAGCTTTTCAGCAGGAAAAGCTGGGTAACACCAGGGCCTTTAATCTATGAAATCCCACACAACACTCCTGCATTATGTGGACAGCAAATTTAATATAGAAATGAATGTGCACAATTGTCTATTTTTAGTGAAGTATTTTTCTCTGTGAGGATGAAGTCAGAGAGATCTCCTATTTTGAGCCATGTAAGTAACAAACAGAAATATTTAAGGCATATCAGGAAATAATAAAATAAAATAAAATAAAAATAAAAAACATTGTGGCACTTTGAAGACTAACTGCTATATTTTTAATGTGAGCTTTTGTGGATGAAATCCACTTCATCAGACTTGATCCACGAAAGCTCACATTAAAAATATAGCAGTTAGTCTTTAAAGTGCTGAAACTTTTTTGGTTTTTGTTTTCTGATATGCCTGAAACACAGACTAATACAGCTACTATTCCAAGAAATTCTTGAGCAAAATATTTCAACTTGCACCTTGTCCAGTTGCTCTGGTAAAAGCTCATTTATATATGAAGCTGGAACACATGCACTTCAGTTTGATAATTGATTTGATTTAAAAAACAACAACTTTAAAGCAAACTTATTTGCAGAACGACAAAGAATGAGACAAAGACAGAGAAAAGAAACCCCTCCTTGAAACAGAACTGGAGTTACACTTCATGTATTAATAGGATTAGTTCTTACTGTGCTAGAAATTTCTACTGATCTGTAAAGTGGCACACATATTTCTTGAGAAGAAACTTGAGTCACTTCTCTATTCTCCACACTCCGGTTTTCATTTTCATTTAACAAACATATTGTGTTGAACTCTCCAATGAAAGGTTCATAACAAATTATAGGCTTTCATTGTAGAGATTTTCAGTGAACTGGGAGGGTAGAATGGATCATTTTAACCACTGTGAGGAATTCCAATCTTGGAGGAGAGGAAAAACCCCTTGAACAATGGAAAAGAAAGTTGGGATCAATAGGAGGAAATTTTGGGGGGTTTGTGGTCTGCATTTATTATTACTGACTGCCAGACTATCTATGTAACATATTGGCAGACTACCTGTATAAGTGCATGTAAAAAGTCAACCACCAAATTAATGACTCATTTAAAATACAGCTTACTCTGAGCTTCGGTTAATCAATTTGAAGGTAAACATAGTCCCAAGAGCAGATGTATCCCTGAAATTTCCTGTACCTGTGGGTAGAGGGTTTGTGTCTTTAGCTAAGGCTGCAAACATGACAGTTATTAGAAGTAAAACTATGGGATTTACTTTTACAAAAACACAGTGAGAAATGGCGAAACCTGTTCTGAAGAGGACACATTGTGCTAATATTTCATATGAGAGAGGATATTCCTCAAGTGTATTACTATGAATCTAATGTTATTGTTCAAAATCATTTTGAAGAAGAGCTTGTGGGAAATTTGGAAATAAAGGTGAGGAGAAAGAAGCAGGAAGGCACCTCTATAATTCTGACATGTTGAACTCCTGATATGAGGATAACAACAGTCATAGTAGTATTAATAGTACTGCAAACAATTCTGTTTCCCAATGAATATATGATGTGAGGCAATGAATGAGTATAAAAGGAAGTGTAACTGACTTGTATTTCCAGTGTATTGAGAGTTTAGGGGGAAATGGTTATTTTTCCTTTTGCAAAAATGTATGAGTTCTGCCTAATTCTGAAACCCATGCATTTCTCCAGAGGTGCTGGAGATCATCCTTAGGGAAGAGGCTCCCTTTGTGTTCTCTTTTGGTTTCACCAGGCACCACATGTCCTATCCTCTTTGTACCCTCCAATCTTGTAACAATACATTTTCACCTTTGCTATAATGCAGGAGCTTACACCTGGGGTGGCGTTGGGTCGATGTTTCCTGCTCCAGGAGAAGGTGGCTGCCTCTCTCTGCTACCCTGGACCTAGGGCTGGACATTTTCTGCTAATGAAAGAAAAAACAAACAAACAAACAGGAAATACATATGTACGTATATTTAAAATGATTGTTTTATTTTTGAGGAGTGGAGCGCAAATTTCTAAAGGCCTCTAGGAGCAGACTTTTTAAGTACAAATAATTTTTAAAACTATTTTAAATAGGGGAGGAGCACTAGGGAGGCCTTTGGAGGGGGCCTTAAACATCTCCCTGGAGGTTCCTATGTAGTCTTGTTCTCCCATTTTACAGAACTGTGTGTATCCATATAGGCATTTTTCTACACTATAAATAGAGAAGAGAGAAAAGGGTGACTCAGCCTTCCATCCTTCCAAGGTTGGTAAAATAAGTACCAATCATGTTGAAAGCAAAATGCTAATTACCATATTTGCGGGTGTATAAGACGCATCAGAGTGTAACATGCACCCCTTTATTACCAAAATAGCCCACTATAGGCTATATATACAGTACAAGACACACTCCATTTTCCCAGTGTATTTTAAGCGGGGAGTGGGGCGCTACGGGGTGGTATACAAGTGTAATTGCAAACAACAACAACAACAATCCAGACAGTGGTCTTGAACTTGAACGCCTTTGTCTGGGGATAGTGTAAGACTAACTTCCCTCCATGCAGTGTTTCTGACTGGTAGACCAAGAACATATTGGGGAGGAGAAGTCTAATTGCCAGGTCTGTTTATTAGGATAGAAAGACACACTGTACCCCATACTCTCCTGCATATTGTTTTTATCAGGTTGAAATCGGAAGGATCTGATACATTCGCAAGGGCCCAGTGTGCACTGTTATGCTGCTTGGTTTTGATAAAATGTGGCATTGTACTTAGTGTTCTTTAGCTACGTCAAACCTTGCTTCACAGCTAATACATGGCTTGGGTCCATACCACAAGTTGTGCAACTTTCTCCAGAAAAAAATATTGCTGCTTCTTAGGGATTAAGATCATTATTTCAATGTGAACTTTGTGAAAGAGAGGAGGGCAGAGGTAAAAGAATTCAGACACCACCACCACACTTCTGCTGCAGATTCAGAATAGGAATAAGCAGTGGAAGAAATAAGCATTCATTCCTCCAGCAGTTTCTCTCCTGGTTTACTCTATTTTCATTTAATCTTCCTGCGTGTTCTCTAAACTGGGTGTAAAAAAAATTCCAACACATCCCAGAGAAGTTCCTCTTTGCTAGGGTGGCTAGGTTCTGTCAGCACCCAACTATGAAATAGGGAGGTTGAGCTTGTGACCTCAAAGAAGCACAGAAGACAAGGAGACTGGTGAATGGTGACCCCAGTGGCCCATGGCTTTGCTCAAAATAGCACAGTGGCCAACTATTGGTGCACCAACCGGGCAAAAGTAAGGAGGGGAGCCTGGGAGACAGCCGGCGGGTCCTTGCAATCAGACATGGCATGCTGCTTGGAGCAACACACAATCTCCTTCATGCTGAGTCATTGTGGGGTTGTGCAAATCAGGAATGGGTTGAGATTAGGTGCTTAGGCTTTAAAATAAGTTCACAAAGAAAAATCAAAGTCTCTTTTCTCCAGCACCATTCATCCAGAGATTTGTCTCTCTTTCTCTCTGGAAAATAGAAGAAACAACAATTCCCTAAGTTTCCAGCTGGAACAGTGGCAACCCGACTTACCGAAACTGTCTGCCTTGATTAGCCGATTTCACTTTGTTGAAATGATAGGAGTAGCCTGAACCTGTAACTGTTGCTTGGAACATGAACAGAGGTGTACTACAACACTTATGTTTTATTTCAGGCTTCTGCTAGCCATCTAGTTCAGGAGTCCCCAAACTATGGCCCGGGGCCCAGATCTGGCCCCTGACACCAATTCATCTGGCCTGCAAAGCCCTCGTCACTCCTGGAAATGGAAGTAAAACATGCCCATATGGCCACATTTTACTTCTGCTTCCAAAACCGACAAGGGCTTCGTTGGCTGGATGAATTGGCATCAGGGGCTGGATCCGGCCCCCAAGCCATAGTGACTATCCCCCTGAACCACATGACTGGCCCATGGTCCAAAACATTTTGGCACCCCTTATCCTAGTTGGCCATGGTGGAAAGAGATTGCTGGATACAATAGGCCTTTGGCCTCATCCAGCATGGTTATTATTACATTCTATGCCTTGCCAAATAGAACAACCCATACCAAGTGAATGGGACCACCAGTAACTGTTCAGACCAAGCTTGTTGAAGATAATGTTCTTCCTTCCTTCCTTCCTTCCTTCCTTCCTTCCTTCCTTGCTTGCTTGCTTGTTTGCATACTTACTTGTCAGTTCCAAGGATCAGGAGCTACACAATAGTAAAATCTCTACAAATCATGATTTATAGCAGAAGCTACATATTTACTCAGATGTAAGTCACCCTGGTTGCAATGGGACTTGACTCCAAGTAAGTACAGACAGGGCTTAAAATAGTTTTGAGCAGCTGTATTCCCAATAAATAACATTTCAGGCTTCAGAAGGCTCTTTGAACAATTCACTATTGTATTATAGCTGTTCATCAAGCAAATTAGGTTAATTAAATTTATGCTCCTGCATAGAACAATACTGAAAGTTAAGAGCAATGAAATCAATACTCAAACCTTTAAAGGCACTCATACAAAATTGCCAGTATCTAACCTAAGAGTTTGGATTTTTATTTCCAAGATAAAGGGACATGTCTTTTTTTTGAATATTTCTCTGAGCACAAGGAAAAGGGGCAACAGAGGATTGTTATCCATAAGACTAAAACCAGCCATGAAGGCACAGTGCTAACTAGACTTAACCTGGGGGTGTTTTCTATTACAGTCAGTGAATTTTATGTCTGGGTTAGTATGTTGAGCAACTATTGATTCTCCAGAAGTCTATTTGCTTCAGGGCAAAATCAAACTTCAGGCATATCAACTTAATCTGCAGCCAGCAAAGTTTGCATGCAGTGTTTTGGTTTATAAAATTCCTGACTCTTCTCATCATTATTTGTACAATGTCACATCCACTCTTTGGCTAATATGACACCCACACAGTGAAGCCAATTGTTCTGTTGTAGCAGGTTCATAAAAACAAAAGGTTAGCAAAAAATCCTTTTGTACAGGAAGGACATTGGTGACTGCTAGGTGTAAACAGGAACAGAACATTTGAAAGAAGGCCCCACAAATAAAATAAAAGCTTCACTCTCATGTCATAACAGCTGTAATCTACAAAAGCCTGTACAGTGGTTCAATTCAAACTAAGTACTGGTACATAGATTGCTAGGGATTTGACATTTTTTTCTTATTGTTCCGTCATAGTGATGGCAAAACTTTGCACTCCAGATGTTCTTGGACTTCAATTACCAGAAGCCCAAGGCAGCACTCCTGGTGATCAGGGCTCTTGGGAATTGAAATTCCTGAACACATGGAGTGCCAAGTTTCACCTTCACTAGTACAGGAGTTAGAAAAGGAAAGGGTAGGGAACCTGTGATTGACAGGTAGGGTGATATTTGAGAATATTGATTAGATATCCATCACCAAAAAAGGAGGAGAGACATGCTGAAAAAGGAAGACAAAGAGGGAAAGGAGCACTAAAGGACATAAAAAGAGGGTTTTCTTCACACACAAAATGAGGATATTTGTGTGTTAAATTTGCTCCTATTAATTTAAACAAACATATGCAAATAACACCACAATTATACATTGTTACCATAATTTAAGTGTGGACATGCATTACCAGAAAACAAGACAATTTTAAAATGGAAGTCTGTCCTCCCTAAAGGAGGACATATGGCACCCTTCTTCAGACATTCCAATAGGTCCGAAAAGGAAATAAAATGCAAAAATGTGAATTTCTCTTACTGAAAATATTTAGGACTGTCAGGTCAATCCACCCTTAAAACAGGATAAAGGGTCTCCTCTGTCTTCTTGGCCTCCAAAACATGTTTCAGAAAACAGGAGTTGATGCAGCCTGGAACAAGTCATGTGAGTGAAATTGACCCTAGTGACCAGATGTTGGGCAACCTCGAGTTTATAATGTTAGACTGGATGGCTCTAGGTCAGTGGTCCCCAACAAGGGGTACACAGCCCACTGGTGGACTTCAATTCCCAGAAGCCTCAGTCAGAACATTGCCTGATCAGTGCTTTGGGGAAATGACTTAGGCTTCTGGGAACTGAAGTCCAAAAAACAGCATTTGGGAAACACTGCTCTAGGTCAATCACTTCCTTTCATCCTAACCTACCTACTTCACAGAGATGTTGTGAAAATACAAATGAGGAGGAGGACCACATTAACTCACTTGAGCCCTTTGATAATATCAATTAGGTACAACAACGAGCCCCGTAGAATGGATTAAAATCGTTGTATTAGGTACCTGTGTGTGTGTGTGTGTGTGTGTGTGTGTGTGTGTGTGCGTGTGTGTGTGCGTGTGTGTGTGTGGTTTTAGCTGGTAAAAATCGCACACACTGTGAAGCAAGGGCTCCACAGTGTCTTTGGAAGATTTCCACCTGCCCTAAAAAAAAAACACTTAAAAAAACACACACACATACACACATTGTGTGTGAGAGAGTGCGAGTGTGTGGTTTTTTTAGGTCGTGTGTGTGTGTGTAAGTGCACACACATGCGCACACACATGCACACACGCACACACACACAGACACAGGTAGTGTTTTTTTTAGTATATAAAAGATTATATCACCGCCCACTCGCCACAGCGACTTGGGGTGGCTTACAGTCAACATAAAAATATAGCTTAATTAAAAACATCTTTAAGCAAACCCCTGACAGTCCCCAGCTAATGGGTTATTTACAGTGGTCCTATATTAGCCAGCCCAGGAGCGGGGGACTCCTGTCATGGCACCCCACACCCACTGGGCCAGCCAGGTCTTCAGGCCTTCCCTGAATGCTGACAGATCTAATTGTAAGCGGAGTTCAGTCAGCAGGGGGTTCCAAAGGCATGGGGCAGTCACTGAAAAAGCCCTCCATCCAGCGTTAGAGAGGTACGCCTCTCTCGCAGTTGGTACCCTTAGAGAGCCCTTTCGGTCTGCTCTAGTGGGACAGGCTGATGTCCTCGGGGTAATGTGGTCTCTTAAGTAACCTGTCCCACAGTGGTGTAGTGTGAGGGCGGGGAGGCCCCACCCCAGGCAGCACTTTTGGGGGGTGGCAAAATTTCACAATAAATAGGACTTTGCCGGCACAAAAGGCCGCTATGGTAGCAGGAATTTGCCGCAGCCCCCGGATTTCCTAGCAGCCGGGGTAAAGAGGCTGCTGCAGGGATGGGCGCTGGGACCCTCCACCACCATCGGCTTCCTGGGCCCCACCCAGGAGGTGGCAAATTTGGTCTATGCCCCAGGCAGCTGAAACCTACGCTACGCCACTGCCGGCCCACTACCATGTACAGCTTTAAAGGTAATGACCAGCACCTTGAATTGCACCCAGAAGCACACTGGTAGCCAATATCTTCATCTCTTCACAACATAATCATTTTCAAAGGCAGCAGTGAGTTCATATCTCCAGACATAATTCATTGAGTGATGAACAATATGCTTGCATGTGTGAACCAGCCCTTAGCAACTCTAGCTGAAGAAGCAATTTGACACCATGACAATCTTTTTCTAGGGTATCCTCAGGCAGTTTGGGTTTATTCCATTTTCTCATCATAAAACTCTGTAGGACAAAAAACAAAACACAATTGTCAAGGTCTGAGTTTAGGAACATCTGACAGGTCGAGCACCGGGTGTTTATTTTAGCAGTATGAACAGAGCTGGTTGTCAGGAAAAAAATGGATTAAGTTATCAATTTGCCATGAAAAAAAGTTGCCAAAGTAACTGTTATGTTGGCAACAGGTTAGCATTTGGGCAGCTGGTGGTTGTTTCTATGATTTTCTTTCTCCATATGGCAGGACCCAACTACCATTTCTGTTAACATTTATTTTAAAATATAGTGTTGTAAATACATATTTGGTTTTCTTCCATACTTCCAATTGTTTTGGAAATCACTCACGTTAGGCAAGACTGATTATGAGTCAAGTTGAGGGCAGTTCACCCATCAATGATCTTACTGCTGTTGGAGCCCTATTGTTTCAATTTGTTCTACACTGAAATGCACACTGGGTTGAATCTAGAGTCTTGTTCTGCCAGCATACCATCTACAAAGCAAGTTCTACCCAGAGAAAGAGGTAATGCATTTGTTTAGGAGAAGTTGTTTTCACACATTATTCCATTTTCCTGAAGAACCAGAAGTCTTCTAGCACTAGAAAGATAAACTAGTTTTTATTTTACATAAGCTTTTGTGTGTCCAAGCATATTGAATCAATGGGAATTTAATGGGACAATTGGTTCAGTAGACCTACTGTAGCACAATTTGCTGTGTTAAGCAACAGGACTTTGGCAACAGATTTGTAGAGTTGGAAGGGATTTCAAAAGTAATCTAGTTTGACCCCCTGTTAGTGAAAAAATCAAAGCATCCCTGACAGTTGTCTATTCAACCTCTGTTTAAGGAAATTCCAGCAAAGGAAAGTCCACCAACTTAAGAAACATTCTGCCGTCACATCATCCTCATTGTCATCATCAAACAACAGAGCTGGAAGGAACCCTATGGATCATCAAGTCCAGCCTCTGTGAAGGAGACACAATGGAGAATCAAACTCCCATTCTCTGGCTCCACAGCCAGATAACTGAAACCTTTATAACTTAGTACTAAGATCTGTGAAAAAGCTAAGAATGTTCCATGCCTATAAAATAATAAAAACATATTCACTGTTGATGAAATGGGAACAGAAATTGAGCAGAAATTTTGGTTAGCACTCTTTGGCAGAGATGGAAGACAGAAACTGTATCATTAGTCAAGGGTTTCTGGGACTTTATCAAATTTAAAATACTGCAACTAACAGGCTGTTATATATATACTGTAATTTACCCATGCCACCTTTACAGAACAAAATACAGAAGGATGGTCAGTAATTCCCAGGCCACTTCATAGAACAAAATAAGTAATTGGCCTCTGACTAGTTCATTCACACCATCCTCAATTAACTAATTAGCCGATGCTGACTGGAAGGCGAGAGGTCAGCATTTTGATTCCCGAGTACTGCAGGATGGAATGAGCTCCTGTCTTTGTCCCAGCTCCTGCCAACCTAGCAGTTCAAAAGCAAGAAATTGCAAGTAGATAAATAGGGACCACTTTGGTGGGAAGGTAAACAGCGTTCGGTGTGCTCTGGTGTCTAGTCATGCCTGCCACATGACCACGGAAACGTCTGCAGAAGCAGGCAGTGCTGGCTCTTCAGCTTTCAAACAGAGATGAGTACTGAATCCTAAAGTTGGATATGACTGGCTTTCAAACAAGGGAAACCTTTACCTTTACTAACCATTTACAACTCAACAGAACCAAACTTCACAGTAAGAAATCTGAACATCAATCAGGGATCTTCTGTTATTACTGGTTGTAAAAAATGCATGCTGATTCGTAAGCCTATCTATTATACTAACCAACCATTGTGTATATCTGTACCTGATATGTAGAAATTGCATTGTTATTTATAAGAAAAAG
This sequence comes from Furcifer pardalis, assembly GCA_030440675.1. Taxonomy (NCBI): domain Eukaryota; kingdom Metazoa; phylum Chordata; class Lepidosauria; order Squamata; family Chamaeleonidae; genus Furcifer; species Furcifer pardalis. The sequence continues at coordinate 70,782,026 of CP126894.1, read as the reverse complement.
TTCAGTTTGATTCTTGACTAACTATCATACTTTAATTGTGAGTTTTTGTATGGTTTTCATTTCATTCATCTTTAAAACACACCAGGACTTCAAAGTTCAATGTAGTAGGGAGTGCAGTAAGTGAGTGATTGAAATAGTTGTTTAATATAGAGAAATAACTTTCTGTTCTCTCAACTGTCTGAAGGATTGTGACCTGGCCCCCTAAAAAGTTTGCTGACCCCTGGCTTAGAACAGGGATTGGCAACCTACGGTCCCTGGATTGGATCCACCCCATGGTGCCAAATCATCTGGCCTCACCCTCGTTCCAGCCGCCACTATCAGCGGCCGCAGACGCATTTATGGCAGCTGCAAACACTTTTACAATACCCACAGATGTGTTTACAGTGAGGAGAACACCCATCTGGCCCCCTCAACTATCTGAGGGAGTGTGACCCAGGCTCCAACCTAAAAAGGTTGCCAACCCCTATAAAGTAACCAATGATTGAAAAGAAAGATTTAAAGCAGAGCTATAGGATGCACCAGCTTCACAATAATAAAGTCAGAAAATACATTGGCTCCAGAGCTATGATTGTGGTAGATCTTCATGACGGAGCAATCATACTTGCAAATGAAGCCTATACTTATTTCATCCTATAGGGCAGTGGTGGTGAACCTGTGGCACATGTGCCAGAGGTGACAGTAACATCCCTCTCCAGGGGCACACGTGCTGTCACCCCAGCACAGAGTTTGTCCCGCCCAGAAGAGTAGCGTGCCTTGGCAGGGCCCCGTATAAAAATTTGTTTGGGGGGCCCTAGGAAGGGTAAAGATTTGTTTTGCTTACGCACGTTGGGGGCCCCCGTAGCCCGGGGGCCCCGTATAATTGATACGGCAGATACGGCGGTAGCTACGCCTCTGGTCCCGCCCCTCTGTCCAGCAACCCAATGGGAGCACTTCCTCTCTCCCCCCAGCACAGTTTGTCCCACTCCTCTGCCCAGAAGCCCAATGGGAGCACTTCCTCCCTCTCCCAGCATTGAGTTTGCCCTGCCGCTCTGCTCAATGGGAGTGCTTCCTCCTTCCCCCCAACACAGATTTCGTCTGGCCCCACTGTTGGGGCATTTGGTCTCAGAAAGGTTTGCTATCACTGTCCTAGAGTAAACAAAGGGATGAAACCTCTTAAGGGACTGTGCTTCTAGTCATGTGCTAACCATGTTATCTCTTCTAGCACATTCTGTGTTTGAGAAAGTACATCAGAACAGAGGTGGAATAAACAACTCCTATTCTGTGTGAGTTTACGTATTGTAGACATTTGAAGATGAATTTGATGATCTAAAAGAAAAGGTGATGGCCATGGAGACGTAAATATGAGCAAATAATTCTGCCTCCCATTTATAATCAATAAATAAATAAGCAATGGTTTGTAGATGAAGAGTGGGAAAAGGGCATTTTTAATTAATTAATAATAACTGTGTGCCATCAAGCCAATTCTGACTTAAGGTGACTATTTCCAGAGTTTTCTAGGTAGAGAATACACAGAAGTGGTTTGCCATTTCCTTCTTTTGGGTGTACTCTTGTATTGAACTCTTGATAATATAAACATCTATTTGGCTATAATAATTTGTTGTTGTTGTTTTTTAGCATTTTGAGAAAATTGATATTTTGAAATAAATATATGCATGCATTTTCTCTCTCTCATACACATACAGCCAAACCACAGTTGTTCTGAAATAAAATCATCTACGTATAATCCCAAATCCTATCTAATAATCAACCACATAACTGCAAAATTGAACTATTTTTGTATTCTGCTGGGGGCTTTTACTTCCAAATAGAATATTTTTTTTAGATACAGAAAGAACTATGTAAGTTCACAGTCAAAATCTATCATTAACATGTGTAATGGAATGCCATTGTTAGTGACTTTCTCACTATGATTAACAAGTTGTATTGATTATTCTCCTGCTTTGTAAATGACTTAATAATTAATTATTCACTATATTAACGAATTCAAACGAATGTGAGTTGTACCACACTTCAGACTTCCCTATTCAAAATGGAAAGGTTGGGCATGAGGCAGGTGAGATAATTGGAAATGGGGGTTTGGTACAACCCCCCCCCCCCCCAACTCTTATGTCCTCCATGACTGAATATCTGCAGGGCTCTGTGCTCTAAAAATGCTCTAAAAAGAGCGGTTATAATCCACAGTGGTCTGTTATATTGGATAGAATGAAAGCTGTAGCTCAGTGGGAAAAACATTTTCCTTTAAAAGAACCATCAGTAATATTTCCAGTTAAGACTGAGAGGGAATTTCCCCTTGAAAGTCACTGCCTGCCAGTATACTCTGTACTGAACTGGGTGGCTCTTTGGTCTGACATTTTGCAATGCACCTTCCCGTACTGATAAAGAAATGAAATAAGCAATATGTGGGATTGTCAGTCCATGCTATAGAGAGCAGGTGTGCCCAAACTATGACCTGTGGGCCTGGATCCAGCCCCCGACACCAATTCATCCAGCCTACACCACCCTCTTCACTCCCAGAAGTAGAAGTAAAATGTGCTGGCACATTTTACTTCCACTTCCGGGAGCAATGAGGATGGTGTGGGCTGGATGAATTGGCATTGGGGGCCAGATCCAGCCCGTGGGCCATAGTTTGGACACCCCTGGTTTAAGCAGAGAAAATAGCAGCTTAAAATCTATCCTGTTGCAAAATAGATTACAAGGCATGTTTTACTTCTGCTTCTGGTGGGAGGAATCACGTGACTGGCCTGCAGCTTGAAAGGTTTGGGCACCCCTCATGTAAAGGATAATATGGAAATCATACAAGTGTTGTTTTTTTAATAGATGACAAGTTCCTAAATAAGAGCTGTAAAAAGAGGTTACCAAGAGGTGGATAACAACGAAGAAAAAGGAAGCAAGCAGATTAAACTCATGTTGTAAATGATATAAAATCCAGCATCAAAAGAAACTGCAAAATAAGTATTGTGAAGATAGGACTAAATTAAAGTTTGGAACTTTAAGGAACATTATTTACTTCTGTTTGCTGCAAAGGATAATCTGAAACGGGTGGAGGACTATTATACTACAGTCAAACCTCGCATAAAGAACACCTCTCTGAATGTTCGCTTCGCTTAACAAAAAACAACAACCAAAAACTCGCTTAACAAATAAATCAGGGGTCACAATCCCACTCCACCCCCCAAAGAAGTCACAATTGGTCACTTACAATGGTGTTTCGCTTAAAGAGCAAACTCGCTTAAAGAGCAGTCCTGTGGAACGCATTATGCTCTTTAAGCGAGGTACAACTGTATTTTCAATTAACATCTGTCAGGCAATTATATCTAACTTTCTAATCTTACACTTGTTTGTCAGCATATCTGAACTATTTAATTGTAAGAACACCTATTACTAAGAAACGAGGCAGCTTGGAGAAAGATTAGACTGGGAAAATGATTAAAAATATGTAGCTTCTTGGAGCTACAATAAAGAAAAAAACCTATGCAACCACAATTTTTGTTGTTATTCTGATATGATTGTTAGTACATTGGTGAAAATTGGATGAAGACGGAGTCAGAAAAAAGGTTTGGTTGTAAGACGTTGTCTCTATAAATGCAAGATCTTTTGAAATGCAAATTAAAGATAACTTAGTTTAGATTACCCTTGCTCAAAATCTAGCTGTATCAGATTCTAGGGTTCAGTGTTCATCTCTGTTTATGGCCAAAGAGCCGCACTGTCTGCGTCTGCAGACATTTCCATGGACATGTGGCAGGCATGCCTAGACACTGGAGTGCAGGAAACACTGTTTATCTTCCCACTGAAGTGGTCCCTATTTATCTACTTGAAATTTCTTGCTTTCAAACTGCTGGATTGGCAGGAGTTGGGACAGAGTCGGGAGCTCATTCCATTGAGCAGCACTTGGGTCTCAAACTGCTGACCTTCCAGTCATCAAGTTCAACATCTTAACCACTAAGCCACCACAGCCCCTTTTAACTTAGCTTGCAAGTGAGGGGGGGGGATAGATAGAGCTGAGCATATGGTAACACTGAAAATATGCTTTGATATTTGGAGGGTTTTCTTGGGGAGGGCGACCTTATAGGAGCCAGAAATAATGGCTATACTCTGGGAATTTTTTCACAAAGACTACACTAGTTTGTTGGAGCTAAAACAGGAGTGTCTTATTATACTTTAAAGACAAATATTGTGGGGTTTTCTTCTGACACATGATTTTATGGATTACCACAGTAGAAAGAGATTAAATATAGAGATGAGAAAAATGCAATGTGATGGAAATGAAAGGAGTTCAGGATGTTGACAGTCAGTTAGGGGCTATTGACTACTTTAGGGAGAGAAGGAAATGAAAAGTGGGCAAAATGATTTGAAAATATACTGCAAATGGCTATTCACAGGAAAAGACCAAATAACTTCAAGATAAGATTTTCTAGATTTGTTGAGGATGTTGTTGACTTCCTGATATATATGGTAGCAGATGAGTGTTAAGACAAATTTTAATTGTATGGTTTTGAACACCCTATTCAGATTGTCTTATCTCAGAATATTTCCAAAATTGCTGTGAGTGGAGAAAATGAGTTAAACTGCTTAGAAGAATGCACTGGATCTCTCACTCGAAAATGTGTCTCTCAAAAAAGAGCCAAACAGTTCAATGGGTTACAGAATTTCAAAAGGCTCAATAGGTTTTGGGTCCTGAAAACAAATGGTTGAGGTCCTTTTCCATGCAACAAATACATGTAGCATGAGCAGAACTTGGAGAAGATGGGGTGTGTGCTCTCTACAATTCCCAGACTCCCCCACTGGTACCTTGATGATTCTACAAACAAACAAACTTTTCAAAGCTCTGAGAATGGGGATGGGTGTAATTCCACCATAAAACACCTGCCTAACTACTGTTCATTCATAATGCGCATGAACTTTGCCCTGTTTTGATTCTCAAATGAAAACAGCCAGTGTGATGTAGTGCTGGATTGAGGCCAGAAACAAAGATTAGCGATAACCTGTGAGTAGAAGAAAACCTTTTTCAGTTCTAATTATGTTCTGTCTCCAATATTTTCTGAATTCCTATTCAGGTGTAACTAAAGTTGGTGCTCTAAAATATTTTTAAAGAGGAATGCCTAGCCCTTCTTCCTTTAATTTTACTTTCATCACACTCTCAATGCCTGATATGAAGAGTAGAGGTTCTACAGATCTGTAGACTTTACAAACAACTTGTGCCTTAGCAAACTGTGGTTATTGTTCACATGTAGAATTTATAAGTGGACATGTACCTATGTGACAACGGAGGAGAGATGGGCTAGACCCTCCCTCTAAACATGTTCTCAACGCTGGCTTTAGTAACTCCTGAATAGGGCTTTAGGATCAACTAGCTGTATATTTTGTGTTTTTGTGTATATGTGTGTGTGTGTGTTGTTGTTAGCCGCCCAGAGTTGCTTAGGCAAGTGGGGCGGCATAAAAAAAATTGAACAATTAAATTAAATTAAACTAGGGAAAAGCAGTTTTCTGTTAATTCTGAGTCATAATTAGTCATGGTTTGATTTTATTTTAAATGACTGTAGGTTTTAGCATGTTTTGATTTAATTCATATTTCCTTTCAAACTAGGCTACTTTTAAAAATAAACAGTTTTTTAAAAACATGATTCAAAAATTAAAATCTATATTTTAGTTTTTTTCTAAAAATATTATGGTTAGGTCACAATTTTTTTAATGATACTTAGAGTGTTCCCATTTTAATGTGTTGTTCTAAAAATATTCATTAGATCCAACAAGGACTTCTGACTGAGCTGGATGTTAGGGATGAAGCTGATGTGGCCTGGTTCAGGAGTCACCAATAATTTGATCTAGATTTACTTAGAATCAGAACTTGGAAGATGTAAGTTACTTGGTTACTTGGTTGATCCAGATTTTACACATCAGGCTGACGTGGTGGATCGAAAGCAAATTTTGTAATTATTTTTTAGGAAAGGATGGATGTCATGAAATTATTTTCAAAAATAGCATGAATAGGCTCAGCATTACTTTTTTTTTGTATAATCAGTTATGTTTCCTAGTTACTTTCAAATAATAGGTGAAGGTAAAGGTTGTTCTTGCTTGAAAGCCAGTTGTATCTGACTTTAGAGTTCAGTGCTCATCTCTGTTTATAGCCAAAGAGCAGACGTTCCCGTTGACATGTGGCACAAAACAGTTTAATTTCCCACAGAAATGGTACCTGTTTATCTACTTGCAATTTCTTGCTTCTGAGCTGCTAGGTTGGCAGGAGCTGGGACAGAGATGGGAGCTTATTCCATCATGCAGCACTCGGGTCTCGAACTACTGACCTGCTGACCTTCCAGTAGTCAAGTTCAGTGTATTAACCACTAAGCCAGTCTCTATGTCAAATAATATAAAACCATTTAAGAAGCATTTTAGTAGAGATTTTTCAAGTTCCATGTCATTGCTTCTCATTCCTATCCCCCCATCCCCCCGGAATGGAATGGAACAGTAATGAGCAACTCAAAAATAAATGCAATGTATTACTTTGAGATGTGGTGTTGGAGGAGAGTTTTGAGAGTCCCCTGGACAGCGAGGAGAACAAATAGGTCAATCTTAGAAGAAATCAACCCAGAATGCTCCCTGGAAAGTCAAATAGTAAAGATGAAGCTGAAGTACTTTGGACATCAAATGAGAAGAGAGGATTCGCTTGAGAAAGCCTTGATGCTGGGAAGGGTGGAGGGCAAAAATGAGATGGCTAGATGGTATTGTAGACACAATGGGCACAAAGCTGAGCGAGTTGAGGGGGGTGGTGGAGGACAGAAGTGCCTGGCGGACAGTGGTCCATGGGGTCGCAGAGGGTTGGAATTGACTGTGCGACTGAACAACAACAACAAAAATTACTTTTTCCAATTCTATAACAACTAATGACCGCAGACCACTTCTCAAATATTGCAGTCAGTACAAGGAAAGGAATACTTTTTAAAAAGTTATATTACAACCTTGGAGGAGAGTTTACTCCTTCAAGTCTGGATCTGACAGATTACCTTCTTACTGCCTCAGAAGGAATGCAGGATGTGCTTTTGGCTCATTGAGCACAGGCGTAGCCTTGAGCTGTGCCTCTGCTGGTCTCAGAAACCAAAAGAAAACTACAAAAGCAACAGCCATAATCTTTTAAGCTTTTGGTCTGAAGGCATAGGTGGAGGAGACACTGAGGTGGATACAGCAATGCACCTTCCTAAGCCTTGGAGAGCATTGGCAAGGTTTTAAGTGCCAGCCTTCACCATCATTTCATCATTTAAGTGCTACCTGAACTCACTGAATAAAAGTTTGTTCCTGTGATGGAAGCTCTGTGGCTAGAAAAGGTGTGGAAAGCATAGGGAGCCCTTAAACTGAGTGAAGAGATGTTCCCAGTCAGCTCACACCACGAGCTGCCTCTGGTGGGAGGGGAGACCTAAAGTGTTGTGATAATAGGATGGTTGTAGGTCCTCCAGGGACTTCAGTGGCTTAGTGGTTAAGATGCTGAACTTAACAGCTGGAATGTCAGCAGCTCGAGACCCAAGTATTGCACAACAGAGTATGCTCCTGTCTCTGTCCCAGCTCCTGCTAACCTAGCAGTTCAAAAGCAAGACATTGCAAGTAGACAAATAGATACTACTTCAGTGGAAAGGTAAACAGTGTTCTGTGTACTTGAGTGTCTAGTCATGCCTGCCACATGCAAACACAGACAGTGCTGGCTCTTTGGCTATAAACATAGATGAGCACTGAATCCTAGAGTTGGATACGACTGGCTTTCGAGCAAGGGCAACCTTTACCTTTACGTAGGTCCTCCAGACCTTCAGCTGAAGTTTCTGTCTGAAGGGCTGAGCAGTCCAAATCTGGTTTAATAGTTAAAAAAAATGAAGAAGACCCTTTCAGTTTCTTGTGAGTTCTTAGCAACTGGACAAGAGAAAAAGCAGCTGTGGTGGTCTCCTAGCCACAGGCTTTCACCCCACAGTGAGATGTTCCCTGTTTCTGTTTTAGGTTATGGCAATTATTTCTAGATGTGTGATATTTTCTGCAAATCTGTCTGCCTTCGCTTTCTTTATTTGGTGCTGCATTTCTTTCTTTTCAGATCATTCATTTTCATGTGAGAGATTGCTCTAGGCTGAAAGGATTTTTGCAGGGGATGCCCAAATGAGGCTCCTTTCATGTCCCCCATCGTGCAGCTCTCGGGAATTGAACCCCTCTTTCCTGTCTCCAAGCCTAGCGCCTTAACCACTAAGCTACCGGGAAAGCTTCTTTTCAGATATGAGTGAAGTACTGGTGGTGATGTGAAATGCTCCCCTGCCCCCCAATATTTGGGGAGCTTATTCATGCTTGCCTGTTTAAAGACCCGTTATACTACTTTTATTTCATAAATAGGTTTTCTAACACTGTTTGCAAAGGTGGCATCATATCAGGGTTTTTTTTTAAGACTGTGCATGAATGGGAGTGCTGTGGTTTGGGCCTTCATTAGGCTCTACTGATTTTCCAGCAGATATTTTTCAGGACAATATCAGAGAGTAAGCAAAACAAAAAGACAAAAAATGTTGTGGCACCTTAAAGACTCACTCCTGTATTTAATGTTAGCTTTCACGGATCAAGTTCACTTCGTCATATATAAGAGTGAGACCTCATGACATCAAGAGTCTCACTCATAAGTCTGTCGAAATGAACTTGATCCATGAAATCTAACATTAAAATACAGGACTTAGTCTTTTAGGTACCACAATGGTTTTGTCTTTTTGTTGTTGTTTTGTTTTCTGTCTGATATGCTTGCATAGACTAACACAACTACCACTTCAAAAAATTCCAGGAGAAGATTCATAGGAATTGGCTTGCTATTTTCCACATATACAAAGACGGCCCTTTTCAATGGATAAGGGACTGTTTGGCTATCACTACATCTAAATGCAGTGTGAGGTATAGTTTCCCCCTTACCCGCTATGGTCTACTGATACTTGGACTGGTACTTCATCTTAGCTTCCAGGACTTTGTGCACATGCATCATGAACTTCCAACTTGCTGCTGTAGTTTAATGAGTCTAAATAATCAAGCGTTTAGAAGGCAATGAGCTCTGCAGTGCTGATTCTAGAACAGCAAGGGTACCTACTTAGTCACAACTCAAAGATTAGTCCTAGGTAACAATTAAGATAAGATTGACCATCTGCAATTTCATGTGGTACTATATAAATAGTCTTTCCTATAGTGGAAACTCTAGATGTTATTGCACAACCACTCTCATCATTCTTAGCCTGGATAGCCAAAAGAGAGGTTTAATGGGGTTTGCAGCCCATCAGTGCCTGGATAGATATTTAGGGGTTGAAGCCAGACTTCATCTACACAGAGAGAAGAGATATATCTCTTTTTCAATAAATATTCAATTTCCATCTCTGTACCCACTCTGTCTACAGAGACAACAGCCACTGTATCTGGCCACACACACAAACGCATTTTGCCTCTTCCCCAATCCTCTGTACCACCAAGCTTGACCAAGAATTCTAGGGAACTAAAAAACTAACCAACAGATAGGCTTCTAATCCAAGAACATTTGGAGCACCAAGTTTGGGAGCCACTATCTTAAATTACTCAAGCAGGAAAGTAGAAACAGATGCCCTGACTCTTGTTTGCTTCCAGTTAATTTGGAGATAACCAAGTCCTTCTCTAAAACCTCAGAGGACTTACGATAATTTCAAGAGGTGATCCAATGTACAAGGGAAAAAATCCCATGTCCCTATGTAGGAAAGAATATCTTCCTTGTTTCCTCTTGCCCTCCTTTCTTTTATGTATTCAGACAGCTCAGGCACTCAGGAGTGACAAAGACGATGTGAGGGGAAAGGGTGGAATATATGTTTCTTCCCCCTTCCCCTCCTGTTGACCTGCTGTATTCTACTGCTACCTCCTTCATTGTTGTTCTACCACCGGGGAAGGTGGTTGGAAGGGTGATCGTTTAAAGGGATGAGGAATAGTAGCAACTTCAAGGGAGGAAGAAACTGGTGGAAAAGACTTGAGAACTTTTTCCAGACTAGTCTCAAAATCAGAGTAATGGAGTGATTACTGAGATGGACTGCAGTGGCTCAAGTCACTAAGACGCTGACTGGGAGGCGGAAGGTCAGCAGTTCGATTCCTGAGTACTGCAGGATGGAATGTAGATAAATAGGGACCACTTTGGTGGGAAGGTAACAGCGTTCCATGCACTCCGGTGTCTAGTCATGCCTGCCACATGACCATGGAAACGTCTGCAGAAGCAGACAGCGCTGGCTCTTCGGCTTAGAAACAGAGATGAGCACTGACCCCTAGAGTCGGATACAACTGGTTTTCGAGCAAGGGAAACCTTTACCTTTACCTACTGAGATGGAGGCACCAGTCCCTAGTGAGCCACAAAATCATGATGTGATCGTTAGTAATCACTTTTAGTTTTACCTACCTCTCTGGGTTGTTGTTTTGAGGCTAAAAGGAGGATGTTGCCTTGCGTTCACTGGAGAAATATGAATGAATGAATGAATGAATGAATGTGAGGCTGCGGATTGAATGTGAGACTTTCTTAATGCTAGGTATGTGTGCTGCCACTGAGCTTTAGCAACTCTACAAGATCAAAATCCTCTATTGGTTCAACAAGGAGATGGGCAACTTTGGAATTACAACAGCTTATCACAAGGCTATAATTCTATTTTAATATAAGAAGTACATTTCATTCTATAAGAGACAAAGCCGTCCCAAAGAAAGTGTTTATCACAGTCCCATCATACAATGTATAAGGAACCCTTTACAAAAAGATGATTAGTTAAACAAGTGGGAAACAATTTTAAAAAATTAGGCCTAAATCTCATTATTTTAAAATGTCTCTCTCTCACACACAAAAAATCACATAAGTAAACAAAATCAAATTGCAAGGAAACTTCTCCCTCTTATTTGCAGAACTGAATGGCTTTAATTATGTAAATTTAATTTACTCACCCTGAGTTTTATTTATATCGATCATAAATGATACCAAAATTTTCAGTATATAAGATTTTCTTTATTAGTTATATGTATATGACATTTATATGAGATATGAAATACAGTGGAACCTCAGTTAACAAATGGCTCGGTTAACATAACAATTGCACAACAAAAGGAAATCCATAGAAAATAGTGGCTCAGTTTACATAATTTTGGGGGGAATGGATTAATTGGTTTTCAATGCATTCCTACGGGAAACCTTGTTTCAATTAAAGCGAGGATTATCAACCTATGGCCCATGGGCTGGATGCGGCCCACAGAACCATTTCATGTGGCTCCCCACCGCCTTCACCACACCAGGAAGTGCCATGTGGTAGAGGAACGGCAAAATGGCCATCTGACCCAGCCCCTGAGTTAAAACGTTTGACAACTCCTGGGTTAAAGTATTTTGGTTTTCAATGCATTCCTATAGGAAATAGAGGTAAAGTAATTTTTGCTGTAAGAAACGTCCCAGAGAATGCATTAATTGTGTTAACTGAGGTTCCACTGTACAATAAATTCTTGTTGTTTAAGCAAATTGAGAATAGTAATCAATCAATCAATCTGTACTACTCCAGTAAACAACAGCAATGTGAAATAGGCTAAGGAACATCAACATCACTTTGTTACCATCATGGTCAAGGTATGCTGTCACTCACAAAAACACAGACCATCCAAATTACAACCTAAACCTCATAGCAGTCTACTTGTGTCTGTTCATTAGTGTATCACAGCCATGCATGCACTGAGAATCACCCACTATCCAACCTGTTATAGATGGCATTTGAAAATCTCTGGCAGAAAAGCAAATTAAGTTTTTCTTTATTTACCATTGTGGTTAGTTATAGCTCAAGACACCCTTGGCCATGATGAGGTGTTTCTGTCAGTTCAGGAGGTTGACTTTTAATACTAATTGCATGGCCATTTGCATTGACATCTAAGTATCAACGGCTTATTTCCTCTTCTTACGATGTTATTCCTCCAGACTAACAAATTTTTCATGCTACATCCCCAAGTCAGACTTTGAGACATGATTAATTACAAAACTACAGCAAGCTGATGTGCCCAGTGCAGATTGAGTTTGCTCCTGTTAGAATAAACAAACACCCTTCTTAAGGATGCTTTGCTTCTTTATGTATGTGATGATTTCAGTTCCCTCTGTATTGTTTAAGGCTGCTGCTTGGTAAAATGAAGGAGCTGATTGACAGATGAGCACTGTGTGAGTGACAGCAAAATTATTGTAACTGTTGAGAAGAAAGAATCTGCCCCATGGAATTTTGTAATGATCAGCTGCTTTTCTTAATCCACACGGGGAGGAGGAGAGAGTAGAAAATAATGAACTGTCATTTTAGTCAAGTAAGGATGATATGTGGAAAGTATTGAATTAAGAACTTCAGGTTCATCTTGGATTTAATGGGAAGAGGTGGGTTAGGGTCTTTAGAACAGGGGTTCTCAACCTTTTCAAGTCAGGGGCTAGGTCATGTTCCCTCAAACAGTTGAGGGGGCCGGACTGGTTGTCCCCTGGGCATTTACAGCAGCCATAAATAGTGGTTGTCATAAAGGCATTTATGAAGACCATGGACTCATCTATGGCTTTCATTGATGCGTTTATGAAAGCCATGGACTCATTTACAGCTGTTGTAAACGCATTTATGATGGCCGTAAGTAAGTCCATGGCCGATTCTGCTGGTGGTGGTGGCAGCTGGAGCGAGGGTGGGGGGCAGATTATTTGGTGCTGTGGGCCAGATCCAGTCCTCAGGCCATTGGGCCAGATCCAGTCCTCAGGCCATAGGTTGTGGACTCCTGTGTTAGAGTATGTGAAGTAGTTAATTAGGATTGCAAACTACAGGTAGGAGTCTTAAACTGTAGAAAGATAAGGATTAGTTTAGAGCTCTAGCAAGATTGCTCAATATACCTGTGACCTAACTCTTGTTATTTTAAACCCTAACATTTATTTAGTTATAAAATAAAAACACCTTTTGTTTCATACAACAAACATCTCTTTATTATCCAGTAGCAGTTATCAAGTAGCCAACTCCCACGCTGGTTTATTCCAGCATTCTCTCACAGGACTGCTTTGAAATGTGTCAGGAAAATTCAGCTCATCCAAAATGTTGATTTTTGCTGCCTCCTATTAATCTTAAAGCTCAGTGTGAATTTCTGGAAGTTATCATTACATGTAACACCCTAAACATCTTATGTGCAAGGTATCTAAGAGAACATTTCATCTTGTCTCAATGTCAGAGTTGTGAATGGCTGAGTGAAACACTGTACTGGAAAAGTCTTATTATGTGTCATATCTAGCTTGTGGAACTCCCTGCCCGATTGGAGCGGGGTAGTAAATACGAATAATAAATAAATAATAAAATTCAGGAAATCTTTGAAGATTTGGGGAGGGGGCCAGTTAGTTTGTTTTTATAAGAAATCATTGGAATGTGAACTTTTATAAAACCTAAAAACAAGCAAAGAGAGCCATGTGATCATTCCAGAATACAGGTGTAGGAGCAAGTGATACCTTTATAGGATAACAAAAAAATAAAATTAAAATTTCTTTTTTAAAAAACCAAACACTATGTGTGAGCTTTCATAATCCAACAGCTTTCATAATCCAATTGCTTGTAGATAGTATAGGAAAATTATAAATGAGAGTTCCAAAAGTTCATGGCAGATGTCCATGCCAGGCTCTGTTTCTTAGAGGTGAGTTAGGAAAAACAGCAGTCTGTATTGCAGATGTGATTTGCAAACTACAACTCAAGTAGCTGCTGGCTGGATATTGTCCCCTACTCATTAAACAAAGGTAACCAAGTACAGTACTGTATATGCATATACCCCCCCTTACAGATAGTCTTCTTTTGAAATTGTGGGTTAAATTTTAATTTACTCACTAAGATAAAGGTCTCCCTTGCTCAAAAGCTAGTCATGTCCAATTCTAGGTGGTGGTGCTCATCTTCGCTTTTTACAGCCAAAGAACTTGCACTGTCTGCTTCTGCAGACATTTCTATAGTGACTAGATGCCAAAGCACATGGAACACTGTCACCTTTCCCACTGAAGTGGTACCTATTTATCTACTTACAATTTTTTGCTTTCTAACTGATAGGTTGGCAGGAGCTGAGACAGACAATTGGAGCTCACCCTGTTGTGCAGCACTAGGACCCCAATTTGCTGACCTGTCAAACACCCAGTCATCAAACTCAGTGTCTTAACCACTAAGCCTCCACAGCCCTCCATTTTACCCACTAGGTAGCATCAACTGTAGTGAAATTAAAATCAGTTAGTAATACCTGTATTATTATTTCTTCTTTTAACTTTTTTATACTGTTTTAGAGTTTTCACTATCTTGGATAAATACCTCCTCACACATTTTTAAACAGAAAGGGGGACATGATGTTGATGATAATAATGATGATAACAGCATGTAATTGCATTAAAAATTAATTTATACAGTGTTAGGTGGCCCCAGGGTTGAAACAGCAATCCTATTCTTTTCATTACCCATGCAGAAAAAGAAACAAAAAATCATAGGCTAAAGAGAATCTGGGCAAGTGACTGATAAATCAGTTGTCAGACTGTCTGATGACTGAGAGTGGAAACAGCATGCCATTCTCCTGGTCAGTATAAATTCTTGCTTCTCCACAGATCCTGAGGCATTATAGACTGATACACACTTCAGTATAATAAGTGGGACAGCTGGCATAACTCAGATAGTTAAAGAAAGCTCTTCATTACTACAGTTCCAGAGTACTACCAGAAGTAAAACGCTTCTTAGTTTTATACCTAGAAATCACTGGGACAATTGCCAGAATATAGAATTAATTTTATGGCAAACAACTTATTATTAAGACGAAGTATGTGACAAAGTGCACCTGATCCACGAAAGCTCATATTTAAATACAGGAGTTAGTCTTTAAGGTGCCACAATGTTTTTGTCTTTTTGTTGTTGTTTTGCATTGTTTACTCTCTGATATGCTTACACAGACTAACACAGCTACCACTTCAAAAAAAATTATTATTAAGAGTAAGTGGTACCATCTTCTTATTAAAAGTGACCCATTTAAAAAAGAAAGAGGAACTGAATCTCTCTCTCATGTATTTAAAACTGTCCCTTTAAAAATACATAACACCTCCTGGATGGCAGCAGCATACAACCAATAAACGTAAATCTAAAAACTCATCATCAACAGGATACAAAGTCTGGTAATAATGATACTCTAGGTTAATTGACCATAGAGAGGACATCTTTCAATGCCTCTCTATACAATTCCTTTTTAAATTTTTTAAATTTTTTCTTAAATATATACAGAGAGGAAGCCTAATGCAACTCCACAGGGAGGCTGTTCCATAGGGTAGGTGCTGCCACTGAGAAGACTCTCTTCTGAAACCTCTGGAAGGATCAGGTGATGGGGGGCAGCTATGTTTTTTTTTGGGTGGGGAAAGATATTTCACAAGATAACAAGGTCCCAAACCATATAGGACTTTATAAGTTAAAGTTAACACCTTATGCCTGATTCAGTGTGCAATGGGGAATAAGTATAACAATAATTTTGTGTCAGAAATTATTCTGGGTTGAAAGGATTTGTAACTGGACAAACTCCGCTCAGGGGACTCCTGAATGAGGCTACTTTCATGTCCCTATGATCTTTTCCCAGCAAAGTGGTCCCTATTGATCTACTTGCAATTTCTTGCTTTTGATCTGCTAGGAGCTGGGACAGAGACAGGAGCTCATTCCATCATGCATTATCCAGGTTTCAAACTGCCAGCCTTCCAGCTAACAAAGCAAGTTTCTTAACCACTGAGCCACTGCAGCCCCTGGGGAGCCAGTGTAGCTACGCTAGGGTTGGAGTCAAATGATTCAAATTTCTAAACTCCGGAAACCAGCCTGGCTGCAGCATTTCTGACCCATTGCAATCTCCATATCAAGAATAAGAGTGGACCCGCATAGAAAGCATTATAGCAGGCAATCTTGAGATTACCAATACATGGACCAGTGTTGTTAGTGACTACTTATTAGGGGCTCAATCGAGCAATCTGCCAGCGATGGAAAAATGCACATTTGGTCACAGCAGTGACCTGATGTTCCAATTTGAGCGTTGAATCCAGAATGACCTGCAAACTGCAAATGTCCCTCAGTGGAAGGAGGGGGCCATCTAACATGTGCTCCTACCCAACAACAGGAGTTCAGTTTTACTGTGATTCAGAATACTGTACTTGTCTGATTACTAGAAATAAATCAACAAAAAGAACAGCAACAAACCAAAAATCAGAGGTGCCTGTCTTCACTGATGTGTTAGAAAGAGAGCATGCAGTCGTGTAATAGTTACAGCACTAGAGATTTATTAATTAGCCAGCAGTTAAGGAGACCTGCTCAGTTTTTAGAAGCTTGGATCAAGTCAGAGAGCATGAAAATCCTTTTCAGAATAGTGCCAAATATGTGGTGGAGGATCCTATGAATGCATAGTTGACATCAGCTATAACTGGAGAAGCAAAAGGAAGTGATTTCACTGAAAGAAGAGAAAGGAAGCCTAAGAATGCCAGTCTTCATGTAGATCTGAGGGTAGGGGAGAAAATGGGGGAACACATTTAAGTTTTCTATCTTCATACACACTTCACCCGCTATGTTTAGGTCACTTGCTCTATATGCAATAGTGCTCTTTTCCAACAATAACATTATTTATTTTTCTTTTAACATGGAATAGGATATAATCAGGAACTGCAGTGGCTCAAGTGACTAAGACACTGACTGGAAGCCAGAAGGTCAGCAGTTTGATACTTGAGTACTGCAGGATGGAATGAGCTCCCGTCTCTGTCTCAGCTCCTGCCAACCTAGCAGTCTGAAAGCAAGAAATTGCAAGTAGATAAATAGGGACCACTTTGGTGGGAAGGTAAACAGTGCTCCGTGCACTCTGGTGTCTAGTCATGCCTGCTACATGATCACAGAAAAGTCTGCAGAAGCAGACAGCACTGAACCCTACAGTTGGATATGACTGGCTTTCAAGCAAGGGTGACCTTTACCTTTAGGGTATGATCAGATATGAAAGTTCAATTCTGTTACAATTTCTATGGTGCACTTTCCCTCACTGTTATTTATCTATTTGACAGAACTAGGCTTTGCAAAGGAAAACATTGAATGGGATGATGAGAACAAGGTGTCTTTTGGGAGCTATGTGCAACTCAGCAACTGGTTGTACCAGTTTTGAACTGAGTACATTCTGTTAAAAGCATAACCAGAGACAGGCCATGCTCCACCATCTCATCATAATAAATGACACTTTGAGTTAATTATTACTTCGTAATTCTTTATTTAAACTTTGTACCAAAATTCATTTGCAATATACCCTTTCATGCAGAACATGAAAGGCAGTATTGTATGTAGTATGGGTGTGGCAGGATCCTAGGTCAAGTAAGGAATAATTTTGTTTACATGCTTGAGTTGTGCAGTGAATATTGTACACGTTGCACAGATACTCTCTTGATTTATAAGACTAATTATTTACAATAGCTTGTTTGCACAAAGATTCTTGTAATGTACCTGGCTGCTCTGGGCCAGTTCTGTTCTCAAGGGATTACTCCATTTTATGGGTAAAGGGATTACAGTCAAGATGCCAGGTGGAGCTTTGTGAGCAGAAATTCCTGATCAAAAAGGTTTCTGCTGGTGTCTGTGTTGTAGGGCAACCACTTACTTAGCACAAAAATAAGAAGATACATGAAAAAGGGGGAGGGGGAAAGTAGTGTGTGATTTACATAAAAGTAAATGCTAATCTATATGTAAGATGCCAAACTGGAAATAGTAGTCAGAATCCTGATGGGTGAACTTAATTGAAGTTACAAAAGTCACAGCTATTTAACTTAACAAGGTGTCAGTTGGATGCCTGGTCACGTGACTGGCATGTGACCAAGGCACATGACTTGCACCTTGTTAATTAACTGTGGTTTGACATTATGACTTATGTACCCTTGCTTTTTACAAAATAAAATCTTAATAAGATTCTGGCCAATGAAGTTATTATCCACTAAAAATACAAACATCTCAATTTAGTGAGAAGATTGTGGCCAGCAGAACCTGGATGCCTTCTTAATCTGCTCTCCTGATGCTAATTGTTGATAGTCTCTGCTCTTCCTTCTTATGGTCTATAATATTTTAACTTTAATGTATGGTTCTTTACTTTGTGATCCTTATTGTTAAGTATGGGTGAGAATTTTTGCCTTAGTCCACAATTAAGTAACACTCATAAGTTTCTTCCTTTTTTTGGACAGAAATAATTTGGCATTGAAAATGTTTCAATGGCCGGGGGTGGAGGTGGGGAATCTGACAGATGTTCCCTTCCAAATATAGTGTTTGCAGGACTTCTAAAAAGGCTTTCTAGACTTTGGATTTGGTTTCATGTGCATTAGCCATATTAGTGTTGTATTAAGGTTGCCACTTTTTTGGGGGGTGGGGGTGGCATGTGTGAATTCCATCTAGTTTGTTTCCAAATATTTGCTGTGCCTCTTAGGATCAACCTAACTGGAGCTTATTCAGAAGTGTGCTGACCCAACTGGTTCTTAGGCTTCTGCAGATGTAAATTTATATTCTTAAGTCACATGTAATTTGTTATCATTCAGTAACTATAGATTTAGTCAGAGAAACTATTGACTTGAGCTTTTAAATAGATCATTTCCTTATGTCATCGTCATCGTCATCATCATAGGATGAAAGGATTTTTGTGGAAGAAACTCCATTCAGGGGACACACAAAAGAGGCTCCTTTCATGTCCCCAAGAGCTGGGACAGAGACAGGCACTCAATCCATCATGCAGTACCCGGGTCTCGAACTGCCGACTTGCCAGCCTTCCAGCTAACAATGTGAGCTTCTTAACCACTGAGCCACCACAACCCTAATAATAAAAGTAGCAAGCTGTTAGTAGGGGTGCCCAATCTCATTTCATTCTTTTTTAAAATTGTTGCAGGCAGTATTGGAATCAAATCTTATAATGCTACTCACAATGAAGAAATGCATTCCAGACATTTCCCCATGTTATTTCAAATGTTTTGCATGCAAACACACAGTTTAATATAATTAATCAATTAACTAATTAATTAACAAATATTTGGACCTGTCAGTCTGAATATATTTCAGCCTGTCAAAAGTGCAGGGCTCAGTAACCTGTTACTTTTATGTTAATGCACAAACCATGAATGCTTCACTGGAATGTTTATTGTTTTGAAAATGTGTTATCTTCAAAGTGTGCTCACTCCTTATTCTATACAGAAAATCTCATTTTTACACAGAAAGAATAGTTTTGTCAAAGAGCACTCACTCCCTATCCAGTTGCTGGGTTGATCTGTTGCCATGATGAAAAAGGACAACTTTGCAATACATTGTGATCTGCTGAAAGGGAGAAAGACTCAGTTCTCTGTGTGATGGTCTTATCATATGTGTTCTTGATTTCACTGAAATTTCTAGCCAGATGCTTCAAGATTGCTTGCTTGTGAGGGACATCCTGTGGAGTAACTCTGTGCCAGCATAAACCAGATCTGGCACCACAAGCATTTAATTTAAAGTAATGAAAAGCTTCCTATCTCTCATCCCCTGTTGGGTTCTAAGGTTTCCTAGAATTCCCCTTTGCCCTGGGAAAGCCTTTGTGAGCCTTTGTATGTGTGTATGGGAAGCCTATAAAAGTGAAAACCTACTGTGAGATTGCTGCTGCCAGGGTCAGGACAGCTACTGGTGATCTGGAAGTGATTTTTAAAATCATTGAACACTTCCTTTTCCTCATTCTGAGGCTCCCAAAGTGTTTCCCAAGGCAAAAAGGAGCCCAAGGGATCTCTGAAACACCAGTAGGATTTGGGCTAATACCTGTTCAAGCAATTAGTAGTAGAGAACGGATGTCAAAACATTCACTCAAATGGCCATCTCTGGAAGAGGAAGCGCTGGGCACTGAATCCCATTGTTAATCCCAAATTGAGTTGACCCATTAAATTAGCAGATTTTACATAAGAGCTAAATTCATTCATCCATTCAATCAATCTTTATTACGGTCCAAGACCAGCATAATACAGCAAAAGGAACAGAAGTTAAAATTTGGCTACTTAAAATATATCAGGAGACAGAAATTAAAATGAGGGTACAGTACTTAAAATATATTTTAAAAAGGAGCATTTCTGCTCAGAGTTAAGTAGTGGTAAAATTAGTACATAAGATTAATAATGTTACAATCATTACTAAGCCTATAATGTAGCATTAATAGTTTATTTAGCTGAAGGAACTGCCACAAGAGTTGAATTAACAAGTCTAATTTATTTAACAACCATAATCCTTCTGCTTTTCATATAAGGTTAATGTAACTGGCCATGGCTAATAGCAGCTAAGTGATGAGGTGCCAGTGATCATCTCTTTTGCATACTTTGTCATGTACCTGATTATGGAACAGAGATGCATCATGGCCTCTTGCCAGTCAGCTGTGGCAAGTTACACAGGTTGTGCAAACTTGACATTCACATCAGTAGGATTCCAGCTAATAAGTCTGCTCAAAATTATCAGTAAAAGTTTTGACTATCAAGTGGTGAACATAGATGACTTGAAGACGGCTGGATTGTTACTATATCCAAGGATGCTCGGGAAACAACTTCTTGTTCCCTCAGTCTTCAGGGTTGTAGCCTAAAATGAGGGACAACACACTTGTGTGACTATTGCAATCTAACATGTGTGCATGAATGAATAAAGGAGTGAGATTGACTATCTGGATTTCCTGTACTTTATGGCCTAAGTAAATATTAATGTCTGCAATACATATCTTCGTGTCCTAGCACTTCTTTGGGAGTAGGGAGAAAATGGCTTTGTTAAACAGTTTGGTGGCTGACCAGTGGTGGGCATCAGCAGGTTCTTCAGAACCGATAGCAGAAATTCTGGCTGTCCCTGCCCATCCAAGTTTTGAAATAAAGTAGTCCTAATTTGGGTGTAATGTAGGGCTTTCCCCCTGGCCACGCCCACAGTGTGGTAGTAAAAAATTTTTGAACCCACCACTGGGGCTGACTATAGAGGGGACTATCTGCCTTATTACAAAAATGCCTTTATGTGAAAGTCTTCAGGAGAAGGACTCCTAAGAATAACAGGTAAACAGGAGTACTGGAAAGAATTTTCTCTTGTGTGGCTCCCAGAGTGAGAACAGCATCAGTGCCCACTCTTGCTGCTTCTAAGAAAGCTGTGAATGTTTTTAGTGGGCTAGTGACATTGTTTAAATTATTGTGATAATTATAGCTGTAGACATAATGATCCCAATGGTTTCTAGACCCTGTTTGATTGTATTGAATATGCTTTTTTTCCTTTTACTACATCTTATGGTGATTGTAAGACCATAATATTTTACTACATTTTATAGTGATCTTATAAGACTGCAGTTTTAGTAATGAAAAAGTGTGCTATTGCAAGACATTTTTCATCCATCTTATACACGGATTCTGTGTTACTAATCAAAACAGACGGGCAGCTAAATCTTACAACAAAGGCAAAAGGCTAGCTTATATGCTGCTTTTCTAACATTGTGTTTTTATCATTACTCAGTTTATATGCAACTTGTCCACCAACTTTCATTGCATCAAATGTATTTTGTCTTTTCCTGTCATCTACTACTCATCCAGTTCTGGCTCCTTTTACCTAAAAAAGATGTCAAGTATAGATTTTAAAATTTCATCAAAATCAAAATTTAAGGAATTAAAGCAAAACAGATCATTGGACTGCCATGGATTGGAGGTCTCTTTGTCAACAGTGGATCTTCCCCTGACTCAATAAAATTATTGTTCTCTCAAGATAGTTCTTAAAATAATGTCTTCAGTCACCTTACAGAAGTGTATTCCAATCAACATTTGCCAAACTATCTTGTGAATATATTAATTTTTTAAAAAGGACTAGAAATCAGTGTTTCCCACATCCCCCACAGGGGGGCTTCAAGTCCCAGAACCCTAGGTTAGTACATTGGCTGAGCAGTGCTTTGGAGAATTGGCTTAGGTTTCTGGGAATTGAAGTACAAAATACCAAAGTTTGGGAAACACTGGACTAGATACTAACAGAAGTGAGTGCATCTGAGGACTTCCAAATGTTAATGTGTTCCTGGAAGACTGGGGGTGGCCAGCAGGAGATAGATACTTAGTACCAAACTGCAGCTCTCTGCTATATTTAGATTCCTAGTACAGGTACTGTCATATTTTAAGTAGGTTCCTGAGTATTTTAAAATGCATTTATGCAATTAACATCTCATTTAGTTTGGCCCTTAGGGAGGTTTGGTGATAACTCATAAGAGTTATTGACAATTCACTTATCAAGCAAGCAAGCACTATTCTAGTGAGAATTTTTCGTGACTTAATTACTCATCAATGTTTTCTGTTTTCCCATTTTCAAGTTCATGGACAGCTTCTAACAAAGTCATACAGAAGAGTCAGCAGCGTCCTTTCTCCTTCCCTCTCTCCTTTCCACCTTTCCATTTCCTCCTTAGTTCCTGCCTTTGCCTTTCTTTTTTTGCACCCCAATTTATTCTCTCTGCCCATTTGTTAACTTGCCGAGAAGCCAAAACAGAGCGCCTCTCTGTCTATACACCATGTTGGATAATGCACAAGCATTACATAACCCAGTGAGGCATGTAGAAAAGCACATAAGTACTTTGCAAATGAATACAAGGTGTGAAGTAAATTGAATAGCTATTGAGAAATAATATGAAGCACTTTTCAGCAAACGGTGATTCCATTAGGAGTTACACTTCTTTGCTCTCTAATGTTATTTTGTTGTGTCTCTCAGCATCTATTCTGCCTCAATCACTGGTCTGAGACATCATTGAAAAATTGAATGAATTCCATAATATTTTTGCGAGTATCTTGATGTGGTTAATGGCACTGAATTACTAAAACATGAGGAGCCACTACTTAAAGGTTGAAATGAGTCCTCAAATCAGGGGTGGCCCTACATCTAACCTATAAACCACATGTAAGACTCTGTGTCATTTTTAAAAACCCTATCAGTACCTATGGGTCTCCCTAAAGGTAAAGGTAAAGGTTTTCCTTGCTCGAAAGCCAGTCATATCTGACTCTAGGGGTCAGTGCTCATCTCTGTTTGTATGCCGAAGAGCCAGTGCTGTCTGTTTCTGCAGATGTTTCCATGGTCATGTGGTAGGCATGACTAGACACCGGAGCGCACGGAACACTGTTACCTTCCCACTGAAGTGGTCCCTATTTATCTACTTGCAATTTCTTGCTTTCAAAATCCCAAAAACTTTATTTTTAAGAAAGGAACCCAGCATCTTTGTTGAGATTTAACAGATATTGTCAGGAAATGGACCTATTTCCTAATGTCTCCCAAGGCTTGAAATTGCCAATTTTCAGATAGGCCTCAGAAAAAATCCTTTGTCTTCTCTGAGCCTCACAGCTGTGTTACAGACAGCATGTTTTCCAGTATTTCTTATCTTTTTTTAAGTTAGCAGAGCCATGTTATGGCTAGCCCCAGTGCATTCTGTGTGCACATGTATAAACAATGTACTGTTGTTTTGAGAAAGTTCTCTTTGTTACGTGATTGGCTAAGCTGTCCCACCTGGCTGCAAATTCTCCATTTTGGAGAGAAGAAGGAGTTCGTCTCTGATTCTTCATGGATTAAGACCTGTTTTTGATTAGAGAGCTTTTGTTTCTGGATCTCAATGGGCTAACATTCTCTAGCCTAGGAGCTATGCATTTTTGCTCCTTAAAAATGGTTACCTAGATTTGCCTGTGGACTTTATTGGACTGACCTGTGCTACTGACTTTTATGCTTTATGAACCTGATCAATAAATCTTCATCATTTTCTTCTGAACAACGTGTCTTCATTGGACTAATAGGGTAAGAGCAGCATTGCATTTCACACACCAACATTTGAACGCTACCAAATTAAAAACCCCTTAAGAGCTGATAAGCAGCTGAGAGTTGTATCTCTGTTCTAATTAGCCGTCCAGCCCGCCTCGGTTGTTTTGATTTTGGTTTCCAGGGGTTTTCCAGAAGTGTGGGGGCCGGCTGGATTGTGACAGATATGATTGTTAAAAGTAGAGACATCACCTTGCAAACTAAAATTTGCATAGTCAAAGCAATGGTATTCCAGGTGGTAATGTATGGTTGTGAGAGCTGGACCATTAGGAAAACTGAGCGCAGAAGAATAGATGCCTTTGAGATATGGTGTTGGAGGAGAGTTTTGAGGGTACCCTGGACAGCAAGGAGAACAAATAGGTCAATTCTAGAAGAAATCAACCCTGACTGCTCCTTAGAAGGTCAAAGAGTAAAGATGAAGCTAAAGTACTTTGGACACCAAATGAGAAGAGAGGATTCACTTGAAAAAGCCTTGATGCTGGGAAAATTGGAGGGCAAAAGGGGTGGCAGAAAATGAGATGGCTAGATGGTATTGTAGATGCAGTGGGCACAGAGCTGGGTGGGTTAAGGAAGATGGTGGAGGACAGAGGTGCCTGGCGGACAATGGTCCATGGGGTCGCAAAGGACTGTGTGACTGAACAACAATTGTCAAATTACAAAATATATATTTTGGTCACTAGAGGGCTGAACTGTTTTTTTAAAAAAAGTTAAATCCATTTTCTGGTTAACAAAATTGTATTGCAGCATTAGTACAGCATAGATACTTTTCAAGTTAGCTACATATTGGAAGCCAGTGGGATTCACTTGCTTATGAGTATACATAAGATCAACTTGCAATATAATAATTTTCTAAATTTAACCATTCCCCTGCAACAGCTTTTTCAGGGAGAGGGAAAAATAGAAATTAGCAGACCAGCATAGCTGTAATTTTTTTTAATTCTCAGAACTAATTTTCTGATATTTGACATTGTACCTTCTTCCTTCCTTCCCCCTGAGGACAATGCATAACAAAAAAAAAACAACAAACACAAGACTATTTTTAAAACAGTAATTTAAAAAGCACTAAAAGTAAAGTTGTTTTTAGAAAACAGATCTAGAACAACTTTCATTAGACAGTTTTAAAACACTGAGGGCTACGTGAAAACAACTTGGTCTTGGCTACTTATCAAAAACTCATTGAGGAGGAGCCAGGCACACATTCTTTAGGAGGGAACTCTACAGTCAAGGTGGTTCTGTGGAGAAAGTCCTGTCTCCACCAACCTAATTTCTTGGGATTAGGACCTGCAAATGGGCCTCTGTTGAAGATCTCAAATTTTAGATAAGGTCTTAAAAGTGATGGCCTTTCAGATATTCTGGCCTCGAGATGTTTAGGGCTTCATAGAACAGAAGAAGCATCTTGACCTAAAGTAAAGGTAAAGGTCGCCCTTGCTCGAAAGCCAGTTGTATCCAACTCTAGGGTGTGGTGCTTATCTCCATTTATAGCCAAAGAGCCAATGCTGTCTGCATCTGCAGATGTTTCCATTGACATGTGGCAGGCATGACTAGACACCAGAATACATGTAACACTGTTTACCTTTCAACCTAAGTGATACCTATTTATCCACTTGCAATTTCTTGCTTTCAAACTGCTAGGTTGGCAGGAGCTGGGACAGGGACGGGAGCTCATTCCATCATGCAGCACTCAGGTTTTGAACTGCTGACCTGTTGACTTTCCAGTCATCAAGTTCAGCATCTTAATCACTAAGACACTGGAGTCCCCATCTTAAACTAAACAGAATACAAATTGGAAGCCTGTGCAGCTGAGTCACATTCAGTGATACTTTGAATAGAGGACATTTTGGGACATTCAGTATAGTTAATTTGCAGTCAAATGGCAAACTTCTTTTAAAGCTATTGAAAAGAATAGTTGGTGCTTTTGTTATGAGGGAAATTTTCTTCAGTAGATTTCACTCTTACTGCCTCATGTATGTAGGAAATGTAAATAAAATATAATTTAACTTTCCCCCAGGAAATGAATATGTAATGTTTTAACATAAGCCAGTGATGGCAAATCTTGTAGAGACTGAGGGGCGGGGTAAACTCTGTGCTGGGGGGGAGGGAGGACGCACTCCCATTGGGCTGCTAGGTAGAGGGGCGGGACAAACTCTGTGCTGCAGGAAGGTAGGAAGTGCTGCCATTGGACTGCTGAACAGAGGGGTGGGGAAACTCTGTCCTGGGACAAGGGAAGAAGCACTCCCATAGGGCTGCTGGACAGAGGGGCAGGGTGAACTCTGTGCTGGGGTGATGGCGTGTGTGCCAGAAGAGAGGCCTGTGAGTGCCACCTCTGGCACACAAGTCAGAGATGCACCACCACTTATAAGCAGTGTTAGCACGGTATAGTGCTTATAATGTCCTTGCAATGATACATTGACTATAAATACAAAGTGGCAGAAAAGTGCCATTTCAAACATGTTTCTACAGCAACTGTTATTATCCATGAAATGGATTAGAAATGCAGATTGTTGGGCACTTACTGGTATGGAAGGAAATGAAGACTCTGTCAAAGTAAATGACTGATGAATCCACATGTCAGCTTTCTCTGCGAAAGCTAGACGTAGAGGTACAAACTTGTTATATATTTTGAAAAATAACATATTTCTCAAAGTGCTTTCTAAAGAGGTTCATTTTGTTGTTGTTTTTAACCAAACATGTACAGACTCACAATAACAATCCCCCCACCCGAGGAGCCTGTGCTTACTTATACACTTAGAAAACAGTAGTTGAAATCTAGTAGTAAAACACAACTATTACAACAGCACAACTATTGCTTTAAGTAATGGGCGAAATTCAGTGATAAGTTGCAACTAGACTAGCCCATTGAATCAGTACAGTTTACACAAGTCTTGACTCACAAAATCTCCACTGATTCAATGGGGGTACTCTAGTTGTGACTTATCACTGCATTTCATCCAGTACTTAAAACTAGAATGTGTAGAAACTCCCTGATCTGACCTCTGCCTGATTCAGGATTCACAGATCAGGGATGACCAAACTTATGTCCAGCTGGAAAGGCTTCAATACCTGACAGTATTTGTATATTTCTGGTTCTCTGTGAAGATTCTGGTCCTGTAAATGAGGGCTGGGGTGGGAAATCAAATGGCAAGGCCAAGTCATCAAGTTTGTTTGTGCAGACAGGGAAAAAGAGCTTCTGGTCAATTAGTGTTCCTGCAGCCACAAAATGTGGGTAGTTTAATCAAAGACTTTGCAAAAGGAAAGGCAGGGAAGGTTCATTCCTAAGGCAAAGTTAATACTATCCTTTGTCTCCATTGTTGTTGTTTTTAAAATTTCTCTTGCTCCACTTCTAATTACTGTATGATGAATCAGCGCTGGATTTATCACAAAGAATCTGTGGGTATAGTACCACTTTACCTCTTAAATGGCTCTGGCACTTCTCTCTATATTATGCCTAACCTGTAAAGCAGGAGTTCTCAACCTATGGTCCATGGGCCAGATCCAGCCCGTGGCACAAAATCAACCAGCCCACACCCTCACTCCAGCCGCCACCACAAGAATCAGCCCCCGACTCATTTATGGTTGTTGTAAATGCATTTTTACAACAGCTGTAAATGAGTCCACGACCGATTCCGGCATCAGCATCGATGACTGGACTACCAGTCTGGCCCACCAACTGTCTGAGGGAGCATGATCCAGCCCCGATTTCAAAAGATTTAGAACCCCTGCTGTAAAGGAACAAACATTCCTAACTTCATGTGGTTCTACGCATTTGTCCAAAAATAGTGGAAATGCCTACGTAAACGTTTGCCCACTGCAGCCAATGCTTTGCTTTCTGAAGGGCCTGATATACCAAAGTTGTCAGTCTCTACAATGGGATTTCACTTGCTTCATTTCTTCCTCACACGCAGTTACTGAAAGCATAGGAACTGGAGACAGGGGAGATGAGTGACCCTTTTAGTGGAAGTGATTGATCATCTGAAAGCTTTCAGCTGTTTTAGTGCAAGGCTTATGGTGGAGAGCTTAATTAGTTGGTCTTTGTCAAAGTGTTGGGAAAAAAATACTTTCATGATTCAGTGGGAATGGTAAGCTTGCCAACAGTCCTGGTGAGGGTATTTCCCTGATGGGGAATATCTCATTATCAAGGTGGTCCTAGGAAGGAACTGTCTTCCATGTTAGTTCTTAATAACTTTATGCCATCAAGTCAATTCTGACTTATGGCGGACCTTTCTAGGTTGAGAACATAATTTTCTATGTAGAGAATATAGAAAAGCGGTTTTCCATTTCCTTCTTCTTGGGGTGCCCTAGGATTTTGAAGCTTGCCCATGGCCTCACAGTTTGGGTCTTCTCCTGGGAGGCACAGTGAGGAATCAAACTAGCCCTCCAGCCAGCTTTATTAGCTCTCGGAAGGGCAAAAATGTTCACTGGTTGATCCTGACTTCCTGAAAAAAATCTTAGTTACAGACAGTGTTTTCTAGACTGTTTGAATTTGCCATTGACATTCATTGGTTTGAGAAGGCACATTGATTCAAAGGAGCCACAACCAGTGAGTCACTTTTTAAATGCATTCACATGGATTTATATGAAGTCATTAATTACTCAAGTACTTTTTCTTCAGGCTCTCTTTATTATATTGCTCTCTTGGCACTCCTCTGTGTACATAGACACTAAGAAAAACACTCCTAGCTGTGTGGTGAAATTTATTGTTTAAATTTTGGCTAGATATTTGCTAGGTGTAGAATGGATTTTTATCTTAATATATGCAGCATGACAGATATACCCCGTGTCACTGTAACCTGGCAGAGGTTTGACCCAAGAAAATATTACAGCAGAAATTATGGGTTTTGAGATAAGCAACACCCTAAAGAGACTGAGTTTTACTAAGTGGTTCAATTAAAATTCATTCATTGTGAACACAAATTTATAGTAATCCTGTAAGAGTCTTTGAGGATAGTTGACTTTACTAGGAGGTCATCTATCATACTGCTTCAAAATAGTCTTAAATCCCTCAGGATTCTGAGGCACTAATAAAAAGCTTTATTTATAGATTACATTTCGGGCTTGGCAACCAAACAAACCTTTCAGTTTTCCCTAAACTTCCCTGATCATGATTATGCAAATCTTTTACAGGAAACTGTACTCATAGTTACAAGTGTGTACATGCAAACTGACAAAGTTGACTCTATGTGTTTAATTTAAGCACACATACACACACACACAGCTTTAATCAGTAACTGACAGAAAATGAGATCAAAGTGGAGCATCATAGGGCATCTGGTAAATCAGACTGTTGCCTCCATCTCTCAAAGTGAAATTATGGCATACAGACCTGGCCTTTTACCCCTAGTTACCAGCTGGTTCTACTCAAAGGGCCGAATTTGAGCTCATAGTCCCTACTTGTTCTTCCTTTATCTAAAGTCTACATCACAGTTATGTGTTCTTGCATTGCTGTTGCAAGATAATCTAGTATCTTCACCAGCATTACCATAATGATTATTGCTGCTACTATCATAACCCTAAGGCCAAAGCTATCGACTTGTACAATACAGTTACGATATGTTGCTGCAGCACAATTGCTCATCTCTTCTTCAGTCTTTGCTGTGAGACAAGAAGTTGGAGAATTTACACAACTGGACTATAAAACTCAGAATGCTTGGCTGTGGGATTCTGGGAAGCATAATCCTAAACAGGAACTTTTCCAAGGTCCTTTCACAGACACCATCAACCAGAAGATCTTATTCCATCTTTTTCTCCTGAATGGGTTCTCAGTGGTCAGAAAAATGCTTTAGTAGACATCTGCACAGCGATGGGATGTAACAGGTTCTCACCAATTCGCCAGAACTGGTAGTAACTTTTCCCAGTGTCCCGGAGAACCGGTAGCAGCTTTTGGGGGGAACCACCTTCGGGGCTTACCTTTTCACTTGATGTGCATGCATGCCTACAGTGCTTGGTGCGTATGCATGGCCACCTTGCTGTCCTTGTGTTGTGGGTGGGTGGGTGGGTTGAGGGGTGTGTGTGTGTGCTTATTTTTATTTTATTTTATTATTTTATTATTTTTTCCTTTGGCTCCGCCTATGTCATAACATCATGACGTTAGCTCCTCCCATACTGTGATGACGTCACGGTGGGGTAGTAAAATTTTTGACATCCCACCACTGCATCTGCACTATTTTTGGACAGATATGTGAAACCATATGAAATCAGGAGTATTTGAGCACGGGACAGAGGGTAACCACAGAAGAATGCAAACAGAATTCAGTTTATGGATCCCTCTCCCCCCCCCTCCCATACAAACCTTTTATGAATAAGGCAAGGTCCTTAACACAGTAGCCTTATAGAATTCCATATGCTCTCATACATCATATGAAGATAGGAGGAACTGAGAAGCATAACTACTTACATGTTGATGAAGCATGTGCACCCAAGCAAGCAGTTTAGCTGACATGCCAGTTAAAAGAACATTAGTAGAATATGGTAAATTTTAGGTTGATAATGAAGTCTAAACTAGAGCTTTCCTTAAACCGAGCTTACTGCTCAGCATTACAGCTTAACAAGTTCATTGTGTTTGCTATACACTGTGTACAATGAATACAAACAGTGTATTAGGGGGCCAGTTCTGCTCATCTTCAATTTGCAATACAAGGAAGATTTGAGACCACTGTACCTGATCTCACTAGCTGCAATATAAAATTACCACTAAAATTCTCTTCATGCTATTCATATCTCTGTTATCTATTCTCCATGAGTTTGCACGTGTGTATACAGGCATTAATTCTCTCAGCAACCTGAATAAAATGTAGAATAGATTCTTCAGCTTATTCTTGTGTTGGCTTGTAGTGGATCAGTTGATTTAGATATAGTGTTAAAATAAGGTAACAGAGGAGTGTGTGTCTGAAAATAGCATCTTATTTCCTCTTCTATGCAACTTTGTATAATTTCCAATTAAAAGCTGCATAATGAAAATCTTTGTACAGACATTCCTCTTCAAATTAGCTGTTAGCTCATTATGATTTATAACAGGGATTCTCAACCTGAGGCCCATGGGCCAGTTGGGGCCAACAACACAATTTCATGTGACCCCACCACCACTTCCACCACACCAGGAAGTGCCATGTGGTGGAGGAAGTGCAAAATGGTCTTCTGGTCCTCATAGCTGTCTGAGGGAGCGTGACCTGGCCCCCGGCTTTAAAAGGTTGAGAACGCCTGATTTATAAACAAGCTCTGACAGGAGTAAAATTAAAAAATTATACAATAATATGAAAATAATCTTATAACTGCAGAGCTGGAAAGGATCATATGGCCTATTGAGTCCAGTCCTTGTCAAGAAGGCAGTGTGTAATCGAACTCCCAAATTCTGGCCTGACTGAAACAGTAGACGAAGGTGAACTGATGTATCAGAAAAAATTAAATTAATTTATGCATGTACAGTATGTTGATTTAAAACATCATAGTCATCAAACTGAACTTTGAATTTTTGACCTTTCGGTTAGATCCAAATGATAATCCTATTCTACAGTCTTATTTCAGATTACTGTCAAGATTACTCCCTTCCAGATTTAACATTCATGAACTCATTCAAACATGTAGGAAGAGTACACTGTGTATCATTCCTGAGACTGTTATAGTCTTGTTAGGTACCTATGTTCATGCATATCCCATCTCATTTTCATCAAGGAACTTAAGGCCCCCAAGGAATGGGGCGAGGCATCTAGATATTTTCCAACACAGCTTAAGGCCTGCTTAATAAAACAAGTGTGTCCCTTTGGACTTAAGAGAATGACAAGAATAAGATGACAAAAGCAACAGTAACAACAATTAATCATTTTTACCTCGCCTTTCTGCTACTGAGTAGTGCTTAAAGCCAGTTACAGTACAAATATCCTAAAACAGAATTTTAAAAAGTAGATAAAAACATACACAACCATGAAAACTTTAAGACTAGCATAATCCAGGGGTTCCCAACCTTTTCAAGCTGGGGGCCAGGGTCACGCTCTCTCAGTCAGCTTCGAGGACTGGACATAGGGTTGTCATGATTCTCTTCCACAAAACCGGAAGTATTCTGTTGGCACCATCCATGCATCTTTCCACCCACTCATCTACCGACCCCTGCCATGTGTCTCAACCACAATCCCTGCATGGGTTTATTTTGCTTTCAGGGGGTGGGAGTGAAATAAGGCAAGGTCTCCCTGAACCCTCATCTGAAGCACCAGTTTGTCCCCCTCCATCAAGAGCATGCTCATCATTGCTGGTGCCAGGGCAGGAAGGTCTTCATGAGATGGGGAAGAACAGGCGGCTTTATGCTGTTGGCTGCACATCCCCCAAGGCAGATCCCATCCACCCAACCAGCCTTCCTGCCCACTTTGTCCCAAAAACAAATGACTGGCCAAGAGTGCACACATGATGATCCTGTCATAGGAAGGAAACGAGGGAGGGGATATTAGAGCATAAACAAAACAAAGACACCCCCCCTTTGTGACACCTTAACGACTGACTGCTGTATTTTAATGTGAGCATTTGTGGCTTTTGAGCAAGAGCAACCTTGACCATAGCTGCTAAAAAACCAGGACTTTGACATTATTTTTACTGAACTGGCCGAGACAATTGTCCCAACCTTGAATCTGGGATGGGACAATCTTGGTTTTCCTGGACATATGGTAACCCTAGCTGGACAGCCATTTTGCCCTTCCTGCACAATGGAGGTGGCCATTTTGTCCAAACAGTTTCAAAGGGTTGGCCATTTTGTTTCTCGAA
Organism: Furcifer pardalis; assembly: GCA_030440675.1. Classification (NCBI taxonomy): domain Eukaryota; kingdom Metazoa; phylum Chordata; class Lepidosauria; order Squamata; family Chamaeleonidae; genus Furcifer; species Furcifer pardalis. The sequence continues at coordinate 70,749,477 of CP126894.1, read as the reverse complement.
TGCTCTTGGAGGAGAGGGGGGCACATGAAATAGCCCCATGGGCTGGATCCATCCTGTGGGCCTTAGGTTGGGAACTCCTGGCATAATCTATAAACAGTAAATGTTTTCACAATCAATCCAGTTTATAAATCAAGGCATTTGAACACCTTCGGGAAAGGCCAGTTCCCTGTTCACATTTTCTGAAAAAGCCAGGAGCCTTTAAACATGGCACAACCTTGGATACAGAGGTGTGAAATGTGACCAGGTTGATCAGGTTGAAAGCAAACATCAATATAAATGAAGAGATAAAACAAGCAATGCTCTTTATACCTGGGGTGGTGATGATGGTAATTAATTGGTTGTTGAGAGTAGGGAACAATTGACCAGCATTACACATGTGGTCTTTCATCTTTTAACTTCATCTCTAGTAAAGATCTCCCTTGCTTGAAAGCCAGTTCTATCCAACTGTAGGGGGTAGTGCTCATTTCCATTTACAGCCAAAGAACCAGCACTGTCTGTTTGCAGACATTTCTGTGGTAATTTGGCAGACATGGACTAGACACCAGAGTGCACAGAATGCTGTTACCTTTTCACTGAAGTATGAACATTATTGCCCGGGTGAAAATTAGTGGAATTGCCAGTATTGTTTTAGTACTTTTCTTCAGCTTAAATTGTGTGTTTTATTTGAATAGCTTATGTTCTATACCACAGAATATTTACTTGGGTATAAATGCAATTATGTAACTTAGAGCAGTAAATAAAGGTAAAGGTTGCCTTTGCTCGAAAGCCAGTCATATCCAACTCTGGGATATGATGCTCATCTCCATTTACAGCAGTGATTCTCAACCTGTGGCCCACGGGGCCATTTCACCAGAAGTGCTATGTGGTGGAAGGGTAAAGTGACTGCCCGGACCCCTAAGTTGTCTGATAAAGTGTGACCCGACCCCTGGCTTTAAAAGGTTGAGAACTCTTGGTTTACAGCCAAAGAGCCAGGGCTGTTTGTGTCTGCACACATTTCCGTGGCAATATGGCAGGCATAGCTCACCAAAATGGTACCTATTTTGTTGTTGTTGTTGTTGTTGTTGTTGTTGTTGTTGTTGTTGTTGTTGTTCAGTCGCACAATTGAGTCTGACCCTTTGCGACCCCATGGACCACCACTCACCAGGCTCTCCTGTCCTCTGCCATTCTCTGCAGCCTACAAGTCTACACCCATCACATCAATTATGCCATCTACCCACCTCATTTATCTACTTGTAATTACTTCCTTTCAAACTGCTTGGTTGGCAGGAGCTGGGAGAGATGTTTTTAAAAGCGCAGTAGGATTTCTCCTGGGTGAGACAGCCCTTCCTTTTCCATGGGGCTTGCCGGCCGGTGAGCAGCTGAACGGTAGTGGATGGAAATGCAGCTGCAGAAGAGGCCGGGCCTCTTTGACAGCTGAGGAGACGCCTGCCTCCAGTGTGGCTGCCAGTGAGCTCTCCAGCTGCTGCTGTTCAGGCAGAAGTCCTCACTTGTTTCATGTGTGGCGAAAACAGAGGTGCTGAAGCTGACTCCTGGGACATGAGCCATGTTGCTGGTCAGCCATTACTGGTGGTGGGCACTGGCTAGCTAGTGTTGGTCTTGCCAGGAGGGGGGCAGCCAGGGCCTCTGCTTTCTCTACATTATGGAGATGTTTCCCTCTGGTCTCTCCTCACCAGAACATTTCATATATGTTTTATTTTTATATAACATTTTTTCTTTTAAAATTAAGCATATGTCAATTTTGTGGAGTTACGATATTTAAAATCATAACCTCCTTTAAAGTGGGAGCACAAAACTGGTAGTCAGTGTCTTGCTATGGTTTAATCATGTTTATTACATTTGATCACTGGGCCTTTGTGTTATTTGTAAGTTGCCTTCGAAGTATTTGTATGGTGGTTTTAATCAATCAACAGTAAATTAATATATTTCTGCATGTTTGAATAAGCTCTTTTGTTTATTGACATGGCGTTTCCAAGACTGCAACGTGGGGCTCCAAACATATGGAAGCCGTTTCTCACTAGCAACCATCCCTCAGCAGCAATGCATGAATTGGGCATAAACTCTTTCCTTATTTATTTTGGCAAGAAATGCACAAGTTCCAGTGAATTTCAGCAGTGTCTACAATTCACTTTCCTGGGCACTTTGTGCGCCACATTTGCACCAACACTACTAACCATCTTGGACACCTGGATACAATCTCTTAATCAAAAACTTACCCGTTCTCTTTATCAACATATGGCATATTCATAATATGCCATCTTGTGTTTTGCTTTTAAAGTCCACTAACTCAAAAGTAACCCTAGTCTCTTTGTTCTACATTGTTGTTGAACAGGTTTCTGAAGATTAAAAGCTTTATCTTTGTATCTCTAATGAAAGATAAGAGTTTACATTGGCTGCGATGCTTAACCTCTGCAGCCATGGGTGACCCATTAAAATGGTCCACCCTCAGAAACTGATAGATCCAGTGAGATTCCAGAATGCTCTGGGGGATTTTCCAGCTGCCCGAGTTGGCAATCCTGTAGGGTCCCAACCAGATGTGTGGAATGGTCTTTAACTCCCAGAATTATCTCAGAAAACCCAAGGCAAAATTCTGTAAGTCCCTTTCCACAAACAAACAACACCTACCTACATTTTCCAGGATACCTGTCTAAATCTTCCAGGGTGTCTGAGCCTACTTACTGTACAAAAAAACCAAACTGTTCTAGCTCTTTGTGAGAAGTGTAGTTCTTTTGGAAATGCCTTATATAATGGACACCAGGATTGGAAACTGGAGCCAAAAAACTCAACAGCACACCTCTAGTTAACATTATTATTTCTGAGCACCCTGTGTGTAAGTGCAGAGCACAGGTCCCTTGATTTCCTCAGAAACCTTAAGAGAAAGGACTACCTAGATAAATGAGAGTAACAGTGCAGAGACTTGAAATAAATCTAACTGAACACACTTACTTGGCTTTGTTTCTGTTGCAAGGACACAATTTAGTCCAGTCGAGGTGTGTCAGGTAGGTAAGAAGGTATTATACTCTAGTCCTCAGAAAACAGATGAGAACCTATTATGATGAAGTGGAAAAACATTTTATGGAGAAGATACACCCTAACAACTTCAATTTGGATGGTCCATTAAGGGTAGATTCTAGGGTAGATTCTAGGGTAGATTCTAGAGAACGGGTAAGTTTTTGATTAAGAGATTGTATCCAGGTGTCCAAGATGGTTAGTAGTGTTGGTGCAAATGTGGCGCACAAAGTGCCCAGGAAAGTGAATTGTAGACACTGCTGAAATGGCGAACCTTGGCATTCCAGGTGTTCTTGGACTTCAATTACCAGAAGCCCAAGTCAGCACTCCTGCTGATCAGGGCTTCTGGGAATTGTAGTTCAATAACATCCGGAGTGCCAAGGTTTATCATCACTGTTCTAGGGTATCCTCTTCTCCAATTCTGATGGAGTCCACTTTATTTCACTTTGTCCACCCTGACAATGAAGACAATTCACTTGAAGAAGTGAAATCAACTTCTTTTTTGAAGACCTGTGTCTATACTTGCTGAAAAGAGCTGTCAGAGGAGAGCTGGCCAGTTGGGCGGTAAAGCTTGTGAATGCCTCTCTAAAAGTGAGTGATGTCAGAAGGATCTGGAGGGGAAGATTAGAGGGTCAGGATCTGAAAAAGGGGAGAAGACAGGAGAAGGGAGGGTTGGTACAAACAGTGGAGAAGGAGAGTGTGAATGAGGAAAACTTGGGTAGAAGTTCAAAAGTGCCTTGTCCCAAACCTCCTAAGTACTGCAAGTCTCAAGCTTTCACTGGCCATGAAATGCCACAGCTTAAAGGAGGTGACAGAAGCCATCAGCAAAGCTGTCTCCAACAACTCTTATCCTCACCCAGCTGCAGCAGTGGGGGCAAACAGTTGTCGCCTCTAGCAATTGGAAACTCAGGTGTGGGCCATCCAGTGAATGGCATCCTCCTCCCAGAAGAGAGGACAGAAACAAAGACAGTTTTAAGTCTTTAATAAGCACTCGAGATCTTCATATTTACATGTTGCCCAGAAATGGACCAATGGAAGCAGGCCAAAGGAAGACTTGAATGGTTAAAGCAGTTCTCAACTACTGTATTTCATTAGCTTAGTTAATAAAGTTGAGTTGTATTTCCCCCACTATTTTTGCTGATATGTCCAGATGTGTATATTCCTTTGGAAGACTTGAAGGAAGATAAACCATTTTCATCCCATATCTATCTGCCTAGAGTTTGAGATCCTAAACAGAAGACTTTATACATACATCACAAATAAACTAACTAAATGAATGTAAACTGTAATTCAGTTAATTCACAGTCTAGTTAGCTTATTATCAGCTAACAGGAATTTGAATGTTTAATGGGAATTTTTAACAGATTGTATATTACAGGCAAGTTATTTTGTACTATTATGAAAAGCTAAAAATATATTACCTTGTCATATAAGTGGTGGGATACTTGTCAGCAAATTCATTTGTATGATGAAACCCTACTTAATATTTGAGGTGATGCACCAGAAATGGGCAGGGCAGCTTTCAAATGAAACATCTGCTGGTATTCATATGCCGTCATTAAGAACCACAAAGTAGGCAAAACACCCACTCTGAGAACAGTATCTCAGCTGATGAAAGTTAGATATACAGCCAGATTTACTTATGACAACAGTATTTTAATTTACTTCATTTAAGTTTCACTCAGACACATGAGATATTCATAATTTCAGACTGGTTAGTAATACAAATGGAATGTGGATGTCACCACAGATATAGTATATATACAGTTGTACCTTGCTTAAAGAGCATGTGTTCCACAGGATTGCTCTTTAAGCGAGTTTGCTCTTTAAGCGAAACACCATTGTAAGTGACCAATTGTGACTTCAAGGGGGAGGGGGATTGAGAACCCCAATTTATTTGTTAAGCAAGTTTTTGGTTGGTTTTATTTGTTAAATGAAGTGAACATTCAGAGAACATTCTGCTCTTTAAGCGAGTTACTCTTTAAACAAGGTCCTCTTTATGCAAAGTTTGACTGTATTCTATAAAAACATCACAGAAGCGGACTTGTGCTCACACAATAAAACATTCCCTCTCCACTAGGATTGAAAAGGTCTTCTAGCCTTATGAAGGATCTGGAAAGTATGGGGAGGAATGTTGCTTCCAAGCAGTTTTTTTAAAAAAAATTTGGCTGGTGACCAGCAGTTGGATGCAATTCCAATACAGCATGGAAAACTCTAGCAGTACAAAGGATAAAATTTTCATCTGCAGCATCTATGATGGGACACCTTGGCCCAGAAATATCAGAAAATGGCCTAAGTGTTGTTGTGTAGTTCTGTCAGCAAAAGAGAGGTGACATCACTGGCCACAGCGGAGTTGTTAATTACAGAGTTCTTTAATTTTAGGTTGTGTGTGACTGCAACTAATTAAAGAGTTCCTGCTATGGTTTCAAGTTGAATGTAACTAGCATGCAATGAGCTAAAGTCATGTCTAATCCAAAATTGAAGCAAAAGTCCTTTAATTAATGGCAATCTGCTGCTATCAATCATATTAATCTTCCTATGGTGGTGGAACTACTTCTTCTGTACTATTTGAATCCGAATACTGGTGCTCATCATGGTGGTCTGCACTGGCTCAAGTGGTTAAGGCACCTGTCACTGTCTCACTAATCCAGTTCTGTGTGTTATTTTCTGGTCCTGGGCCCTTTTGGCACACTATACAACAAAATTCTGGCTCTTATTTTCCAAAAATCAAAAATGGGAAACCCACATATATCTGCTTCTGATTTTTTGTGTGCGGTAGTTGGGAGTTCTCCTGACCTGTTTTATATTTTAAAATGCCAATTTGCTGGGCTGAAGACTTTTAAAAGACCTTGGGACTCTTCCCTGGGTCAGGTCAGCCGGAGGGAATGAGGATCAGCTGAGTGGTGCAGCTGGCTGGCCACAAAAATGCCACCACCACCGGGACTCCTACATTGGACTTTTCCCCTCGGCCACTTCTATGGCACTTCTCATACGAGTACTGAGAACTTAGCAAATGAGGGTTTTTTTTGTGATATTCTGTTACTGTGATTTTGATATTTTTTGATACTGCAATCTGTGACGATGATATGTTGTATTATGATAATGTGGAACCTTTTTGATACAGTACTGTGATTTGTGATGATGATATGTTGTGCTGAACTTTGTAATTGTAACTGTACTTTTTATAACTTTGTTAGCCACCCAGAGTCGCTCTGTGAGTGGGTTGGCATACAAGTCTAATACAAATATTAATTATAGCCAAATCTTAAGAAATTATGCAAATCCCAGATCTAACAAATTGCTTCATTGCACTAGGAATCACAAATGACACCTCACATGAACATCACCATGATAAAGTACTATATGTAATCTATATGTAATCTATGTTCATATATATGTTCATTCATAAATTCATGAAATGCCACATGGAACTAATTCACACAATAGGAGTGGTTGATTATAGATTCCAGATTTGACACTTTTGATAGAGGATGTGTCAACAACATTATTTATTAAAAAGACTATTAGAAAACCAGCAAAGCACTGCTGAAACACCGAACTGCAATATCTTCTTTCTATAGCCAAAGCATACCATTTACAGTAAAAACAGAATAACTGAAGGCAAGATTTCTGGTGAGTTTTTATTACAGACACCTTCATTAAATTGATGCAATAAACTCTTCTGACTGACATGCAATTTTTGATAAAAAAAAGAGGTAGCACTGAGGTTAGGTATAATACATTCCAATTAACATTATCAATTAATATTGATGCTTTTGTGTCAACTATATAACAATTATTGTCAATTAGCCACACTTCCATAGTAAATACAGAGCAGGAAATACAGCACATTTGAACACTGATGTCCTCTGGATTATTTTTAATGTTAGGTATATGCTGGAAATGCTTTCCTGCATTTACTTAACATGTTATGAAATCAGCAACAAAAATATATTGCTTTAGATATTTTTTCTTAATTTTTGTGCAAACTGCTCTCATTGAAAAGCAGTGTGCCTTATGACCAGCCTTATTACTTAGTACTGATGAGATTTCTAACAGTTGTCAAATTTGACGCACATCAGTATCTCCCCCTTTGGTTTCTGACAGCTAAAGGTATCTTAATAAGTATTGTTTAAACACAACAATGTAGACAATCTGGTGACTGGTTCTCATTTGTTGCCATTCTATGCCGTGAGTTTTTGCTAAAGCTTTGCTATCCCTTCTTAATTGGGATGCCTTTGAGATGCCCAAGTTAATCTGATTATGAAAATGGAAGAATGTTCTTCTTTGTTCCTCCAGGTCTTGCATAAAAAATTCATATTGGCTAGGTTATGGAGTCTGTTTATTACTGATGCTTTCCTGCAAGAACATTTTTTTGACATTGTAGCCATGTTAGTCTGTGGTTCAGGCATATCAGAAAACAAAAACAAAGCAGCACTTTAAAGACTAACTGCTATATGTTTACTGTGAGCTTTCGTGGATCAAGTCCACTTCGTCAGACAAGGAGTAAAATTTCAGGCATGGTTTAAATACATCAGATGCAGGGATCAAGATGTTACAAGGGAAGTATATCTTACCTGCATCATTTCTGAATGTAACATTGTTAAGCTCATATTTATACAGCTGGAATAGTGAAAAAAGATCTCAATTTAAGTTCTAGCGTCGACCAAAGCAGGCTCAATAAATATTGGCTCAACATACAAGTAAATCCCATTGATTCAATGGGTCAGCTCTACTTGGAATTAACAGCTGTTGTTATACCACAATATTGTATGCAATACAGCTTCCTAGGTTAAGTAAATCTCTTTTTAGATTTAATTTTACTTCTCATGTCAGTCTAACACAATGTCAAGTTATCAGATGATTGAGTTGTTAGAGCAAGCTCTAAGGCAGGTTATGCATACCTTTGGTGCTCCACAATCCTTTCTTATTGGCACTGTTGGCTGGGGATTCTGGGAACTGAAGTCTAGAACATTTGACATGCCAAAGGCTTGCCATTGCTGTTCTAAGGTGATAATAACTTTGAGGATGGTGCACATATGAATTTGTCTGACTAATCCAGAAGCTCTCAAATTTAGTACTTTAAACTTTTTCATTCCTGATTATAACTGGTTTTTTTTGGAGCAAGATTGTAATATCATCTTGTCCATAAAAAGCAAATCATACCAAGTTGTCTGTAAGTAGTTGGCAGGCACCAAGGGTCAGAAATAAACAGGAAGTCATTTCAAATTTGGACAAATAAATAAGTCTACTTCCAGTTTTGAATAAATACATATCAGATTTTGGACTAAAATCAACAATGTAGGGGGAGTTTCAGGTGAACCATTAAAGAAAAAAAAATCCATTATCTTCTTTCTTAAAGGGGTTGAGGTCCACAAAATTTCCTACCCTAAATGCACAATATCATGTATGCCCAAGACATTTTAAATTAACCAAGGAAAATGACACAAAAGACAGAAAATAGGAATGAGTGTAATTTCAACATTTTTTAAAAAAAGGGAAACTGTCTTCTATATCATTCATAATTTTAACAGACTAAATTTGTTTACGTTTGGTTACAACACGGCACACTAATAAGTGCATATTTTGCAAAACTGTTTTATTTGTTTATATATGATGCCTAAAAAACCCATGGATAATACTTCACCAAAACATTAGTGTCACCTTGGGAAGAAACATCAATGTTAAACAATCCCATTTTCATTAGTAGGAGTTATATCAGGGTCAAGTCCATGCTGCTTCATTTGTACTGCAATATCGAAGAGGTAATCATAACATTCACACCTGAAATGGAATTCAAATGAAGAAAAACAGAATAGGTTGGGATTATTTTCCTTTTTTAAAATTTTAGTTTACAGGTAAACATTTTATTCTCTATTAATTGCAGCAGTGTAACAATAGCATGCAAACAAATGCGTTCTGCAACATATCTTGGTAACTTCTTCTGCCCACATTAAAAAACCTTTCCACATTAAACACACTACAGTAAACACAGTACCATATTAAAAGCAGGATTCCGAGGAGTTGATGGTTAGAACTAGCATCTTAACCATTTTGCCTCCCTCGTTTCACAAGTACAGTCAAACCTCACATAAAGAGAGCCTCGCTTAAAGAGTAACTTGCTTAAAGAGCAGAATTTTCTCTGAATGTTCGCTTCGCTTAACAAATAAAACCAACCAAAAACTTGCTTAACAAATAAATCAGGGTTCGCAATCCCCCCCCCCATTGGTCACTTACAATGGTGTTTCGCTTAAAGAGTAAACTCGCTTAAAGAGCAATCCTGTGGAACGCATTATGCTCTTTAAGCGAGGTATAACTGTATATCAATAAATCTTTAAAAGTGTGAGATTCCACTGGATACTCTGGAAACATTGTAAAACAATTATGAAGGCAGAATTATCTGTCCAGAGAACAGGGCAAGAGAGTCTTCATTATGAGCAATCAGAATTTATGATTGCAGAAGAAAAAGTCAGTTGAAGAAAAAATCATGACATTAATTTTACTTACATCGTTTTGGCTTTTTCCCAAGATTCTCCCCAAACATAAACTCCATGACGCCTAACCAGCACAGCGCAAGAGTCTGGATACTCATTCATTGCCTTGGCCATTCTCTCCTTCAGATCTTTCTCTTCAGGTGTGTTCTCGACAATAGGAACCACTAAGGTGTCATCATATCTGAAAAGATAATGAAGTGCTGACATAGAAGAAGCATTCCTGTTTATGTTAGAATTATCTTGCTGCCACGTAGCTCTGTACTGGTCTCCCTTAAAGCAAACTGCTTACTGCTAGTCCCAGTCAACTGCTGAGTCAACAGTTATATAAAATCCACTGGCTCTATTTGGGGTAGTTACTGGAAAAAAACACCATATACAGTAGAATCCTGCATAACAAAAAAAAAAACCCTCCATTCCAGGGAGCTCTTTGCTATGCGTTTTTTTTTCCGTTTTGCGGTTCCCTATGGGAGATACCCCACATAATGGGGGGGAAATGGGGTATACCCATTGAGTGAGTATACCCCAGTTACCAAAACCTCCACATAACGGAATTTTTTTTTGTTATGCAGGTTATCGTCCTTGCATAAGAAACACTTCTTTATGTGGATTTTTCGCTATGCGATGCATTCGTTATGCAAGTTACCACTGTATCCCACTTTTCTAAATAAATCCTTGAAGATGGTTAGCAATTAAGTAAAACAAGTAAAAAAAAATCCAATATATTAGAGATATAAAAATCACTAAATGACTTAAAATGGTAAAAAGAATTTTGTAAAATATATGCAAAGTGACACTTTGCATTAAGAAAAATTAATTGATTGAAGAAATAGGGAATATTAACGTTGCAAAGTAAGGAGCTTTTGAAATAAACAGTTGAAAAAAGCATCATTGCGCTCTACGATTACAAATGTATGTAGCTGTGACAAGGCTTGTGAATCCTATTCTAAAACATGAAGTAGCAGAATATCAAAAGCCATGATTCCCACTGGACAGGGCCATAGCCAGGATTCCAGGTTTTCTTTTTCTTTTCTTTTTTTTTGGGGGGGGGGTAGGAGGGGCAAAAAAAATTCAGGAGGGGCAACAATGTCATACTCACATATAAACATTGGCACCACGGCCCTGCCACTTGATTCAGTGGTGGGCAAATCTGATTTGACATCCATAGGATTGTTCTTCATGTTCAGTCCAGGCTCCAACTACAAGTTGCCTTACACCCCCTTGCAAAACCTATACAGCCATTTGGGGAGGAGAAAAGGCACTGGGAAAAGATTTCTGTTGTGCTAATGGCTGGCTGTTAGCATGACATTCAATTTAGCTATCAATTTCATGAAAGTTTAAGTTTTGCTTACTTTTGCTTGGGTCATGCCAGTTCTGGATTTTGTGAACGCTTGCCTTAAAGAGCTATTGTAATTAATTATGTGCTGGCAAATTGATTTCAACTAATGGTGTTCCTTTTCACAGTTTTCTAGGTGCAGAATGCTCAGAAGTAGTTTATTATTATCTTCTTTTGGGGAAACCTTGGGACTCTGCAAGTTGCTCAAGACCACACCACTGACTCTTCTCCCAGGAGAAACAGTGGGGAACTGACAGCCAGACACCTATGAGGTATCCAGTCAGGACTTACTATATTTACCAGCAAAAGATGATATCCTGTAGCTAAAATCCTGTTGCTTAGCACAGTAAAATACAAGTAGAATAGGCCCGATGAATCACTGGAGATTTGGTGAATCAGCTCCTCCACGTATTTCATTCATTCAGTAAGACCACTCTAGTTGTAACTTATCATGCCCAAAACAGGCTTCTCCATCCTTATGCAATTTTTTGTTGTTGTTCAGTCACACAGTTGTTTCTGACCCTTTACTCTATATGTTATTATGATTTTTATTGCTACTACCCAAAAATCATAACTATACATGGGAGAGTTTTATGTTTACATGCAGATATATGCTAACTAAATTAATAGGCAGATGGATAACAGAAATTTGAATCCATGATCTCTCCCCTTTGTTTCATCCCATAATGCCTGTAATAGGGCTTTGAAACCTAATCCAAAGATTTTGTAAAGATATTAAACACTATTGCACTGCATAACAAACACTTTGTATAACGAAGCATTTTTGAGCTATTGGCGATACCCCGCATAATGAAAAAAAAAATCGTTACACAGGGCATACTCCAAATAACAGACATTTTCCCCATTATATGGGGTATCGCCAATAGTGATTTGCATAATGAAAAAATTCGTATAATGAAGTGCCCCGTTATACGGGGTTCTACTGTACTACCAAACTTCTTTCTTCTATTGGGTTGTGCTTTTAATGATGTAAATTGCCTAGAGTGGAAAAGTCTCTCTGATGGGTGGTACAGCAAATAAATTACATACATACATACATACATACATACATACATACATACATACATACATACATACATACATACATACATACATACATACATACATACATACATACATACATACATACGAACAATAGAATAAAGATATTTGCTTGATTTTTCTTAGAAACATTCCAGGAATAAGTTCCTTTAATTTCTGCATTACTACGAGAAAAATGCATACATTTATAGACATCAATATTCAATATCACATTGATACTATTCATAATTTTCTAAGTTAATCAAATAAGCAGAAAACAAGGATCATTCCAAGTAACATGAAACGAAAGGCTGCCTTCTGAAATCAGTAATGGTTGCACATGTAATGAAAAATGTCTTTTAAACAGGGACCCAACTATTTACTAGTAGAAAATTACCTGAAATATCCTCCTGTGGTGCATTTCTTGATTCCTTTTATCATCTCCTGATGAGTAATTTTAAACTCACTTCCTGGATAGAGAAGGGTGGCCATTACAGCAGCTTTGGAGTGAGTGTGGATGACTGCCCCTGCTCCTAAGAGGACAAGTGATAAGAAAAAATTGTGTTGTTGCTTTACAAAGACATGATTCATACCTCACCATTCTACATTAGCGACTATCCCATATGTTTCTGAAATATAAACATATCACATCCCTTTAACATTATTTTTAATATAGACAAAGTAAATTAAAGGCAAAATAATTCACTTTACATTTAGCATAAAAAACCAAAATGAGTTTTTCAGAGAAAACCTATGGGTCATTTATAAGCTTATATTAAACCATGTTAGGATAGTATTTCTTTATAAAAATCCAGTGATGGGATGTAACAGGTTCTCACCAGTTCTCTAGAACCGGTAGTAACTTTTCCCAGTGTCCTGGAGAACCGGTAACCACCTTTGGGGCTTACCTTTTCACTGGTATGCACGGCCTCTTTGCTGTCCTCCCAAGTGGGGAGGAGGAAGAGAAGCTGCTAGCTTGAAGCTCCCTATAGCCTGCTCCCCAGGGTAAGTGACTCACCCTTTGATGTGGTGTGTCTGTGTGTATTTTAATGTGTATTTAATACCTTTACCTATATTGATGTACTACCACAGTTCCTAAAAATGTCTGGCAGCCTGGGTTGGGGTTTTTAAGCAAAGTCTTGGAGTGACCTCATCAATAAGCTACACCTGTGCTGTTCCAATTGCTGTTCCAATTGGAGAACCCTTAAGGAGGTACAGCTGTTTTACATTTACATTAAGGCATATTATCCTAGAGAACTGGTTAGGCAAAGACTTAGTACCTAACTTCTTTAACTGTTGAAAAGTTGAAAAGTGCTAAAATGAAGCCATCTTGTGGAGAGTTCATTCTGCAGTTCCTTCCATCTGACCTAGTGTGAGAAAAATTAGCCAGAATAAGCTTAAAGCTTAAAGCTGTTTGATTTGTGTTTGGGGTGGGTGGGTGGATTTTAATGTATTATTTATTTTATTTATTTATTTTTAAAAAATTATTTACAGGTTTGTGTTGTGTGTGTGTGTGTGTGTGTGTGTGTATTGAGGTGTGTGTGCGTGCTTATTTTTATTTTATTTTATTATTATTTTATTATTATTATTTATTATTTTTTCTTTGGCATGGCCATGTCATGACATCATGATGTTGGCTCCGCCCATGACATCATGACATTAGCTCTGCCCACACTGTGATGACATCACGGTGGGGTAGTAAATTTTTTGACATCCCACCACTGACGCATACCATAGGTCTGCCATCATGGGTAGTGTGCCCAAAGCCACACAAGTTGGTTCTTCTGGGTAGGGAATATCATCAGAATATTCTTTCATATTTACCAGTATTTAGTACTGATTTTACAGTAACATACCTCTCATGGTGTAAGCATTCATAAAAAGAGGTGTACACTGGCTCTTCTTTAGTTTCTTGTGTGGCGGGGGACTGCTGATGTCCTGTTCTTTAATGTCACACACAAACATATCTTCAGGCTGTAATGAAAGAACTGTTGGCATTCAGCTAGGGTAACAAAATGTAGCACAGAAAAAGTATACATTGACATGCACACTCTACTATAGTACAGTATATGTAATGTCTCTAGTTTATATTGCATGCATATCTCTTATTAGTAAAGGTTTACTTTTATATATTTATAAAGAAATTATAATGTTGTTTGAAATATACAGGACTTTTGAAGAAATATACTATAGCTACATATAATAAAAACAAAAAATCTAAGAAAAATGGGTACATTTGTTTAAACAAATTTTATTTCATTTCTAAGATGATTTTTCCTTTTTGTTCTGTATTTTTGCAATGGTCAATTTAATGGTGTTCTTTGTCTTTGTGCATTAGTTAATATAATAGTTCTCTTTGTCTTTAAGCTATACCTATTTTACATATTGTAATATTTTGTACTGTAGTACTGCAGTAAATGCTGCCCTTAGCCATACTTTTGATGAATTACAACATTAGGAAAAAAAACTATATAGAGCAATGTGTACTAAACAAATCCTTTAAAATCCATTTATTCAGGTCCTCTTGCACTTTCTAGTGGCCATACTTTTTAAAATGTTTTTATTTTTCCTGGATGCTTCTCTTGGTTGTAGTTTTGTAGGGAAGTTACCCTTTCACTTAGAAAAAAGACCTTCCCATACAAGCAAAGAAAATCATCCCTGGCACCCTCTGTTTACCACTCATCTAGACAACTCCTGTGGAACTGCAGTGGCTCAAGTGGTTAAAACACTGACTGGGAGGTGGAAGGTCAACAGTTCAAAACCCGAGTACTGTATGATGGAATGAACACTCGTCTCTGTCCCAGCTCCTGCCGACCTAGCAGTTCGAAAGCAAAAAATTGCTAGTAGATAAATAGGTACCAATTCGGTGGGAAGGTAAACAGCATTCAATGCACTTCGGTGACTAGACATGCCTGCCACATGTCCATGGAAACAACTGCAAAACGCAGACAGCGCTGGCTATTCAGCTATAAACAGAGATGAGCACTTAACTCTAAAGTAAGATACGACTGGTTTTTGAGCAAAGGTGACCTTTACTTTTACCTAGACTACTCCTTAGGCTTTTGCTTTAAGACAGTGTTTCCCGACTTTTGGTTTTTGGACTTCAATTCCCAGAGCTTAGGTCAGTTCCCCAAAGTGCTGATCAGCCAATGTACTGACTTAGGCTTCTGGTAATTGAAGTCCACCAGTGGGGGGTGGGCCCCACATTAGAAAACACTAATTTAAGATAAAGATTCCTTAATGCTACTGCCCTTATGATGCAGTGGTTAAGCTAATGCAGTAAAACCTCGGATAACGCTAAAACTTAGTTCCACAAGTCTTGGTGTTGTCCGATTTTTAGTGTTATTCGATGCTTGTTAAAATCCTATGGGATGCATCGGATAACGTTAAAGCTCCATAGAGATACATTGTAACCGCACAGGCTTTAGGGGTTGTTATCCGATCCATCCCATAGGACCTTAACGTTATTCGATCCAATTCTCCTCCCCAGATTACTTAACGTTATGCGATTTTAGCATTATCCGAGGTAAACGTTATCTGAGGTATTACTGTAAGAGTATTAATTTCGTGTCAGAAATTATTCTGGGTTGAAAGGATTTTTGCGGAAGAAACTCTGTTCAGTCCCAAAGAGCTGGGACAGAAATGAGTGGCTTCTTAACTACTGAGCCACCACAACCCTTTAGTGGTTAAGCTGAAGTACTACAGTCAAAACTCTGCTCATGACCTGAATCCTGACAGGCTCAATGTTGACTCAGCTTTCCATCCTTCTGAGGTTTGTAAAGCGAGTAACCAGACTGTTGGTGGCAAGCTCTAGTTTGCACATTTACCATGTAAGCCCCTCTGAGAGAAGGTAGCACTATGGGGCAGTATAAAAGCAGAAACAATAATAGTAATTAACTACGATAGCTTATATTTGTTAGCAAGAGAAGTATCAATAGAGCTAACAGAGAAATTTTAAAAGTTAGAATCTTTATTTAAACAAACCTATGTATGCTTATGAAAAAACAATTGAGGAAGACAAAGCTCTCCTTGTTGAGGTTAGAGGTAAAGTGTAGGTTATACCTACCTGAATTCGTTCTTTTTGGACACCAGAGGGAGCAATAAATATCTCATTGCTAGGGAGAAAATCAGAATTTCAGTTTATTTATTTTGTTTGACTTTTATCACCAACCCCTCACTGAGGAGACTCCAGGAGGCTTACAGTCTAACCAATAAGAATACTAACATATAGTTGTAGATGTAAAGCAGAATGAAGCAAGTGGCTTCTTTAAACAAATAAATTTTGTGTCAGAAATTACTCTGGGTTGAAAGGATTTTTGCTGGAGAAACTTCGCTCAGAGGATGCCGGAATGAGGCTCCTTTCATGTCCCCAAGATCCGTCGTGCAGCACTCAGGTATCGAACCCTGACCGTCCAGTCTCCAAGCTCAGCATTTTAACCACTAAGCCACCACAGTGCTGTCGTAGCATTTATAGACACATAAGAAAGTATGGGAATTGTTCTTATTCTTATACCAGCCATATGTCAGCTGTAGCACTTAAACTATTGACTCGGGTTACTTTGTCTGAAAACATGTAGCATTAATATAGTTTAGATGTTGCTATTTGCAACTGCCCTTAATACCATTATAGCAAATATTTTAGCAAAGATTACAATATACAAATTTCCAAGCACGGCAATCATTTCAATTTGCACAGGCAGAAATATATATTGTTGTAGAAATGTGCTGCTCTCAGGCCAACCAAACACAGCTACAAGTTGATGTAAGCTGAAGCAGAAGGCAAAGCTAGGCTCAGCCAATGGGACTCAGATGGAAACACTGTGGCTGGGAATGAAGAAATAAAAATATCACATGCACTTGCTAGAAAAACTGTTGTTTTTAGTCATTTTATTGATAGTACTGTACAGTACTGTATATTGAGTTGGAATAATGCAGAAGAGAGACATCTAGTGGTTAGTTGGCTAGAGAAATTTTTCCCTTGTATCGTACAGTACAGTACTGTACTGTATATGGAAATCCAAAGGCTGCATGATTTTACTTGTTCCACTTCATTTGTACATCCTTCGGACACAGAGAGGCTGCAGCTCATCAGTAAATTTGTTTTGCATGAAGAAAATTTCAGCATACAGTATCCTTCTAAAAATGATGTGAAAGACTCTTTGTCTTCAAAGCCACTCTCAGCCAAGAATAGATAATACTGCTGGGTTAGATAGACCAACAGCTAGACTCAATATAAACTCTGCTTTATCTGACTGAAAAAAATATGTATCTGAATATATACGTAACTTGCCTCAGTAACATCCTGCTTGGATTATTGTAATAGGCTCTACACAGGGCTGGCCTTGGAAAGTATGCAGAAACTTCAATGAGTTCAAAATTCCACTGTCAGGTTGTTACCTGGAGGGTTTCTCAACCTTGGGTCCCCAAATGTTCCTGGACTTCAATTCCCAGAAGCCTTAATCTACAGCTATGTTGACTTGGTCTTCTGGTAATTGAAGTCCAAGAACAGCTGGAGGCCCAAGGTTGAAAAACCCTGGTAGAGGAAAAATATGATTCCCCTGTTACAACAGCTCCATTGACTACTTGTCTCTTTCTAGGCACAATTCAATTTGTTGATTTTGAACTTTGTTGTTCAGTCATACAGTCGATTCCGCGACCCCATGGACCACTGCACGCCACGCGCCCCATCCTCCACCACCCCGCCCAGCTTTGTGCCCATTGCGTCAACAGTACAATCTAGCCATCTCATTCTCTGCTGCTCCCTTCTTCTTTTGCCCTCGATCTTTCCCAGCATCAAGGCTTTCTCAAGTGAATCCTCTCTTCTCATTTGATGTCCAAAGTAGCTTCACCTTTACTATTTGTCCTTCTAAGGAGCAGTCAGGGCTGATTTCTTCTAAGATCAACCTATTTGTTCCCCTTGCTGTCTACGGTACTCTCAAAATTCTCCTCCAGCACCACATCTCAAAGGCATCTATTCTTCTGTGCTCAGCTTTCCTTATGATCCAGCTCTCACAACCATACATCATTACTGGAAACACCATTGTTTTGACTAAGCAGACTTTTGTTTGCAAAGTGATGTCTCTACTTTTCACTATGTTCCCCAGGTTTCTCATCGCTTGCCTCCCAAGAATCAGTCGCCTTTTTATTTCATGGCTGCAATCACCATCTGCAGTGATCTTGGATCATAGGAAAGTAAAATGTGTCACTGCTTCTACTTCTTCCCCATCTATTTTCCAGGGACTGATAGGGCCTGTGGCCATGATCTTGGTTTTCTTGATATTGAGTCTCAAGCCAGCTTTTGCCCTCTCTTCTTTCAACCTAATCAGGAGCTTCTTTAGGTCTTCCTTACTTTCTGCCATTAGGGTAGTATCATCTGTATATCTCAAATTGTTGATGTTTTTCCCAGCAATTTTTATCCCAAATTCTGATTCCTCCAGCCCTGTATTGTGCATTATGTGTTCTGTGTATAAATTAAATAAGCAGGATGACAAATTGCAGCCTTTTCTTACTCCTTTACCTATTCCAAGCCACTCCGTCATTCTGTATCCTGTCCTAACTTTTGTTTTTTGACTCATGTACAGATTTCCCATTAGGCATACAGTATAAGGTGTTCTGGTATTCCCATCTCTTTAATTACTTGCCATGTTTTATTGTGGTCCACACAGTCAAAGGCCTTGGTGTAGACAATGAAACAGAAGTAGACTTGTTTCTGGTATTCCTTTGTTTTTTCCATGATCCAACATATGTTGTTAATTTGGTCTCTAGTTCCCCTGCCTCTTCAGAACCCAGCCTGCACTTCTGGTAGTTGACTCTCCACATGCTGCTGCAGTCTATCCTGTATTATCTTGAGCATGACCCTGCTAGTGTGTTGGATGAGTGCAATGGTTCGATATTTGAGTTCTTTGGCATTGCCCTTTTTTGGGATTGGAACTATAATGATATTTTCCAATTGTGTGGCCATTGTTGTTTCCCATCATCTCCACTAGCTTTTTTATTAGCAGTAATTTTTAGGGCTTTTCTGACTTCACACTCCAGGATATCCGGTTCCAGTTCAAAGCACTCATCACTGGGATTGTCAGGGGTGTTGAGGTCCTTTTTGAAAAGTTCTTCCATGTATTCTAGACATCTTTTCTTAATCTCTTCTGCATCAGCTACATCCCTGCCATTTTTGTCCCTTATGATAGTCATTTTTGCTTTAAATGTTCTTTTAATTTCCCCTATTTTTTTGAAAAGATCTCTAGTCCTTCCCCTTCTGTTGCTTCCCTCTATTTCTTTGGACTGTTCATTTAAGGTTTCCTTATATCTCCTTGCTTTTTTATTTTTTTAAAAAAAATCTGTGCTTAATTGATTTCCCCCCTTTCCCCTTCCTTCTTTTGTCCGCTATTTTAAAAGCTTCATCAGACAGCCACTTTGCTTTCTTACACTTCATTTCTTTTGGTATAGTTTTCCTTGCTGTTTCCTGTATGATGTCCTGAACCTCTGTCCATAATTCTTCTGGTACTCTATCTATCAAGTCTAAACCATTAAATCTGTTCCACCCTTTCACTGTGTGTTCCTTAAGGATGTTGTCTAGGTCATACCTGTGTGTCCTAGTTGCTTTCCCTGTTTTCTTTAATCTAAGATTGAATTTTGCAATCAGTAGATTATGATCTGAGCCACACTCTGCTCCAGGTCTTGTTTTTGCTTATTGTATGGAACTTCTCTATTTTTGGCTGCAGATTAAGTAATCAATCTAGTTTCGGTGTTGGCCAGCTGGTGATACCGTGTTTCCCCGAAAATAAGACACTGTCTTATATTTTAAAAAACTCCAAAATATGCACAAGGGCTTTTTTTAGCGTTGTTCGATGCATGCATCGGACAACACTAAAAATCGGATAACGTCATGACTTGTGGAACCAAGTCATAACGTTATCCGGGGTATTACTGTATAATACAGACATCATTTTTTGGTCTCAGTTCTATGAGGTGTTGTATTCCCCATAGAACTGGTCAATTGTGGCCTCATCTGTGTAGACTTGGATTACAATGATATTGAATGGTTTGCCTTGGATCAGAACTGAGATCATTTTGTCATTTTTTAGATTATATCCCATTACTGCTTTTCTCACTTTTTATTGCCTGTTATGGCCACTCCATTTCTTCTAAGGTTTTCTTCGCCACAGTAGTAGATATGATGGTCTTCAGAGCTGAATTTGCCAATCCCTGTCCATTTTAGCTCACTGATTCCCAAGATGTCAATGCTTATTCTTTTCATCTCATTTTTTACCACTTCCAGCTTGCCCTGATTCACAGATCTGACATTCCATGTTCCTATCAAATATCGCATTTGTCTTCCCATTATCTTATCCACCCCCATCTTCCTGCCTGAGGGGCTTGACATCCTGTTCCATCTACTTTGCCTTTTTGTTATTGTTGTCCATGAGGTTTTATTGGCAAAATTTCTGAAGTGCTTTGCCTGCCCCTATGCCAGTATTTTTCTAGGCACAATTCAAAGTGTTGGTTTTGAACTAAGAAGCCCTAAATGACACATGTCCAATCTACCTAAAAGACCATGCCTGCCTTCATGAGCTTTCCCAATTTTTAAAATCAGGCTTGCCAGCCTCACAAGTGCAATTGGTTCAGAACACGAAGATCTTCTTTAGTCGTTATGAATGAAGGTCATAATTTTGTTCAAGAGTCTGCACCAGTATTTTCTGACTCTACATAGGATAAAAATAATAGTATGTGGAGCAAACCATGCCAGACAATGGAGGTGAGGGAAGCAAGGAGTAGGCAGCCTTTGCATATTCTGAAATTCTTAAAAATTATATTTTAGTAGGCTAATATTTTATGACAGTATAAAATAAAAAAAATTGAACAAAAAACAAGCTATAAAATTGCTGATAATTATTTGAGAGTATTAATGAATTATCTTGAGAGTTGTTTATAGACTTATACTATAGTAATGTGGCTCAATTTACTTCCTGGAAGCTAAAATATCAACAGCTTTCTTTTGGAGAAAAAATATCACCCCCTTTAAGAATGGCTTTTGTTATACCTGAATTAGAAAACATTGTTTTGTTTGTAGCTTTATGGAATGACTGGTTTCAAGACTGCATACATGCTTATTAATTTAAAAGGCAAAAAAGAGCAAACAAACAAATCAGAAAATGCTCAGGAGACTGAAAAGTTATGTTTCATTTGAATGACAGCTTGTTTTAACTTCCAGCAGGAACTGTTCCATAAATTGTCTACATATTAGTGTTGTTCTTCTTCTGCGTTTATGGTGACCATATGAAATAATTATCTTCAAAAAACCTTACCATTAACACCCTGCTCAGGTCTTGTAAACAAGACTGGCTTTCTTTATTAAGTTAATATATCTTATATTTGATCTTCCTGCTTCTTTCAAGTTTTCCTAGCATCTTTGTCTTTCCCCTATTCGTGTTATGTATATTTTTTCTGCTCAACTGTACTGTATATAGAAATTGCAAGTTCCAATATATCTTGGACTACTTCACCCACCACAATTCACAATCAACTCCCTGGCTACAGGTTGATATCCCATAGGATAAGCACTTTGCATCTTCATATAGACTAGCTTCATTTGAATGAAAAATTAAATGAAACAATTCCTTGCGTTTCCTTCTATCACCACTAAGAGGAGACAAATCTCAACAAATAAAAATATTCATAGCCATCCTATTAAAAAACCTTAAGAATTCCAAAGACATGTTTTTTTTTCAAAAACTCAGCTTAGAATAATGTATTATACAACTCTCATCAGATGACACAGATAATTTATATTCTGTAGAGGGCCTGA
Source organism: Furcifer pardalis (assembly GCA_030440675.1). NCBI lineage: Eukaryota > Metazoa > Chordata > Lepidosauria > Squamata > Chamaeleonidae > Furcifer > Furcifer pardalis. The sequence goes on along the minus strand of CP126894.1, from coordinate 70,727,801 downwards.
GAAATTACATGCTTAATTGATATGAGGATGTCCGCGTCCTTATCTGAAATTCATATAGTTCCTGGGATGGTGTTTATGTTTCACTATTTCCGTTTTCTCCACATTGTTCATCTATACATAAGTGGAAATTTGTTTTTGAGTTAAAGCAAGAAACACCCCTACTCACCCATGCTTAATGCTGATTCCTCCACCAGTTCCTGTAACCCATCCCAAGTGATAAAATTGCCGGCAAAGTTCTGGAATCAGGTTTCTTGGATGCAAATTATCCTACAGGAGAAATAAAATGTACTCACACATTTATTCGTCGTTTTAAAAATGGTAATCCTTTCCCCGACCCTACTGCAGTCGCAGAGACCTCTGCTGGGTGGGTGGGGGGCGACTTTAAAGGCAGGGAGGAAAAGAAAGAGACCCAATCAGGTCTCTTTCTTTCCCTGCCTGCCTTTAAAGTGGTTTGTCCCTGAAGTCAGGGCTTTTTTTTTAGCGTTGTTCAATGCATGCATTGGACAACGCTAAAAATTGGATAACGTCATGACTTGTGGAACCAAGTCATAACGTTATCCGGGGTATTACTGTAGTAATAATAATTTTGTGTCAGAGATTACTCTAGGTTAAAAAGATTTTTAGGAGACATCTGAATGAGGCTCTGTTCATGTCCACAAGTGCAGCTCTCAGGTAACAAAACCCAACCTTCCAGTCTCCATCTCAGCATCTTAACCACTAAGTCACTGAAGGAACTGCAATTATTGTTATTATATTACTATAATTGAAAAAAATACATCTTTTTGTTGATATCGCTCTATCTAAAATAAGGAGAAAAATAGCAGCAGACACAGAGAGTACTAAGCAAGTGAATGGCCCTCAATGTTCGCCAACTCAGATTCAGAAAGAGCTTTAAGGCAAGAACATTTTTTAGGGTATGCAAGAGCAAAACCAAATTAGAAGATGGAAGGAGCTCACTAGACAAAAAATAACATTAAAGGTGGATATAGCTGAGGAACTCAACCTTGCATGTGTCATTTGGAAGACCCTAAACATGTTAAGGGCTGGAGAGAGCAGGGCTCAACTCACATTACATACTCCCAGAGGTGACAATTTAGCTAACCAGTGTTCTGTAATCCAGTCAAACTGGATTCAATTGTATTTTTTTAAAAACCCAATTAAAAGGGATTGACAAATGACTTACAGGTAATTTACATTGGATAACATGCGGAAAGGGAAGCATTCCTTCTTTTTCATAGCACAAATGAGCACATTCTGTACCTACTGAAACCATGCAGTTCAGTGTATGTCTCCTGCAAATGTTCATATCACAAAGCCAATCTATGTAAAGCCTTTAAATGCTTGTTTTTAGCTCAGCTTCTTAAGACGTGCAGCAGTTGTTTCCTGTTAAATATTTCATTAGAGAGGAACTGCTGAACATAGTGAGAAAAAGGACCACTTCAAGGATGCTTAAATATTTGCATTTGAACTGCAGGAAAAATAAATTAGATTTCTGAAACTCATTAAGCTTCAGAGAGAAAACCTGTCATCACTAACAGAGTGATGCTTTCTAAAATAGCTTTCAAAATAGGATTTTGCTGAAATTATCATTAATATCCACTATTTGTCATTCTTCATTTACTATCTCTTAACAAATGCCAGCTAAGCACCCCATGGAAGCTTTGCCTCTGTAATGTAAACTGGAATATCTTTAGTGAACACCATGCAGCTATGCAAGTTTACACCATTAATAGTGTGAATCATTACTAATCTGGCTAATGACTATAAAAATCAAATCCCCCTTTGAAATGCTTTTATTATTAGTCTAGCTTTATATATGATACTTGTTGCAAGGAAAAATGATACACTTTATTTGCATAAACAGAAAATAAGTGTCACTGTACCAGAAATTCTTTCAATTTCATGAGTTTCAATTTATGCTAAATATCAGCATAATAACAGGCATTTGCAAAAAGACTCAAAGATTTAAAAAAAATATTGTTAAATCAATAGTATGCAGGCAGGAAGATTACCAACTTTTTCTGATATATTACTACCAGAAACTGATATATTACTTCCATTGTTGTTAATAAAGCCATGCAGATAGCGTCAGGATGCCTTAAACCAGTGATGGCAAACCTTGGCACTCCAGCTATTCAATAAACTTTAAATTCACAGAAGTCCTTGTCAGCATGAGTTCTGGTTTGGGCTTCTGGGAACTAAAGTCCAAGAACACCTGGAGTGCCAAGGTTCGCTATCACGGCCTTAAACCTACATCAGTTGAGAAAGTATACCCTCTTATTGGTATTGATCCACCTAGGATCAGGAGGGAAGTAGCAACAGATGCTGAGAGAACTAAGCAAGAGAATCACCCCTGACACTCTCAAGTCCACCGACTCAGATCTAGAAAGAGCTTTAAGTTAAGAACAAACATTCTTGAGGGTACACAAGAGCAAAACCACATTAGATGGAAGAAGGAGCTCACTGGGGAAGGAACAACATTGAAAGTGGATATAGCTGAAGATCTCAATCTCCTCTATGTCACCTGGAGGACCCTGAATAGGCCGAGGTTTGGTATCCCTAAAAATGCAAGACCAACATGCTCAAGTGGGGACTGCCGGTGGACAACAACACATGGTGTGAATGTGGAGACACAGAATCTGGCCCATTTTCTGGTCTGCCAATTGCTGCCAGAGACATGCACCAATGAGGACTTGTTTGGGTAATGACAAAGCGAAGAAAGTGGCTTCACTTTGGCAGTCCAGTGTTTGATCAGGACATGAAAGAATAAGATCAAAAACGTGTACCAATAAAGATTTAAGTTTGGCCAACAAGAAGCCAACTTCATTTTGGAAGTCTAAAGTTTGATCTGGACAGGAAAGTAGTAGTAGTGAGGAGAATAAATCGCTGACAACTGAGTTCTTGACTGTCACACAGTCATAATGTTACAGGAATGACTTCTTTGCAACTAATGGAGCGCTGGTGGTGCAGCAAAACCAGTTATGAGTTCGATCCCTGCCAAGGTTGACTGAGCCTTCCATCCTACCGAGCTTGGTAAAATGAGTACCCAGCATGTTGGAAACAAAATGCTAATTACCTGTAAACTGCCCAGAGAGTAGCACTATAATAATAACTGCGTGTCAGAAATTATTCTGGGTTGAAAGGATTTTTGCTGGAGAAACTCCGCTCAGGGGACGCCCGAACGAGACGCCCGAACATGGGGCAGTGCAGTAATACCTCAGATAACATTAGTATCGAATAACACTAAAATCGCATAACATTAAGCAATCTGGGGGGAAGAATTGCATCAGATAACATTAAGATCCTATGGGATGCTTCGGATAACAACCGCTAAAGCCTGTGTGGTTACAATGTATCTCTATGGATCCCATAGGATTTTAACATGCATCGGAGAACACTAAAAATCATATAACACCAAGACTTGTGGAACCAGGTTTTAGTGTTATCTGAGGTTTTACTGTATATAAGAGTACTGTAATTGTTATAAAGTCAATAATTTCTTGTATCTCTGCCCCCTCCATCATAAAGGCAATTAAATTAGGGTGAAGAGAAGCTGAATCTAGTTGCGCTCCCCATTCCAGGAGCTCGTCTGGGCGGCTAGAACAAAATGGATCTCCCCCAAAGCCTCCAGTTTACCTCAGTTTTGTCCATGCCATTTCTGCACGGGCAGCAGCCACCGTCACCGCCTTGCCCTTGCCCAGCCATGGCAGCTAGTGGGGCTGAAAGCTTTAAGCCTCCGGCCTCGGGGGGGACTTCTGGTGCCGAAGACAAGCAAGACCTCCGAGCCCCTTTGCAGCTGCCTTTGCTCCACCGTTTGCAGAAAGACAGCTAAGGGTTGCCAAAAAGGGGTTTTTTGGGTGGGTGGGTATATAAATGCTGTCAAAAAGCGGCACAGCTGCAGCCTTTGGTTTCAACCCCGAGCAAATGAAACTAGGGGGATAAACCTCTTGGGGTCACTACGGAGCAATCACGCTTAGACCCGTAGATTTACTCCGATGTAAGGGTTGCAACCGTAGATTCCAGTCATTTGCTCAGTAGAGATCGTTTCATTTCAAGGCCATCCCTTGGCTCCCCATAGGGGTATTTGCCACTCAGTAAAATATTGATGTATTTATGGAAACCGGATTTTTGCAAAAGGTAGGTACATCAGGCTCTCCAGCGTCGGCATTACACCTCCCCTGGCGCGTTCACATGATACGATGACGAGGAACTATGGGAATTGTAGTTTCGGAACATCCGGAAAGTCGTATACTGATACAGTATACAAAGTAATACCTCATATAACATTAGTATCGAATAACACTAAAATCGCATAACATTAAGGAATCTGGGGGGAAGAATTGCATCAGATAACATTAAGATCCTATGGGATGCTTCAGATAACAACCGCTAAAGCCTGTGTGGTTACAATGTATCTCTATGGATCCCATAGAGGATCAGATAACACGAAAAATCATATAACACCAAGACTTGTGGAACCAGGTTTTAGTGTTATATGAGGTTTTACTGTATATACAGTTGTATATAAAACAGTCCTAGTGGCGCAGTGGTTAAACTGCTGTACTGCAGCCAAAAGGTTGTCAGTTTGATCCTGAGTAGAGCGCAAGGTTGACTCAGCCTTCCATTCTTCTGAGGTCGGTAAAGTACTCAGCAAGTTGGGAGCAAAATGTGAGCCACCCAGAGAGTACATTAAGCCCTTGGGGGTGGTAGGTAGAGGTAAAGGTTGTCCTTGCTCCAAAGCCAGTTGTATCTGACCCTAGGGTTTGGTGGTGCTCATCTCTGTTTATAATAACCAACAAGCCAGCGCTGTCTGTGTCTGCAGACATTTCCATGGTCATGTGGCAGGCATGACTAAACACCCAAGCACCGGGAATGCTGTTACCATCCCACTGAAGTGGTGCCTGCAAGTGGGGCAGCATACAAGTCTAATAATAATAATGATAATCTATTTGCATTTTTTTTTTTTTTGCTTTTGAAGAGCTAGGTTGGCAAGAGCTGGGACAGACAATGGGAGCACATTCCATCATGCAGCACTTGGGTCTCGAACTGCTGACCTTCCAGTCAAGTTCAGCATCTTAACCCCTAAGCCACTGCAGCCTGCTATGGGGTGGTATATAAGTGTAATTGCTATTGCTATATGCATTTCTCCGTTTTTCCACAGAGGAGTGGGAGCTTCAGTATTGGACATGTAAGATGGGAGTCAAGCAGGAATCTTTGGCCTGGGAATGGCTGCTTTATGACAGGCACATTTGGTTTCCCCATTTTGCTTGATGAAATAACCTTTCAAAAGTATATTGTAAGCCACCAGGATGGAAATATTAATAACAAAATGAGGGCTAAACTTAACAAAAAATAAAGAATTAAATGTTCGAAACCCCACAGAAAAATCACGGTTTTATGCAACGGATGGTTCTCGCCACCTCCAAAAATAATAAGTAGAAATCTATAAGAAAAAGACATTTGCACTTTCATTTTGATTTACAGTCATGTTGCTATGCTTTTGACCACACACTGTGCATAACAATTCCCAAAACCCCTAATGTGACAAATAGGTGGACAACCCACTCATACAGCATCTTCTAACATGGAAACAACCAGAGGAAGCTTCACGTTTTGTTTTGTCTTTTCACACAGGCAATTTTTTATTTGTCACTGGACAATTTTTACTTGTTTCAGTCAGCTCATGAAGGGAAATCTGTTGAATAAGGTTCAGTTTATGAAATCAAAAAATTTAGGAAAAACAAAAATACTGTATATAAACCATCCTTAATATGTTCTAAATGATTAATTAGGATGCATAAATGATGGCATAGTCTTTGTCTCTGAAACAGTTATTTTGTGACTGTTTTTCTGCACATAGTAAAGGTAAAGGTTTCCCTTGCTCGAAAGCCAGTTGTATCCGACTCTAGGGGTCAGTGCTCATCTCTGTTTCTAAGCCGAAGAGCCAGCGTTGTCTGCTTCTGCAGACGTTTCCGTGGTCATGTGGCAGGCATGATTAGACACCGGAGCGCACGGAACGCTGTTACCTTCCCACCGAAGTGGTCCCTATTTATCTACTTGCAATTTCTTGCTTTCGAACTGCTAGGTTGGCACATAACCTGACAATAATTTAGCACTTCTATTACAAAACTCAATTATTTGATGAAAAAAACAAGGAAAAACCCCTTTTCAGAAACACAGTGTGGGCGGTATTTTTTTTTTTCTGAACGGGTAGCTGTGTTAGTCTGTGTTTCAAGCATATCAGAGAGCAAACAAAACAAAAAAAAGACAAAAACTTTATTTGTTCGCATTTAATACCCCGCCCCACTCGGGAAGACCCGACTCTGGGCGGCTTACAAAGTACATTACCGCAATGGGTAGCCTATGAACACACAATATTATAAAATATTAAAAATTCCTAAGTTCATAAAAAATTTAAAACATTAAAAAGCAGATAGAAACAAGTGATAACAGGTACAAATACCAGGTGGTGGTGTGGGGATGGCTACCCAAATGCTTAATGTTTGAAGTGATAGCTGTGTGTTTGTGCAAGTATATCAAAGAGTAAACAAAACAGCAAAAAAAAAAAAAAGAGAGAGAGAGAGAAATATATTGCTATTTTGTTTACTCTATGTATTGTTAACTTTCGTGGGTCTCAAGTCCAGTTCGTCAAACCTAAGAGTAGGACTTCATATGGCATTAATTAGGTTTGGGATTGTGTTGAAGCACTGGAGAGCATTTCCTGCACTGAGCAGAGGATTGGACTCGAAGGCTTTAATTTAAATTAGGGCCACTTCCAACTAAAAGTAATTGCATGATTGGGTCCCAGAACTCCCCCCCACTTTCGGGTCTAGGAAGCGCCGCTTCGCTCCTGGAGAAGGGAAGTCCCGGCGCCCCTTCCCGTCCAGGCGGCGAAGAGCACCGCTTTCCTTTCAGGCGCTGCGCACGACAAGCCCAGTAGGGCGGGAGGAGGGGACAAAATGGCGGCCTCCTTGTGGCTCAGCAAGGGTTGCCGAGGAACAGGGCACCTGTTAGGCAGGAATATTGCGCATGGTGCTCTCAGGGCTCTGCCGCCTGTGAGGGGTCGGCGGTTTCTCCACCGGAGCCTGGAGCTGTGGGGTAAGAGCCGGTTTAGTTGCGGAGGGAGGGCCCAGTCTGCATCGCCTGCCGGGAGAGGACGTAGGGAGGCTTGGATGGCAATGACACTGAAGGGGACGCAGCAGGAGGTGGCCCTGAGTTTACAAGGGAAGGGAGCGCAGACAGCAAAAGGTTACCTGCACACCTCAGAGCATGGACGGACACAAGGCGAAATGTTGCCTTGTGCATCTGTAGGTTGGCGCAGTAAACGAGGAGCCTTGTGCCAACGTTTTGTGCATACGTTTTGGTGGATTGGAGTTCCCTTTTTCACAGGCGCTTGTGTAAATATAGTTAAAATTTTATAAATATCTATTAAGGTAAAGGTTCTCCCTTGCTTGAAGGCTAGCCGCATACGACTTTAGGGGGCCATGCTCATCTCCATTTACAGCCAAAGAGGCAGTGTTGTCTGCGTTTGCAGACATTTCTGTGGTCATGTGCCAGGCATGTCTAGACGCCGGAGTGCATGGAACGCTGTTACCTTTCCTGCCAAAGCAATACCTATGTATCTACTTCCAATTTCTTGCTTTCAAACTGCTAATTTCGCGGGAGGTGGGATAGATAGGAGCTCACTCCGTCACACATCACGCGGGTCTGTCTAGACCAGTGTTTCCCAACCTTTGGTGTTTGGACTTCAATTCTCAGAAGCCTAAGTCGGTACTTTGGCTGATCAGTGCTTTGTGGAATTGACTTAGGCTTCTGGGAATTGAAATCAAAAAATCAAATCCTAGAGTCGAGTATGATCGGCTTTTGAGCAAGGGCAACCTTTGCCTAACATGATAAAATAAAAATTACTTTTGATTCAGCATTACAACAGTATGCAATGTATATACAATTGAGGTACAACTGTAAGTACATTTCAGGTACAGTATTCAGACTTTACATTGCAGTACTTCTGGTTTGGAAGAACTGGCTGGCTCAACACCATTGCCCAGGGGACACCCAAGTGTTTTGCATGGCTTTTTACTCTTCAAGGAAGCTCCTTCTGAAACCAATAAAAGAAAAAGCAACTCTCAAAACCTACAGGCCAATCTCCATATTATGCTAGTTAAACAACGTGTTAGCAAGAACTGTACAGCTCAAATCTTAAATCTAACCTGGCATATAGAAGATGGTGTTCAAACACATAAAATAACCAGAGTAGCATTTGCTGGCCTTAATGACTCTTTTAGGCTGAGTTGTGTTGGATTATAATAATTATTACTGGCTGCCTGACACTCCCCACTGAAAAAGTATTATTACTGTATTTGGTTAGTATTACCCTTCTGGAAGTATGTTGAGAAGTGTTAGGCATCACCAAGAACATCTACTTAATAGATGCCAAAGTCAATGGTGGCGAACCTTGACACCCCAGATATTCTTGGACTTCAATTCCCAGAAGCCCCAGCGCTGATCAGCGCTTCTGTGAATTGAAGTCCAAGAACAACTGGCATGCCAAGGTTCACCACCATGGCATAGATGATGGCAAAAACCAAGGAAAAGTTTTCTACACACCTATCAAGCTATAAATATTAAGCCAGGAGAGGCTAGGCTAAACCGATGGAGAGCAAAAACAACAAACCTTGCTGAATGGATAAATGCCAGCGAGTGTTTACCACCAGAAAAAGATCCGTACCAAGCTTATCTCTCACAAGCGTACATGTGTGTGCACACACACAATCTGAGTAATTTTTACTATAGATCAGTGTTTCCCAACCTTTTGTTTTTGGACTGTAATTCCCTAAGCCAATTCCCCAAAGCACTGATCAGCCAATGTACTGATTTAAGATTCTGAGAATTGAAGCCCAAAACCAAAGATTGGGAAACCCTGCTATAGATCTTTGGCAGAGGACAAATATTGTCCGCATATTGTAGGACAGTTCAGAGCCAAGTTGATCTTGCTCTTCATCCAAAAAGGAGTGGTTTAGATAGAGGGCATGGGTTAGGTAGCAGCTTGGAAGTGAGTCTCACAATTTTTAGAAAGTTTATTGTAGTATACCCTCAGTGAGTTAATGCCGCAGTTTTTTAGTAAGTATATGCACATGCAAATCTGTACATAAATTCTGTTCTAAGAAGGCTCCATCCCCCTGAAAAAAGGAACATTGAAAAGTTAGGGTTAGCCTCATAATTCCTCATAACTACCACACTATACTTCTTTTTTAAAACATACTAATGACTACCACATTATAAATTTATGCCCTATTTGGTATAATATCAAAACTCTGCTATATCTCACAATTACACATGTTTTGAATTCTCAGTATTACCACATTATACTTCTATGTCCTGTTTGGTACTATATAAAAATTCTGCTGTATCTCACAATTACACATGTTTTGAACTATCAGTACTGGTCCATTCAGTTCCATAACCTGGGTTGTCTTATGTTATCCTTGGAGTTGTTAATCAGCAAGGGGTCCACACACTGGTAGACATTTCCGCAATTTTCATTTGCATATGATTTTTTAGCCATTTGGATATCACATCACCTGCTGGCTAGTGGTGAGTCTTAGTCCCGGCCTAATATCATTGACAAGAGATAGGCAACACTGCCTAATTAGACTGCTCAAGCGGTCCTACTGTGGCTTTATTACAGCTTCATGACACTGATCCAGATAATGTGTTCCACCTCCCCCCCCCCCCCCCCGCAATCCCCCTAAACAAATTATGGCTTGGGTTTTGTCTTGTAGTGTGCCTGTATGAAAGAACCTTGTAAAGTTATTCTGAGCTCCTTCAATTATAGATAGAGGTATGAACATTATGGGATAAGACTTGCAATAGCAATTCTTATTGTTACTGCCACTGTGATGCTACTACCACACCAACTTTATGTGATATAAAGCAAACCAATCACACTTGTATACTGCACCATAGCGCTTAATGCACTCTCTGGGTGGTTCACAAGTTAATGAGCATTTTGCCCCCAACATGCTGGGTACTCATTTTACCGACATCAGAAGGAGGGAAGGCTGAGTTAACATTGAGTCCTGGGAAGGATCGAACTCACAACCTTTTGGTTGCAGTACAGCAGTTTAACCACTACACTCCCAGGGTTCTTACACAAGCTGAACTGGGACCAGCATGCTTGGGTGCTTAGATGGGACATTACCAGAGATCTCCAAGACACACTAAGGTTCCTGAAATCTTGGAGACTTGATGTTGGCCAGCATTGACAGGGTTGGGATAGATCAGGGGTCAGGAAACTTGGCTCTCCAGATGTTCTTGGATTGCAATTCCCAGAAGCCCTGATCAGCAGGTGTACTGACTTGGGTTTCTAATTGAAGTCCAAGAACACCTGGAGAGCCAAGTTTCCTGACCCCTAGGCTAGATGGATCAGTAGTCTGACTCAGAATAACGTGGTTTCCTTTGTTGTTTTGACTAAAACTGAGTCTCTGAAACATATTTGTAAGCCTAGCTGTTATGTTCATTGGAAGAAGTTGACAGCCAAGCACAACGTTGTCCACAAATAGTATTTGAAACACTAGTATATTTTAGCCAGGATCCTTTTGAACAGCGGTGTCACACTAGCACACTGCTGATGGAATAACATTGGATCTTTGGCTGGCATATACATCGCTGCTGTGCAAGAAGATACTCCCATTACACTGGTTTGGCTTATGCTTGTGCAAGGAGCTCGTGAATACCTTCTTGGACAACAGAGGGAAAATATTCTTATACTACCTCTGTTGTCCAAGTAGTTTTCCTAGTTTTAACCATAGTTTGTCTCAAACTTTTCTATAGTAGATTACATATGTCCAAGGAGGAGGATTTTAATTCACAAAGTTTCATGTTGAAATCAATCTCCTAGTCCAGTGATGATGAACCTTTTACAGACCAAGTGCCCAAGAAGGAGGACACAGATTGAAGGCAGGCACCACGTGTGCCCACACATCCATGTGATATCACTGGCGTGCCTGTGGTGAGGTCACATGGGTGCATGTACACACACCCATGGGTGTTTCTCCTAGGAAGAGAGTGGGTTGGTGGTTGTCTGGTCACCTTACCTCCTCCCCGCTGCTGCCTCCAAGGTGGGGTTTCAGCCTCCCTCTTGCCTCCCCATTGGTAGAGGGTGAGTGGGGAAGCAGCACTGCCATTGGTGGGGCTTGCACACAAAGATGCACGTGCCATAGGTTCTTTTTATGATGTCGTCTTCTTTTTGTCATTTCCCCCTTTAATTTTGTAAACTTGCTATGGTATTATTTGTGATATATTCCTCAGTGTTTACATTAACAGTAATGTGTAGGTGGCAATAGTATATTAGGTTTCCCTTGCTCAAAAGCCAGCCATATCTGACTCTAGGGTTCAGTGCTGTCTGCTTCTGCAGACGTTTCCGTGGTCATGTGTCAGGCATAACTAGACACTGGAGTGCATGGAACGCTGTTTACCTTCCCACTGAAGTGGTCCCTATTTATTTACTTGCAATTTCTTGCTTTCATACTGCTAGGTTGGCAGGAGCTGGGACAAAGACAGGAGCTCATTCTGTCCTGCCGTACTCAGAAATCAAACTGCTGACCTTCCGTCTTCCAGTCAGCATCTTAGCAATTTGAGCCACTGCTTTAATATATTTGGACATTTAAAGCTGTTCATTTTAGAGAAACATGTAAATACGTTTGAAACAACTAGGAAGACAAAGAAAGAGGGTTGAATTGGGAAGATATGTGGCCTATTCATGTGTCTGGCCTGCTCAGCTGTCGAAAGGGGTGTAATCTAGCCCATGACTTGAAAGGGATGAGAACCCCTGCTTTAGTACATGTGCTTTACATTTCCATAACAAATGAAAAAAAGATTAAGTCTCAGGAAAAGGGATTTTAAAAGACCATTATCAGGAATATCTGTTTGTTTGTGTATTCAGATGTTTACTGGAATAGTGTATTCCTTTCAGCACATCAAAAGGTTAAGGATATGTTAAGGCGTAGTTAATTAAGCCACACTAGAATGATTTATTTATATTGGAATAACTATGAGCATATGATTTTCCAACCCATATTTACTTTCGTATCACTCAGCTCTGTGGCAGTGTTGTGGTGGCATGGATCACAAGTTATGTTTGTGGCAAATACCTTGAGCAACAGTTGTATATTCTGTGCAATTCTTATGCAACGTGTACAGTCACTGTATATGTGATTTCTCTGAAGTAATTCTGATGGAGTTCAGTGGAACATACAGGGATGTCCAATAGGTCGCCATACATAGGCAAAATTATATAACAACAGATAACACGGGTTCCCATACTAAGTGGCTCACTTAAGGAGTGCCACTTCGGATTTGAACCAGGGGGATACTGGCGTGTAGGTTCTCCCGAGTGGGGCGGGGTAATAAATTCAATAAAATAAATAAATAAAATAAATAAATAAAATAACTTAGAACCTGTTTGCCAGAGAAGACTTTGTTTGTGTGTAGAAAGAGATGGCCTACACATAGAACATAATATGTAAAAATTGGGATAAAAATTTTGTGCATTGTGTACATTTAGCTACAATTGCCCATTTTCCCTATGTATGACGACTTTCAGGACACTCTTCTCTCTAAGTGCACACAGGACCATACATTTAGGATTTAGTCTTTTACAGTGTTAAAGTGAAGCAGTACTGATGCTGGTGTCTTTTTTCTCTCCAAAGGTACTCCTGGTATTAAAATTCTTATGCCTGCGCTGTCACCTACAATGGAAGAAGGAAATATCATGAAATGGTTGAAAAAGGAAGGTGAATCTGAATTGTTTGAATGACATTGAGTCCTGAGAATTTTTTGAGCCTGTTCTGTTGACACTGCCTCCTTTGGTCAAAAAGAGTGATTGAGCCCTACTGCTCAGAATTTTCATGCATTTTGGGTTACAGAATGTATGCTTTTATTAGCCTTACAGCACAAGTTTGGGCAACTTGTGTGCCTTTAGATGTTATTGTTTCTGTCATTCCTCACCATCAGCTAGGCTGTTGAATGCTAATGGAAATGTCAGTAACATCTTGGAGAGGTTCAAAATGCCTAACCCTTCTCTAGAATGTTGTGTAATAATCACTGATGACTGATTTTGAGCCACTGTGTAACACATGAGATCTGACTGAACAAATTGAAAAAACAATTAAAATACAAATCATAAAATGTAATGCCTTGAATAATGGTTGTGGTATAAATCAAGGAGAACTAAGGGTGCAAAATGAGTTTTTAAAAAATTTATACCTAAGATATTTTGTAATAAGAAGTGTATGCATTGGGTTATAACTTCAAAACATTTTAGTATTCATTCAAGCTAAAGCTGTAGTGGCCTTAAACAGCAAAAATCCTACAGATGCTTCATACTGCTTCTGGCCCATTAGGTATTTTCTAGAATGAGACTCTAGACCAGGAGTGGGGAACCTTTGGCCTTAAGGGCACATGCAGCCTTTTGGGTCCTTAAGTGCAGGTGTTTGCCTGAATCCACATGCTACAGAGTAAATCCTTTTATTTTTATTACTAATTTTTATTAGTCTTTTATACTTTTGTTTTATTTTAGTAACTTTTAAAGTAAGCTTTTTTGCAATTATTAAGTACATGTGGTTTTCCAACAGAAAAATGTTCCCCTCCCCTGCTCTAGACTTTTTGAAGATGTATTTGCTCTGCATATTTAATAATATCAGTCATTATTTCAGATTGGCAATATTAATAATTCAAAACAACCTGTCTTTAGTGTTAATGGCTTTTTGAAAAATCATGTCCATTTCCTGGTTCTATCTCTAAATTAGGAATTCCTAGGGTTCCCCCCCCCCCCATCTGACTAACTTCACAAAATGTAGTTAGTTTATAATTATATGCTGGTCATCAATTTCTTGTCACCTAAAAATAACTCCTCTTTATCAAAGCATATATTAATATAGTTGTTGTGTTAAAAAGAGGTTAAATAAAAAATATAATTGTAGTTTGAACATTGCATTGCAATGTTTATTAAAAATAAAAGTAGCATTTTTTTTTACTATTGCAGTGGCTCAAGTCACTAAGACGCTGACTGGGAGGCGGAAGGTCAGCAGTTCGATTCCCGAGTACTGCAGGACGGAATGAGCTCCTGTCTCTGTCCCAACTCCTGCCAACCTAGCAGTTCAAAAGCAAGAAATTGCAAGTAGATAAATAGGGACCACTTCGGTGGGAAGGTAACAGCGTTCCATGTGCTCCGGTGTCTAGTCATGCCTGCCACATGACCATGGAAACATCTGCAGAAGCAGACAACGCTGGCTCTTCATTTTAGAAACAGAGATGAGCACTGACCCCTAGAGTCGGATATGACTGGCTTTCCAGCAAGGGAACTTAAAAACTCAAGTCATCTTATTTATTGCTAATCCATTATTAGCAAAGAAGAAGCAGCCCCGGTTGTGTGGGCTGTTGATCCGCTGCCCCGGCCATGCAGGTAGCTGAGGGTGCCTCTGCCTCTCCCCCCGGATTCGCTCCACCTGGCCGGGGAGATGCCTCACTGCCTATTTGAACATTCGAACTGTTGTGACTTTTTCCCCTCCTGCTGCATTTGTTTTTGTTATTTCTTTAATACCGTATCAACTCTGTAAGCCTCCCTGAGTCGCCACGAAGTGGCTAGTGGGCGGCTATATAAATTTAAATTATAAATAATTTTAAATTATAAATTATACTAATAAATTTTACATCAGTATGAACACTTTCTAATGTACCTCCTCATAATATTGTAGTTGGACCCTGACAACACCAGCATTAGAAAACACCATTGTTGTTCCGTCAGTGGTTCCAACTTCTGGAAGTATGGGAATTATTTCATCTTTGTGAGATGTAACAGAATGAAAAGGCAGGTAGTTCAAAAACTATCTGTTTTTGAGCTCTTTGTTTTTATTAAATTGTTTTAAATCTCTGGTGTAATGACCTGCCAACCACTGGCATGTAGGAGAGTGTGTATCTCTTATTTAAGATTATCTGGTCTTTATTTCAGAAGAATGCTAGAACTTCAATATTTTAGATAATAAACAGCATATTGTTCATTATATAGAGTTGACATGCTAGAACAGTGATGGTCAACCTTTGGTACTCTAGGTGTTCTTCGACTTCAATTCCCAGAAGTCCAGGTCAGCATTCCTGCTGATCAGAATAATGGCAAACTCAAATAAAGCACCCCAGAATTTTTTCCTAATCCCTGCAGTCTGTAAGAATTTAATACGTAAACACTATAAAGGCAGAAGTGTGTGTGTGTGTGTGTGTGTGGGGCCTCCAGTAATTTTTAATAGATGTTTTACTGAACTTCATTAATTTTTGACCTTCTCATGAAATGTTTGCAAATACAGTACCAAATATTTGAAAGAAGTTTGCAAGTGACCTCTTTTTTTGGTCATGATACTCTTTAGATCATAAGTTCTTAGTACTCTCTGCTTTTGTTTTTACATTAAAGTAATAAAGGAAGTAAAACAAAGATTTGTGCTATTTTAGTGACACCTCTATTGTATATTGCACCCATGGTTGCTTAATGTTCAAGTATTTCATAAAGAAAACAAAGACAAATCCAATTTAGGGCTTAGACAAGTCATTATGGTTCCTTAGGCAAGACTCATAAAAGCATAGTGTTATATTTTAGTGAAAAGGTCATTGCATGCAAATGTGTTATATAATCAAGCCCTGTTACTTCAACACTCTAAAGTTGTTGTTGTTCAGTTGCACAGTCAATTCCGACCCTTTGCGACCCCATGGACCACTGTCCGCCAGGCACTCCTGTCCTCCACCATCCTCCTCAACTCGCTCAGCTCTGTGCCCATTGTCTCTACAATACCATCTAGCCATCTCATTTTTGGCTGCCCCCTTCTTCTTTTGCCCTCCACCCTTCCCAGCATTAAGGCTTTCTCAAGTGAATCCTCTCTTCTCATTTGATGTCCAAAGTACTTTAGCTTCATCTTCACTATTTGACCTTCTAAGGAGCAGTCAGGTTTGATTTCTTCTAAGATTGACCTATTTGTTCTCCTTGCTGTCCAGGGGACTCTCAAAACTCTCCTCCAACACCACATCTCAAAGGCGTCTATTCTTCTGCGCTCAGCTTTCCTAATGGTCCAGATCTCACAACCATACATTGCCACATTGCTTTGACTAGACGAATTTTTGTTTGCAATGTGATGTCTCTACTTTTCACTATGTTCCCCAGGTTTTTCAGTACTTGCCTCCCAAGAATCAGTCACCTTTTTATTTCATGGCTGCAATCATCATCTGCAGTGAGCTTTGATCCTAAGAAAGTACAATCTGTCACTGCTTCTACTTCTTCCCCATCTATTTTCCAGTGACTGATAGGACCTGTGGCCATGATCTTGGTTTTCTTTCTATTGAGTCTCAAGCCAGCTTTTGGACTTTCTTCTTTCAACTTAATCAGGAGTATGTATTAGATGGTTTTGACCTCAGAACCCATCAGGAGCCTCTTCAGTTTCCCATTATATTCCAGTTTTAATGGCAGACATCCAGCCAAAACATACTTGAAGAAGGAATCTAGATTCATAGGTCTGTTATCATAAGAAAACAGATGTGTATATATAATGATGAATTTTAAAATGCTAATAAAAATTATTGTTCTCCATTTTAGGGATGATCTTGTATGTAGAAACCTTCTGATGTGGACAAATTATAATTTCTAAAATGAAAAATGTCTTCTAAAAAGTATTTTGTTTCATTTGAGGTGGCCTTAAACCGAACTTGCATAGCTGCTCCTCATCTTTTATAAGTGGGGAAAGACAGGAAATATTATGTATCTAAAACTAATGTTTAGAATTAAAATACCAGTTGTTTGAAAATTCCAATTAGAACCTGAACATGATTTACTACTTACCGGTAAGTAAATGTTCTCTGTTATGAGGCTGTGGCTGCTGGGCTGTTTTATCAACATATGATAAAACATTAACATTTCCTAAAACTTTTTGGAGCATCATCCTAGGTTGGGAATGGGCAAAGTGTGACCTACACAGGTTTGGTGATGCATGTCACCCCTCACAGAATCCTTGTGTGTTTCCTCAAATTGTAAGCAAACATAATTCCTGCAAGTCTCTATGAAGTTTTTGCTTTATTGAGATCAACAAAGAAAAAATACTGTAAATCTAGAGAAGGGGCCTTCTGGACTTCCAGTTTTGATGTAGATAGTTGTAGAGATTTTTTGTGTTATTTTTCTGCCACTTGTGGGCATAGTGCAGCTATGATGAGTTGGAGAGTGCACATTTGGTCTCCACCACCATGTCTGCCAAAGTTGCCCACCTCTGTCCTACATCCTACAGTATTTACAGATACAGTACTGTACTCTGTATGAATATGGATACTTTATTGTGTAGGGCAGAGTTTCCCAAACTATGTCCCATGGAACACTGGTGGACTTCAATTCCCAGAAGCTTAAGTCAGTACATTGGTTGATCAGTGCTTTTGGAAATTGACTTAGGCTTCTGGGATTTGAAGTCCAAAAACCAAACATTGAGAAACACTGGTGTAAGATTTATTTTATTTATTTTAATTTTCTTAGATTTGTTTCGCCACCCCATTGCTGGGGCGACTCTGAGCGGCTTACAACAAATACTGCAAACCCAACATAAAAATCCCATAGAATAATCATAAAAATCTCAAATTAAAATCATTTAAAACTAGTTAGAACTAGGGTAAAAAGCTAAAGACCCCACCCTGATGGCCCTTATATCAACCAACCGGGGGGGGGGGGGGCTACCATACCGATAGCACCCTAGACCTGGTGAGTTAGCCATGTTTTTAATCCCTCTCTAAAAGGCAATAGCTCTGTCTGGAGGCGCAACTTGATTGGTAAGAGGTTCCATAAAGCTCTCCTTCTAGTGCTCTTAGGGAGCCCTTTTGATCTGCTCTGGTGGGACAGGCTGATATCCTTGGGGTGATGTGGTCTCTTAGGTACCCTGGTCCATTACCATGTAGGGCTTTAAAGGTCAGTACCAACACCTCCCCCAGTGGCTTCATGTAGATGTTAAACAGGATAGACTACTGAAAGGTTTTGTTACTTCTGACATCATTGTTATCCTACAATTTTTTTCTTGCTTGCTTCATCTTCTTGCTGCCTTTCTGGTAGTCACTGCTTATGTGAATTTTAAAAAAAAAATCTTTAAGGAGGTTATTTTATTCTCTTTGAACCTAAATCCAGAGTGGATCTGGTTTCAAATTGACCGGTCATCCATTTCACTTATCTATACTTACTTCTTTTTTCAACATGTCTTTTTTCAAACCTTGAAGGTTGACTTCCCTTTTCCATGGCATTTTCCATTCTATATTGTCCCCACCCCCATTAGTTTACAGTAATCTGCTTCAACAGATTTAGTTGCAAGCATATGATCCTGCACTTACTTACTTACTTACTTACTTATTTATTTATTTATTTATTTATTAGTTCAAATTTATATTGCCGCCCACTTGCCTTGGCAACTCAGGGCGGCTTACAGACAATACATTACATTACATTACAATATAATATGTTGGGGTGGGCACAGGGGGAGGGGCGGCAAGGTCCTCATCCTGCCCTGGCTTCTTCCTCCCCTGTGCACCCTTTCCCCATGTTTATTCACTGCTTTCTATTTGTTGCTTTGCTTTCTTCTTCCATGGAACCAGGAAAAGAGGAAACTTGATAAAGATAAAAGTTGAATCTGACAATAACAAAAATTGGTTTTGTCCAGATTTTGGCCATTTAGTGCTATAGGTCCAATCTGTTTAATGCCCTAATAACAATGTTTAATTTGTACATTGTAATCTAATCTACATCTTTGTATGTCCTGTATCACAATAAGGTACAGAATCAGGTACAGATGGCAGTGGGGCAAGTTGAATCCAATATGCACACTTTTTATATGCTTGTCTTCCCTGCTGATTGCCTCAATCAAAGGGGATGCTTGCATGAATTCTCTTCCTCTCTGCATGTAGACAACATGATGCTGGCCAATATTTTTACATACATTAATGTATGGTAGCATTAAAATACTGGGTTATTTTCTTGATTCTGTTGAGCTAAATCGATGAAAAATGTTGAACTGTCTTTCCATTTGTTATATAGGAGAAACTGTAAATGTTGGTGATGCGTTATGTGAAATAGAAACTGATAAAGCAGTGGTTACCATGGAGTCAAGTGATGATGGCATATTGGCTAAAATAATGGTAGGAATAACCTTTTAAATTAATATAATGGGCTTTTGCACATAACCTTACTAATTGATACATTCTTCTGCTTTCCCCCTCAATATTTTCAAAAATATGTACACATAATATAACATGAAAGTACTGAATGAATATCATTAAGTATTTTTCAGAGGAAATATTCCCGTATAATTTTCAATAACACACTACTGAATTATTTTATTTTATGATGTCTAAATCAAATGCTGCTTTAGTATTAGAGTTTAAGGTTGTTGGCTTTTTAAAAATCAGTTGACAACAGTGGGTAAATTTAGAATTAAGCTAAGAAGTGGCTACTAATCAATTGGTTGAACAAACAATATGTACTACACACCCTGGAACTTAATGTATGTGGTGATGAATTAGAACTAGAAAAACCTTAGCCTAAAGGCATTTTAATAGTGATTGTAGTTATGACAATGAATAACTCCATTTTAACTTGGAAGCACTATTCAATCTCAGTACAAAAGTTGATCTGGGCCAAGGTTGGAATTGAGCATGCACATTAACAAAGAATTTCTTGGAATAGTAGCCGTGTTAGTCTGTGGTTCAGGCATATCAGAAAACAAAACAAAATAAAATAAACAATAAAAAACACTGTAACACTTTAAAGACTAACTGCTATATTTGTATTGTTAGCTTTCGTGGATCAAGTCCACTTCTTCAGACAAGGAGTGAAACTTACAGACAAGGTTTTTATGCACCAAATTGAGGGTTTGCAGGTCAAAAGTCAAAATTGTTTGCAAGTCAAAGGTTGATCAGAGACCAGAATGGGTTTTCTCAGACCCTTTGAGATTGAAAGGGAGACATTTAGAGCTAATCTGAATAATCTATTGTTGCTGATAGCTGTGGGAAGCCGTATGGTTGTGCTTGCTTGTCTGTCATTTTGCTAGAACACACCCTTCTCCCTTTGACCCCTGTAACTTGATAACTTGGAGCATACAGTGATTGTATAGATCAGGGGTGCCCAAACTACGGTCTGTGGGCTGGCTCTGGCTCGTGGGGCCAATTCATCCAGGCCATGTGCTGGATTGTTCCCGAAAGTGCCCCACCACCAACAGAAGTGCAGAAATTAGGCAAAAAATGTGCCAAAATGCTGCAAAAACACAGAAAAAAATTAAAAACGTGGTGAAATTGTGCTGTCCTTGCTCCTGCCACCATAGGAAGTGGCAGAGGTGACAAAAATGCCCAAATCGTGTGGTGATTTCATATGCTGCTGGTGGGAGTAACCACATGACTGGCCCACTCACCTTTCTGAGGGGACGTAGTCAGGCCCTGGTGGAAAAGTTTGGCCACCTATGGTATAGATTGTACATTGTGAATGAAGGGTTTGGATAGACTGCTAAGGAATGTACTCTGTTTAGAATTAATTTAATTCTTAGAGGAAAACTGGATGTTCTTAGATGTAATGTAAAAACTACAAGAAACATTTACTTTGTGTGTATCCATCATGATTCTTTTTGTCGTGTTTTTCAGATAGAGGAAGGAAGTAAAAATGTGCGTTTAGGTTCACTGATTGGCTTGCTGGTAGAAGAAGGACAAGACTGGAAGCAAGTTGAAATACCAGCTGACATTAAGGAAGCAGCTTCATCATCTGTGTCAGCAACAGCAGCAGCTCCTGTTCCTACTCCTACAGTTGTTATATCACCTCTGCATAAAACACAACATTCTGAAAAACTACAGTGAGTTTCTGAATTCCAAAATCACCTATGAATTGATCCTTTCAGAGCTCAGTTTTACTATATGGCTTC
The DNA here is from genome assembly GCA_030440675.1 of Furcifer pardalis. NCBI lineage: Eukaryota > Metazoa > Chordata > Lepidosauria > Squamata > Chamaeleonidae > Furcifer > Furcifer pardalis. Next base: position 70,706,838 of record CP126894.1, on the reverse strand, counting down.
GTATCTAATTCACCTTGGGAATTAATTCTGTTTAGGTAACTGGATCTTCTAGTAGACTGTTGGTCTATCTATGGGAAGTTCATGATCCTATTTTCCACACTTGAAATTCTTAGATAGCCTTGTGATAGTCTTTGTCTTAAGCTCTGTCACATATCTTTATGGGAATGGGTGAACTGCACAATTTGTATAACAGTTACACAAGTTTTAAAAATCTTGTTATATTTTCCATTTTAACTCAATTGTAAGTAAGTAAGTGTTTAGTATTCTTTTGCAGCCAAAAGGAGCCTTGTGGGGCTCTTAGGAGCAACAGCTTTGATTTAGTATGAGATTTCTTACCATATACAACAGTCCATCTCAGGAAGTGGATAATAATCCACAAAAGTATGCTAAAATAAAAATATTGCTCTTAAAGGTGCAATGAGACTTTTTGATGTGCAAAAACAAATTAAAGATACCTTTAAAAACGATTCCATTTGGGCACTGTTTCCTCCCCAAAACTCTAATTATATTTTGTTTCCATTTGAATTTATAGTGGAACCTTGGTTAACAAATGGCTCAATTAACATAAAAATTGCATAGAAAATAGTGGCTCGGTGTACAGAATTTTTTTTGAATGGATTAATTGGTTTTCAATGCATTTCTATGTGAAACTGCATTTTGGTTAATATATTTTGGTTTTCATTGCATTCCTATGGGAAATTGTATACAATGTATTCCTACGGGAAATTCAGTTAAAGTAATTTTTGCTGTAAAAAACGTCCCGGAGAACGCATTAATTACTTTAACCGAGGTACCACTGTATATGGAATGTTTCCTGCTTGGAAAAAAGCTACTGGTTGGAGGGGGTGGGGCGGATGAAATTCAGTGGCCATTGTTAAGATTGCATTTAGCGACTCTGTACATGTTATGATTAAATGTTCAGAAATCTTTAACTGAGCTCTCTTGATTTCTAGATGGTTAAAATTTCAGCAGTAGCAGTGTTATTAATGGTGTAACATTGTAAATATAATTTCTATGGTTGTAGAACCACTGTTAACCTGTACATAACATTGAGGACCTTCACCAAGTAAAAACTATGAACTATGGTAGCAGGAGGCATTGAAATGAGAGACCAGTTGAATTCCAGATGGAATGGAATAATCTGCATAAAGGAGCAGCAAGGGGAGGTCATGTTTAGCAAGCCTGGGAAATAAATGGCTGCACTACCTTTTCGAAATGCCCGTAAATCCTTACCTCTGGGAGGTGATTTTATGGTGATCTGAGCAATGCATTGAATTATAGTTAACATTAAGAGTGAGGCTGTTAAAAGGCTCTGTGAGTTTTGAAAAATGATCAGATCAGAAAATAGATAGGTTAAATTGATAGGTTAACTGTGACAGCTAATTTAAAGTATTTTTTTGAAGTGAATTTCTTACTTTCAAACTTATATTAAATATTGGTTATATCTTACATACAGGAGGTCTCTTGGCCCTCTTAACACTGTTGACTTCGAATGCTTTTCTTAAGAAAGGAGCATATCTTAAATATTCTTTCTTCATTAAATTAATAACAATATTGTTGTGACGTACAGTATAATTTATTTGGATCCATACTTTTTTAAAATTATATTTGACCCCATTTTGTATATGCTATTTTAATACAGAGTTTGGTTTGTCTTTAGGTTTCGTTTAAGTCCTGCTGCTCGAAATATCCTGGAGACACATGGACTTGATGCAAGCCATTGTACACCCTCAGGTCCTCGAGGAATTTTCACGAAAGAGTACGTTATCCTTTTACTTCTACTCTGTCATATTGTATGAAATCAATATCTCATAACCTTTTGTGGGAAATTTTGTAACTGGTTTGGAATCTAAGAATAAATATGGCAAGCTGTCTTTAAAAGATTTGAATGATAATATTGAACCCATCTCAGGATGCGGGGAAGTCTAGGCTTGGAGGCCACCTGGTTCTGGGCTGCCTTTGTCCTCCAAGGCAATCAAGAAAAATGCCACTGGCGTGAATGTTTTTAAGGTGGATCCCAGCTTGCCATGAAGTGATCCACACATCCACCATCTCCTGTGGTACATATGAAATGAGACATGCAGGATTTAACACCGTGACTGCAGTGGGACTGCCTTGAGGATATTATCAAGATGTGTCTTCACAGCCAGTCCATCTGGCATGGCCACTTCTGCCTCTATGACCATTGGGAATCAGAGTTCCTCTGCTCATTTTGCCATTGAGCCCAATCTGATGGTTTCCAGTGGCATTTTCTCAACTGAGGGGACCATCACCCCACCTAAAGTGCTCATAGCCATTGGCCCTTTTAGGGAACATGGTTATTTACTTCCACCCAACACTCAGTGTTGAGTTGCTGGCTGAATGGTCTATTCCATTACCATAGCAGGATGTCCAGCCAGCCAAACTGTTACAGGATATACATTACGTATATCCAGAACACAGAAGAAAAACTGAGTATGGAGACCTCTTTCTCGCTATCACCGCCAAGAGTATTTAAGAGTTGCACCTGAGTGGAAGCTGGGGCTCTTATGTCTTTTGAAAGGCTTTGTACCATATCACTTCTGTTCATTTGTATGGTATGAGGTTTCTGTGCTTTGTAGAAAGAAGTGGAAGAGATTATACCAGACACTCTTCTAATGATTGTCAGTGGGATGTTCTAGTTTGATTTGAGAAAGAGTAGCATCTGATTGTTTATGATTTGTAGTATAATTATAAGAAATTCTTAGACTTTCTCATATGAGTACTATAGGCCTTATTGTAACTTGTGATGATGATATGTTTGTATTGTGATAATGTGGATCCTTTTTGATACAGTACCATGATTTGTTGTATTATGATAATATGGATTTTTTGACATTGTGATTTATGATATGTTGTATTGAACCTTGTAATTGTAACTGTACTTTTTATAACTTTGTTAGCCATCCAGAGTCGCCCCATGAGTGGGGTGGCATACAAGTCAAAAAATTAAATTAAAATTTAAATTGGTCTACCTTCATTAATAGTACAATTTTTGGTTGTGCTTGTTAATTAGGGAAAATTTTTATGGTCATTAGCCAATAGCTTTTTTCTTCTCCAGGAAATGCTTGAAATTCTTCCCAAATAGGCTAATAGTGAGCATACTGGAGAGAACCGGTGGGAAGTATGCCCTGAACTTTTTCAAGTCGTGTCATCTTCCTGTCCTAGTGTCAGGATTTGCAGCTTCCACTCTAAGTCTTGCAGGACTGGAGCCCCCAGTCTGGAAGCAGCTGCACTTAGTCCTGTAGCACTGCTACAACTGCTAAGTCCCACCTGAGAGCCATGGGGAATGTTCCATAGACTCCACCGAGAGACCCTGTGTGGTTCAGCTATGTAAAAACCACCCCTCCCTCTAGCTGCTTCAATGATCGAGAACAGCAGAGTTGCTGTTAGCTTGCTCCTGGATCTCTTGTCTTTTTCCTGGTTTCTAGAAGATCTCCTCTTTGTTCATTATCCCTGCTCCTGAAGATGTTTGCTCACTTCTTGGTCCCTGTGGACTGTTCTTGTACTTCATTATATGAATCCTTGTATTCATTTCAAATCCATCTGATAGACTCCTCTTTGCTGTATATATTGTATTGTGGTTTTGTTGGTAAATCTTCTGGGGACCAATTAAGATACTATTACAGTTTTGTAGGTAGGGTTATTATCTCAGACAACAGAGTAGCTTCTATCCAACTTCTCTGAGATAAAAGAAGATTTTTATTTGGCCTCAAATGTGGTCCCTGCTGATGAAAGAAGCACTAAGAAGCAAGGAAACCAGAAAAATGAATAAAAGAGAAAGAAAAGAGCCAAAGTAAAAAGAGACTTAAGTAAAAAAAAAAAAAAGTAAAAATAGGCTGGGGATTCTAAAACTTACACAAGATTGAATGGGTGAGAAAGACTGAGTAATAGCTTTAGGTTGTACTTGCTCAAAAGCCACTTGTATCTCTGTTTCATCTCTGTTTATAGCTTAAGAGCCAGTGCTATCTGCAGATGTTTCTGTGGACATGTGGCATGCATGACTAGACATGGGTGTGCATGGAATGCTGTTTACCTTCCCACAGATGTGGTACCTGTTTATACCAATTTCTTGCTTTCAAACTGCTTGGTTTGCAGGAGCTGGAACAGAGATGGGAGCTCACTTGGGTCTCATACTCCTGACCTACTGACATCCCAGTCTTCAAGTTCAGCATGTTAACCACTAAGCCACCACAGACCCAATAGTACAGAGGGGCAAAAGGAATGCTGGCCAAGATGTTTGGTTGCTAAAATGAGGCAATGTAGGCATGGCCTGAAATTTTGGAACCTGAAAAAACCATATACTGTAGTAGATCTAAACAGAAAGGCATTTAATGGCAAGAGGAAGGGATACTAGATTGGTGGAAAGGAAATGGTGTGGCACCTAGGCTTGGATTCTGACAAGGAACTCTATCTTTGGTATGATTTCCTTTTTCTGAAAGTATTGGGTGTTACATTTGTAGTCCATGTAACTAAGTCCTAAATTTTTGGCAGTTTCAAGCACCAATTTATAAATTGATTTAGTTTATAAGTCTCTGAGAGCTCTAATGTCTGAGTACTTTTGTTCATTAGTTTCAACTGAGGGGGCAATGTTTTGAAGCAATCTGCTTTCCTTTCACAGCGTGCTATGCTTCAATTTAAGAATCTGAGTTCAGTTGAAGGTACCTTTAGTTGTGAAATTCATTGAGCAAGCAGTGGGATTTTCTGTAGACTGGCAGAGAAACCTGTGAAGCTTATTCACTCTGGCATTTATTTGCTCACCTGCTGCATTTTTAACCATGGAATAGGGGCCAGTACAGAAACTCAGTGCATGCCATTCATTTTCTGTGGCTTTAAAAAAATGAAGTACTCCAGAATATCAGAAAGCAAGGCATTTTGCCAAGGAAATAGTTTCATTCACCACAAGTTGCTGCTTTACTGTCAATAAAGGCAATCCCAATACAGTACAGGAAAAAATTCTGCTGTGGTTGTATGCCTGGGAAAGAAAATGGTCTTTTCTCTGCCAAGCAAGAAGAAGGGAAGATGTTAGTGCAATCATATGGGAAAGTACAGGGTGTCCAAAAGTCTCCATACATAGGGAAAATGGGAAATTGTAGCTGAATGTACCTTTAAGTACAAAATATTCATCCCAAAATCTTAGAAAATATTCTCTACGTATTGGTCACCTCTTTCTGCACACACAAAGTCTTCTCCAGTCAGGGAAGACATATTCTAAAATATCTGTTTTGCTTATGTATGGCAACTTTTGGGACACCATGTAGTTTGAGGTAAGCTGTCTTTTAGGACCCAGTTTTACCCCTGGAAATTGAGAACTGTTTCCCTATTGGAGGAGTTCTGCTTGGTTTCTTGTGAAACATGCAACTCTACTGGAGTTAATGGGAAAGTATTTGTGGATGGAGTTTACAGCCTGACAAATTCCATGGTTACAGAAGAGTATTAGTTTCTGGTAAGCATTTTGATCTGGTATTTTCTGATACTGAAAGCTCTTCTGAGAAAGAATGGGTGATAATGTTTTGTTGAAATATATCTTTTCTTTTACCTTAATGATCTGTCTGTCTCTTCACATACAAATGTTACATTTTTGTTAAACTGCCAAGGTATGACCTAGATCAGTGATGGCAAACCTTGGCACTCCAGCTGTTCTTGAACTTCAATCCCCAGAAGCCCTGACCAGCAGGAATGCTGACTTGGGCTTCTGGTAATTAAAGTCCAAGAACACCTGGAGTTCCAAGGTTCACCATCACTGACCTAGATAAATAGCTTAGCAGATTTATATATACAGAATGAAAAACTACTATTCACATTTACCTTACAGTATAATATGAGAATGAGTTGTGTTTGTTATATCTTTTGTAATCACAATTAATCAGGAAGCTTTGTAATTATGTAAGTGTAACTGTAATTTATGTATATAACTAGTTCATGGCAGGTGGGAATCTTTTAGGTCACTAGAATGTCTAATTAACTTTTCCTAGTAACCATGGAGATGGATCACAGATCTTGTGAGGTGGAAGATACAGCCTGAGAAATGCCTGCTTCTCTCTATTTTTTTTCACATGCCTTCTTCCTTCATTACCTTTATTACTTATTTAACAGAATAAATGGTCTTAAAGCCGTTTGAAACTGTTCATTAACAAGCAAAAGCAATCTGCTGCTTGATCCTCACTGTGAATTGCAATATCAAGTGAGCCACATGAATGTATGCCTATATAATTAGTAATTACCTACCATCACATGGCAATCCTTTCCAGGGTACTCTTGAGTATTTGGAAGTGGTTTACCGTGCCCTTTCTTTGGGGGCACTGTTTGACCATTTTAGCTTGCCCATGGTGACAACTCTGGCTCTTCTCCTGGATGTTATAATGGAAAATTGAGCTTCCAGCTTCTAGCTCTGCAACCAGTTACTCAATTGATTGTTGAGTTGTCCAGCCAGCTACAGATTATATATTGCATAGATATTTCTAGCTCAATTAAAAAAAAACTGTGGATCAAATTATCTTGAGTGGTGGTGAGCAAAATATATTCCATCATGTTTTAGGCACATGTTTTTGGTCAAAATCCTGTTGGGATTTTATGCTGCTGTAAGTAAGGTGGCAAAACTTTTGGAGACATACTACCTATGTTAAGAAGTAGCCGCAGACATCGTAAGTTGTGTGTTGAGTCAGTTATTGTCTTTTAGTAGTTGATGGATAATATAATCATGTTAAAGATATTACCTATGTATTGTCTGTTATCTGTTAAAATATTGGTCAAAACCCTGTTCTTTTTGCTCACAAGCAAAATGCAAATGGCGTAGCTTTTGGTGGCATATTGCCTCGTGTTGGAAAAACAGCACAGACATTCTATGTTGTATGCTGAGGTAATGACACAGTAAGCAACATGTAATGTCTATAATAGTTTCTTAATTTTAACCAATAAAGCAAGTGCCTGTTTATGTGTGCATATAGATAAAATTTATTGACTGTTCTCTTGATCTTTCAAGGTACTGAAGATGAAATTATTTGAATATCTGGTGATATCAAAGTTCAGTATTAACTGCATGTAACTAATTAGTCTACCTGTTCTGGAAAAGAAAGCTCGATGAGAGAGAGAAATCTCCTGACTTTTGCATACATCTTGGCTAACTATTTTTACAATCTTACTTTTCTTTCTCTTTTGTATCAAGTGCCTGAACCTGTTAGCTACTTTTTATCCAATTGTCTAAGTTTAGTGGATAGTCACAGTTTTATGTTGTCAAACAATTACTCATTTAGGCTGTCTTCGATTGTTTGGACAAGAATGGTTAATCAGTATTGTTAATGTATATATCACTGACATGCTGTAATTCAAGGTGATGTACTGTACAATTAACGATACTTTTGCCTTGGCTTTTTCTGTCAAAGATTCAGAGTACTGCCAGTAGAGTATGGAATCTACAATCACATCTGGATCAATGCCTTGTGTGTTTTGGGAATTAAACTTGTAATTCTTCTGATGTTCCTCATTCATCGTAGCAATCAAAGGATAAATTACTAATCTTTTTTATGCATGCTTTGCCTTGAAATAGTACAGAGAGTCACGGGGTCCATTTGAATGGTCATATTCTTGTTTTCTCTTATAGGCATAGTTATTTTTTTGGTAAGGAATCATGCTGTTTTGTTCTCAATTCAGATTCTGGTTGTGGTGGCTCAGTGGTTAAGAAGCTCGCTTTGGTAGCTGGAAGATTGGCAGGTCAGCAGTTTGAGACCTGGGTACTTCATGATAGATTGAATGCCTGTCTCTAGTCCAGCTGTTGGGGACATGAAAGGAGCCTCACTTGGGCATTTCCTGAGTGGAGTTTCTTCCACAAAAATCCAATCCTTCCAACCCAGAATAATTTCTGACATGAAATTGTTATTACTATAATTCAGATTCTAGGGTGGCATGCACCAAAATATTATAAACTGACAAAAGTCTAAGAATCATCTGGGAATGCTGCAGAATCTTCACTCCTTCATATGTCTTGATTTATACTATAAGTTGTAGGCATTAAAAAACAAAACAAAATTAAAATCTTACTTGTGAGGCCCTTTCTGTATTCAGTGATTATTGCTGCAGTGTTCTATGTTGCCTTTCATAATATTGGTTGCTGCTGCTAAAGAGTTTGTATTTAGCCTGATCCCTTATAACCTCAGTACACAGCAAAACTACACTTACACAAGATAGTAAATGTACTGTTCCTGAAATCACTGTGGGAGCAATGTTTTTGATTTTGCCCTATACTAATGTACTGCTCCTGAAATCACTGTGGGAGCAATGTTTTTGATTTTGCCCTATACTCATTAGTGAGAAAATTGGAAAGGACAAGAGGGTAACTGAACTGAAGCAGAAAGTACAATTACAAAGAAACTTTCAATAGGTCTTCCTTTCTTCAATTGAACTTACAAATCACTGTGGTTAGGACTCCACTCCTGGGTTCCAGTCTGGTGATCTAGGATGCAGCAGTCCAATTTTTCCACCACAAGCATTTGGTTGTCTAGTTTATTCTTCTTTACTTCTTTTACCTCTTCATGTGTTGAGGGAGTCTAGTTTGTTTTGCTTGATAGTTTCTAGTGTGGCTGTTCTTATAAACTGCAGGGGGCAGTAGGACACAATTTGTGAAGAAACTGAATTATAACTAGTGAGTGTATCTATGTTCTCTTCTTGTACCTCACAGTGTCCTGACAAAATGTGTTACAAGATTAGAAAAAAAAAATCTGTATTTAGACTCACAAAAAATAATCTTCCATATTGCATGTGATCTTTATACAGTTGTACCTCGCTTAAAGAGCATAATGCGTTCTACAGGATTGCTCTTTAAGTGAGTGTCCTCTTTAAGCGAAACACCATTGTAAATGACCAATTGTGTGTGTGTGTGTGTGTGGGGATTGCAAACCCCGGTTTATTTGTTAAGCGAGTTTTTGGTTGGTTTTATTTGTTAAGCGAAGCGAACATTCAGAGAAAATTCTGCTCTTTAAGCGAGTTACTCTTTAAGCGAAACACTCTTTATGCGAGGTTTGACTGTATGTTCATATTGCATTGAAATCACTGGCAAAATCCGATTGGTTTTAATGGTCCTATCTTCCTCCATTAGTATTAACTAAAGTACTAAATGACACAAATAAATTTGTTCCTAACTAACAGCCATATATTACCTGTACAAGTCACAAGGGAAGAAATTGAATTTTATGGTGGACTGTGGCATCCAAAAGAAGATGTATGTATGCTGTATATGTACATTTATGTATCTTCATTGCTGACAAATTATCTCTCCTGTTTAACCCTGTGGTTATTTATTACTGCTATTACGAATTGTTATAGTGCTTTGAATATATTATTTTGGAGTTTTGGAAGCTGTTAATAGTTGAGTTGATAGTGGTATTTTATTACTTGAAAATCAAGCAAAAAACTACCACAGACATAACTTTCAAATCCATATGAATTTTTTTTAAAAAAACTATTAGGTATGGACTTAATGTTCTAAATCTTCTAATAGGTGTTTTGATCTCACATTCTTTCTGCTCATGATAATTATGACTTTTTGAGTCAAGAAATTGGAAGTTTGTAAGCTGTTTTGAATTTATTACTTCAGCCATAGCAATTTTCCCATAATATGGACACTGATAATCACTTAAAGATCTTTGTTCTTTACTTGCAAAAATATAATTGTTCTTTAGAAATGGTCATGTTTATTCTTTTAGATTTCACAGCTTGCATGGTGCTTTAATTTATAGTAATGTCTTAGTGTAATGCAATAAAATTGTGTCCAACTGTAGTGAACAAAATTCCATTCCTATTGTCTAAGGCATCTGATGTTCAGATCATGCAGCCTGGATATTTTGGGAGTTGTAGTAAAAAACACAACCAAACAATATTTTCCTCTAAGTTCTGATTCAGTGGCATACTCTGTAAGGAATTTAGTTGCCAGGACAAAACTGAGGCTTTCACAATTTGGGCACAGCATGAGAAGGCAAGATTCATTGGAAAAGACATTAATGCTAGGAGAGGATGAAGGCACAGGAAGAGGGGAAGACCAAATTCAAGATGGATTGTCTCCATAAAGGAAACTGAATTTACAAGAGCTCAGCAGGGCAGTCGAGGACAAGACATTTTGGTTATCACTTATTTATATGGTTGCCTTAAGTCAGAGGTGATTTGGTGGCATGTATCAACAACAACTGATCTCTTAATAGTTAGATTAAGAATATAGATCAATTAGAATATATTTTATGTTTTTGAAGATACAGTACTGTCAAAGAGAGTAGCCATTCCTATTCCCTATAGAAGTGATGGTGAACCTTTTAGAGACCGAGTGCCCAAACTGCAACCCAAAACCCACTTATTTATTGCAAAGTGCCAACACAGCAACAGGAGAGGAAGGAAATGCTTCCATTGGGCTGCTGGGCAGAGGGGCCGGGTAAACTCTGTGTTGGGGTGAGGGAGGAAGTTACTGGACAGAGGGGTGGGGTAAAGTGAAGTCTGCCGGGGGAAGGGAGGAAGCTCTCCCATTGGGCTGTTGGGCAGAGGGCCAGGACAAACTGCTGGGTTGACTGCATGGGTGTCTGCAGAGAGGACTCCGAGTTCCACCTCTGGCACACGTGCCATAGGTTCGCCATCACTGCCCTATAGCAAGACAATTTGTTGTTTTTACATATTCAATCTTAGTAGAAGAAAGAAGTGCGAACTAAGGAGTTTATACACAGATGTAGACGTAATCACAAAGAAATCAGGAGGAAGTTTTGGGATGGGAGCAGTGGTGGGCATCAGCAGGTTTGCACCAGTTTGTCAGAATTGGTAGCAGAAATTCCAACTGGCCCTGCCCATCCAAGTTTTGAAATACAGTAATACCTTGGATAACACTAAGACTTGGTTCCACAAGTCTTGGTGTTATCCAATTTTTAGTGTTATCCGATGCATGTTAAAATCCTATGGGGTGGAGCGGATAACGTTAAAGCTCCATAGAGATACATCGTAACCACACAGGCTTTAGTGGTTGTTATCCGGTCCATCCCATAGGACCTTAACGTTATTCGATCCAATTCTCCTCCCCAGATTACTTAACGTTATGTGATTTTAGCGATATCCGAGGTAAACGTTATCCGAGGTATTACTGTAAAGTAGTCCTAATTCAGGTGAAACAAAGGGCTTTCCCCCTGGTGGCAAGGGCGCCCACCATACCACGCCCACAGTGTGGTAGTAATTATTTTTGAGCCCACCACTGGATGGGAAGTGTCCCCTCCCTTCCTATAACAACCTGCTTTCTTCCTACTTAAAGTACAGTTGGGAATATGTACTGGGCCCTGTTTAAATGGTAAACCAGTTTAGTATAAACCATGTTTAAAATAGGTGCTCCTATTCCTTTAGCTGTAACTGAGGAGAGAATGTGCCCTAGAGGACATGGGAGAAGGGACTTTCATGTTGAATCTGAAGGCTGTCCATCTAAATTCTCAAGCAGAAATTGACACTAATTTAGCATTTCTTCAATGGTCAGAATTCTGATGTAAGTGTAATGGTGTAGCTGGCATGGAATTACATATATTGATACTGGATAGGTCAGAGGTTTAGTTATCTGGCTGCAGAGCCAGAGGTTGGGAGTTCAGTTCCTCACGCTGCTTCCAGGAGAAGAGTTAGTCTGGGTAGTCACGGACAAGCTGCACAGTCTCAGGATGCCCCCAGAAGAAGTGAATGGTGAACATTTCTGAGTACTCATTACCTAGAAAACCTTGAAAGGGTTGCCATAAATCAGCATTGAGTTAACAGCACAAAATTATTAATATAATTGTGTAGGCTGTAATAGCATGCTGCTGTTAATTCGCAAGTTTTTACATGTATCCTTTATCACATGCCAGTCACATGACTTGGCATGTGGTGAACAATGAGAGTGGCATCTTGTTAATCAGTGCTCATTTGCCACAGGATTCTGACCAGTTTCTCTAAAAAGATATTCAGCAAGGACGTTGATTGTTTATTATTTATTTATGGACCACCTTTCTCCCAACGGGGGACTCAAGGTGGCTCACACTATTTTTAAAAAATCAGATTTAAATACAGATTTGGACAATTAAAAAGCAATTAAACATTGTTTCCCAAGGTTGTTCCTTATTTGGCATATAGGTGTGAATTAAAGGATTAAGCAGCCTATAGTATACATATGGCATATATATTAACCTCTTTGAAAATGTGTTGGACAAATGTCATGAGTACATGTCATGTGCCTTACCTTTATCATTTTGTCTTCTTCCTATGGTTCTTATGATGAGTGGTTCGGTGTTAAGAAGCAATTCTTGCTTGCGCACAGAAGTATTTCCTAAGCATTTCGTATTAAATTTCTGCTTGCTACATACTATGTGAAATTAAGAATCCATTCAACTGATATTGTTGCTTTTCTTATGCAACAGAGACCAACCTAGAATTTAAAGGGGGAAATGAATAGAAGAAAATATATAATCTGTCTATAGTTAATGCTTCTATGATGGAGAGAGGTTAATTTTGTTCAGCCTTTTTTATGCTTAATCATTGCCTGAATAATAAAGGGAGTATAAAATAGGAATTCATAAGTAATTTAGATCCCTGCTCAGGTATTGGTGAATGGTGATGCCTAGCCTTCCATTTCTCACATACCTTGAAAACTGTTTGATTCTTTTTTCATAAAATTTGAAGTGTGTCTTAATTTTTTCCCCATTTGCTTTTCAAAAAACAGAGATGCTCTCATGCTTTTGGAGCAGAAACAGAAGGGAAAGCCTATAGCCACAAAGCCAGTAACATCTACAAGTCTTCCACTGAAAGCCGAAGTGCCTTTAGCTCGAGCAAGTGTGCCTGTTCCTCCTTCTCGTCCTCTGGTTCCACCTGTTTCTGTGCCAGGGCAGCCTGCTTCTGTGGTAACTAATGAAATTATTTATTTTATTTGAACTAACAGATGTGTGAAAAACACAAGGTTTTTCTGGTTTAAAACTAATGGTCCCCTGAGTTTCATAATAAGCTGCCATGTCTCCAAAAGACTCTAAGAGGTCTTCTAGAATCAGTAGTCTCATGCTGTCTTCTAGGCTCTTTGGTGTAATGCATCTAGTAAGCATGTTTCAGCCCCCAAATTGAGCCTGAATCCAGGCTACAAAGGATCCAGTTGATCAGCTTCACTCAGCAGAGTGTTGATTTGAGTTGCCTCCATTCATTTCAAAATCTCACTGAAAAAGTTGTGAAACTGGTCATTAGAGGAAGGTGGTATCCTTGGAAGACTGCTTTGTTTTCATGTCCAGTTTGTGAGTCAAAATCAAAAGCACTTTAAACTTTAAATTCTAGGCTTACTGCTCTAAGCAGACGGATATGTGAAATCTCTTGAAAGATGAACTCATATAGTTTATTTCCTGGTGTGAGCAAAAGATGCAGTGTAGACAATGCTTGTTCATCCTTATATTCTTTGAATTTGTTTTTTCCTTACGTATCTTTGCTTTGTTTTGAATGCTAGACCAGTGGTTCCCAGGCAGACAGTACAATAAATAGAATAGATGTTCATGTGTTATGAATCTTTGTTGGAATAGCTCAGTGTCTATACTGTGTTCAATTTCTAAGTTTTAGTTACATTTGTCTGTAACTGCATCCCAACAATTGTGTACAGATATTTATGTGGGCTTCTGTTCTCAGAACAGATTTTATCATAAAGTGGCATGGTGTCTTATTGATTCTCTTCAGCATGTCTCTGATCTGTTGGTTTTCTGTCACATAGTTAGACCAATATGCATGTGTGAACTAGGTTTTCATATCTGCTCATTTTTTTATTGAAAGCTTACATGTCAGTCAGGAACATACGTTCTACTTTCCCATTTTACAGATATAGTTGTTGAGCAAACATTAATAAATAAAGGAGAAAATCTAGTCAAATTTTATTGTAATGGGGACACTGCTGCAAAAGTCCACATCATAGCCATTTTCTAATGTTTTTCAACTGTAGTTATTCTCACATTCTAGGATCAAGATGAATGTCCTTTACAGTTGTACCTCGCTTAAAGAGCATAATGCGTTCCACAGGATTACTCATTAAGCGAGTTTGCTCTTTAAGCAAAAGACCATTGTAAGTGACCAATTGTGGGGGGGATTGCGAACCCCAATTTATTTGTTCAGCGAGTTTTTGGTTGGTTTTATTTGTTAAGCGAAGCAAACATTCAGAGAAAATTCTGCTCTTTAAGCGAGTTACTCGTTAAGCGAGGCACTCTTTATGCGAGGTTTGACTGTATAAGGGACCAGCTATGTGAATCATGGAGATGTGTATTTAAAATCATTTTTTAATGAAAAATTCAGATAGCCGTGTAGCCTATACCCAACATCCAAAGTCAGGATTTATTATTCTGTTTCTTTGTTTAAATCCTTCTCTCCTAATTGTGAAGGCACCATGGTGAAAAGTACAACTGAAATACAGTCACTAAAATATTGTAGACAGGCTTTTGAGTCTGCAAGACTCTTTTTCAACCCAGCATTGCTGTTTTTTGAATTTGCTCATGGATTGCATAGCTGTTTCTCTTTTCCTATTTTAAGAGGAAATGTTAAGCTGCACATTAAGTATCTGTATGCTTCTCCTTTTGGTAATACTGGCTGGCGTTTCTAAGCAGAAGCGTTGACGTCTGAAACATCTTGACAGCCAAGTCTCCACCTTATTATAAAGCTCAAGTAGTTCAGGACAACTTGTTCACTGTTTACAATCTTCTTTGGAAACTCTCTTGTGTTCCCTACCATCAAGAAAGGCTAGGTTGTTTTTGATGAACTAAAAGATTATTATTATTACTTACTAAAGAAAGCTGATAATGGTTAGAACAACTGAACCTCCAAAGAAACTGTACAGATAAAAAGAAGCAACATTGTGCATTAAGTGTGAGTAAGCACTGTAATCTTGCATGAAACCAAAACCAAGTGAGATGACTCAGATAAGAACTTTGTGCGTCTGCCGCTTCTGCTTCCACTGCTGTCACCAATGTCCTTTTCCTGGTGTGTTCTAACACCAATCCGTAGCAGGATGGATGTTGTAAACCTTACAACATCTGCCCTGCTATGGAGTGGCATTATGGACATGCGAAGCCTAACGGAGGGGAAAAGGATGGTAGTGGTAGGAGCAAGGGCGCAGGCCAGATGGAATGCCGCTGCAGCCTGGATCTGGCCTGTGTGCCATAGGTTGAGAACCCCTGATTTAGAACTTCAGTTAGATTCAATAGACCTGAAGGAAGAAGCAGAAAGAGAATCTATTTCTTCCCCATTTCAAGAAGCTAAGATGTAACATTTGTCAGAATGAACACAAAAAAGTTTTGCCAAGTGAAGAAAATCCTCATAGTTCTTGTTCCTACAACAGTGGATCTGATTATATTAGCTGAGAAGGCAAAAACCAACAACAATCCATTGTTATGCAACATGAAATTAAAAAAGAAAATCTATATATAGCCCCCCTAAGAACACTGTTGCAATGTAAGGAAATTTCTTGTATGTTTGGCATAGATGAGATCAATAAAACTTTTACCACCAACATTTTTTTTCGTTTAAAGCAGGGGTTTGCAACATTTTCCTGCCATGGGTCAGGCCTGCCCCCAACCCACACCTGTGAGGTTCGGAGGCGTGGCTGCCCCTGGTGCTTACGTCTGCAGTGGTGGTGGTAATCGAGCTGCTTTTCTATGTTCTTGCACAGCCTCTGCTGCTCCCCGTGGTGGCGGGAGGCTATTCAGAGCATGTTTGCTCCATTTTTGGAATTTTTCGCCACTTTTCAGCTGCATTTTGGCAGCTAGAAAGTGGCAGTTAGTGACTTCCTGTTTCCATCCTGGGAGCCCAGGCACTGACAAAAGCTCAGCTTAGCACCGGAAGTGTCCAACTGCTGCTTCCTAGCTGCTGAAATGCAGCAGAAAAGCAGTGAAAAATTCAAAAAACGGAGTGAACATACTCCAAAAAGCCTCCCATTGCCATGGGGAGCAGCAGGGGCTGTGCAAAAAGCCAGAAAAATGTCATGATTCCAACCACCTCCATGGTAAGTGACATTGTTGGACTTCGAGTGGTGGTGGTGGGTTTCTGGAAGTGCTGGGGTGGCCACCGTGGGCCGGATTAATGTGCATGGGTTGAATTAGGCCCGCGGGTCGGGGGTTGCAAATGCCTGGTTTAAAGGCTGCACTTTCTCAGCACAAAACTATTTAACACATATTTCAGTATGTTTCAATCCTCTTTTAATTTAGTATGTAAAATATATATATTTAATTACAGGGAAGATTCACTGAAGTCCCTGCCAGCAACTTTAGAAGAGATCTTGCCAAGAAATTATTAGAATCTAAAACTACTATACCTCATTCATATGTAGCATCTGATTGTGACCTTGGTGCTGTTCTGAAGCTAAAGCAAGAGCTGGAAAAAGGTGAAATAACTGTTTAAACTGTTGCATTTTATGTAATATACACTTTTAATTTGAACTGGTGTCTTCAGGCCTGCAGTCTGCACATCTATACTATGTATTCTGTTGTGGGTGTCATGTATTTTATTAATAAGCTGGTTTGATGCTGATGGTAGTCAGAAAATTTGTTTACCCAAGCTATAAGGCACTAAATTGATAATTAACAATTAATTTTTCCCATAGTTCCACTTAACTGATCTTTATTTCCTATTTCTGTTTCAATTAAAATAGAATGAGTGTACTGAATCAGAGTTACAATTTAGTATCATAATCACAGAAAATGAAATTGTTTTCCAGCTTGAGACCTTTACTTACACTGTTTAAAAGCACTTGAAATTTCTTCTCCTCTTCCTCCTAGTGTTTTCTTGTGGGTGTGGGCCACCACTTTGTCTGATAATGCACATCTTCTAAGTGCAGGGTGTCTGTCTGCATGTTCTTATTGATAGCATCCTGCCATCTCTTTTGGTCATCCATGTGGCCACAGGCCATTGACTTTCAGGTTGTATGCAGTTCGGCAGTAGTGGAAGGTGACACTACATCTCTATATCAGCAAAGTTGCCTTTCTCTCATCTTCTCCATGACCAGCCTAGTTGCTGTTGAATAGCATTATTTGGGACATGATCGAGTAGGGAGATACACAATATACAGTAAAATCCCGACTTACAAATGCCCCAACTTAGAAAATTTGACTTACGAAATGGTTCTGTGCTGAAATCCATGCCCCGATTTACGAAAATGCCCCAATTTAAAAAATAATCCTTTTCCCTTTGTGTTGCCTCGGGTTAAGCAAAAAATGCCATTTCCCCTATGAGTTTGCATCAGGTTACATAATCTGATTTCTCAGAGTGCATTGCACCTGGGTGGTGTTTTAAAAAAACACATGCAGCCTTTCTGTGCCCTGTTGGTGACAGTAGAGTGGTTGAAGAGGAGTTGGAGTGTTATTGTCTGGATTTTTTGCGCCAAAATAGCTGTTTGATGCTGGCTTTTCTGAGGTTTCTGTCCATTTTCAAAGCTTCTTTAAGGTATGAAACAGCAATTTTGTTTATCCATGCTTTCCTTTCAGTGCTGCTGTTGTTTTTGGATGGTTTATTTTTCTTTTTAAAATGCTGTTTAAATGTGTATTTCTTTATCCCTATGGGGATGCCTCGCGTTATGAAAAAAATCAAGTTACAAAAGAGGCCATGGAACTGATTTTTTCCATAACTCAGGGTTTTACTGTACAATGGAGCATACACATTTCCATAGCATAGAGATAGCTCTCTACATTTATTGAGGCTGCCTAGCACTCTGCGCAACAGGACGGACAGTTGTCTTGTAGATCTTAGATCTGAGATGGATTGGTATTCATCTGTTGCAAAGCACATTGGTGAGTTCACGCCAATGCAGGCAGACCACGTTCACCCTTGCTTGCACACCACCACAGATATCACCATCACCTTGGAAATGTGAGTCAAGGTAACTGAAGATATTCACTTTCTTTATATTGTCCATATATTTGGAGCAATCCATGGATGGCAACATTCTCTGGGTATTCAGTTTTCTTGAAACTCAGGCTGAGTCCAAAATGGTTGAGGTGGTCATTCCATACCTGAACTTGTCTCTGTACTTAATTTCTAATGGTAGTAGCAAGCATGACATCATCAGCGTAGAAGGTCCAGGGTACACTCAGCTGCAGGTCTTGTGTGATGATATCCATGACTGCTACTTCTTCCATGTCTATGCCAGACATGAAACTGCCAAATGAAAGCACCTTTTGGTAAGTTCATTTTGGAGTTCCTTTCATCTGACCTAGTGTGAGAAAGATTATCTGGTAACACAAGGTTGCCATTACCAGGGTACACCCGATTGTAGTTTAAAAATATCACAAACTTTGAGGAGGCTCTTTATGTGTACCCCATATCCATGACTAATATAAACAGAAGCAATAATAGTGCATGGCCTTGGTGCACTCCAACTGACATTGGGAAACAGAGGCCAGCTAGTGTTCTTGTATAGAATTTTGATAAGTGGTTCAGGTACTCAATGGTCATGGAGGGCATATCAGATCAGTTGGTGTGACACAGTCAGATGCTTTCTCCAAGTCTAAAAATGCCATGTGCACTGGTTGGATCTTCTCTTGGTGGTTTTCTATGAACTGACAAGCTGCAAAGATGGCATCAGTTGTTCCACATCCTTTGATAAGACTGGATTGGTTGTTGGTGAGTTGGACAATGTTGTGGATGTGCTGGTCCAGAATTTTCTCAAAGGTCTTCATAGCAATACAGGAGGTGAATTGGACGATAGTTGGTGCAGTATGCCGAGTAATTCTTGTTTTTGAATATGGGGACTGTTATGCTTGTTGAACATTAGTTGGTACATGGCTGCTATTCGCTATGGCATTGAAGAACTCTGTCAGCAGGGTGTCCCTGTGTTGTAAAATCTTGAAATTTCTAAAAATTGGCAGACAGATTATTGAGTCCAGATGCCTTTATATTCTTCCTACTGTCTGCTGTATTGGAGACTTCTGTGATAGTGATGGGCAGAATTGGTCCATAGGTTGGTATGTCTTCCGGGATTGGAAGGTGCAGGAATTCAGTGTTAGGGATGTCGTTGAAATGATCTTGCCATTGTTGCAGGATTTCCTGTTTGCCCTAAAGTCTTTGCTGTCCTTATTCTTTATGTACATGTAGTGCTCAGTGTCTTGGGTGGCCTTCTTTCAAGCTATTGGCCAACCAGTAGATATCCTTCTCTTCTTCTTGCATTTCCAGCCAATCGTATTGGTTTTGGTAGTGCTTTGGTAGCAGCTGTCTTAACTTCTCCTTTGGCAGCCACATAGTTCTCTCAATTCTCATCGTCTTATCTGCTTGCCATTTCTTAAAGGCTCTCCTGCACTTGTTCAGTTCACAACTGTGCTTGTTTGTCAATATATTGGCAGCCCAGTTTTGTGATGCTGAGGATTTCCCTGGCAGTAGTGGTAACAGAGCCTTGCATTTTTAAGTGGATGAGAGGGGTTATAATGAGGATCGCTACATTATAGGGACTGCCCTGTCCCATTTCCAGGATAAGCTATCCACTTTCCCAACCTTTGGTTTTTGGACTTCAATTCCCAGAAGCTTAAGTTAGTTCCCCAAAGCACTGATCAGCCAGTGTACTGACTTAGGCTTCTGGGAATTGAAGTCTCGCTATGGGACGTGGGCCCCATGTTGGGAACCACTGCACTAGGGCAACCAAAGCTTTTTATGTTCCAAACCTAGGTTTAAAACCAAATTTGAGTAAATCTAAGTAATCAACCTCCTTTGCTTAAGAATGGCAATTTGGCACATGTTCATATAACCTCTCCCCACTCTTGTGTTCTCTCTGTCTCTGTTTCTCTGTTTCACCTTGAACTAAAAATACAGAAGATGTGGAATATGAGTTGGACAGATATGGAGGTGACTATTCTTTGCTTTAAGTGTGTAGAGCAGGTGTCAAAAGTAGTAGTCTGATATCATATATGCAAATACATTAGATGATCAGAGATTGGAAACTATAGACAGTATAGTATCATAAGTTTAGGTATCACCAGAACTTGGAGGTTACCTTTTGGACTGTAACTTCCAGAAGTTCAGAGGCAGCAAGACCACACTGGGAATTTTTAGAAGTTATTGTCCAAAAAATGCACCTATTAGGCTGAGAACCTGTTTGCTCTTCAGTGCATATCAATTGGCCCATTCCACATGAAGTTGATCTTTCCTGCTACTTGTACAAGGCAATTTACCACTCCTTTCAATTTACCACTCCTGTGGACATGGAGCACCATGTCCACAGAGGCATTATTCTTCACAATTGCCAAGAAGATGCCAGACAATGAGATTGGCTTATGCGTGTCACATTTTTTATTGCTTACATTTTTTTCAAACAGCAAGTGTTAATGAAATTACTAATTCCTAGAAATTACTAGTTCTTCCAGCTCCTTTTAAGAAGTAAAATAAAGTTCTTCAGAGCTCAATTATTAAGCAAAGTAGTTGTACTGAATTCTGAATACTATTTTGGCATATGCATTCACATATTATCAAGTGACTTAAATTTAACATGTTATGAAGTATTTATACTACCCAGACATTTTTAAAAAAATTAGAAGGATTTTAAAAGCTACATACAGTATTAATAAACTGTGCCAGAAGTACTTAATATATGATTAACAGTCACATGGAACTTTTAGCATGATTATATATAGCCCAAAGATTTACAGCATTGGAGATCTGCTCCTTTCCCAGTGCTTATAACCACTACCACCCCATTTTCTTTTAAATATTCTGATCATTATGGACTTTAAAAAACCTAGGAGCTTACTTTTGTTTTAGTAGGGGAAAGTAAAGTAAACATACTGCCATAACAAAATGCAACTTCCCTAGAAAAATCTGGACCTCTCAAAGTTGTTAATTTTGCTTAATTAATAGCCAGGGGAGTGTTGTTTCATGTTGCTTATATATTTTAGACTTTTCAACCATGTAGCAGAGCTCCTACCTGACCTCCTACTATTGTTAACCCAATTTCAAGATCTGTTGTGCCTTCTTCTTGTTAATGTGAGCAGTGCATGGGGCCCAGGGAGCATCATACAATGACATTTTTCCCATTTACAGTTGAACAAATACATGAGATAATCTTTTTGATTATAACAGTTTATGGATCATAGAACAGCATAAAGAACAATGAAATTTTATTTACAATTCTGGGGAACTTTATCGCCTACTCTTGTAAACTTAAGGACCACATGGCTTTCCCCTGAATTTTGGGTGGGGAAGTAATTTTTAAACCTACAGGAGAATTTTGGAAGACAGTAAACTAGTTTATAAATATAAATTGCTTGTCATTAACTGATTACTTAACATGTGATTAAATAAGAGATAATGTTCTTTGCATATGTTTCTGAATTTATCCTAACAAATATGCATGTAATATTTATTTATTTATTTATTTATTTATTCAGATTTATATTGCTGCCCACTTGCCGAGGCAACTCAGGGCGGCTTACAGTCAAAACAGCAACAGTACAATAAAAATTATAAAATATAATCTTACAAAATACAACCAAACCAGAACACAGACTAACTCCCCTCAGGCTGTTGTTGTGGACCCAGAGGAGTGGGCAAGGTACTCTGCCTCCTGCCAGGCCATGGAGTCTTCACCCTCAGGCCGTTGTTGTGGGCCCAGAGGAGGGGGCGATGTTCCCAGCCACTGCTAGGCCATGGAGACTTCTCCTCAGGCCATTGCTTGTATGTATACATAGTTGTTTGTATATCCCCCAATTAAATATGACTATGATGTTTCATTTGTCTACATTGCACAACCAAATTTGCACATCAAATGTACTTCGATAGGTAGATATTTCATATGTACTGAAATGGTAGTCATATTAACAGTTTTTCCTCCCCAAATTAGTACTATTACCCTACAGTTCTGCAACTTAATTTCTCTCTCTTCTGCTACAGATGATATTAAAGTATCAATAAATGACTTCATTATCAAAGCGACAGCATTTACCCTCAAGGTAAGTAATCAGTGTTAACAATTCATTGTATACTATGTTTTTAAATAAAATATTTATTATGGTCCAAGACCAGCATAGACCAGCAAAAGGAACAGAAGTATTAACTTGTTCTGGATGTCTGTATAATTTGATTTGATTGCCGTTACCAGAATACGCCTGATGTTCAAAAATACCACAATTTTCAAGGTGTCTCTTTCTGTGTACCTCATTAGTTCCTCTGACTCATTAGGAAGGTTTGCTAAATGATAGACAACTTATGTTCTCCTGGTGCAGCTAATGGGATCTTCCTTTATTCATGTATCAAGGCAGATTGTATAAGTATTCCCAAATTGTTGCCCTGATTTATCAGAGGGCTGCATTGCTGTCCAGAACAGACAAATATCCATACCCCATTTTATTTCCACCTAGTACTATCAGTACCCCTGCTAACAACCTCTTAAGTCTTCAGTCAGGCCTACTAAGTGTCAAGCCCATGACAAATTTCACACACTTTGAATCAAATGTTAGTTAATTTGAATCAAATATTTGTTCATCTTTCTGGGGCTGTTTTTGAATTTTGGGACAAGAATAAGATCAGTGCATCAGCATACTGTATAAGCTGACATTTAAATCTCTTTGTCTTTATAATTCAGCAATATTAGTGATATTATTGAAATAAACCTTGTGTTCGTGTTTTCAAGTGTCAGTTTTAGGGCAGATGCTGTTGAAATTAATGGGGTCGTGTGAGTTTTCCTTCCTTTTTTATATTCTATAACACACATGCATGTATCTGTGGAGCGGGAAGAGAAGAAAAACAAGCATTTCCTTAAGATTGCAGGCAAAATGTCACAGTTCTACCCCACCCCACCCTTTACATATCTGCAAGGTGAAAGTTGGCATCTGACAGGAATGGATCTGTTAATAATTCAGTAGCAGCCCAGAAACCCTGCATGTCCATCAATCCTTCGGGCTTCCTGCAATTGTAAAAAATTCTTTGTCTGCAGCACACATTCCCTCTTTGTGACAAATTAAGTATACATAGATTCTTGCTAATAGGATAAGTCTATTTTTAGTCTTGGGTGCCAAATCTTTTGTTATTATTAACCTGGCCCTGCTTAAGGCAAACATTTCCCCATAGGTGAATGCCTCTGTCACTATAATTCTCAAGGGGTTGTGTTTGACTCTATAATTGGTTGCACCATTATTCTTTTAACAGCTGTCTCTCCCTCTGTTTCCTTCTTCAAGCAAATGCCAGATGTGAATGTGGCCTGGGATGGTGAGGGCCCCCGGCAGCTGCAGTCTGTAGACATTTCTATTAATGTGGCAACAGACCAAGGTTTCATTACACCGATCATAAAAAATGCTGCAGCCAAGGGAGTTCAGGAAATTGCTGCTTCTACCAAGGTAGGGATCCACATAGGTGATATTTCAGAACATATATAGTGCTGCTTGGATACAGACCCAAATGTGTGGTGCACATAATTGCTTTTAGAAATGCTTTCAAACGGATTTAAAGCTGCTTCTCTTTTGGATATGAGACATCTGTGGGGAGGTCTGTAAGCAGGAATTCCTGGTTGTTGATGTTTTCCCTCTGGAAAGCCACCAAGGATTTTAAATGATATCAAAGACAATAGATGTGTTTTGTTGCAGGATTATGTTTATTTAATATTCCCAAGGGAAGGTTACTTAGAGTGCTATTGTTAAATTAGAAACTGTATTGATTTCCTATTAAAGAAGGCCAAAATTATATACTGGATATGGGAATATAGGGACCAGCTAATGAGCTCTCTGGAGTTGTTTGATTCACACCAGATTTGACTCTTACTACTATACTACATGAGAGTCACAAACAATAAAATGATGAATTTTTGAGAAGAATTATAATCAAGTTCAGGAAATAAAAATGATCAATACTTAATAACAAGGAATAGAAAGCAG
Organism: Furcifer pardalis; assembly: GCA_030440675.1. Classification (NCBI taxonomy): domain Eukaryota; kingdom Metazoa; phylum Chordata; class Lepidosauria; order Squamata; family Chamaeleonidae; genus Furcifer; species Furcifer pardalis. Next base: position 70,682,989 of record CP126894.1, on the reverse strand, counting down.
ACACAAAATGAGGAATGCCATATACAGTAAAACCTTGTATAACGAAAATAATTTGTTCTATGAGGCTTTTTGCTATGCAATTTTTTTTGTTATATGACACCCCCTCTGCTAGCCCCAGCCTGGGGGGATGGGAGAAGAAAGAAGAAGTAGCTGCACGGCTGGTTGGTATTAAAACCGCTACTGGACGCCCCCTTGGCTGGGGCGGCCTGAAGGGGGGAAAAGAAAAGAGCAGCAGCTGTGCAGCTGGCTGGCCTTGAGACCACCGTTGCTGATGACACCGAAAGCCCTCTCGTCCGGGTCCGGCCTGGAAAAAGGAGAAGAGCCACGAGAGGCTGAAGATGCTGCCTTGCCCTCCTGGCCCTTTCCACCAGCCAGGTGACTTCGCCGTCATCACCCCTGGACTTTTCCTATGGCCAAGGCAGAGAGGCTGCAACAGCATTGGGCACCAAGCCCTTCCATGGCTAGAAATGCTCATTATTGTATTTTATTTTTCTACTATCAATATAGAATCTATTTCAGCTGTTATGAAAAATTGAACAACTTATTTGGACACATCAGGTGAAAGAAGACTAGCAGTTGATAATACTTTGAATTAAATATGACCTTTTGAGGTTTTATAAATTCTGACTTAGAAATGATTAGGCATGGGTATGTTTTGTTTTGCTTGTATTGTTTATGTTAATTGTATAAAAATAAGCTTTTATTATTTATAAACATTTCTGTAAACAACACAAATAGGGAAATGTATGTATCTAAAAGCCAGATATGCTCTAAAACCACATCAGTACAATAGTTTTCTTAATTTATTTTCTCCTTAAATTGGATATATGTTTGAAGAGCCGAAGGGAATGTGAACTATTTTGTTGATGTGTTCCATTTTATTCCTAAAGCCACTTATACGTTCATAATTAGGTGCAAAAATTTACTGAAACATAATCTCAAGTTAAAATGTTTGAAGTGGTAGCCGTGTTAGTCTGTGCAAGCATATCTGAGAGTAAACAAAACAGAAACGGGGGGGGGGGGGAGACAAAAAATGTTGTGGCACCTTAAAGACTAACTCCTGTAGAAATAGAAATTTCTCCTGTAGCCCCTCCTCACTTGCCAGCCCCTCATCATGCAGTCCAGAAGGGAAAGGCACTGAGTGCCAGCTCTCTCTCTCTCTCCTTTTTGTTTCTTACCTCCCGTTTTCCTGCATACATAGTACATATTCCCTCTTTCACATTTCTACTTCTCTTTTCTCCTTCCTCCTCTAGTGACACAAACCTGAATCTGACTTGAACTTTCATTTGTATTTTCACCTATTTAAAAGAGTATGGTGGCAGCTGCAATTCCTATCCAAGAATGCATTTTTTTCCTGAAGCAGAAAAAATGCCATTGGCGTGAATTTGTTTAAGGTGGACCCAGCTTGCCATGAAGTGACCCACACACAATGATCACGGAGCCATCTCCTAAGGCACGTATGAAATGAGACATGCAGGATTTAACAATGGGATTTTAACGGACTGTCACAGCCTTAAGGATACTCTCAAGGTGCGCCTTCACAGCCAGTCTATCTGGCATGGCCTCTTCCACCTCCATGACCATTGGGAATCAGAATTCCTCCTCCGCTTATTTTGCTGTTGGGTCCAATATGATGGTTTCCAGTGGCATTTCCTCCATTGAGGGGACCATCACCTCACCTAAAGGGGCTCATCTGCCCCTTTCCCAGTACACTAGTACCTCAGATAACAATGAGACTTGGTTCCACTAGTCTCATCATTATCCGGTTTTTAACGTTGTGCAATGCATTGATCGCACAATGTTTTAAAAAGCCCTGTTACCTTTTGGAAGAGGAAAAGGAACCGGGGGGTGGGGGCAGTCAGCCTGCCTCTTTGGAAAGGGCAGTGAATTCATTGATAACTGTTCCTCATTGGATCTAATTTCTAAGTGATGTATTGATATAAACAGAATATGTATATTTACAAATACAGCTACATTGATGGAAGTAGTGCTTACTTAATTGATTTAATTATTATAATTGATTTAATTAATTAAAATTATTGGTTTTTAATTTTCTTAGATTCTAGCCAAGAAAGCAAGAGATGGAAAATTACTACCAGAAGAATGCCAGGGAGGATCTTTTAGGTATTTTAAATGTATTTTAACTGAAAAATTTGTAATATATGTTTTATAAGAGAATGATCATAATTCTTTGTTTTGGTCATTGTGATTCACGTGAAATGTTTAATCTTCACTTGAACAGACAGCAGTTGGAACTTTTCAACAGTTGTCCTCTCATTTCCTTTTTGCTTCTGATCTATTAGAGCTCTCTCTCCAGTACACACTAGCAAGTAATATTTTCCATTTGTTTCCTCTTCTCTCCAACCACCAACAAAACCTCTGTCCTATCAACAAGCAAATGTAACACATTACTTCCCTCTACTCTACCTTACTATCCAGCATTGGAAATGCATGTTCAGATGCATGTCTTAGCAGTTAAAGCCCATGTTGCAGAAGCACAAAACACTGGTGCAGATGTCATCAGCAGACAAATGACCCAGATTCATGACTGAGAACTCTTTCTGTTGATGTTCCAATCCTTATGTGAGTGATGGGGCAATCCCACCATAAACCTTCTTGAGTTGGAAGACAACAGAAAGTGTGTGAGATATTGTTTCGGGGGAGGCCATGGACTAAATTTTCTAGATGCCACCTTCCTTCACTGATAGCACAAGGGGATCTCCTACATATTCCCCCCCCCCATTTCTTCTAATCAGGAGAGTTTTGACAGGCCTGCTTCGGGAGACAACTTGAGCCATCCTGATGGCACCATGATGGCCAAGACATCCCTAGTTCATGACATTTCTTTGAATTTTCACAGCTTATATCAGGCTTCCTTTGAATCATGACCTAATACAAGATGGTCAGGTCCTTCATCCAGGCATAGAGAGGCTGAATCTCACAACTTGGAATGTTCAGATAAATTTTATAAATCCTCATTAATTCAAGGAAAAAAATCAACTAGGACTATGATAGGTATCAAAATCTATAATTATAAATGGCTGAAATTTGTGGACTTCAAAAATTCAGTGGAAATCAATACCTCTTATCATCCTTTGATACTTTGATATTGTTTTACACTTCCTCCTGTATCTTAAGGAGAGGAGACTCACTCACTTCCCTGTTAAAGTTTATCTCAGCAAACCAAACAGAAGAAGCCTACAAATAAGTACATTTTATTCACTTATTTATTTTGTTCCCTGTTGTGATATGGGTTTAACTTTCTATAACTTGACTTCTAAAATGATATTCACACTTGTTTAGACAACAAGGCTCCTTTTCATTCACTCCTGTCATTCTGTAAGAACCAGTGGGGGGGGGGGGATTAAAATAATGAAAGGAGCCTGCATAATCATCCTAGTCTCTTTTGCACCTAGAAAAACATCTCCTTTCTTACTATCATTCAAGCCATTACTTCATTGCCAGTTTCTTGCTGTTTTGGTTGCTCCTTACTTTTGTGATCTTAACTTGTCTGATATTTTTTAATATACTGTACAGGCACTTTCCAGGTTGGGTTGTCCTTTGAATGCATATTTCTAGATTTACAATATATCATTGTAACAATGCCATTTCATATACAGCGTGCAGGAGTTACTGGAAGTTAAAGCAGAGCAGTAGGATAACCAGCTAGAACTGTAACAAATTTCCAATAAAACATCTTGGGCCTAATTATTCTTTAATCCTTCCTGTTGCTCTCTCATAGTGGCAATATCAATATGAGAAAAAAAAACATGTTCCAAAGGTTAGAAAAGAGGGGGGAAATACCTCGTTTTTCTGTTTCTAAAGTGGCAAAAAGACAGAAAAAATTCCAAAGTGTACTTCAGAAAGAGTTTTGAACAGAACTAACAAGTTTTGGGGAGCTTTTTAGTGAGATTTCAAGAAGATTTTTTTTTCAAGGCATATTCGTCACATTTCTGTCAGTGCCATCTAGTGGCCGGCCCTGGTAATTGCAGGAAAAGTCCCTGCTTAACAGCTGATTGGGGGGGGGGGGATTTCCAGCACTTCCTGGTTTCAAGGAGAGCTTCTGCCGGAGCCAAAAAGTGATCCCCCCCGCCAAAAAAAAAACAACCCATAGCGGAAATGCTCCAAACATCCTCCCACCACCCTGGGAAGTGTCCCAACACCCAAAAAAACTTTCCATATTGCGAGTTTTTTCTGTAAATTGGGACACTATTGCCTCAGAATTTCCTTCTGTAAGTTGAGTTTTCCATTACCCAAGGCATCCGTAACCCGGGGTTTTGCTGTATGTATATATTTTTCCCTGCCCCAGGGTGCAGGAGGCCTGGTTTTGGAGCCTGACAGGTTCTGTGCCACCTTCGCCCTTCGAAGCAAGCAGGAAAAATGTCACTGGCATTAATTTGTTATGGTGGATCCCAGCTTGCCATGAAGAGACCCACACACTATGATCTTGTAGCCATCTCCTGCAGCACATATGAAATGAAGCATGCAGGATTAGACACCAGGACTGCAATTGGCTGCTGCAGCCTTGAGGATATTATCAAGGTGTACCTTCACAGCCAGTCCATCTGGCGTGGCCTCTTCTGTCTCCATGATCACTGAGAATCAGGGTTCCTCCTCTGCTCATTTTACTGTTGGGCCAATCTGATGATTTCCAGTGGCATTTCTCCCACTGAGGGGGCCATCACCCCTTTATAGTGAAAGCAGATATTAATGCCTTTCAGGACAAAGCACACACTTTTTTGTATACCTTTAAGTCTACAGGGAAGTCTGTTAAAGAGATGGTCTTCCCAGTAGTAATGTGTGGCTATCAGAGCTGAGCACAGAAGAATAGACCGCCTTCAAATTATGACACTGGAGAAGATTTTTGACAGTTCCCTCGACTGCAAGAGATCAAACCAGTCAATCCTAAAGGAAATCATCCCTGACTGTTCGTTGAAAGGACAGATACTGAAGCTGAAGCTCAGATACTTTGGCCACTAAATGAGAAGAGAGGACTCACTGGAGAAGGCCCCAATACTGTGGAAAATTGAAGGCAGAAAGAGGAGATGGTAGAAGATGAGATGTTTAGATAGTATTATTGATGTGGTGTGCATGGCATCCTGTGGTCTATGGGTCACAAATGGTCGAACTCATCTGTGCAGCAGAACAATAATATCAGTAGCCCTATTTTCATTAAAATCTTTAAATGTTGCTGTTCTCTTAAATGAGAACTTGTTGCTTAAACTGCAGCTATCAGTACACTAAAAGTTATCACATGAAACTTTAAATCTGTCCTTGTATGTTTTCCATCACAGCTGGTGTTGAGGAGTGAAGTGAAGAGGGAGGAATTTTGGGACTGTGGAATGTAGGACATGGCAGATGAGTAGGAGGTGTGTGCTTGAGACAGTACAAAGCAAAGCCTTTTTTAAAGGAGTATTTTAAAAATCAAGCCAGCCTTTTTTTAGCTTTGTTGTAACAAAGAAAATACAAGATCATGCTGATACTAAGAAGAGTTACACATACAGTGGTACCCCGCATAACAAACGCTTCGTATAACGAAATATTCGGACAACGAAGCGTTCGTTATGCAATGGTGATACCCTGCATAATGAAAAAATATTTCGTTACGCGGGGTTTTCAGTAATTGGGGTATACGGAAACCCCATAACCAACATTTTTTGCTATGCGGGGTATCACCCATTTGAACTGCACAATGAAAACCCACATAACAAAGAGCTCGGTGGAATGGAGCTTTTTCGTTATGCTGCATTCTACTGTACTTCAATTTCAGCCAGAATCTCCATCCATGTATTCCTTCTCCTGGGCTTCCTATAGTGCATCTGCTTGGTTATTTTGTGAGCAGAATGCTGGACTAAATATGCCTTTGGTTTGATAAAACATAGCTTGTTTTATATGCTTAGATTCACATTAATCCTTAGCAATTTTTAGGTATCTTTTCAGAGTGCCTCATTTGTTTATACCTCCATGTCTTTTCTCTTTTGTTCTTCTTGCAACAGCATTTCAAATCTAGACATGTTCGGCATCAATAGCTTCATTGGTTTTGTAAATCCTCCTCAAGCCTGTATCTTGACTGTGGGACAAGCTCGGCCAGAACTGACACTTGCAGTGGATGAGGAAGGGAATGAGAAACTTCAGCGACATCAGGTCATGACTATGACGCTGTCAAGTGATAGACGAATGGTAGATGATGATTTGGCATCACAATTTCTTGAGAGACTTAAAGCCAATTTGGAGAATCCAGCCCGTCTTGCATTGGGTTAAAACATCCAAGATTTGCTGTTAGCAACTGCATTACAGAACTATGGTAACAAAAGATAATGAGACCCAAGTGGTGTGAGATGGACAATTAAATGTTTATTTATTTGAATTAACTTGAAAGACATCTAGAGATGTATGTCTCCTGGTTTTTATACATTGAAATACTGTTAAACATATTTAATCTGTAAAAGAGGGCAGTTGCACAATATGCTGTAATACAGGGATTCTCAAACTGCAAACCACGGGCCGGATGTGGCCCCTGGCGCCATTTCATATGACTCTCCACTGTCTCCACCACACCCAGAAGTGCCATGTGGTGGAGGAAGGGCAAAATGGCCGTCTGGCCCCTGAAGCTGTCTGAAGGAGCATGACCTGGCCCTCAGCTTTAAAAGGTTGAGAACTGCTGTAATACATAGTGTCTTCATACCTGATATGGATGTATTGGATAACCTGACATGGATATAGCAATGTAAAGGGGAACAAACTTCTTTTCTTCAAGACTACTCCCCCCCCCCAAGAATGAGCATGCAAGTCTAGCCAACCTTAGAAGTCATTATTGAGTTGTGCTGTGTCATTGATACCTCTGTTTTAAAAGAGGAGTGTGTTGCTAGAACTTAGATTCAGAAATGAGAGTCAGAATTTCAGTAGCAATCCTTTATGATGGTTCATTGCATACCATACATGTAACAGCTTTAAAGATGTTAAATAGTTACTAAAAGTATACAGTGGGCTAAGAATAAATTATAGAACTAGGAGAAAGGGAAATTTGACGGAAACCCGTGTAAATACTTGGTTATAATTTACTGACTGCAGTGATGCTGGCTTTAAATTACACATTGTATTAAAGACACATTTTAAACTCTAACCCTGCTGTGTTATACATCTTACCTACCTATGGCTTCTTCATTTTTATTGTTCTTTACTTTTCATTGCAGCTTTGCTTACGTTAAATCTCATGTTAGTATCTTTGGATTCTGTTGAGATTTATATTTATATTTTGTGTGTAAGTTTTAAGTTATATTTATAATCTAAGTTTTGAATGTACAATTTTAAAGATGCTGATGTCTTTCAAAATAAGACATCAATTAAATATAGATTCTGGTTGTGTCATGTGGGGTAAAATTTGGTTTTCCTTTCATTTCTTCCCCACTGCTAAAACTCCACCCTCTTTTGAATGGTACTGTGCTCAGTATGGGGATAGCTGACTTCTGCATGAGAACCTGCTCTGTTTATCAAATTCCCTAATAACTTTATGTAGCATTTTTGGGGGGCTGGAAAGCCTGCCATGGGGAGGATGGCAAAGAACCTCCCTTCTGTCAAACCTGTTGCACATGTCTAGACCTGGCTTTAACCTTGTATCCTTGTTTGAATTGCCTTTCCTTTTCTATCTGCAGAGTAAATTCAAATTGCAAGAGCTATTTGAGTTTTCTTTGTATTTCTACAACTCAGATAGTGCTTCTTGGCATACATTGGACAATACCTGATCCATCCTTCTTTCACAGGTTATACTGGCATGTTTAAATATAGCTACCTGTTAATACATTTTAGACTCTAATGGTTGCATGTGTATAAAAAACTGCCTACATCCCATATATAATTTAACCTGCATCATGAATACACATCTCTGACTTTCTCTGGGCTGACAATACTAAATATATATGCAGCCATTTGATTGCATGGGAATTCACCAAATTTATGATTTTTGTGACAATTCCCCTGTTGTTCTACTCCTCTAAATAGCTCTTTTGCCTTATTCTCATATGGTGATGCTTAGGGAAGAAGTAGAAGGAACTTTTATCTGCATGGAATTATATCCTTTCAAACTCTCAAACATTTCCCTTCTGGCAAATGTATTTTGGGAGCTTATTTTAAAAGAGGTTATTAGCTTCCACCATTCCCCATTAAATTCCATAAGGTGCTTCATCTCAATGTGAACCTGGCAACTGGGCAAGGCAAAGACACTTAATTTAGTATAGACATTACCATTTATACAAAATCCAACAAATAGTAATGGATTTTATAAACTTTAATTTTTAAAAAACCCAAGAATATAAAAACAACACCAAACTGTCACTTCAGAGTTAAAAATGATGGCAGTAAACACATGATTTAGATTTGCAGAGTCTTCACAAACAAAACAATAAAATCTTTTCTACTCTGTTTCCCATAGTTATAAAAAATGAAGTTAGGAATATCTGGCATATAAAAGTGGGCATCCAAATTGTACTCTCTTTGAATTGGCTTTTATAAGCAAAGAGCCATCAGGTTGATTAGCGTTAATATCTCTTAGTCTGCCTGGAAGGCTGTCCTTGGTTACAACACACTCATTTTCCAGAGGCAAGAGTTTTCCTTTCCACAGATGCCCCTTTGATTTTATCTAAAAGGGATCTCTTGAGGTTTTGTTTCCTTTTCCAACAAAAGATGACTCCCAAATGGTGAAATGAATCTGTGATAACTTTTCTGCCCATATTAATGAGGTAGGAGCTGTTATCTTCCCTTTTTGGCTATCTTTACATAACCACCTGTATCATAACAGTCCATTCCACATAGCCTTGATCTCTTGTACCTTGTCAGTGAGCTTGTCTAAAGCAGCTTTATTGGGGTGAGGAGGAATCTGAGACTATTTGTGCAAAAATCATATTCATAAATTCCTTGCAAAAAAGATCTTGAAATATAAAAAATTCACAATAAGTGTGTACAAGGTGTGTGTGCTTTTAAACATAGCATTCTCCTCTCAAATAATAAAATATTTCTCCAGTGAATGTTTTGTTGTGGTGAATATGTTAGAAAATTGTCATTGCAACTTGTGTAATCATGCAAGGCTTGGACTCTGTGAAACTTTTCCTTTCAGAACACTGTACTAAACAGGATTATTTATTATTATTTCAATTTCAATTTATATGAGAATCAGTGAAAAATAGATGCTCTTAGTTGCACATGGTGAGTGTTTTTCTGTAAAAGTAAAATCTTGCAGTTGATAAGATTTTGCCTCAACCAGTTCATTTCGGGGTGTTGAGACAACCTGTCAAGGAATCTCCCATCCCTGCAATAAAACTGCTATAGTATAAACCAAGATAGCAAGTGGTTCTTGTTTTTTCATTATGGCTTGTAGAGAACAAGCTGATTGATCACAAAAATAAACTCTCACAATAATGCTTTGTCTACAAAAGAATAATAGGTACTGCATTTTTTCCCAATATTGCATGTTTTTTTCAGTATTGCATGTGGGAAAAGATCTTGGGGACATGAAAGGAACCTCATTCAGGCGTCCCCTGAATGGAATTTGTCCAGCAAAAATCCTTTCAACCCAGAATAATTTCTGACACAAACATTATTATTACCTGCTCCAATCACCTGTGGTTAGTATTGTTGGAAGAAGCGTAAAAGGTAATCAGAGCCAGGGGCCGAAGAAGAACTCTGTACTACTTTAAACCTATTGAAATTCCAGTTATGTACTGGTTGAAGACACAGATTCAAGAAGAGAAAAGGCAGGAAAGTTGTAACTCCATTAAAGAAGGCTTATGAGGCAGCAAAGGTGTATGCAACAATTTTTTTCATAGGAGGATATAGCAATATGTTAGCATACTTTGTTCATACAAGGTCAGTGTATTAACTAATACAGTACTGTGTGGTATAGTTTGTGCAGAAAGTGTACAAAGCTTTAATTTAATGTATCTCTGTACATTCAAATTATAAGTCTTTGATTCTACAAATTCTCTATTCCTCACCCCAACCCCATAGACACCCACAGCGGCAGATTTTCCTAGGCTCATGAATATGAAGTCCAATGGCTTTAAAGGTCTCAAAATGAATGCTATCATGGGTATTGCAAATGGGGACTAAGCAAAAACTTCGTGAGTTTGGAAAACTAGCTCTATTTAAAATTGCTCAAGAACTAAGTATCCAGCCCTCAACGCTGATGTAAAAAAAATTCAAAACTTGTCTGAAAACAAATGTTATAACCACTGATCTTGGTTTTACTGCTACTTTTGCATTTTCTTCTGGCACTTGCTGTCTTCTGTCGCAGTTTCCAGATAGTAACAACATTTTCCCATTCCATGGCTAGCTCTTTGGTGTTACCTTTTTCTTTCAACATAGTCGTATACCCTCCCCAAAGCAACTTGAGCTATAGATAAAATTTTATAGTCTATGATCAGAGCTTCAGGGCACCATATGACATGCAAATGCTGAATTAGACCAGCAGAGGGCAATCTGAACAGTCCAATTTTATATTTTTGTTCTTTATGAGTTTCTTGGCAGACAAATCTTGGTTACTGCCCTTAGTAACCAAATGAATTATAATTTTGCTTGGTGAAGTATATTTTGGACATGCCTTTTCTGAAAAAAAATATTGATTTAACAGCAGGTCATTTAATTCAATCAGGAAAATCCCCCACTAATTTGTCATCTCAGATGTCGGAAGTAGAGGCAAACTTCCTTCTCTCAGCCCTTTTTACAATAAACTTGTATCTCCTTAATTCCTTTAAACTAGAGGTTTGAGAGAGGAATTTCATCAGACAGACAACCTGAACGTTCAAATATCACAAGAAATGATGTGCTTGTATTCTCCCCTTTTCTTAGCTTATTGTTTTGTTGCATTAGCTTGCATTCCTCTTGTGAATAATTTTTATCTATACAACTGTTAATGCTATTTGCATTTTATTAATACATTTTATTACCATTGCTATTCTTTGCATTTGGAGTCTCACTTAGAGTGGTATATACAGTAATACCCCGGATAACGTTATGACTTGGTTCCACAAGTCATGACGTTATCCGATTTTTAGTGTCCGATGCATGCATCGAACAACACTTAAAAGAAAGCCCTGACTTCAGGGACAAACTGCTTTAAAGGAAGGCAGGGAAAGAAAGAGACCTCCCTGCCTTTAAACCTACCCCCCCCCCACACACACACACACACAGCGGTCTCTGCAACTGCAGTAGGGTTGGGGAAAAGCACCCGCCTTTCCCCCGACCCTACTGCAGCCGCAGAGACTCCTTTTCTCTTTCCCTCCCTGTATTTAAACTACAGGGAAGGGGGAAAGATAGAGACGTGATTGTTTCTCTAGAGAACCAATCACATCTCTCTCTTTCCCCCTCCCTATAGTTTAAATACAGAGGGAAAGAAAGAAAAAAGCAGTTCTCTCTCTCCCTGTAGTTTAAATACAGGGAGGAAAAAAGACGCAATTGCATTTGAATATGTTACTGCAAAGCATTAGGGCTGCAGCGGCTCAGTGGTTAAGAAGACTTGCCAGCCTTCCAGTTAAGTTAACTGGAAGGCTGGCAAGTCAGCAGTTCGAGGCCCTGGGACTGCATAACGCTTTGAGCACCCAGCTCTGTCCCAAAACTAGCATTTTGAAAGCAAGAAATTGCAGGTAGATAAGGAGGGACCACTTCAGTGGGAAAAGATCTAGGGGATGTGAAAGGAGCCTCATTTGGGTGTCCCCTGAGTGGAATTTCTCCAGCAAAAAGACTTTCAACCCAAAATAATTTCTGACGTGAAATCATCATCTTGGTACTGTACTCACAGAAATTAAACTATCTTGCAAAAGGCCGTCTTAAATCATTCCACCCCCTCAAAAGGAGTGATAACTTCACTCATGGAGATGTCTTCAGAAGCTTAAGAATGCTGTTATCTCAAAGGCAAATAATTTTGTAATATATTCACATAACCTCTTATATAGCTGACTGAACTTCTCGGCCTCCTTGCCATCTCCTTGGGATGACTCCCAAGCCACTGTTTATTTGACTGAGACTTTTACGTTTTCTCCAGGTCCCTCCCCAGTGTTCATAACAGAGAAAAGAGTTCCATCAAAGCAAAACACCAAGCATTCTCTACACTGCCTCCTCAAAGGTTGTGGTATTTTTTTACCCCAATCGGGCATACCCTGGTAACAGCAACCCTGTTTTGCTGGCTAATTTTTCTCACAGTAGGTCAGGTGAAAGGAGCTGCAGAATGAACCCACCAAAAGGTGCCTTCATTTTGGCAGTTTCATGTCATGGAAGAAGAAGAACTCCATTGGTGTGTAACTGAAACCCAATAACTCCTCTGTCTTAATAGTCTTAAGTGGCAATTAAAACATAAATAATAATCAAGGCTTGAACACAACATAAACAGTGTGACTGTCAAATGTTCAGTTTCTGTTACAATTATATCTCTTCTAATCTTTCCCAGGACTTTCCCACCTGCTCATGATGCCTTTATACTGCACCACTCAACAGCTTACTTGTTCTCTCTCACAACAGCAATAACCTCTCCGACAAACATTACCCTCTAATTCCCTCCCACACCATCCTGAGAGTTGCAATAGGCTTAGCCCAAGAGAGCTTAGACATCAGTACTGTCTGCCACACCATCTCTCTGATCACAACCTCGATTCTGATTAATCTTTTCCAACCTCATTTATATTTTAACATCATGTAGTCACCCATTGCTAATCAAATTATTTCAATTGCTACAGATAAGCTTACATTAAACTGCTGGAAGGAGAACTAATGAAAGGAGACTTGTAGATAAAACGTACTGTGTGGTAGACTTTTGGGTGTGTCTGAACAAATTTATTCCTCCAGTCACTGGTTGTGTTCAACTTGTAGCTCATAAACACCCAGGGTCACTCTCTCTCCCCCCCCCTGCCTGTTCTTTATTCCATTTCTGCTGCTCTAGTTACTTTCTTCTGTTCCAAATTGTGTTAGTATTTTTTTCAGGCAGCCAAAAGTAATCAAGGAATTATCCAGTGATGTTCCTTGACACCCAAAGTGGTAAAAGAGGAAGTAAAAAAGAACATACTTCCATTAATGCATGGTTCTTTAACCAATAAAGGTTTCAAAAACAGATAATACAATTCTCACTTAATTTCTTTCTCTCTACATCTCCTCAGTCCACACTCCCCTTACGCTCCTGAATATAACGGGGAATTAACAGGAGAAAAATGGAATTTAAGAATACTGTTGTTTTCTTTTCCTGAAAATATCTGTTGGATCAAAGAGTGGCGTATGAATGAAAGAATAGTAATCAATAGAAGCCTAATGTACAGTACAATATTTTAATTTTCATCCTGATGCCTTTATAAAGATCTCTAGACACACATATGAATAAAAAATTATTCAGTGACATAAACACCTAAGAACTTTAATGAAATATTTAACCTTTTTATTGGTCGATTTGAGTGTGTCTTCTGTTTTTTTTTTAATCATGGTAGTCTTGTAAACTGCCTTGGGGTTAAAAAAAATCAACTGACATACTTTTATAGAAGTAACCTGGCATTCTTCCTACTTTCAAATACAATGGTGCTTTTAAAAACCACTCTATTAGTTAGTTAGCAGATTGATATCTTACATGAGAAAGGCACACTGTTATTTCTCTTGCTGAGGGACACAGAAGGATTCTCCTCAGAAAAATATATGGTTTTTGAACACATTCTGGACTTCCCTGGACAACAATGGCACCCTGTTGTCTGATCCTTCCACTCCAGAAGTACTTTTGTATTGCTTCTGACACAAATGAAGACGAAATCTCTCTCTCATTAACTCTCTCTCTTAATCAGATGTATCTTTCTCCTTGGTTCTTAGTACATTTTGCAACACACTATTTTCGTATATAGCTGCCCAACCTTTTTTTTTTACTTTGCAAGTAAATTATCTTTAATTAGACTGTAGCAAGGTAGCCAGAATGCCTCAGAAAATGAATAGAATGAGTGGCAACTTTGATTGGTACCTGCTTGCTTGTAAGCTAGGTCTCTGTTTAGTGGAAAGAGAAACTCAAAGTAGCCTTCCACCCCATTCACCAACTCAGCTCAACAGGATTTAATATTTTATGTTTTTATTTACTGTGGTATGCACAGGCTCCCTTCTCTTGAGTATGCCTACTACACTGTTTCACAATATACAAAAATGTCAGCAATATATTAGTTTGAAAAACCATAGTCAATAAAAACCATAGTGTGCCTGATAATATTACGTCAATATCAGTCTTTCAAAGATTAATCAATATCAGAAAAACAGAAATTAAAAAAACACAAAACAATCGGGGTGTGTGTTAAAATATTGATAGCAGCAACAGTCAACTTTAAATCTTTAACATGACAACAGAAGCATGAGAAATTAACCAAATGAATGAAAACACCACCTTCCATGTAAACAAAGAGGTGTCCTGCAAGTCTAGCTACAGTGGTGAAAATCTCAGTATGTGTTTGATTAGTTAGTTTGTCTTTTAAAATAAATTGTTTTCCCTTGCCGTTTTATCTTTTTGGTGGTTTTGTAGTACAGTATATGTTCATCACACTATTTCTCCTCAAATGATTGTAACCAGTGGTGGGCATCAGCAGGTTCGCACCAGTTCACCAGAACTGGTAGCAGAAATTCTGACTGACCCTGCCCATCCAAGTTTTGAAATAAAGTAGTCCTAATTCGGGTGCAATGCAGGGCTTCACCCCTGGCCATGCCTACCATACCATGCCCACAGTGTGGTAGTAAAAAAAAAATTGAGCCCACCACTGGTGTTAACTCATGCCTAGGAAGTATTTGAGTCAGTGCTGACAATCTGACGCAAGACAAGGTTTTCCACTACACATACTTTCTCTTCTATCAAGTTGGGTGGTCCAATGGAAGACATGTCAATGGGAGGGAGAATTAAGAGACGGCTGGCATTGGGGTGCTTCTTCCTCTGAATGGCCTATATATTATTCTTTTAAAAAATCTTTGTGGGACCAAACTAGCATTACTGTATCAGTGCAGTCTACAGACTACAAAGGCAGTGGATGTGATGACTAACTCTTGCTCCAAACAATTCCAAAATGCAAAATCCAAACCAGGATTTCTTCAGTTAAAGGAGGAACAAGCAAACCAGCCCCTGCTCCCACCTACTGGCTTTGCTAACTTCCCAGGCAACACCAGAAGTAAGGATCTTTGCAGCTCTATTGCACCTGAGAAAGTACAGCTTCTGATAAGGGATTGCTTGAATGGGTGATAATGTGCAAGAGCTGCAGGCAATACAACTTTTGGAGTATGCAGAGGGGAGATGGAAACAGGAGCAGCTTTCATAACAGGAAGGGGGCACATGTGGCACAGAGATGCAATTCCAATCAGCCCTAGCCAGGATTCCTGATGATCACCCTGTGGTCTAATAACATCTGTTGATCAATATGTTCCCCATTCCTACTTGTAAATCTGGACAAAGGACAAGCTGGCTCACAGAAAAAGCACAAGTTAGACCATGGGCTGAACAAAAGGAAACAGAAGGAGAAAGGTTAGACTAAAGATAGATCAAGGAACTAAGAAACATTCTCTGATCTAACATAGACACAAAGCTGTTAACTAAAAATGGGTATGAAGTAACTGAAGCCAAGTGTTTCTGATTCCATTCATAATATTAGTCAGTGTGTTGTACATCCTTTTAAAACTATGAATAAATGTTGTAAAAGAGAGGTTACATGCAATTCATTGTTTATGTCTGTTGTATATCCTCCTCTCATGTTATTCCTATAAAACAGATCTACATTTACTTTATATTTGTAAAATCAAAGACCATGGGACATGGATTAAATATACTGATCACATGCATTTCAACTCTGTCTCCATAAGAAAACTGAGGTTTTTAAGTTACAAGATATATACCAAATAGTACCTGCCTTCAGCTTAGCAGGACAAAAAAATATGTGTGATGGGGTGAAAACTGTAAAGCAATTATTTGATTAAGTTTTGAAGGGTCTTATTCCACAGGAGTAATTAAATGTTTTTCACCAAGTAGAAACACATGGGAAGAAGGCATATAATCTGTTTGTTGTTGTTCAGTCGCAGATTCAATTGTGACCCTTTGCAACCCTATGGACCATTGTCCTCCAGGCACCTCTGTCCTCCACCATCCTCCTCAGCCTACCCAGCTTTGTGCCCACTGCATCCACAATACCATCTAGCCATCCCATTTTTCGCCACCCCCTTCTTCTTTTGGCCTCCACCTTTCCCAGCATCAGACCGACCTATTTGTTCTCCTTGTCCAGGATACTCTCAAAACTGTCCTCCAACACCACATCTCAAAGGCATCTATTCTTCTGCGCTCAGCTTTCCTAATGGTCCAGCTCTCACAACCATACATTGCTACTGGGAATACCATTGCTTTTACTATATGAATCTTTGCTTGCAATGTGATGTCTCTACTTTTTGCTATGTTCCTCAGGTTTCTCATAGCTTGCCTCCCAAGAATCAGTTGCCTTTTTATTTCATGGCTGCAATCAGCATCTGCAGTGAGCTTGAATCCTAAGAAAGTACAATCTGTCACTGCCTCTACTTCTTCCCCAACTATTTTCCAGGGACTGACAGGGCCTGTTGCCACTATCTTGGTTTTGTTGATATTGAATCTCAAGCCAGCTTTTGCACCCTCTTCTTTCAACCTAATCAGGAGCTTCTTTAGGTCTTCCTCACTTTCTGCCATTAGGGTAGTGTCATCTGTGTATCTTAAGTTGTTGATGTTTCTCCCAGCAATTTTGATCCCAAATTGTGATTCCTCCATCCCTGCATTGCGCATTATGTGTTCTGTGTATAAGTTGAATAAGCAAGGTGACAAAATGCAGCCTTGTCTTACTCCTTTTCCTATTTCAAACCACTCTGTCATTCTGTATTCTGCCCTAACTGTTGCTTCTTGACTCTTGTACAGATTTCTCATGAGGCATATAAGGTGTTCTGGTATTCCCATCTCTTTAATTACTTGTCACATTTTGTTGTGGTCCACACAGTCAAAGGCCTTGGTGTAGTCAATGAAACAGAAGTAGACTTGTTTCTGATATTCCTTTGTTTTGTCCATGATCCACTGTATGTTGGCAATGTGGTCTCTAGCCCCCCTGGCTCTTCTGAACCCCGCCTGCACTTCTGGTAGTTCTTTCTCCACATGCTGCTGCAGTCTATCCTGTATTATCTTGAGCATCACCTTGCTGGCATGTGGGATGAGCAAAATTGTTCGATAATTTGAGCATTTTTTGGCATTACCTTTTTTTGGGGATTGGAATGTATACTGATCTTTTCCAGTCCTGTGGCCATTGTTGTGTCTTCTAAATCTGCTGGCATATAGAATGAAATAATTTGATTTTATCATTTTTTAAGGCTTTGAAAAATTCAACTGGAATACCATCATTACCACTGTAATCTTTATTTGCATATAATCTGCAGATTTTGTAACTGATGCATTTGGAACTATTAGTTTCTTGTTTCTAAAAAACACAATTCTGGGAAGGAAAAAGAACAGTAAGAAAGACATTCAAGTACTGTAGTATAAACAGATTTTCTCAAGTGTCATTTGAAGCAGGTATGTTCAGATTACCAGCTCAGCCTGTAGTAGAGACATCTGCTTACTATTAGGGTGAGCCAGTTAGGCAAATGATTACATTAAGTGTATGGAAAATATGTGGTTGCTAGAATAACTAGACACACTGTGCACGATAAGTTCTAATTTGAGAATGAACACATGAAGCCAAGTAGAAAATGAAATCTTCTTCAGCTTCTTTTTAGATTTGTTTCAGCACAAGCATCTGGTGCAATACTGGAAAATGAGACTGGAATCCTGATGAGTAATCTTGTGCAGAAGAAGAGAAAGATCTATGGCACTGAACTTGTTTGAGCTGATGTCAGTAACTTGTCAGGATTCTTCATTTAGCCTATTACAAAAGCAAATAGCATCCAATAGGTTTTGTTTTGTTATACAGGTCAGATGGAGGAAATTCAGTGGTGGGATTCAGCAGGTTCGCACTAGTTCACCAGAAATTCTGGCTGGCCCCGCCCATCCAAGTTTTGAAATAAAGTAGTCCTAATTTGGGTGCAACACAGGGCTTTCTACCTGGCCACACCCACCATACCATGCCCACAGAGTAGGTAGTAAAAAAAATTGAAACCCACCACTGAGAAAATTGGACCATATATGATGCAATGATGATATCCCCCATTTTAGGAATTTAAAGATGGTAACTGGGCAAATAGACAACAACTTAAATCTTCTTACTTATTTATGCCAGTGCAGCACAAATGGTGTAATATTTGCAAGCAAATTGCCCCAGGTTAAAAACCACTGTAGACATTATCAGTTACACAATGGTGATAACGCATGACTTCCAAGTGCAACTGACAATATCTATGCTGAAGCAGCTTGCCTTTAAAAAGTATGTCATTTCTGTAGCTGTGTAACAGGATGTTGGCCAAACTCTCTTCAAGTTTTTGTATAGCTGAACATACCAAATGATTTTAGATTGAGGGGTTTAAACATGATTCTTCAACATGTAAAGCTACACTCCTCCTCAGTATATACAAATACTAGAAGGTGTCTATCAGTAGCCAGTGACCATCACCAAACTGGTGATGAGCAGCCTCCACTAAACAAATTATAATTGAATCATCTCTATTTGTACTCAGAAGAATGTTCCACAAAAATTCAGTTGGACTTACTCCCCTGGTGTGTGGATGTAACACTGCATCCTTAAGGAGCTAAACAAATAAGTGTGCCTGGACTAGCTCTGCCCAAGAATATCAATTACACTGTCCACAGTTAGTTTCCCCTATCATCAAAGCATGTGCCAATGAATTGCTGCAGATGACTGAAGATTAAGCCACCAGGTAGAAACAATGTAGGTTCACCTGCAGGTTATTTCTCAACTGTGGTAGCTCTCTGAACACAGTGACATTAGAAAATAAACTCGTCTATTTCTGCCTTAGTTCTTCTTCTTCTTCTTCGTGTGTGGTCTGCATACAGCCTCAGACTATCTTCTTTATGATTCATGGTTGAGCTATAAATCAGAAGAATGTACTGTGGCAAAGCATACCAATAAAATAAGAGCTTTAAAAAGCTAACTTCAAACCTGTTAGTACTGAGTCTCTAATAAATAATAGTCCTGCATTTGAACATTCTCAAATGTTTAAATTAAAAAGGCATTAATCCTATCACATCATGTAAATAAAAAATGACTTCTGTTAAAAAAAGATTCAGTTGCCCACTCCGGAATTATTATCGGAAAAACTCTTTTTGCATAAGACGTGTGGACACTGTAAATCTGAAGGCCTGCTGCAAGTTTGATTTTCTCCCAGTGAAAAACACCCACGTTTAGCAAAACAGGTCTTCATCACCTTACCTCTGATAGAAATGACTGCATCCTTACAGTTACATATACACCACAGTGGTATCTTCTGAATCAACTTGGCTTCCACCGAAGTATCTCAGAATTTGGAAAGGGCATAACTGGTTCAACACATAGCAATCAAAATATCTCTTCTCTCTCAGGGAAATAGTTGGCAATCTTAGTTTTCATAGACAATTGTTACAGTATTATTGGACAAATATTTGAAACATTTGTCCCTTTGTTACTTAAAATTGCTATCTCTTTTTAATGTGGAGATGCGTTTTAAAATTAAAAAGTTCGTCTGCTGGCAGAGCCCACCAAGAACCACAGATATTTAAATTTCAGACAAAAACAACTTTGGTTTATTGATACAAATAGTATTTGAGCAACAGAGGGCCCACTGCTGATCAAAGACCTATAAATATATCACCTGTTTTTGTCTGCTAGAAAAAAAATCTACGTATGAGCTTCCCTTAGTTAAAAATTTGATGGGAGAGCTGCTTTGCTCCCCAAATGCAGGACCTGTTATATTTTCTGCTAATCTTTAACGTCTACTATTGCTACAATATAGTTTCTACAATAAAACAAAAGGCCAGCAGTGGGGGTTTCTTTCATAGATAAATAATTCAACCTTTAGTTACAGTAGTTTGTTAGCACCTCAAATTCAAGAGACAATGACAAGTATTTAAGCAAATAATGACATTGGGAAAGGTTAAATAATCCAGAAAATACTAAGGGGGAAGGAATGGGGTGACATTTCAATTCAGTAGTTAATGGCAGTGACTTGGCTGGTGGCTTCTCTTGTCTGGCAGGCACAACTAATTATCACAGTCTACATATGTTAAATACAGATTCCAGGGACAAAAGATGTGATGACTTTAAGTGAGAGGTCAGTTTAATTGTTTCTGGTGGGATGAAATAATCCCTTCTGGGATCAAGTTTAGGCTGAAGAAAATACTTTTAGATTTTTTTTTTCTTCTTCTTTAGAAATACAAACAAGATGTTAAGAATTACGTAAGGAAGAACCAATGCTTACTAAAATATTACAAAGCAAGGGAAATATTAAAAAGAACCTTTTATTAATGTATGTATAAAGGGGAATTTAATAGTTCCATTCATGATTTGCAGGACAGCAGGGATTTCAGTAAAATTGCCCCACCCAGCTATGTTAATAGTTAATCTAGCTAATCTATCACTGACTCCTAAAACAATTAGCACCTTTCACCTCAAGGTAAACACACAGGACAGTCTGGCTGTAGGGCTTCCTGCTTGCTCATATGGTCTGATAGGAAGTCAAGAGCTTCTGTTTTGAATTGAACAGTTTAAAGCACATTCAAACATCTTTATTAATTTATTTGGAATCCTAGGTATAACTGCAATGAAATAAAGTGAAAGGGTTAAGTCTGGTGTGTCTCCCTGGCAGAAGGGAAAATGCCAGAAAAATGCATTCTAAACCAAACTTCAGTTCCCAGCCTTTGCTGAAACCCAGACAGAGGGAGCAGGGGGCTTTGCCCATGCTCTTTTTAAACAGAAGTTTGATATCTTTATAAATTTATTAAAAATCAACCCTTGCAGTTATCTTACCAGCAAGTAATCATGGTATAGTGTGGTGTTGTGGGAATGTAAGAATAACCTTGAAGTGTATGGCAAATTAAAATAATGAGAGAAGCATAGTTTATTGAAAATAAAAGTGTGTGTGTGTGTTTCCCACTTTGTTACTAATTAATGCACACCACACAAGCCATTAGCAACAGCCAGAAAATTGGATTCTCTGTAGCTCTTGCATAGGGAGAAACACATGCAACATTTTATCTCTGGCATCCTTAACAAGATACTATGCACCTACAGAAGTGAAGATGCAAATCGATAAATTTAGAAGGGTATATCCCCAAGTTTAAATGATATTTATCATAGGGCTGGAGTAAGTAAGGCTGGGTATCCTTTGATAGGCACTATAAAAACTGGCTTCTGTGCTGAGAATGTTCCCTTGCACTCTCCAGTTGCATATATGAATTACATATATGAATGTAATTAACACAGGAAGAGTTGTCATTTGACACACTATCCTTAATCCTTTCTTGCATCATAAATAGCATGACCATGCTTGCAACTCAAGGCCCTATGCAACTCCTACAGCATGCACCATTTTTTTAAAAAAAATTAAAAGCTTGCACCAGAGCTTTAATTCTTACTCCAGTTGGTTTCTAACACAATAAGGGCTTTAGATCTCTCAAATGTTTTTGCTGACTGCATCCTTGCTTAGAGATCAGTAGGGCGGGTACAAAAGTTGTCAATGCCAGGCATGGTATTATTCATGCCTCCAGCCCAGAATCTTGTGTCTGGGAAACCAGCCAGCAGTTATTCAGCCTTACTTGATGGGAAACAACAGAGCCTTTAATGCTAAACATTTCACCAAAAAAGAAAACCCCTTTGGCACTAGAGAAAACTAAATTTCCTGGCGTTCTTCTTCTTCCTCCTCCTCCTTTGCATCTTCTTCATTTAACTGTTGCACAGAATACCATGAAATCACTTTGATGTGATCTAAGCAAAGGAAAGTTGGAAAGGAGTAGAATCTTTCATTCTGCTCTAGACCTAAGGCCTCATTTTCATGGCTATTCAACAACACAGCTTGTTGCCTTGATGTGTGGTATATACTCTATAAAACACACATTTAAATATACAAGATAAAATATGTAATGAAGGGCTGTTTATTTGTTTCCAGTAGGATTAGTGGAATCAGATTCAAAGAGGATTCCCATATCTTTAAGAGCCAATCAAAAAATGGACAGGGGGATATCTCCCCCTAAATAAATATTGTATATGAAACAATGATTCCACTTTATTTAAAGCAGAAGCAAGGGCAGAAAAAGGAACTGACTGTTCATAATGAACCATTGGCATTTGGGTTCTTTTTGTCTATGTGAACAAGTACTTTGATGATTTACAAGTTTTGATCATAGCATTGATTCCTACTTTATGGTTTACAAGAGGTAATATGATTGCTGTTTAATAAATCTTAAGTGCAAACATACAGATAGGATGAGCAACAGCTGGCAACCAAGTCACTTAATCTACTAGAGAGGACTTCATGCCTTGGATCAGATGGTCATTCATTAATTTTCCATCCAACCAAGATAATTTTCTCCCCAAGTATCATCCCCAAATCCATATAGCAATCAATTTCCTCCATTTCAGTTGATTCCCCCCCCATTTTTTTCTATGAGGAATTTTAAAGGTCTGCAAGATTCCTCACTTCTTGATGAAAACAAGGCTGTGAATTGTGCAGTTTTGTGCAAAATGGGTATTTTTTGCACAAAACTGTGTTCTTGCTAATGAAAGAGCTCCATCCAAAGCACCAAGTAATTCCTTGTCATCTTGTGTGGCAAGAAGGATGTAGCAACTCCTCAGGCAATGTTATATGCATCACATAATCTTGCTCATTGTTGGCTCCTTTGGCCTTGTTTACTTCTGGTTTTAGCCTTGAACACAACCAATATGCATGTCCCTTGACTATCTCCACTCAAGCACTGATATAAACACACACAAGAAGCCATGTAAATTCATTGGCCTGGGACACTAGATAGTCTGAATGGTCTTTATGCAAGAATCTGTCCATTTGACAGAACCAACCCTAATTATTCAACTGCAATAACTACAGTAGAGCTTGGTTAATCTTACTGGTTAATCTTACTTGATTAATCTTACGGTGATGGAAACTGCAATAAAACTCCCAAGGTAGATTCCATGTGACTAGTACTGATTCAACTCCTGTGGCAAAAATGCTTGCCGTTTTTGCAAATGATTCCAGTTTGTTTGCTGCAATGCTACTTCCCCACAGTTATTGGTATAATAAAAAATGGTGATAGCACCTCAAACAATTATCTTGAGGCATTTGGGAGTAAGTAATATATAGCTAGAGGCAGAAGTTAGATAGCCCTAGATAGCACTTTGGGGCAGGAAGTCTAATTTGGTACATAAGCTAATGATTTCCCTCTCAGGTAATCAAATTGAAGAATATAACAGGAAAAGGTTTACAATTACATGTTATGTCCTGCCCATCACAGTTTCATGTTACAAACTCTCCTGAGGAGATGTGTGAAATTAAATGTAGAATTTATTTCATTTAACATCTCCTGAAAACAAAAGTCTTTATCTTGTGAGTAAAACTTGGTGAATTATTTATTTTAGTTTGATTGAAAAGTGTGAAGCTGCCAGTTGAGACTAGTTATTTAGAGAGTGTTGTCCCACCTCAGATTATCCCAGCTAGCCTATTCTACAGGCCACAGATTGTATTTTGGAACAGTCCTAATAGGTCCACCCTAAAAGCAAAATATAATTGCTCTTCTATACAAGCACAGCTCCCAATTCCATGAAGCCTCACTGGGTGAAGATAGAAGTTTTCCATCTTGGTTGCTATCCAAAATGATTCTAGAAATCTCCCATTCCACCAATGTTGACAATGATGGCCACCGTTGGGCTCCAGATCAACAATAATGCAAGGCAATAGTGTAAATTTTATCAGTTTGAGGATGTCTGTACATGGAGGATGTCTGTTCATGTCATGTTCATGGAGACAGAAATTAGCTCTTTCATGTGTCACTCTTCTGTCTGCAACTCTGAGCAGATGCAAAACAAGGTATGTTCTCACTCTTTGGTGTGGGTGTATGGAGGAGGGGCTTGTATGATGATGATGATGATGATGATGATGATGATTTGATGATGATGATGACGATGACGATGACGACGTTCACTTTTATATGAAGCCCACTTGACTATGGGCGGCTAACAAAGATGCAAATCATAACAGCGAATAAATCACATAACAGCAAATAAATCACAATATAAATCACCACATCATAAAACATCATAAAATATTCATAAATGTCCATATTCATAAATGTTCATTTAAAGTCCCGCAGCAGCGCCTCAACTAATCAGATAATAAGCCTCAACTAATCAGATAATATGGCAACTTACAGACAAAGGAAAGGGAGCCTATTTTGTGGAGACAGCAAAAGATGTAAAATGTTCCCAGGAGCTCCAGGAATTAATTAATTAACAATAATCCTTAATTAATTAATTGCCTGGTGGGCAATGGTCCATAGGGTCGCCATAGGTCAGAATTAGCTCTGCGACTGAACAACAAGTGCCACTAACATGATGACGTCAAGTGTTATTTGTTTGTTTGTTACTTATTTACATACCACTCATCTTGGAAGAAATTCCCATGCTGGGTGGTTTACAGCAGGAAAACAAACATAAAACAGTACAATAACATTAAAAAATACACACAACCCACCCTAAAATCCAGCAGTCTTGACAGGAAACCAGAAAGTATGGATAGACATAGATAAGGGTCATGTTGGTTTGCAATTGCTAGGAAGAAAACGAACCAGCTATGCACCAACCAGACCAAACCACAGGACAACTCCCCAGCAGACCACACCCTGAATTTAATTTAAGTCCTTATTAGTTAAATGTTTACCCAATACATTAGCACCTTTTGTTTGTCTGTTTTAAAAATTCTGTATCTAAAAGTGATGGTACAGAAAGAGTACATGCCACAGCCGGGAGGAAAAGGGGAGGTGTGAAGTTTTAAACACATGGCTAACACATGGAGCTGATACTGCTGCATAGTTGTAGCAGAATGCAAGCAAGAGTGCAAAGTTTATACAGTTGTGGAAGAATACCAGAATCATCTGTATGGACATTACCAGAAGGGATGAGAGGAAGAATTAGAGGAGATCCAAGAGCTTCATTTGAAAATTAACTATGATTTTTGTTCATAAGAGTGGGAGGTTTGGCAAAGCTATCACTCAGCTTTCACAAGCAGAGCTAGGTTAATGCAAGGAATGTGTAGAGTCTTTCTCTCTTTTTGCAATGACACTGAATTTCAACTTCCAAACATCCTTTTTCATCCTAAATATGTGGTGTAGCATAGGATGCAGTTATTCAGGAGTTCAGAAATTTTTGCTGTGTGTATTCAGATGTATCCCAACTATTTCTGATTAGGAATTTGTCATCCTTAATTTACCAATCGATCTTTTTAGCCATTTGGTGCTGTACTTCAGTATTATATTTGGCTCAATGTCCCCTGGCCTAACTGGAATAAAGATAATCTATATTCACAATTTTCAGCATGAGCAAACAAGCCAATGTTGTCTGAAGTGTGAATATATCATTGGATTGGGGAAGAAGGGAAGAAAATTGTCAATAAGAACGCTTATTTGAATAGATTACTAGATCCATGCCTGAGACCAAACATTCCTAATATGGAACTTCCTGTTGGACTATGAACTCCGTCATCCCTAATCAGCAGCTTGAAATGTGGGATTTTCCAGATGTCCAGGACATCTGGAAAATGCCAAGCTGAAAAAGGCAACAAACTATGAAAAGCATTGAATTAAACAAGTATAAAACAAAATAGCACTAAAAGGGTATCGACTATTTTCTACTAGGGTTTCCTTTAAAATTATATAACTACTGAGCCGATTAAAATGTTGCCCATTAATATTAATCTAAATGAAACTGAGTAAAGAATAGACGGGAGTGTAGCATGGCAGTACAATCCTATGCATAACTACGCAGAAGCAAGCCCCGGGTACAGCTTCACTTACTCCTGGGTAGGCGCAGAAAGCATTGCATTCTGCATAATCTTCATGTCATCACTCCAACTGTAATGATGGTGCTGAGAGTGACTTGGCCCCAACTCCCTGAGCTTTAGGAGCAATTGTTAACTTGCTACAGCACATTTCTGCAGTTAATGTCATTGCTTATAATTAATCTGGCAGGCTTCGAAGCAGAGTCATTCCCCTGGCATTCGATGGATTATCCTACTGCTTTAGGTTCCATTCAAATATAGTCAGTTGAATTGACTGTACATTAAGCTCAGGTTACTAAGAGATGTGTAATTTACTGTGAAGCTTGTTATAAAATTGGTTTACCTTGAAGGCAAGGGCAGGCATTAGGCAGAGCATTGCAGAATTCTCCAGGAACTTAGACTAAGTAAAACAAAGACAATAAAAGACCACAAGACACTTCAATTTTATCAAAAAGAGATGTTTTATTTTGGAAGCAAGAAGCAACAACTTTTAAAAGAGGCTTCAGATTTCATAACAATTGTTTCTAGGTAGCCTCTTGAAAAGAAATCAGAATTTTGTTTTGTTTTGTTTGGTTTGGTTTTAATGAGATACAAAGGATGCCAAGCTTCTAATGTGTGCAGGTCCTTAAGATGTTTTTATTTTGGAGTTAGACGATCAGTGGTTAAGAACCTTACCTTGTTAGCTAGAAGGCAGGCACGTTGGCAGTTTGAGCTCTGGGTACTGCATGATGGATTGAGTGCCTGTCTCTGTCCCAGCTCTTGGCGACATGAAAGGAGCCTCATTCGGGCGTCTCCTGAGCAGTTTCTTCAGCAAAAATCCTTCTAACCCAGAATAATTTCTGACACAAAATTATTATTAAGACCTACTGATGCCCTGTCTTATCTTCAGAGGTTAAGAAAATGCTAGGCCTATTTCTGTTGAAGGAGGAGAGTGCAAAAGTGGCTTGAGACTTAATATCAAGAAAACCAAGATAATGGCAACAGGCCCTATCACTCCCTGGAAAATAGATGGGGATAAAGTAGAAGCAGTGACAGACTTTACATTTTTAGGATCCAAGATCACTGCAGATGGAGTTTGCAGCAATGAAATAAAAAGATGACTAATTCTTGGGAAGCAAGCTATGAGAAATTTGGGCAACATAGTTAAAAGTAGAGACATCACCTTGCAAACAAAAGGCCGCATAGCTGGTTGTGAGACCTGGACCATAAGGAAGGCTGAGCGCAGAAGAATAGATGCCTTTGAGATGTGGTGTTGGAGGAGAGTTTTGAGAGTATCCTGGACAGCAAGGAAAACAAATAGGTTGATCTTAGAAGAAATCAACCCTGATTGCTCCTTAGAAGAACAAATAGTAAGGATGAAGCTAAAGTACTTTGGACATCAAATGAGAAGAGAGGATTCACTTGAGAAAGCCAAAAATGAGATGGCTAGATGGTATTGTAGACACAATGGGCACAGAGGTGGGCAGGTTGAGGAGGATGGTAGAGGCTAGGGATGCCTGGTGTGTTGTGGTCCATGGGGTTGTGAAAAGTCAGAATCAACTGTGACTGAACAACAACAACAAATTTCTGTTACATTTGTTAAAGTTAACTGTTGCTCTGTGTTTAAGGAAGTTTTAATTAACAAATAACTGTAAGTTGAAGGCACACTGGGTAGTGCTATTTCCCATATTTATTAGTTTCCTGATTGTTTAATAATTCTGCAGAAGTGAGAAAAATGGCTTCCTGCACAATTTCCTTTTTCAACACGTTTGGTCATATTATATGAATCTCTTTCTTTGCACCAGATGACTCCATAAACTCATCTTCAGTGCATCATGCTGGATGCCTACTCTGTCCATGAGGCATTTGTTTGTGTATTTCACCCATCTCTCTCTCAGATCTCTTAGATCCTCCAATCATATCCATTAGCTTGGCTCTTTGTGTTTTGTTTTGTAGCAGTGCAGTAAAATGCATGAGATTTCTTTCCCTGTGTGTTTGTTAAAAGAAAGCTTGGCTGAAGAATAGAACACTTACTGTGTTCTAAGTTTCTGAGAAATGTTGGGTTGCCTTTAACCATGCCATTCTGCCAACAGGCAGCATCTACTTTGAGAGAACATGGAGCACTCTCAAGTGTTGTTATTCTGCCACTCCAATTAATTGCAACAAACATGGCCAATGCTGACGGATGACTGGCAGAGCAGTCCTCCAATGTCAGGAAGATCACACAATCCTTAGCTACCAGCTACACAATGCATAGTGTCATCTCTTCATGTGAATCTATAGCAATCGAAGAAGAGAAGTTCTCTTGTACAAATTCAGTTCATCATGCCTCCAAATGTCCACTCTGGCCATGATCATCTGTTTGTGTATTGTGCCTATATCTATTATTTAAAACAACTGGGTCTATATTTTATACTGAGCCCAGGGTAACACTACAACCATTCAGCAGATGGCTCGGTGAACTGAGATGAAGGAAAAACCTTGTTTCACAACCTCCTTTCAACATAAACAGAAACTGAGCATTCTGAACAATGGGAATAAAGGTGCAGTAAAGATGGGGAAATTTGCTATTAATTTATAAAGTGTCATCAAGTGGCAGTTCCTAAAATTTTTCCAAAAGAGAATGAATGAATGAATGAATATTTATTAATTGATTAGTCTTTCGACCTTATCAATAATATAAGAGTTTAAAATCTGTACAATGCGATAAAGTGTGATAAAATACAATAAAAATACAATAAAAATACAATAAATACAATATATACATACCTGAACTACTTTTAAAGAATGTAAACTGGAGAAGGTCCCAAAAGAGAATGAAACCTTGATGGCTTTGGGACATCCAGTAATCCTTGGCCTGAGCAGAAAGTCCACCTCAAACTGCAGGCCACAAAGGATGGACCATGACACTCATTTTTCGTATTTTGTTGTTTTGACATGAATTCTATGAACGTCTTATGTTTCAGTTGAGTGTTCTGGCAGCTTTTGCGATGTAATGAAAATCATGTACTTTTGATGAGCTGCCACCACAAAACTAAAGCACCCATGAAAATAATGGTTACATTGACTGAAAGCTAGTCTCAGTGACTTCCAGAAATGTAAAGAGCCATTCGTCAAAAATACAGAGTGATGACATTATTGCTTTTAAAAGTTGCAATCTTTGTTGGGGGGGGGGGAGTGGTTTCCGGTGGCCCAGCAACCAAACCACACAACTGATTCAGGTGACCCAAGGTGCATTTGAAAGAGGAAAAAATAACTTTTGTGGTGAGGTGACACTATTACATTTGAAATTGGACTTTTTTGAGGGGGAGAACTATGAAGCATTTTACAAAAAACCACTCAAATGAGGTCACAAAAATGCAAAAATAAAAGGGAAAGCTATGTTAGAAATTGAATGTGACAACTTCCCAACATGAATACAGTTCGAATACATGTGGAGAAGAATGACGCCAAAGCAGGAAACAACAAAGATATTAAGGAAAAACGTGACTCATAAAAATGACATTTTTGAGGGGGGAGTCAGTTGGCGGTGAGCCTGTGACCAAACCGATCAACCGATAAAAGTGATCCAAAGTGTGATTGATAGAGGACATAATAACCTTTCTTGTGACACTTATGCAATTTGGATTGGACTTCAGAAACATTTTCTATGAAGTTTTTTTTTTAAATCCACTTTCTTTCTAACCTTTCCTTCAAAAAAGTATCTCTCCACACCAGAATAGATACATTGTTGTGAGAATGGATACACTGTAGCAAGTTTCTCCTTTGAAGTTATAACAACTTTCCCTTTTGGCTTTCCCTCTTATTGAAGAACTGCTTTCAAGGAATCATGAAGGAAAAACTCTTTTACTTTTCAGTTTGACTTGAAATATTTATTAAAAATAGGTTCTTTGCAGTTATTCACCTGTGGTGAATTGTTGTGTGTATAGCGGGCTACTTATGGACACATGTGCATAGTGGGTAGTGTTGGGAAGAATGGAAAGCAAAGGTTAAAAGCATTTTTATTGAAAAATAAAATATATAAAAATAATAAACACAAATGAAATTGGGACTTCTGGTTTTGGGTTAAAACAACATAGCAGTTCAAAAGCAAGAAATTGCAAGAAGATAAATAGGGACCACTTTGGTGGGAAGGTAAACAGCATTCCATGCCTGCCACATGTCCACAGAAATGTCTGCAGACACAGACAGCACTGGCTCTTTGGCTATAAACAGAGATGAGCACTGAAACCTAGAGTCGGATATGACTGGCTTTAGATCAAGGGTGACCTTTACTTTAGCTCAGAAAACCTTAGATTTTATAAACATTTTATGAAACTTTAATTTAACGATCATAATGTCTTTATTTCCCCCCATTTGAAACATCACCCTTAACTAATGAATGAAATAAAAGAAATAAATGAACTAATGAGCATAATTCAACACATCAAATTCACACACTAAATCCCTGATGTTAGTGTCCTTAGCCTCTACCTGCCACTATTTTTTTTTTGACAAACAGTGTTGTTTAGAA
Source organism: Furcifer pardalis (assembly GCA_030440675.1). Lineage (NCBI taxonomy): Eukaryota > Metazoa > Chordata > Lepidosauria > Squamata > Chamaeleonidae > Furcifer > Furcifer pardalis. Next base: position 70,652,547 of record CP126894.1, on the reverse strand, counting down.
TAGTATACAAACCCTGCATTTGGAATATTCTGTTCCTATCAGTGGTCTTTTAAATAACAACAGCTGGAGAAAGTTGAATAGCCCACCTGGTGTTGTGCCAGCTAGCTAATTAAAGTCCAGGCTTGAGGAAAGATAAAGAATCTTATTGCTCATAAAAACTGGAGGAAACAGGGGGGGTGTATCATTACTGAGGACATGAACTTCACTTTGCTAAAGTGCAATAGTTAATCCTTACTCTTCTTTCTTTCTTTCTTCCCCCATTTGTCTTATTTGTGTCAGGAACATCTCAGTTCAATTAAGAAATATATCACATACGTTTTGCCCTGTAATGAGCAATATCAAAAGCATTTGGAGCAAGTAATGTCAAGTCTCCCATGGTACATGTTGAGGGACACTGAATATATTGACATAAGCATAATGTTGCCTGTTCTTCTTCATACTCACAAAGGACTGCATCTTCTCCATGCATGTTCTCACTAAATTTTCTCACTGATATTCTTTAGGGAAGATTTTTCCATCCACTCATTTCCCCTTTTTCGTTGTTGTTGTTGTTGTTGGTTGTTGGTGGTATACATGGTCAACCAGATATTCATATGGTGTTTTGTAACCCCCAGCTTGGATCCTAGCTTTGGAGCTGAGAGTCAGTGAGGTGTTGTCTTATAATGTGGCTGGTACATCTGCAACTGCTCTGTCATGATCTTATCAATGTCAGTTGCACTCTGATTTTTTTAAAAGCACTTTTAGGATTGCTTCCGATGCTCCTATCACTACTGGTATCACTGTTGCTCTTTTTCTCCCATAGATTCTGTGTTTTTAGAAATGTTTAATACTGTTACATGTTTAACTATATATAGTCTGAAATTCTTTTTTGTAAGTGTATCTGCAAAATATAATGGTATCATGGGCAGGGGAGATATTTGGTAGTTAGACTTCCCTATTTTCCCAACTGCTCATCCAACTCATGAGTAATCAATTTCATTGTGTGGACACCATGGGAATCATAAGAAGGAGGGATGAATCCTTAATTTTTTAATGTTCTGCTTGCTGACTGAATAAATTACTGAGAAGATTTTTTGGTAGTTAAAGATTTCCTCCTTTCCTCCTGCAGTACTTTGGTACAATGGAAACACTTATTTTTGGTTCAAACAAACCACAAGAGAAAATGTGGAAGTTTATACTTATCAAAGTACGATGTACACAATAATATTTTGGATGCATCCATGGAGATGCACACACACACACATGCATCCATGGAGATGCACGCACGCACACACACACACACACACACAGAGGCAGAGGGGGTGGGGTGGGTGTGCACCTGTGAGAGCACTTTTGTGTAGGATGTCCACTTACCAGACAATTATAGGGACTCAGGAGGCCACTCCTACCACTTTTCAACTTGCCATTTATCCAATTTACACACAAGTATATTTACCTGGTTTATGCATGAGCAAATACTTGGTTTACTGATTACTAAGAAGGCAGCAGTAGTAGCATCCATCACCCAAAAAGCTGAAACAACTTTCCTTTTTATTTGTTGTTGTTAAAGAAAGTGAAGTGAAACAAAGATGCATCTGCTTAGCATGGTATACTTAGAATCACACTCTTTCAATTAGGAATGAATTTAAAACAATTAAATTTGACAAAAGTATGGGAAGGGGTTTTCTCTGTTGTCCATTTTAATGTCATAACCCACTGCATAAGTCAAAGTGTTGTCATCTCCGCCAATACCGACTACAGCTCATGAATTAACCATCTACATGTGATTTAGCCATCTACACGGACTACAGAATAAGATGAACAGCAGCATGTCCAAATAAAGGCAGCTGCAGCTCTGTGTTAGAAAAGAGTGAGACAGCAGTATACAGAGATAGGATGGGAGCACTTTAACTGAAAACATGTGTAAATGCCATAACTTGAGTCAATCCAAACCACAGCAAAAATGATTGAAAAAGAAGGATGTGTGCCAATACAGACAGGCTCCTACTTTATTTATTTATTTATTTATTTATTCATTTTATCATACTTCTATGCCACCCTCCTCACGAATGACTCAGGGCATCTGACAACCAATAAAACACAATTAACAATACAATTACACAATAAAAACCCACCCATCACAAAAAATAGTAACAAGTTAAAATTTAGAAAAAATAAAAGATTAAAAGAGGCGAAGATTAAAAGATACAGCTAAAAACACAGCTAAAAACACAGGGGGGGATGGGGGAGTCAAATGAGCCAGCAGGCCTGAATGACCGACTGGTCCAGACCCCATACCTGCCCCGCCAGCCAGGCTTTCACACCCTTTCTAAAGGGCAGCAACTCTGTCTGGAGACACAATTCTGTTGGCAGAAAGTTCCATAGGGCTGGAGCGGACACAGAGAAGGCCCTCCTTCTGGTGCTAGAGAGGTGCAGCTCTTTAGCTGATGGCACAACCAAGGCTCCTCTCCTGTCCACTCTGGTGGGATGGACAGATATTCCTGGGGTGGTGCAGTCTCTTAAGTATCCTGACCCACTACCCTGTAGGGCTTTAAAGGTAATAACCAGCACTTTGAATTGCACTCAGAGGCAAACTGGCAACCAGTGCAGCTCCCGGAGCAATGGTGAGGCAGGAGCATAATGCCCGCACCATATCATGAGCCGGGCAGCCGCATTCTGCAGCCTCCGAATGGTCACCAAGGGCAGCCCCATGTAGAGTGCATTACAATAGTCAAGTCTGGAGATGACCAAGGTGTGTGTGATCATGAGCAAGGAGTCCTGATCTAGGAGTGGGTGTAACTGCATATCACACAAAGTTGTGCAAAAGCCCTCCTGGCCACGACTGCCACCTGCTCTTTGAGCAGTAGTTGTGAATCCAGGAGGACCCCCAGATTATGCACTCAGTCTGTTTGGGGCAGAACCACCCCATCCAGAACCAAAGATGGTAGCTCCTGAGATAACGCAGGGCCCTTAACCCACAACCACTCAGTCTTGCCAGGATTCAGTCGTAGCCCATTGTCCCCCATCCAGACTATCACAGCCTCCAGGCACCTGGACAGGACTTGCACTGCATCACTTGGGTCCCCCCGGGCAGAGATATACAACTGGGTATCATCAGCATATTGATGATACCTCACCCCGTGGGAATGGATGATCTCCCCCAGCGGTTTCATGTATATGTTAAATAGGAGAGTGAGAGCCCTGAGCCCTGAGGCACCCCAAATTGGAGGGGCCTTGGTATGGAACTCTCCCTCTCCAACTACACTGACTGGGTCTGGCCCTTCAGAAATGAGGAAAACCAGGACCACACAGTGCCCTAGATCCCCAGTCCTTGGAGTCTTTCCAGAAGGATACCGTGGTTGATGGTATCAAAAGCCGCTGAGAGGTCGAGAAGAGCCAGGATGGATGGATGTACTCCATCCCGCTCTCTCCAGAGATCATCCACAAGTGCGACCAATGCAGTTTCTGTACTATTTCTGGGCCTGAATCCTGACTGGAAAGGGTCCAAATAATCCACTTCATCCAGGATCTCCTGTAATTGCCGTGCCACTACCTTCTCCAAAATCTTACCCAAAAAGGGCAAGTTGGAGACAGGCTGGTAATTAGCCATCACCATGGGATTGAGAGAATGGCTTCTTCAGGAGGGGGCACACCAAAGCATGTTTTAAGGTTGCTGGGAAAAACTCCTCCCATAGCAAGGAGTTAATAATGGCTTCGACCCAGCTGCCTGTCACCGCCCTGGTAGATTTTACTAACCAAGCGGGGCATGGATCTAATGCACAGGCAGTGGCATGAACAGATCCTAGGAGCCTGTCTACTTCCTCAGGGACAACTGGACCGAACCGCTCCCAAGTAACATGGCAAGACTGCACCTCGGCCAACCCCAACTCTACATTTTCCACATTGGGATTAAACTTAGAACGAATATAAGCGATTTTCTCTGCCAGATAATCAGCAAAACCCTCAGCCAATCCCTGCCATCTTCCCCAACACTTCTCTATCTACTTATCAATGGAATATGGCTAATATCTGTTCAGCTGGCTACTGGAAGAGAAGCAGGGTCAGTGAGTAGACACAGGCTGGCAGCTCTCCTTGTCTGAAGCACATCAACACAGATGGTAGCAATACCAACTTGGGTGACAAGCAGGGGGCACACTGGTCCATGCTTTGCATTGGAATGCAGTGAGGAAAAGCTCATCATCCACTAGACCAGTCCTATTTGTTCATGGTACACTCTACTTTATAGACCAGGTTAACAAGATGTGTGTGTGGGGACTCTTTCACAAGTGTCCCCTGGGTTTTAAAGTCCTTGCACTTATTTATTTATTTATTGTATGATGAACTTCAATTGTCTACATCAGTGGTTCCCAACAAGGGGTACACAGCTCACAGGGGGACTTCAATTCCCAGAAGCTTAAGTCAGTACATTGGCTGATCAGTGCTTTGGGGAAATGACTTAGGCTTCTGGGAATTGAAGTCCAAAAACCAGCATTTGGGAAACACCGGTCTACATTAATACTGATATATACAATGAGCACAAATTGACCATCTCAAGTTGCTACCTAGAATTCCACATTTAGGTTTGAAAGCCATTGAAGGGCTTCATCAGTGGCACTATGCAAGTTCTCCAGCGTGGCTCTAAATGTGTGTAAGGGACACTTAAATATATTGTGTTCCATAGTGGTCCATAATGTGGTCCACAATCACATTGGGAAGAGGAATTCCATCCCCATGTGAACAGAGTGGCTCCCCATCTACCATAGCCTACCCTCACTCTGTTCAGCATCCTCTACTGCCGTCTGGGAAGGGCAAATCCAGCTGACACGTAGTCCTTCCACTTAGTCCCCATGTGTTTGAAAACAACCTAGATTACAGTTAGTTTTTGCAGAATGTCTCCATCTGGCTGTTACTTGCCATATATTCCACTCATTGTTTCTAGGGGAATTCTTAAGATTTCTTCTTAAGTAGCAGGATCAAGTAAACACATATGCAGAAAATGATGCAATAAAGAGGAGGAGGAGTGGTATAGCCTTGGGAATCCTCCTAAACCAGACATGCATCTTAATCAACGTAGAGAAATCCCAAACTCATGACTGTTTTGCTTGTGTGACTGGTTAACTGGTGTCACCCCTAGATACGGTTGCTGGTTTGTACTCTTTGTTCCAAACATATATTTGGGTGCTGTGGGTAGGTCTAAGAGGGAAGTGCTATATTATCTGGCTGAGTTTTCTGATTCATTGGTACTTGGAAGACTGGAAAGCGGAACTTTCTCTTAAACCACTGAGGTTATTCAGCAGCAGCTGCTCTCCTTCCTCTGATCTGTTGTTATGGTGTGAAGCAAAAAATAAATCTGTGGATGGATTTTCTTTGTCAGAACTAACAAATGATAGATTATATGAATAAAGGCTACCCAATACTGTATAAAACTAAACTATAAGAAGGTGATAATAAATAAAAGTCTATCTCCATGGAAAATGAAAAGCCAGTCAAAATAAAGCTAATGATCAAAGAATACAATATCTATAGAATTTCATTAGAGGAGATAATTATTTATAGACTGAAAGATGTCTGAATTACATGGCCTGAGCTTTGCACATCTCCTGTAGTTTGTAAATTACCTTGCTTTGTTATATGATTGGTCATCAAGTGGTAAACAGGGACTTCATTTGCAAGAACAAACACTCTCACATGAAGGCCTTGTCTCAGAATTTTCACAGAAAGATGAGTTGTTGAAGAGTGTTGATTAATTTAATTAAATTTTTCCATTTATATGCCGTCCAATCAGGGGAAACCTGACTCAGGGCAGCTCACAATCATACGCCCTGAGTCCGGTTTATATATACACACAATATAATCACAATATAATCAATATACAATGCCCAATACAAAATAATCAATACACAATAATCAATATAGTCACAATATAATCAATACACAATACTCAATACAAAAATTATACAGTAATCAATACAATACAATACAATACAATACAAGATACCATTACAGTGCTAATCAACAACCTCTCTACCCCAATTGCAATTAAGTTCAGGTGCAGATGCAGCAAAATCCTACCACCCGGCCAGGGGCAGGGTCCCAAGAGCCAGGTGGTGGAGGTGGTCCTGGCATGGTTGTCGTGACAGCCTCCCACTCCAGTCACAGGTGGTCCTCGGGTGGCAGTGGTGGCAAAGTCCTGCCATCACGGCAGCCTTTTCAAGCTGTGGCCAGGTGTGGGGTCCCAGGAGCCAGGTGGTGGAGGTGGTCCCGGTGTGGTTGCCCAGCTGCAGATGGTCCTCGGGTGGTGGTGGCAAAGTAAGAGAAATAACACCATGAAGGTGTTTTGAAAGGTGTTTTGAACTATACTGTGCAGGAACATAGAAAGGCAAAGACCTTTAAATGGCCAAGGGAGGTAGAACCGCAGAAGTTGAGATAATAGTCAGGGATGAATTGGGAATAAGCAGAAAGGTGAGAGATCAGAGAAGTTCATGAGAGGCTTTTAAGGAAAAGGATAAAGCAGGGATGAAGAAGAGGTAGTATACATTCACTGTGGTGTATCAAGTGAATGTTCCTGGCAATAGAATGCTGAACGGATGCAATGGGACTCGCATAAGACAAGAAATCCAAAGAGAGGAAGATTGCAATAGGTAGGCTCTGAAAAAGTCCTAATTCTTCTGGTTTAAGGGAGAAGGACTTGAAATAAAATGTAGCTGAAAGATGTGGTGCAGATAATTGTGTGCATTTGTGTGTATCCTGCTTAACTGGAACCTTGGCCATGTGCAAGGAGATGATCTTCCTTGTGTCCTCTTAACCACAACTGCTGGTTTAGAAATGTTGTCTGCAGGAAGGCACCCACATCTGCAGAAACAAGGAACTCAACGTTGCCAAAATCATGCACTTCTGCTTATTATACAATGGCATTTACAACCCGTTTACAAGGAACTCTGCACTGCACCACAGAAATGCAAGACTTATGCCCTTGCTATTATTTGTGCAAACATTTGAACTAAAATAAAGATGAATAAACAGCTACCTAGCCTTAGCAGGTAATTAAACACTACTGTGATCTTTAAAATGTAAGACAGTTTTGCAGCTGAATAAGTGGCTGCAGGAGAACAAATCACAAATGGATGACACCTGTGGTGGGCATAAAAAAAATTCCTACCACACTATGGGCATGGGCATGTGACTGGGTGGGCGCGGCCTGTTGGCCATGTGACTGCTCTTCACTATGTTGCTATGAAAATAGAAGCCTCTTCTATTTTCATCGCTCTGTAGTGAACCTCCAAAGCCATCTCCCCTTCTGGAGTGGCTGGGGAGGGGCTTCGGGCTGAAACAGAGTCCCAGAAAAGCCTTGGACGAAGGGGGAAATGGAGCCAGCCCCCTCCAAAGCCATCTCCCCTTTCGTCCAAGGCTTTTCTGGGGCTGTATTTCAGCCCGAAGCCACTCTGGAGGGGCTAGCAAGGCACTTCTGGTTGAAACACAGCCCTGGGAAAGCCTTGGACCAAGGGGGAGATGAAACCAGCCCCCTCTGAAGAGGAGGAGGTGGGCAGGGCAGGGAGGTAGGCATGGCCAGCCAGTTTTATAGGCGATCAGGTGTGGACTGGCTCATGCCCAACACTGGATGACACTCTCCTATCTATCTGTCTATCTATCTATGTTAGGAAGAGTCTTTATTGTGCTTAACAAAGCAATATAGGCACCAAATCTAAATTAATATAGGGGTCTTGCACATATGTACAGTTGGACAAGTGATTCACTAGAAATCTGAATAAGATGAATGGAATAAAATGTTTTAAAGGCTATTTGGATGTAATCATTTTGTTCTTTTGGGTGTGAAAATAAAAATTATTTGTGCAAACTTATAATCTACTTAAGTATATGTATAAGCAGTCCTGGTCATGGAATATACAAATATTTTATAAACTATAAGCTTATTCTTACATTCTCTGAAACTTGAGAAAGGAAACCATAGTCAGCAGCAGTACTGACTTGGGCTTCTGGTAATTGAAGTCCAAGAACACCTGGAGTGCCACGGTTTGCCATCAAACCGTGGAAGATACAGTTGAGAAGCCCAAACCGATGGAGCTGAAAAATGGGTTTACTAAAAAGTTGCGGTTATGAACAAGACCTGTGCCATAGATTCAAATAGACAAATCTATTAAAAAATTAGAAAAAGTAGGGATATAGAACTAAACCCAATTGCTAGTCTTTTATAGTGTTGACTTATTGAACTAATTGTAAATTATAAAATGGCACATATGTAAAAAGTATTAGTCCACATTCCTTACCTGGGCAACACGACTGTTTCTAAAAACATGATATTAGGAATATACTTAAAATAGCAGTGAGGTTGAGTCCATCGACAACAAGGGAAAAAAAATCAAAGTTATACGAACTTTTAAGTGTATTTAGAGTTGTTGCCGAAATGACTTTTCTGGAAATTTTGGTCTTTGTAGGTGATTACATCATGGCATATGGAATTTATTTTAATACTTTATCATAGGTAGCTTAATTCACCAGAGGAGATAAAGTCCTGTCTTATTTGTGGAGTGTGTGCTACTGCTGTCCACAGCAGAGAACTTCTAACCCCATTTATTTCTTAGGGTGAATGACATCAGCTTCAATGTGTCCACATACAACTGCCTCTGGCAAATGAATCCCATGTGTGGGCAATATGATATTGTAAACCTCCAGACACTTATCCTGGTTGAGGGAGGCTGCTGGCTGCTTTCCAAAATATCCCCCATGCATGTTATCAGCTCACACTTCATATGTAAGTAATTATCTTTCTGAATGCACTTATTTTATAGGAGGCCCTTCAATGAGTGATATTTTATACTGTTGTTTTTAGATTTGAATTAATATTTATAAATGACTGGTACTCAGCAATTTGCCATGAAACAGAAATAGATAATTGTTAGTTGAGCTGTAGATAAAAAAAATCACATCTGGCACTGCACCAGGTGCCTTTTACTCACTTTCTCTAAGGATTAATGAATATAGCATTGTTTTCATCTTCAATTAAAGACATAATTTTGAATTCTCTATCTAGAATAGACTGCTTTGGGAGCCCTTTTCCACAAAGGGCAATGGAACTTCAATATTGCAATACAAGCAGCAACGTATAATACAGTTGCTCATAACTGGAGCAACCTCAAGGTTTACTGTCACTGCAGCTGGCTGAGATAAGGTTAATGGTGTTGTGTCATTGGCTGCTACTCGTATCTGAGTACAGTATACATATTTCCTGGAAGCAGGGAAAATGCCACTAGCATAGATTTGTTTAAGGTGGATCACAGCTTGCTATGAAGTGACCCTCACACTGTGATCACGGAGCCATCTCCTGCAGCACGTATGAAATGAGACATGCAGGATTTAACACCAGGACTGCAATGGACTGCCACGGCCTTGAGGATATTAACAAGGTGCACTTTCACAGTACTTGCTTGCTTGCTTACTTACAATATTAAAATCACATGTTAAATTAATGTAATGCATTACATTACAAACCCAGAGATGATGACTGAACAAAATCATATCTGTAGGTGAATAATCAAATAAGAGGCAAAATACTTTAGGAGCTCTGTTTTCAAAAGCTTGTGGAAGTCTTGAAGTGTTTGGGTCTGACAAAACTGGGTAAGTAGACAATTCTACAGTACTGGGGCCACAACAGAAAAGGACTGTGCTTTAGTGGTAGTCTTCTGTGCTTCCTTTGGTCTGGAAGCCTACAGGTAGACAATGCAGGTGAGCTGGTGAGACATTTTGTACACACAGTCATCCCTGTAGATCAGGGATTCTCAACTTGTGGCCCATGGGCCAGATGTGGCCTGTGGCACCATTTCATGTGACACCCCACCACCTCCACCACACCAGGAAGTGCCATGTGGTGGAGGAAGAGCAAAATGGCTGTCCGGCCCCTGAAGCTGTCTGAGGGAGTGTGACCCAGCCCCTGGCTTAAAAAGGTTGAGTGCTCCTACTGTAGATGTTTGTTCTGTAAACACTGGCTCCAGAAGAGGAGACCATGTTACTTGTATGATAATATGGCATTCTTATACCTTCCTAGGATGTCTGAATAGTTCTAAATAGCCTTGGGGAGGATTAGATAAATTCACAGGGCACGATGTTATCAGTGACAATAGTCACTCTAAATTAACTCTAAGATCAGTTTCTCCCCTGACTACCTTTTGTTGGGAAAGAGCAGCAAAAGGGGTACTGTTCCCATGTCCTTATAGTTTTTTGGCTGACCACTGGAGCAAATGGTATGCTTCCCTGGCTCACCCTAACATGTTTTAATGTGATGTTCCAACACTTTCAGCTCCAGAGCTGGACTGATAGTAAAGGGTTGTGGGGGAACTACATAAAAATATCTATGCTTGAAAGAAGATATCATATGAAGTAAACCTTAAAGCCAAGAAGAATGGAAGTGGTCCACTTTTGTGTGTGTCAATGGTCCTCATTGCATTAATGTGTTATATTTTGTACTTTATTTTGTTCTATAACAACTAGAACCAAGTCATATTGAAAGTAAAAGGATGCATTTCTTGGTACTCACTCGATTCCACAGTTTTGCACAGGGAGTATAAGTAAGTACTCTTTAGGCTGGGAGGCCGCCATTACCATAAACCAGTGAAAGTGTGTTTGCTAAGGGTTGGCTATGAGTAAGTCCACTTGTAATACACAGTCAAGCTGCAACACTTCCTTCCAATAGGCAGTATGTTCCAAGCTGCAAGACTAACACTTTCCCCCCTGTGTTTAAATCTGGCACACTCTGCTGTGGGTGGATGTACACAATGTCACATTTGGCATGGTGGAATCTGAGCAAGACATCACATAACAAGGCTATCATGCCTTACTCTTGCCTGTCCCTTTTAATTTTAATAATGTGTTTATGTAATCTCGGGACTGTATTGGCTTAGTGGTTAAGACTCTGAATGTGATGACTGGAAGGTTGACAGGTCAGCAGTTCTAGATACAAGTGCTATATGACAGAGTGAGCTCCCATTTCCAGTGTCTAGTCATGCCTGCCATATGTCCACAGAAACATGGATGCAGACAGTGCTGGCTCTTTTGCTATAAACAGAGATGAGCACCAATCCCTAGAGCCGGATATGACTGGCTTCGAGCAAGGGTGACCTTTACCTTTACTATAGCAGCTCCTCCGGCGGCTTAGTGGTTAAGGCGCTGAGCTGGAGACTGAAAGGTCAGGTTTTGATACCAGACAGCTGCACTTGGGGACTTGAAAGGAGCCTCATTCAGGCATTCCCTAAAAATCCTTTCAACCCAGTGTAATCTCTGACACGAAATGGTTATTATTTTTACTATGTAATCTTCAGGTCTGCAATTTAAATATAGGTTTAAAAAAAGGATTTGGTCCTCCACATGTGCATAAGGTGCTTTTTAAATGCATGATGCAGTTGAGGGAGCAAGAAGTGAACAGAGCTGGTGAACAAGGGACATGGGGAAGGGTCAGGCAGGTGGGGGAAAGGAGAGGATTCTGCACTGTATGAAACCATTGTGTGTCCATAAAGACCAGATCAGAAAATAATCAGATTGTGTGCCATTCTGAAGTGCCATATGGCTTGACATTGGGTGTTATGACAGGAGTTGGATTAGATTCAGTTTTTCTGGTGAATGTAGTTTCATATTAGGAATAAAGAAATGTATGGCTAGTGCATTTCTCTTCTACAGACTCATTTACTTTTACTGTATGCATTAACATTTGCATGGCTGTATAGCTTTGTCCTTGCCAGTATAGCTTCTATAAGTTATCATGTTTATATGTTTGCTGAACTGCTCCAATAACATTTTTGAAAAATAACTCATGATACTACATTAGAGCACAGCAGTCCAGTGTCTATGAAGGAAATGAAAGGTCAATATTACCATGGAAAATGTATCATGAGTATAACATGTGGGTAGCGGAACCAAATAATAAAGGAAGCCTAAATATTGATTAAAGACAGTAGCTTCTTGTCAGCAAGGAGTGGAAATCTGAAGTTTCCCCACAAATTTATAAAAAAAACCCATAGATTCCCTTTTCCTCCAAAAACATGAAACTGTAGCTTGCACAAAAATAGTTTGTTAAAAATAACAATAGCAGTAGACATTACAAACAGGAGGCATTCAGTGTGAAATAGTGGACTGAGTGAAGAATTAGGACTGAATCCTCACTTGGCCATAGAAACTCAGTGGAGAAATGGAAGCCCTTTTGTAGGGTTGTTATAAGTTGGTTGTGACTTGACACAACATACTTAACATTTGTTTGTTTTTGTTTGTTTAGACATACATACATACATACATACATACATACATACATACATACATACATACATACATACATACATACATACATACATACATACATACATACAGCCTATCTAACTAAAATAGAACTCTGTATTGTTTGCAAAACCAATAAAAACCACATAAATGTAAAGTAAAAGCAAATAAGTAAAATTACAAATAACACAACATATCACAAACAGCAACCATGAGTGGTATGTTACATTTCCTTTCTTGCATGCACAATACCACTAAATCTGATAGCATGTGCATGTGTGCATGTGTGTGTGTGTGCATGCGTGTATGTATGTATGTGAGTATGTATGTATGTGAGTATGTATGTATGTGTGTATGTATGCAAGTAGGTCGGTCGGTCGGTCCCCAGGGACTCTCTGCCCTTCTTCTGGATTTCTGCAGTGACGCTATTGGATCTTGGGACCACAACAGCCTCACAATTGTCTGTTCCTGAGATTCTTATCTGATTCTTATCTTGACAGCGTGATTGTTTATCTCATTAGCTGATCACCATGTCAGGAAATAAATTTACTCACAAGTAGGACTTCTCACACACCAGTGGTTGGTACCTGCTTCTGAGATGCCGCCATCCTAGCTAAGCAACCCAGGATATTAACTTTTGGTAGATAAGGTAGCGCATTACTGAGTAAACACTCTAGTCATTTTTGGGTATTTTAAAAAGTATATTGTAATCAGAGTAAGTTACAGAAGAAAGTTTATCAAAAGTTCAGAAAGCACATTAAAATAAAGAAAGCTTCTCTATGGAGAAGGTCAGGGGGGTCCCTTCTGGTTTAAGCACCTACATGTTTGCAGCTCACCCTTAGCTTGAAGCATCAGATCAAGAGAGCATCTTGGTTCCACCTTCTGGGTTTTATCTCCTCACACACTGTCCATCCCCCTTCCATCCCCCTAAAGGAATCCAACCAATGATCATACAGTATAACATGTCCACCACACATTAAATTTCATTTCTTCCTAGCATGTTTTCACATTCAAAACCCTCTAAGGTCCTCCCACGAATAGAAATCTCCCCCTTGGAACAAGGCACAAATCCTGCCCTGTCAGGAGCTATTATCTAGGGAGCACAATTTGAAAAAATAATAATCTTGTGAACTGTGGCGAAAGGACATGTGAAGCATCTCCATTCTGGGCTGGAAATGAAATGTTGATTTCAATGTATAAATAAACTCACTAAACAGTGCACTGTGTCCAAAACAAGCTGGATCAGATCACAAGCTCATTTGTTACACTGCCACATAAAATGCAATATAAATGACTTGTGAATCCGTGAGATCATAGTATCCAAGAGTAAGTATGCCTATCAAATAGCAATAACACAGAGTGATAAATCACTATACAAATATGTCATGTGAGTGTCAAAAAGTATGAAAAGTACTAGGGCCAAACAACTGTCAAATGGCAGGGTAAAAATATATTTTGAGGAAGAAGAAGGATCATAGATAAGTATATGATTTTCTTCATTAGTATTCTGCAACTCCTCGAGATTGAGAAGAGTTGTAGGGAAAAGAAACAGATGAGGAAAGCACAAGGAAACCAAATGTTTGATGAGATAAAGGAAGAAAAGGGTTCTTTATTGTGGATATAAAATGACTACAGAATAACTTAAATTTTATCATGGTGAGAAATTAAACCATTTGAGGTTTACCGATGACATTGTCCTGATAAGTAATACAACAGAAGAGCTGCAACAAATGGTTACAAAGCTGGACAGAGAAGGTGCAAAAATAAGTTTCAAGGTCAACAAAACTAAAACCAAGTTTATAAAATCCAAAGAGCTGCCATGTGATGGAATAAAACTTGGTGAAGAACAAATAGAAGAAGTGGACAGCTATGTTTATTTGGGTCAAGCAGTCAGGAATGACAATGGTTTAAAAGAAGAGATATCTAGAAAACAAAGAGCCACGTTGTGGCATTCCTCTATACTTTTGATATAGGCTGCCTGCTTTGGGACCCAGGCTGCCTGCTTTGGGATCATGTTGGCTGGGGGTGGAAGGCAACTCCAGTCACCCAGATCCCAAAGCTGGCATCCCGGGCGGCCTGCCTGCTTTGGGATCCGGCTGACTGGGGGTGCCCCCTGAAGCAAACCGGATTGCCCCCATGTTCTCTTTCCTCTTCAGAAAGGAAACAGGGCTTTTTTTTAATGTTGTGTGATCAATGCATCACACAACGTTAAAAACCGGATAACGTTATGACTTGTGGAACCAAGTCATAACATTATCCGAGGTACAGTACTAGTATAACCTGTTTTTCCCAGCACAACATTCCCTCAATTCCATATCTTACAAATTGTTTTGTTTTATGATTGATGTATAGATAATAAACACAGTCTTCATTTGCATTTCTGATTCCCTGGGTATCGATTATCAAGGAAATTGCTTTTTAAATAGAAATAATAGGTTATCAGCAGGATATTTGCATTTCCTGCAATCTGCCCTTTGAGCCTTAGTCCTACCACTAATTCTTCTTTATTCCCCTTGTGGTGGCATGTGCAGCTTGCAAGAAGTTCGGAGGAGAGAAAAGGTTTTTGATGTGTGCTTCTGGGAGTGGCCCTTCTTGTTTCCTTTGTGATAGTATGCACAAGGAGGTTGGCAGGGAGATAAAAGCCACACAATGCATCTTTGCTGGGAGGGGCAGGATGGTGACTCCTGGCTGGGCTAGCATCCACATGACTTGACACACCACTTGTGTGGGGCTACTGAAAAAGTGTACTTTGATGCAGCCATGTCTTCTCCCCCAAATATTCCCTTCCATTCTTTCCACAAGGTTGATACCAAGCGAAGCCTTCTAGCTAGCATTAGAGAACAACTGGTAACTATAATTTACTGGTTTGGACTTGACTGCAAATGACTGTGTACTGTACAGCAGTGACTGGAAGTAAGTCTCAAAAACATAAGGAGTAAGGCAGGAATGTACAAGCCCTGATGCCATGCCATAGTTTTATCATATAAAGAGATTGTCAGTGCAATAAAAACATACTTTACAGTTTGTCTGATGACATTGCAATTTTACTACCCTTGTATAGGATTTCCTGCCTCATGTACCAGAATAATTTTGGCTGGCTTTGGATTTTATGATTGTTAGTGGGATTGTCCTTATTAAGGAGACCATGGCCCCGAGTTTGGAAGAGCTGGCCATGGCTATTGAGGAGGAGACATTTTGGAGATGAATCATTCAGCTTGGTGGCACACCACCTCCACCACCACCACCACCACCACAACAACAACAACAACAACAAATTCTTTTTTGGAAACTGAGAACCAACGTATTCTCCCTGTAATCTGAACCATTGGGAAAGGATAGTAAACACAGTATAGACAAATACAAAGGGTTCCCGCTCCCGTCTTGTCTTGACTGCTACTCTTAGGTTAATTCCTTCCTCTTTCTTTTTCTCTCTTTTTTAATTCTCTTATCTAGAAGAAGGCAGTTTCCACATGGGATTTCTATAATCATTGCACATATGCAAGCCAGCTTTGGAAATATCTAGATGTAAATTTTGAGATCTTTTCCCTTCTTGTATATCCATGGTGTTATTTCCTTTACAATAAACTTGTTGCATTCCTACAAGTCCCCAGGCAATTATTTCTGCTCTTCTTCAAGTTACAACTAAACACTAATTTGCTGCACTTTGCCAGTTGATACAAAACAGTCCTGTTTTGGCCCAGTTTAGCCCTGCAGATAGGTCAGAACAAAGGTGGTGTCACAAAACCAGCTGGCCCCCTATGGTCTGGCCCTCCTTTAACCAAAGCTCCCAGAGGGTGAGCTGGCCGGCAATGCAGCTATACAGCCCTTAGCTGCTTCTCTTCTGTCAGGAGGTTTAATAGGTAGCGTATTCAGAGGCTTGTATGCACTTTAACTCTTACCCAGTAAAGAGACATTTTAAAAAACAACAACGTTGATTTATTGTATCATAACATAGTAAAAAAATGTAGAGTAATTCCAACAGAGAAAACATATTTAAGTAGTCCTTTAGTTCTGTCAATATTCCCTTCTTCTTCTTAAAGATTCTGTAATCTTTTACCTCAGAACTATTTCCTCAAAACTATCTTTTCCTCAGAACTCTCTTTATCTCAGAACCCTCAGAACTTTTTTTCCTCAGAAAAACTCTGAACTCTCTTAGACTTCTCTTTTTATCACAGAAATCTCTCAGACCTCTTTTCCTCAGTCCTCCTTTTACCACAGAACCATCTCTGAACTGTGTTCCCTCATTCTTCCCATAGAACTCCTCAAACCCTCCAGCGATGTTCCTTTTTATACCAAGAGGGATCTCCCCTCACCAGCCAATTTGCATACAACCAATCAGACACCCTCACTGTTCTCCTCACAACCTTAGAGTTGCAACATACCAGGTCTACTTCATCTTGCACACATTAGTGAAAGGGGTCTTCCCATGACACGCCTCCCCTTATAAATGTCTGTAACACATGACTTTACCCGAAGACACTTTGAATTAATGTGAACAAGATGTTATACATACCATTTGTATAAGTGGGTTAAAAACATTAAACTCTTCCAAATTAATGGAGGTATACTTAGTTACACATTGCATAGCTAACTGAGGTGTGGAACGACACCTTTACACTGTAACTGAAATCAATTTAGATAACAGGTACATCATTTTCATTTTCTTCAGGATACATCCTACTTAAAGAATCTACAAATTACATCAGTAGGTATAAAACCTAGCTGGAACAAAAGACTTGGGCATTTTCTGTTTCCAAGGGATCCTCCTCCCTTCCAGAATACATTATACCCAAACAAAACAACTTTCAATTCAGAAAACAGATCAGTAAAACCCACATGGCCCAGAAGATTCTTTTATGAGCCTCTGCACAGTAAACAGATGGTACTTAACAAGAAACAAATAAAGTTTTCCCCCCTCTTCTTTCTTCTTGCATCTGAAAACAGCCAGCTGAACGAAATTTCACACTGAGTCCTGTTCCCAACTCTTCTTGTTGTAGAGGTGAATAACCACATTCTCCCTCCTCCAGCAAAGAGGAACCAGACACCCCAAAACCAACCAACCACTCTCGAGTGACGTTAAGGGATGCCTGAGAGAACCAGATCAGGCAATTGGTTTCCGATAGCTCTCACCCAGCTCCAGAACACACAGCTTCTTCCTGCTGACTTCCCCGACCCTGGGGACAGTATGGAGGAAGACCTCGCTGCTTCTCCTCCTTCAGTGAAGAGGATTCACGCAAAACTCAAGGAATTAATCAACCAAACCACCCTTTCTCCCATGCACTTTCAAAAAAAAAAAAAAACAACAGGTTTCCCGATAGCTTTCCCCCCAGTAGTTTCCTTCAGCTCAAGAAAGCACAGCTTCTTCCCCCGGCTTCTCCTTCGCACCTCCACCTCCAAGGGATAGTACAGGACCCCGACCGACTGAACTGTCTTCTGTCTTGCTGACCACTGGATGGCAACTTTCCGTAGAACAGCTTGCCACAGCTATCGCCTCCTTCAGCATTTGTCCCGACAACCCAGCATGGCACTCCCGCCTTCTGGCCTACCGAAGGGCAGCAATCTTCCGGAGCACTGCATGTGGAATGCAGCTTACTTTTCACACCACCTGGCGAAACAACTTCAATGTAAAAAGCCTGTTGATGAACCTTGTTTCAGTGTGGCATACTTTGGTTGATGGTTTTACGTTCCTTCTCTACCTTCTGGCCTTGAAGAAAAAAATGCTTCATAGCATTGCTTCTGAGTGAAAACAGACCCCTCTGCTTAGGATTTGATTTCAAGTCAGCACAAGAAAGTCTACTCTGGGCTTGGGCTTGCTGGATCTGCTCCTGCCATCTGCTCCAGGTCTTCCTCTTGTCAGCTTCTCCTGGCTGAATCAGCTCCCCTTCCTTCTCACGGAGAGGCAAGAAAAAAAAAACTGTTTCTCTGCTAGCACCACTTAGAAATGGCAACAGGAAAACTGCCTGTTTTTTTGGGTAGAGTATGCATACACTCACAAAAGCTGCGTCTGGGATCTTTTTAAAATATCCCACAGCCTCATGCCATCCATGTCAGCCTGGCACACTAAAAAAACAGCTTCAGGGATCGAATATCCCACATAAGCGGCCACCATGTCACGAAACCAGCCTGCCCCCTATGCTCTGGCCCTCCTTTAACCAAAGCTCCCAGAGGGCAAGCTGGCCGGCAATGCAGCTATACAGCCCTTAGCTGCTTCTCTTCTGTCAGGAGGTTTAATAGGTAGCGTATTCAGAGGCTTGTATGGACTTTAACTCTTACCCAATAAACAATTTAAAAAAAAATATGTTGATTTATTGTATCATAACATAGTAAAAAAAATGTAGAGTAATTCCAACAGAGAAAACATATTTAAGTAGTCCTTTAGTTCTGTCAAAATTTCCTTCTTCTTCTTAAAGATTCTGTAATCTTTTACTTCAGAACTATTCCCTCAAAACTATCTTTTCCTCAGAGCTCTCTTTATCTCAGAAGCCTCAGAACTTTTTTTCCTCAGAAAAACTCTGAACTCTCTTAGACTTCTCTTTTTATCACAGAAATCTCTCAGACCTCTTTTCCTCAGTCCTCCTTTTACCACAGAACCATATCTGAACTGTGTTCCCTCATTCTTCCCATACAACCAATCAGACACCCTCACTGTTCTCCTCACAACCTTAGTTGCAACATACCAGGCCTACTTCATCTTGCACACATTGGTGAAAGGGGTCTTCCCATGACAGGTGGTGTGGGGTGTTTGAAAAGAAGATGTGTTAATAGCGATCCTGAGACTACATTAATTCACTTCCCTGAATACTCCATAGCAGGTACTCTTTTGTCTATTATCAATTGGAATCATTCCTTTCTGATTTGAAAATATATAAGTATGAGTCTTCATTTGAGTGTGGTACTCTTTGTTGGAGTGTCTCCACTTAAGGAAGCCATGGCCCTAATTAGAAAACCTATGAATCAAATTCTGTTGCCATCCCATCAAGAGGACAGCTGTGACATATGGAGAGAACATTTTAACACGTAGCAAAGAAAATTATTTATATATTTTCACATTCCTCTTTAACAACTCTTTAGAGTTTTCTGACTTTAAAAAAGCCATCCAAAATGTTTAATACGAATCTGGGATAGATTTATGACTAAAGGGTAGAGAATAAAAGATTCTTCCTGGGGTTTGGAACAGTGAAAGAAAAGACTGGAGCCAGGCTTTTTATCCTGCTGTAGATTTTGCTTTTAAATGGCAGAAGAAAAATACCCTTGAAAGTTAGCCAGATTGGTTAGGATTTCAGTCGGCTGCCAAATGTTCCCCTTTGAATTGTGTGTGGAATTTTAACAGAGAGAAATTCACTCTTTAAAAAGGGAGGGCCCATACACAGTAGCACTAGAAAGCTACTATTTTACTGCGTAGCTTAAAAACATCAATTTCTGCAGTCATCTTAAACTTCTGCACCTTACTTCCTGCTTTTCTTTTGTCCAGTTTTTCTTCCATTTTTTTGACTAAAGTATTTCTACTTTAATCTCCATATAAATCTGGAGTTTTCACATATTTATTGCAACTTTGTGCTTCTTAAAGAAAACCAAGCCAGCTTAAGGCTGACATTTTACACACAATTACCTGACAGTTAATCCTGTCGGAGTCAATAGAATTTACTTCTGATCTGACACACATAGGATTATGCTGTAATTTCGGAAGGGTTTATATGATTTATTATATTCATTCATATTCTGCATTTACTACTGGATTTCAGGGTAGGAGACTAGGTCTTCTCAACTTTTGTTTTCACAGCTGAGGACCACACACTTCACAAAGATCATCCCAGAATTTGTACAGAATGTTCAATAATAAAGCAGGAAGGAGAGTCAGATGCTCAAGTGTTCTCAAAGACAGTGAGAAGAATAGGTGCCATTGTAGTTGTTTCTCATTGCATTCCTCAGAAGGAAGAAAATCAGTCCATGTCCATGTTTTAGGGTTATGAGACAGATCAGATTCTGGAACACAGTTGCAGCATCATGCTCAATTGGATTACATAAATATTCTAAATATTTTGCAATAGACTCATGCTTTTCCTATCCAGTAGTTCTGTTCCTTGCAGAAGCCTAATTAGCATTTAAAGTCCTTGGGGTTTTGCTATCTATTGATTAAGATCTGGTCATGTAAGACTGGTATACTTGGGGGGGGGGATGACAAAAGTAAAGGGAGGAGTACCTGGATCTAAGAATGCAACTCTCACATTGGTTCTATGTGGAGTCAATCTGTTTAGTGTTTCCTTCTGCTTGGGGGTGAGGATGGTTGGAGTTAGAAGGGACCTATGCACTTAGGGCAGATGGGTTTATGCCCTTGCAGCCCCAAATCTGTGCACCCAATAAATTTCAACTCACTGGACCAATGCCTCAATTATGGCTCTGGTACCAAACTTTATGAAAAGTTGCCTAATGTATGGTCATCAAAAAGTGAACCATGTAAAAATACAAAAAGTGTGTCATCCAAAAAGAGAAGACGCTTTCTCAAAAAGTGCACACGAAAAAGATGTAGATGGGTTTAAAATTACTCTGTGCATATGGATAAACTGAACATAGGATGCAGGTTAGCATTAGATTTATGTGTGGGTGAGAATGAACACAGATTTTATAAATTATTATGATTTAAGAAGAAATAATATGACTTAACTAGAGTATTCAAAAGTTACATTTCTAGACCAGGGGTGTCCAAACTACGGCCTGTGGGCCGGATTGCCACCAACACAGGAAGTGACCCACCACCATCACAAGCCACAAAATTGTGCTAAAAATGCACAGAAAATGCAGTGAAAAATTCAAAAAATGTGCCAAAAATGTACCACCCTCACTCCCACCACCATTAGAAGTGGCAGAGGTGGCACCACCACCGGGAGAAACCATGGGACCAGCCCGTTCAACTGTCTGAGGGGGCATGGTCAGGCCCCTGGTGGGAAAAGTTTGGATACCTCAGTTCTAGACTATTACAGTCCTCCAGTAGGATAGGTACAGTGGGGAAGCTTGAGTAGACCGTTGTACCTGCTCACCACTCAAAGAAATGACTATCAATGGCTTTCCTTTTAGGCAGGTTTTAACCATTCTTGCTTCATGCTCAAATAACTTATGCCATCAAATGGGGAACAGTAGCAGGGATGGCCATCCTCAGACCTACAGAAGACAAAAAACATTTCGAAGAACTCTGGATCCCTTCTTCCATTTCACCTTGCAAAATGATGGGGATTGGATTGGCAGGATCCTCAAAATGTATAAGGCCTCTAAACTGCTTTACTGTAATTACTGCTGTAAGTGTACTTCAAAGGCCTTTAAATCTCAACTGAACTTATATGTGGCAGTTCATTTCACCAAGAAAGTACTTATAAGTGCAATAAGTATTGTGTTTCATGTTGGGTTTTTAAAAAAGTAATTATTATGCTCCTAGCAAGGATGGACTGATTGAAGGGAGACCAAACAACCTAGGAGCTAACTAGCAGGAGAGACAAAGATATAATGTGCATGGCTTAGCTAAGAAATGACTAAGAGGGAGTCATCCTTATTTGAAGGGTGTTAACATTAAATGGGAGGAGTAATTATGCATTTTGATATTAGAGGATATTGGATGAAGCAGAATTGGATGAAGTGGGTTACAGGAAGCGGGACTTAATGCATCTCAGCAATCTCTCGAAAGAACCAACTGTTTTAGGATATAAAATATGTTAATCTGCAAAGCAGCAGTAGCAATATTGCTCTTCCAGATTTTTCAAGTGGCATGAAAAAAATGCATCAAAGCATCACAGAAATTGATATTATATCTGGCCACTTCAGACATGATGCCATTTATTCCAGCCTAAAATTATTCACTGCTTATTTTATTACTGTGTTTATTACGTATACTAGCTTTTAGACTTTGATATCATTTCTTGGGCAGGTGCCACCAGTGTAAAGCATCAAAACAAGTTTTGAACAAATGATAAGAAATGGAGCTCCCAACATTTGGTAGGAGAAGGGAGGAAAGAAGAAGAAGAGGGGAACTAGCAGGAAAGGTGGAGTTGTCTACCTTGAATTGTGCATGTCAGCGTAATAAAGCAGCATCTGAATGAGAAGCATGCTGATGCATGCTGCAAGTACATTTGTACTTTGTATGATATTCAAACCTGGAAGTAAATCTTATTGAGAGAATGGAGAAGGTTTTTTAAAAACTTAAAATACATTGAAGATCTACCTATTATAACCAGTGCCCATCATGGCTATAGAATCTGGGAGTTGTACTCCCCAAAATAAATTTTCCCCAACTCTGATTATATTGCACCAAAATAACGGCCAGGGAAGAAGCAGCCAGGGCAGGTTGAGGACTTTGCTGCCCCTTCCCCCTACACCCACACCAACAGCCAGAGAAGAAGCCAGGGCAGCTTGAGGACTTCGCCGTCCCTCCCCCTGACCCCCATCAACATATTGTTTGTAAACCGCCCTGAGTCGTACAGAGAGTGGGTGGCAATATAAATTTAAACTAATAAAATAATAAATAACCAACTGAATTGTAAGCCAGTTTTAAACAAAGGATTGTTGCTTGTTTACAAATCTTGGTTTATTTCTATAATAAATCATAATCTGGGATGTTGACTCCTGCATTCAGATCAGAAATTAGAAAGTAACTTCCAAAATTAGAATTTATACATTATAGCACCATTATAGCAATTGTAATATCAAGTCCCACCACCACAGTAATTTCTTAATTCTTTTTGTTAAATGTAATCCTTTATTTTCCTGTTTCTCAGAAGTAATAGAACAAGTTACTATTGCTTTAAGAAATTCCATATCTCCGTATGCTACAAGCTTTTGTCCAGTGATATGTTAGATACTTTGTTCTCGGCTCAATACCTATAACAGGATATGAGGCAGCAGGACAAGCCAGCACTTGAACTACATAATATTCCTCTTTACTTTTTAGTAAGGCCACACCAATAATGGTAACTTAAAAGTTATAGTTAGAACAGATGAGCAGCTAAATTCTCCTGACTAAAATAGAGTTGTAATGTACGTACTTGTGTGTTCATTACTGAGAAACTAATTAAAAGTTATTCACAATTAGTTACTTCTCAACACCAATTCTGCCTGGTGAAATTTTACTGCTATACTGCTTGCATTTATATTCTAATTTATGGCATCATGTGGATGTTTTCTATTGTTTTGCTTTATATCAGTGACAGGGGGGAAAGAGACATTGATAGTTGGACAGATGTTTGGGAAACTGGGGAGCTTAAGTTTGCTGAGCTACATTGCCCACAAAGCAGTGGGCCAGAGCATAGTTTACAAGCTACAGTTAAATATGAGTTAGGAAGCAGAAAAGTAGCTTGGAAAACTGCTTCCTGTTCCCTTCTCTCCTCAATTAGTATCATGGTAGACATTAAATGTCACAAAGAGGAATTTGAAACTACAAACAACAAGTCAGGCTATGTAAACAGGATGTCTATATATGTGTTTTCCCCACTCTATGATAGCAGTGTTCTGTGAAGACAAACAAAAACTATACACAGGGGGGAAAGCCATTCTTCTGACCTATGTTTCTAAAGTAGGAATGAGACATATGAAATTTTACATTTCTTGCTCAATATTTTAATGGATAACAAGTACAAGGAGTACAGAAAACAAAAAATGAGAGAGACAAAATAGCAGAAAAATAATTGAAGAGAAATGAGTCACAATTGCAAAAAGTCCCCAGTAAATGCTGAATGGCTGGATTATGCAAGGCACAAGAAGCTTGTTGTATAGTTTCATATTAAAAGCAGAGACTTCACGCTGATTCCTTATTTCTTTAATCAAAATAAAGGTCAGAGTTATTAACAATCCCACTTGTAGGGCCTTTGTGCTTTCAGTGGGAGAAACATGGAGTTAGTAAGCATTACTATGGAGACATTTGGAACAGAAGGTCAGCATGTGTGAATTCTCACACACCTCTTTTGCAGATGTTGATCTATTTTTCTGTTCAGATATGCTATTATAGGATATCTGGATGATAGCATTTTTAATACAGTATAATATGAGATTTTAGCATAAGATCAGAAATGCTGATCATGAAGATCGGGCAGCTCATTCATGTTGTCTTTAGATTTCTCAACAAAGGTTCTGGTTCAGATCTAAAGTTGAGACATAAAATGTTTAAGATTCCAGGAGACCAACTTCCCAAGGTTCCTGTCAGATGAGAGGAGCAGAGCTGTGCAGTCCTTCAGTTAATCTGACAGAAGTCAGAGAAGCTCTTCTAACTCAATGAAACTAAGCTGAATATACATAACTAGAACTACAGTTAGGTAAAATGAGATGGGTTCCACAGGCAGAAGATTTGTAGTGTCAAAATAACTAATTTATTTATTTTTATTTATTGCTCGTATTTACTACCCCGCTCCAATCGGGCAAACCCGACTCTGAGCGGCTTACAAATTAAAATCATAGGATTAAGCCTATGATAATATTAAGTCATCTTAAAACTTGATGTTTAAAACTTTAAAAAAATTCATAAAAGCATTAAAATCACACCAAAAGCTGAACCGAAGGTTGGCTGTCTCTAGACCAGCCACCCTACATGAGATCCCACATTCCTGTGTCCCCACACTTGATTTGCCAGCCATGTTTTTAAGCCTTTCTGGAAGGGTAGGAGCTCTGTCTGTAGGCGCAGCTCGATTGGCAGGAGGTTCCAAAGGGCTGGGGCGGACACGGAAAAGGCCCTCCTCCTAGTGCAAGAGAGGTGCGCCTCTCTAGCTGATGGAACAACAAGGGAGCCTCTCCGATCCGCCCTGGTGGGGCGGACAGATGTTCTAAGGGTGACTCAGTCTCTTAGGTATCCTAATACTGTAAATAGTTAGCTGCCCAATTTCTTGTTCACTGGATTTTTCATTTCAAGGTAAGGGCAGAGACTGATATAGACTTTCAGGCTCAGGCCTTGTGTGTTAACTATGTGGGGATGTTATATGCTATTCTGCCTCAGGAAGTAAAATCTCTTTGGTTGGCCCTGTTAGCAATAGTCCTTTCCCACACTGTGTCAGCTCTGTTACACCATGTAAATGGAAAATTTCACAGACTTTGCCTCAGTGTCCACTGTCTGGTGAATCTATAATGCTCTAACAGTAATTCAGTTCCACTTTAACTACCATCCTACAACATCTTCATGGTGTTTGTAGTTTGGTGGAATGGACTAAGAATTCTATGCCACAAAGCATGCACTGATGAATTACAGCTGATAATTTCAAGTACAGTAATATCTCGGATAACGTTTACCTCGGATAACACTAAAATCGCATAACGTTAAGTAATGGGGGGGGGGGAGAATTGCATCGAATAATGTCAAGGTCCTATGGGATGCATCGGATAACAACCGCTAAAGCCTGTGCTGTTACAATGTATCTCTATGGAGCTTTAACGTTATCCAATGCATCCCATAGGATTTTAACATGCATCGGATAACACTAAAAATGGATAACACCAAGACTTGTGGAACCAAGTTTTAGCGTTATCTGAGGTTTTACTGTACCTCGTCAAAATACACATTCGATGACTCCCTATGGTGTGGCTATGGCAGTTAAAGTGGAATCAAACTGCTGTAACTGCATGATATAGACACAGAATCAGACACAACCTTGAGTGTTTGAGTAATACATCAGTTTATCCTATGAAAGATTCTCCTTCCTGAAATACACACATTCCAGTACAAAGACAGAGCATATGATTGTAGGAAAGTTGGTACAGTTAGTTTCACTGCATATAAAATGACTGTGTTACTAACTATGCCCTTACACTGAGCTATTCAGTTCATGAGTGAGAAAAAATCAGCATACACTTAGAAATTACCTACTATGGTCACTGCCACTTCATGTTTCTTTTACATATCATAATAGTTTTGCATTCTCCACAGACATGTCCAAAATATTTACAGTTCAGTAATAACACACCTTTCAATAAAAATGTTAACTACTGTATTGCAAAAATACTTTGTGAATTGATGGGATGGGGCCTTATAACTTGCCTAATGGTAGGGTTGGCTCTCTTGTCCAAGCTTCACTCAGTCAGGTTTTCCAAGCTTGTCATAAAAGCCCAGGGACGTACAATTCCTACTTTCCCCACTGACAAGAATTCTCCTGAGCTGGTTCCCTGGAATCTTAAAAACATTTATGTCTAAGCTACAGATCTGAACCAGAAGCTTTACTACAGATTCCATCGTTTTGTACACTTTTACACTATGACTCCTTAATTTCAGGCTCAACAACAACAACAACAACATTCACAAAATCTGGTCATAGTAAGCAATTTTTATGGTTTTGAAAGAGCTAAAAATGGTCATGGTAAAGGAGCCTATTGGAGACTACTAAATAGGGACTCTCTGCAGAGGGATCAGGAAGGACTCACCCCCTCTCATTTTGTGGATTGAGACAACAGCCTTCCATGTTACAGTGATGGCAACTCATCCCCTATCAGAATTTCCTGAACCAATTAGGCTTTTCTTTTTTCTAGAGGGAAAAATGGTGGATTTCAAACAACATGTCCTCAATCCGTTCACTGCTGTGATGTGTCAATCAATGTTCTACCCAGTTCCCAATGTCGAAATAAGAACCTTTTCCTTTGTTTCAGGCAAGAACATAATTGGATAGAACAAGTACACCTTTTGAGTCACTGTGTTTCCTGTAGACAACAAGAAAAGTTATTGCCTTAACACTTTTCTGTGGGTTTTCTGGAAACAAATGGTTGCCCAGTGCTGGATAAAAGACTAGGGGACTGTGGTGGCTCAAGTGGTTAAGATGCTGAACTTGAAGACTGGAAGGTCAGAGTTCAAAACCCCAATAATGCATGATGGAGTGAGTTCCTGTCTCTGTCCCAGCTCCTGCCAACCTAGCAGTTTGAAAATAAGAAATTGCAAGTAGTTAAATAGGTACCACTTCAGTGGGATGGTAAACAGCATTCCATGCACTCCGGTGTCTAGGCATGCCTGGCACATGTCAACTGAAACGTCTGCAAATGCAGACAGCACTGGCTCTTTGGCTATAAACAGAGATGAGCACTGAACCCTAGAGTCAGTTATGATTGGCTTTTGAGCAAGGGTGACCTAGACAAGGCAAGATTACCATGGCCAATCCAAGGGTTAAAATGTTTGTTAATCAAGCCAGGGAAATAGGGTTTCTTTTGCTGAGAAACAACATGGCTTATTGAAAAAGCAATGCGCGTTCAAGCTGAATATCATCTACAGATTTTATTTATTTATTTATTGGTCAGATTTATATAGCTGCCCATTTGGCAAGCGACTCTGGGCAGCATACAACACTAACAACATAAAATACATAAATCCCACATTAAAAACTATAAAACCCCTTAAAACCCCTTAAAAACGTTTAAAAAACTACTACTCCCCGGCCCCAATAAGAATTCTATTAAAAGTGATCCTCCCTATATTAGCCAGCTGGGTGTGGTGGTTATCCCAACACTGCTTCCCCACACCTGCTTTGCCAGCCAGGTTTTGAGCTCTTTTCTGAAGGGCAGCAACTATGCCTGGAGACACAGTTCAGTTGGCAGGAGGATCCACAGGGCCAGAGCAGATGCTGAAAAGGCCCTTCTTCTGGTGCTAGAGAGACAGGCCTCTCTAGTGGATGGTATTTCAAGGAACCCCTCCGGTCTGCTCTGGTGGGATGTACAGATGACCTTGGTGTGATACGGTCTCTTAAGTAATCTGGACCACTACCATATAGGGCTTTAAAAGTCATCACCAGCACCTTGAATTGCACCTGGAGGCACACTGGCAGCCAATGCAGCTCCTGTAGAAGAGGTGAGGCATGGGAATAATGTCCACACCCTATCACCACCCGGGCAGCCACATTTTGAACCAGCTGCAGCCTCTGAATGGTCATCAAGGGCAGCCCCATGTAGAGCGCATTGCAATAATCCAGTCTGGAGGTGACCAGAGCATGTGTGACCATATTTTAAAAAGCAGTGTTGGTGATTAATGTATTCAGTGAATTATCGAGACATGAACACATGTTAAATTTCATTACCTGATAATTCCAAATTAATGGATACTCACATCATTTTTGGGAATATGCCACAGTCAATCTCATCTTGAATGGAGAACTATAGTGCTGCAGAGTGACAAACAACGAAGCATCTCAAGTCAGTTAAAAATAGATTCACGAGCAATTGGGGAGAAACAAAACTCATGGATCATAGGTTATGCTAAGTTTATTAATTCAAAATAGAAGAAGGGTCTTTTTGTGGTGATTGACCTCTTTTTGCTTTAAGCGGGCTTGGTTGCGTTTTCTCTAGAAATATATCTTTGTGGAAGAATGCTATTCACTGAAGTGGATAGGCCCATTTCTGGCATACAATTATTGCATTCTGCTTTGGTTCAGAAATATATTGGGCAAGTGGATACCTTGACAAAAAAAATTTTTTTTTTTTGTCTTAGGAAGTCAGCTACAAATGTAGCTTTAAGGCAAACTGGGCACATCTAAATAAAAGTACTGTAGGTGTGGAAGTAACCATTCTATTCTACTGGATGGGGATTAAAATCTGCTTTTCATTGATGTTCTTGTTACTGTCTTGTACTTTTATGACTTCTATGTGGTGGTTGTTTTATATTGTTATGAGTACTGTATATTGCAGAGTGCTCTAGAAAGCTCTTTGGAGATTAAACAGTGAGTTTTAAATACCCCTAGCTACATAATAAAAATATAAGCAAATCAACTCAGCAGTGCCAGATTCTTGGGTTTTTTAACCTTTATATTAGTAAGTGACAATTATACTTTTATTTGTGACAAATCTGCAAAACATTATGATTAGCAAAGTGGGAAATAAGTTAAAATGTAGTGTAGGGAATGAGATAAGAGCATCTATTCTAAATAATCACGGGGTGTATTTTTAAAAATATATATATTTAATTCACCTCAGAGTTGGTTATTTAACCACGCCACTTTCTTTTGTCATCTAGGAATGTTTTTTCCTATCTAGGACAATAAATATTTGATTCCTATAGTAGGGGAGAAAGGGCAAAATCTGCTAAGACATTGTTGAACCTTAGGATAGTTTGTACTTACTCTTAATACTAACATAATATGATTTTACTGAGCAACTTTACAGTCAATAGCAAATGTGCTAGCAATAAAGCCACTTTCAAACATCTTCAGCAGCTAGGGCAAGGAAGGTAATCTATTCAAAACTTTTATTTCTCTTTGAGAAATCTTTAAGAGAAGGTGACGTCCTAGATGACTGAAGGTAAAGATAAACATAAAGGTCCCCACTTGCTTGAAAGCCAGCCATTTCTGACTCTAGGGTACAGAAGTGTTCATCTCTATTTATAGCCAAAGAGTGAGTGCTGTCTGCATCTGAAGACGTTTCCATGGTCATGTGGCAGTATGATTAGACACCGGAATGCTGTTACCTTCCTACCAAAGCAGTACTCATTAATCTACTTGCAACTCTTGCTTTCTAACTGCTAGGTTGGCAGGAGCTTGAAGACTGCAGGTCAGTAAATGTCTCAATCTTTTAAAAAATGGAGAGGGTCTGACTGGTCACTTTGATACCAATAGCAGAAAAGATTCCAGAACAAAGTATTAAAATGTCTTTTTTGGATGACAAGCAAGTGTGAACGTTTAGAAAAGAATGTGCAATTGCTTGGGTTCACCACAAATATCTCAGAACCTAGTCATGCTAGTTTAATTTTGGCAGTGAATGGGAATTATGTGGATGTAACCTAGACTGTGGGTAAGCTAATCACCCATTATGTTCTTATAGGCAAATTGGCAAATGTTTGCTACATGATACAAATATGGATATGTAGTGGATGTGTAGCAGGCTGAGGGTCATACCTAAACGTGGTCACCAATGGTTCCTCATCATCCCAGAGAGAAGGAATAAGCAGAGTGTCATGGAACTCTATCCTGGCTCTGGTGTTGTTCAATATTTTAAATAAATAACTTACCGGTATGTGAAGGAATAGATGAGATGCTCATCAACTTTTTGGATGACACCAAGCTGGAAGGGAAAGGTTACATTTTATAAGAATCAGCATTCTTCACAAATGAGAGAAATGTTGGTCCAACCGTTCTAAATTTAGACAGGAAAAAATAGGATGGATGATGTCTGGTTTGACAGTAGGATTTAAAGGTCTCAATAGAGAGCTAGAGAGTCAATGGTGTGATGCCATAGTAGGAGAAAAAGAGAAGGAAAGGAAAAACACTATTGCAAAGATAGGCTGTATCAATGGAAGTATAACATCCAGAGCACATTATGCAGTGGTCCATCTCTA
Organism: Furcifer pardalis; assembly: GCA_030440675.1. NCBI lineage: Eukaryota > Metazoa > Chordata > Lepidosauria > Squamata > Chamaeleonidae > Furcifer > Furcifer pardalis. The sequence goes on along the minus strand of CP126894.1, from coordinate 70,622,030 downwards.
AGTACTTTGAAAATAATGCAGTTATAACTACAAGCCAAAATGGATTTATCAAAAACAAATCCTGTCAGATTGATGTTATCTAATTTTTTGGTCAGGTAGATGGTGGATTCAATATATCTTGACTCAAGCAAAGCTTTTGACAAAGTGACCCATGATATTCTAATTAGCAAGATGACAAAGTGTAGGTTGTATAGTTCCTTCTCAGACTAGGAGACAGTAGCAAGAGGGGTACCACAATTTTAAATCTTAAGACTGATATTCTTTAAATTTTGCATTAATAACTTTGATGAAGCAGTGCAGAGAATACTTATGACATTTGCAAATGACATGAAGCAAAGATAGAGATAAAATTCAAGTAGATTTTGAGCACTGGGCTTAAAAATGTAATTTAATGGAACTAAGTACAAAAATTTACATCGGGGGGGGGGGACCAAATGCACAGTTACAAGATGGGGGATACTTGACTCAGTGGTACTATATGTGAGAAGGCTATTGGAATTGTTGTAGATCGCTAACTGAATATGAGTTAACAGTGTGAGGTGGCTGTAGAAAAAAGCAAGTGTTGTTTTAGGCTTCATTTATAGGGTTCTAGTCTCCAAATCACATGTAGTAATTGTTCCTCTCGGTTTGGCACTCGTTTAGGCCTCAACTTGAGCAATATATCTAATTCTGGTCAGTGTACTTTAACAAGGATGCAGACAAACTGGAACAGGTTCAGAGAAGGGCAACAAGTATGATCAGGAGACTGGAAGCCAAGCCCTATTAGGAAAGACTGAATGAAGTGGGCATGTTTAGCCTTGAGAAGAAGAGACTGAAGGGAGATATGATAGCACTTTTTAAATACTTGAAAGATGATCATACAGAGGAGGGGCAGGATTTGTTCTTGATCATCCCAGAGTTCAGGACACGTAATAACACGCTCAAATTATAGGATGCCCAATTTCAGTTGAATATTAAGAAAAGAATTCCTTTTAGCACAAAATGACAATAGAACCAATTACTCTGAGAGGTGGTGAAGCATTGTGTGCCACTCTATTCTGCTTTCTTCATACATCACTTGGAATATTTCATTTAGTGGTAGGAATCAGAATCTGAGAATTCAAGACTCATATTGAGAAGCTGGAGTGTATATAGAGGGCAATCAAGACTGCAGAGGACAAGCCATATGAGGAACAGTTGAAGGAGTTGGATACATTTACCCTAAAAATGAGAAGATTGAGAAATGATGTGAAAGCCATTTTCAAATATTTAAAAAGCTGTCATATGACATAGGGATGAACTTTTTTCTGTGCTTCTCTAAAATGCTGGTCACAAACCAGTAGATTCAAATCACAGAAGCAGAGATTTTAATAAATATGAGGAATAGCATATTGATGGTAGAAGATGTTTAAAAGTTGAAACATCTATGGCAAAAGGTGATGGACTCTTCTTTATTGGAAGTTCTAAAACAGAAGTTGAATGGTCAGCTGTGTGGGATGCTTTAAATGTGGATTTCCTGCACTGGCAGGCTGGAGATAATGACCCTTTAGTTATCTTCTATTTCTACAATTCCATGATGTGAGGGTGGAGTATTTGTTTTGCAGGGTCTAAGTATAATTTGCTTGGGTACCCTGAAATTCTGTGCAGTCCACAATATTTGTGAATCAGTGCCCCTCTAATTGATATATAACTTATAACAATTATACAACTTAAGAAATAATGAAGAAGCTTAGCAATATATACAGCATCTAAGATTGCCATGTTTGAAACTTCTCTTCCACAATAGAACTCCTGAACGAAGATGAAAACACGTTCTCTTCTTTAATTTCATTTTGGTTTGCAGCTGATTGGGACCACGTCTCTAATAATTTGATTGAAAATGCAAGTAGACAAGCAACCATCCATATGGTAAAGTTTTAGCTTACGTGGAAACCTGAAGATATAATTTCCATTGCCTTAACTCAAGAAGGAAAGTCTGATAGGATTCATTTTTTCCAAGGTTGCATGTAAATCCTATAATGACCGTGCATATCATTCCTGAAAGCACTGTGGTCTAGTATTGTGCTGCAAGGAAGAGAGGAAATGCAGTTTTTTAAACAAAATGATTTCAGGAGAATAGGAAGACAGTAGGTACACAATCTCAACTTCATAAATCAACAGGTGAGTTGACAACGTTAGTGCTATGTTTTACCCACCAAAGTTAGGGAGAATTTATGCCCAACCTCTATCATGATGTTGCCTTGTAATTACTCCTGGACACATAATCATATCCCTCCCACAGAACAATGACCTTTTCTCTGTAGGGTGGGAATTATCCCATACTGGAACTTGTGTATGCAAGTATGGTATGTAATTTTCTCAACAGTATAAGTCAAATCAAATCAAAGATGGTTTCCAGGCAGAGCTAAATCTGTTCTGACTAATAATCTATTCATTTATCTTGCAAGCTGCCCCCAAGGGATCTAAGAGTCCATGTATTTCTCAGAGTCTAAATTTTAAAACAAAATAAACATAAATGAAGTGTTTCTTTTGGAGTATAATCACTTTTATTTATTTTATTTATTTCCTTCAACTTATTATCCCGCCCAATCGGGTAAAAAACCCAACTCTGGGCGGCTTACATACACAATTTAAAAATACATAGCTAAACCACAACTCAATATAAAACCACAAATCAATCTACGATACCCTATTCACAGTTAAAATATAAATTAATACAATAATTAAAAGTTAAGCTAAAAGAAATTAAAACAGTTCCAAGTTATAAAATTATGTAATTATTAAAAAACAGAACCAGGGTAGGAAGGTAAGAACAACGGGTGGCTGTCTCATCTGATAAGCCACCCAACATGAGATCCGGTATTTCCGGATCCCCAAACTTGTCCTGCCAGCCAGGTTTTAAGGCCTTTCCGGAAGGGCAGGAGCTCTGTTTGTTGACGTAGATCGATAGGCAGGAGGTTCCACAGGGCTGGGGCGGTCACGGAGAAGGCCCTCCTCCTGGTGCTAGAGAGGCGAGCCTCTCTAGCTGATGGAATTGCAAGGGAGCCTCTCCGATCCGCCCTGGTGGGACGGACAGACGTTCTTGGGGTGACGCGGTCTCTGAGGTATCCTGGCCCACTACCATATTGGGCTTTAAAGGTAATGACCAGCACCTTGAATTGCACCCGGAGACATACTGGCAACCAGTGCAGCTGCCGAAGCAGTGGTGAGGCACGAGCGTAATGCCCGCACCCCATCACTACCCGAGCAGCCGCATTCTGGGCCAGCTGGAGTTTCCGAATGGTCACCAAGGGCAGCCCCATGTAGAGCGCATTACAATAATCAAGTCTGGAGGTGACCAGTGCATGTGTGACCCTGAGCAAGGAGTCCCGATCCAGGAGTGGGCGTAACTGGTATATTACACGAAGTTGTGCTTTTACTTTTTAAAACAGCGAAAATGTTACAGAAGAGCATTTTAACATAATCAAAATGGTATTACTCTACAGAAATATGACAATAATAACACTTACGTAATTTGACAGAAATTCCAAAACATTTTGAAGAAATAACAAATTGCTTCCTGCTGAGCTACTCATTACCAGAAACTTCCTTTTTACAATATTAATCTTGTCTTGATTTGTTGTTCTTTAACAGTAAATGTCTCAACTTGAACATATGGAAGTTGTAGATTGTCAGCTGTCCCATCATTTTTCCCTTAGATGAGCTTTTGTGTGACATTTTAAACAGCCTACTATTAAAAAAAGATCCACCTCTTTAATACATTTCTGTTTTGGCAACAGGGTTTGTCTAGTTGGATTGATAGTCTAAAAATACCTTTACTGGGTGATAAGCAAGTGAATGGCTGTTCATTGTCCCATATGACAAGCCTTGACTCTGCAGCTTTTCTGGACTGATTTTGCCCAAGTTTGCAATTTGCTTCCCTGAACACAAAGTAGTACATTAGGGTTTTCTTCTCTCAGAGGAACTTGGCTTGAGTGAAGATCTACCCGTGCCATTCCTCTCTGAATTTCCATGCTCTGGATTTGTTCTCCACTCTTGCCTCCTTGCTGGTCATCATTTGGGTCTGGCTGTTTCTGGCTTCTCATATGCTTGAGATTTGCTGTAGCTTGTTACCCACAGCCCTTCCTTGACAAGAGCTGCCAACAGAGATAGACTGTATGAGAGACTATGCATATATCCTTGTTTTCCATGTTAAAAAGCAATCTTCCTCCAGGTCCTCCCCAAAGGTAGTAATGTTACCTTGCTGCGACATCTCAATTGTCTTGGGATCAGTGTACTCCTCCATCTCCAGGAGTGAGTTCATTTGGAGCTTGGAACAGTTTTCTTGATTACAACTCCCAGAATTAATGGCCACAAGTTGTAGTTAAATATTTTTGTCAGACTTTGAGCTTGCTTCCTCTCTCTTTCACACATACATATACAAACACACACACTTGCAGTTCTATTTGTTTCTTTTTTTGCAATTTGGTTTGATTTTATTTTTATTTCATTTAAAGATTAAATAGCCTCTTTAGGTTTCTTCTTCTTCCATGTCTAGGCCAGATGTGAAACTGCCATAATGAAGGCACCTTTCAGTGAGTTCATTCTGCAGTTCCTTTCACCTGACCTAATGTGAGAAAAATCAGCCTGCAACACATGGTTTCCGTTATCAGGGTAGGCCTGATTGGGGTTCAAAAATACCACAGTCTTCAAGGAGGCTCTTTCTGTGTACCCTGCCTGCCTCTATGGGTAAAAAAGATATTCCATTTTGGTAAACCAACACTTGCTATGTAGTCCAGGCTTTTCATAACTGGTGCTCTGTAGAAGTGTTACGAACTTAGAGTATAGCCAATTGGGGAAGATCGGTTGAGGTAGAAGATAACAATTGCTGAACAGTTCCTTAAAAATCATCATCACCACCACCACCTCCTCCTCCTCTCTTCTATTCTAAAATATGTTTCTTTACAATCCGGTAGTGGTAGTGGTAGTGGTAGTGGTAGTGGTAGTGGTAGTGGTAGTGGTAGTGGTAGTGGTAGTGGTAGTGGTAGTGGTAGTGGTAGTGGTAGTGGTAGTGGTAGTGGTAGTGGTTGTTGTTATTTTGTGTCAGAGATTACTCTGGGTTGAAAGGATTTTCAGGGGATGCCTGAATGAGGCTCCTATCATGTCCCCAAGTGCTTCCTGTGGTCTAACTCTTTTAGTACACCAGATGATCTCATAACCCTCCAAAGGAGATTCTATCAGGACTAGAAAGAGAACTCAGTGAAAAATCACCTCCTCCCACCCGCCCCACCCGCCCATCAGTAGTCTTCATTTCTGAATGTAAAACCTTAGGATTTTTGTCTCCCTCATTGCCTTGCAATGCAACCCCCATATCATGATTAAGCAGTTTTATTTTATTCAATGCAGGTTATTACCTGTCCAAAATCTTTGGGATGAAAGAATATATTCTAATATCAATTCATGTCTCCAAAGTGCTGTCAATTATGTAGCCAAAACCACACCACCCACACAGAGGAGGTATTCACAGTTTTCAGGCAACCCTGAGGTGTGCAGATATACCAGAGAGAGAGAGAGAGAGAGAGAGAGAGAGAGAGAGAAGATTAGGGGAGGGGGAGGAAGAATGGAAGCCATGTGGTATGGGGTTTCTTAGTGCCTGGGGAGTATCAGCTCCCTGTTAGAGTAGAAGAAAGAAAATGGAGTAATTGGGAGGGCTACAAAAAAAAAAGATGGAAATAGTATTAAAGAAGTACAGCACACCTTGTTGTCTCGATGTCACTTCCCAGTTCACCCCTGAAGAGTCATTTTCAAATGATCCTAGCAGAGGGAATAAAATACAAATACAATGTCATACAAATGCACAGAGTTTCATTTTTAAAATATTAAGAGTCCTCCTAGTAGGAAGCAATAATAGCAAAAAAAAAAAAAAAAAAACCACCAAAAATCCACCCACCTGGGCTGTGTTGCCTTATAGATTAAGCTTGAGTCATTTGAGAATGGTGTCTATAATGATTGAATGGGTGAATGTGGAGTGATGCTTGGATCTGTGTGCACATTTCCAGTACAGTAATACCTCATATAACATTAGTATCGAATAACACGAAAATCGCATAACATTAAGGAATCTGGGGGGAAGAATTGCATCGGATAACATTAAGATCCTATGGGATGCTTCAGATAACAACCGCTAAAGCCTGTGTGGTTACAATGTATCTCTATGGATCCCATAGGATTTTAACATGCATCAGATAACACTAAAAATCGTATAACACCAAGACTTGTGGAACCAGGTTTTAGTGTTATCTGAGGTTTTACTGTATTGGTTATATGATGAGACATTTTCATTTGTGTCCTCGTCACCCCCAGAAGGGGACACTGGGTGAGTTTTAATTTTGCTTCTGGGAGCACATTTACGACAGCAGCGGGTGCATTTACCACAGTGTTTTGTGCATTTAACTTCCACTTCTGGTGGGAGGAACCATATGACCGGCCTGTGGAATGAAAAGTTTGGAAACCTCTGCCCTAAAGGATTTACTAATACAAATCCCAACTCAGTGCAACCTACCACTAGCAAGGGCAAGCTTAGCTCCTCTTGTTCTCCAAAACAATTGAAAGGACCCTGCACAGGTTGTAAAAAAAATCTACCCTTGTATCAGACAAATGAACCCCTTCTCCCCAAATTAGGGTGACCTAATTGGATGCTTGCATACTCCAAGTACAAACCTCCATTGTTAAGTTCCTAGACCTTGAACTCACGATTAACTCCTCATCTCACACAGTCCAAACTTTGGGGTTCTGCAGTCCCTTTTCATATCTGCTGAGTCAATAGAGTTGACCAAATTATTACCAGCCCAGACCATTGGCACTGCAACTCTTGCCCATGTAACCAGTTCCATTAGATCTGGGTGAGCAAACTTTTTGGCCCATGGACCAGTCACATGGTTTAGTGGGCCAGTCACATGGTTCAGTGGGCCAGTCACATGGCTCCTCCCACCAGAAGCAGAAGTAAAATGCGCCTCGCAATCTAATTTACAACAGATATGTTTTGCAACAGAATGAGATAGATTTTAAGCTGCCATTTTCTCCGCTTAAACTAGGGGTGCCCAAACTATGGTCCACAGGCTGGATCCACCCTCCAACACCAATTCATCCAGCCCACACCATCCTCGTCACTCCTGGAAGTGGAAGTACTTGCTTCCAGGAGAGACGAGGGCGGTGCGGGCTGGATGAATTGGAATTGGGGCTGGATCTAACTTGCAGGCCATAGTTTGGGCACCCCTGCATTATATCCATAGTGTGGTCCTCTGCAGCGGCCATTCAGCCAATGGACGAAGCTTCCGCCTGCCTAACTCCAGGCTTTACCTGCCCGGATAAGGATAAAAGACTGCCAAAACCCTGGACCAGGATAATGCTCCCACCCCATTGTTGGTCTTGCACTGCCACCTGACTCTCAGCCGAGCCAGCCTTGAGGGAATGAAGAACAGCTGAGTGGCACAGCCGGCCAGAAGAATTGCTTTGTATTGCTTTAAAATGTGTATTGCTCCTGAAATGTTTTTTGCTATGCTGATGTGATTTTGTAACTGTAATTTATGACATCCTATCTCTTTGTTAGCCACCAGAGTCGCATTGCGAGTGGGGCAGCATACAAGTTTAACAACAGCAACAGCAGCAGCAGCAGCAGTAGCAGCAGCAGCAGCAGCAACAACAACAACAACCAGATGGAGGAACTGCAGTTTTTCGAAACTCAGCTTTGGCCATGTGCTTCTTAGGGCCCAACCCTCAGATGAGTCTAGCATGCACTGGCTTGCCAGCAAACACCAGCCTCTAACTGTAGAGTATGATTCAGTGAACGACCAATACTATGCAAGCTGAGCTGCCTTGAAATAACTGGTACAGGCCATGCTAAAAAACACCACACACATAATTAAAATAAAGTGAAGGAAGCTTCCTGAAATGTGTGTGACACACACACTGCACATCAGGATTGGCCCTGTTTTTATTTCTATTTTTAAGCAGCACTAGCCTGATAGAAGATTAACATGGCAAGATGAATTAGTAAAGCAACGATGGATGAGAAGCAGCACCTGTCTCTGGCCTTCTTGAAACAAGGTGTAGGCTTTGGATTGCAGCTTTAAAAGAAAGAGCCGAGTTCTGAACATTCATACACACATGTACCTTAAATCATGTAAATGGTTATTCCTCACACTGGAAACCAATAGGCTGGTATGGCAGGCCATTAGCCTGCACATCATCATTCCATGGATGAAATCTTGTTCCTTATTGTAATAAATTACATAACTGTATAAAAATAATTTTGTGGCAGAGATTACTCTGGATTGAAAGGATTTTTGCTGGAGAAACTCTACTTGGGGATGCCTTAATGAGGCTCCTTTCATGTCCACAAGTACAGCCCTTGGGTATCAAAACCCGACCTTCCAGTCTCAAAGCTCAGCATCTTAACCACTAAGCCACTGGGGGAACTGCAATAATAATTTTGTGTCTGAAATTATTCTTGGTTGAAAGGATTTTTGTTGGAGAAACTTCACTCAGGGGACCCCCGAATGAGGCTCCTTTCATGTCCCCAAGAGCTGGGACAGAGATGGACGTTCAATCTGTCATGCAGTACCCGGGTCTCTAACTGCCATCTTGCTGACCTTCCAGCTAATAAGGTGAGCTTCTTAACCACTGAGTCACCACAGCCCCTTATAAATTACACTAGAATAAGCCTACCGAATCAACAGGGATTTGGCGAGTCAACTCCTTTGAATGTTCAATTGATTCAAATGCTCCAACTCTAACTGTAATTTGCTATGTTAACGTAAGTTGCTTTTAGAGTAGGTTCATTTGAATCAATGAAATTTTCTGAGGAGGTGGATCACCAAATATGCATTGATTTAATAGGTCTATTCCAGTGTAATTTACTGCACTAAGTAACAGGATTTTAGCTGTACAGTACTCTCTTTTCAACAAACTACCTTCTAGTTACAGGTAAGCACAATATTTGAATGTTCTTTCAACAAACTACCTGATACATGATCTTCAGGAAATAATGCATACACCAGTCAAAAAGTTAAGTTTGCTTCCCTTAACAGTGGCTAAAAGTATTACATCCAAATTTCATTTCCCTTCATTAGCAATGAGATAGGACCTCTTCTAAATAGACTACATTTGTTAAATAGACTACCATTTATATTAAAATGCATTCCTAACTAGCCAATCTGGCTCAGGGTGTGTTGAACTGAAGCTCACTAAAGTACAGCTGAATCAGAAGCGTAGCGTGCCTTGGCGGGGCCCCGTATAAAAATTTGTTTGGGGGCCCTTAGGAAGGGTAAAGATTTCTCACAAAAGAAAAAAAATGCATAAAATTAAAAGAAATATTTATTCATCATAATTATCTATCTGTCACATTTTCCAAAATTTTTACAAACGCGTCAATAAACACTGCTCTCCATCCGTGGTTTATCATCATATCATCGTATTATATGTACATCGATTATTGTGGGATTCCCCTGTTGAAGTAAATGACTTAAACGGGGAAATCCCGCAGGCCGCGATAACCGATGTAGGGTGTTGGGAAAAAAATTTCTTTTTTTGACTTTTGTCATTTGTGAAATAAAAAAAAAATTTGGGAAGTTTTTATTAATTTTTGCTTACGCACATTGGGGGTCCCCGTGGCCCGGCCCCCCCGTATAATTGATACGGCAGATACGGTGGTAGCTACGCCCCTGAGCTGAATTCAAGATCCTGGCAGCCTACGAATTATGTAGATTATTTAGATACCTTCACCTGATTATGTGCTTTCACAGTGGCTGTGAGTATGGACTAGAATTGTTTTGGATCTGGTGTAGCTCAACTCCTCACCTGCTCCTTCATTTCTGTATACGTTTTTAATAGTTCTGTTTCTTTCTTTCTCTCTTTGCATATTTGTGTATGTATGTGAGACCTTTGTTGGGGAAAATAGCAGCTAACATTGGTTTTCCATGGAAGTAGGACTTTTAGGACCTAGGAATATTCTCCTTTCCCATTAACCAATTAGCAACATTATTTTTCATGCATCTGGCTTGCCCCTCAAATAGTAATGATAGAATAGTAGTTCCTCACTTCTAAAATAATTCTGCATTTCATCACCTCTTGAATTTCTACAGCAGGACTTCTCAATCTTTTAAAGCCAGGGGCCAAGTCATGCTCCCTCACTCATGCTCCCTCAGACAGGGGCTGGACAGAGATTTTGCCCTTCCTCCACCACATGACACTTCCAGGTGTGGTGGAGGTAGTGGTGGTCACATGAAATGGAACCACAGTCTGCATCAAGCCCACAGGTTGAGAATCCCTGCTCTATAGAGATGTCATACACTGCAAGGACTAAAGAAGAGATTTCTACAGTACAGGGCAGGGGTGGCCAACCCTGGTGCCCCAGATGTTCTTGAACTTTAGTTTCCAGAAGCCCAAGTCAGTACACCTGCTGATTGAGGTTTTTGGGAATTGAAGTATAAGAACATCTGGGACACCAAGGTTGGTCATCCCTAATATAGGGCAACAACACAGTAAGCATTTTTAAAAATACTTTCATACTTAACTGATCTGATGGTTGGTACCTTTAAAGGACAGTTCCAGATGACCTTCATTGGTAAAGGGGTTCATTTCAGCAGAATCAATATAGTAGGCCAGTGATGGCTAACCTTGACACTCCATGTGTTCTTGGACTTCAGTTCCCAGAAGCCCTGATCAGAAAGAGTGCTGACTCAGACTTCTGGTAATTGAAGTCCAAGAACACCTGGAGTGCCAAGGTTAGCCACCACTGCAGTAAGTTGATCTGGGCCAGCACAGCATCTGGGCTAGCAGATACAGTTTTGCAGGCAGATTTAACTACAAGGGGATTTTATTGGCAAAAGAACCTTCTGGCCATTCCAAACTCATTACTGCCAACATATCTTTAAATCTGAACTGCACTGTAACTTTGTACAAAGCAAAACAAAAATCCCCAAATATACCTTTCCTCACCTTTCATTAGATAGTAGAGTGGTTGACAATTTATCTGGAGCACCACAAGATCTTTGTATCACTTGGCAACATTTTATTTGAGACAATTATGTCATATTAATTAATTGTAGTTCCTTTTTAAAGCCATTTAATATTTTACAGTAGTTCGTAATATATATTAATAGCAATAATTATTATATACTTTACAATGTATCCAGTGCCAACCCAAGACATTTGGTGGCCAGAACAAAGCCAAACAGTTTCTCCCCCTCTCCCCCCAGGCCAATTATTTACAAGTATGATTGCACTGTGCCAATTTATGCCTTCATCTATCACTCCCTCCTGCTCCAACAGGGTGCCACTAAAAGCAGGTCACTTCACCCTGCTAGACGGCCAGGCTGGCTCTGCTGTGTCTTTCTTATACAATGGTTGTTGCCATGGTGATTTTCTTGGGTAGTAAACACAATATATTATTCAGAATCCTATGTCATTAGCAAGAAGACTTTAAATTGCAGAATAGGTGAAAGTAAGGAACATAATGAAATTTAAAACTTGCTTAAAATAGATAAATATATAGCGAGACAGACAGACAGATAGATTTTAAAGGAAATTAAAAGATTAGTTATGACCCAATGCCATAGTAGTTGCCTATGAATAGGAATTGACCTAATGACACATTTGTTGTTGTTCAGTCGCACAGTCGATTCCGACCCTCTGCGACCCCATGGACCATTGCCCGCCAGGCACTCCTGTTCTCCACCATCCCCCTCAACTTGCTGAGCTCTGTGCCCATTGTCTCCACAACACCATCCAACCATCTCATTTTTGGCCGCCCCCTTTTTCTTTTGCCCTCCACCTTTCCCAGCATCATGCCGGTTGTTATTTAATCACCTTGAGTTTGCTTGTTCATTCTCTTTTACTCTTGGAACCATGTAGTTTTCCCTGGATACAAAACAATTCATTTGTATTACAGCATGATTCCTACAACCACAGTTTCCTCTGCACCCACTCACCCACCCCAATCCTTTGAAGCATTCATTGACAATTCACTCTGAATGAGACACGTGGGCTGCAGGAGACATGCACCAGTTGGAAAGTCCCACTGTATGAATGGTGTTTCACTTCTGTATTGTTGGATCCAAGCCACATAGTCAATGATCATGCTATAGTATGATTTGCAGTATGCAAATAGACTGAGAGAGATCTATTATAGACAGACAAGCCTTTCATATCTTTCCTCAGAAGCAATGGTTTTTGAATGAGTCAGTTTCAACATTTTGCTATTAGACTGAGTGCTGAGTAATCAAGTGACAAGAAATCAAACAATGTACTTGGAGGCCTATGAGAATCTGCTGGAAAGAGTTGCTTCATACTTTACCATGATGGCTGACAGCAGCTGGTGAAAAATGACTTCCACATTGGGAGAGTTTCAGCAGTTGCTATGTCATTTATATACCTGCCACAAAGTGCACGCTTTCCCTAGAATAAGCCCCACTGAACACAGTAAGCTATTTCTTAATACAGTAAATATACAGACCATTACATTCTTAGTGGTTCTTTATAAGGTGGCCAAATCCAACAGGATAGTGCCCTGTCTAATTAATAGTTGTGTAGAACAGAGAATTTCATCTAGAACAAATATACAAGATAAATCTACTGAAATGCCCTGTGCTTTGTCACTATTTTTTTTAAGTTGATGAGCTCTGTTTTCTGTTGAACTAGTCAGATTAGCAAATTTCTGTGTTCCAAAACAAAACCTTCAACATCTTCCCTGGAAGCAGATAAAATATGTTTGGTTTAGATTAAGGATGCAAACCTTTACTTGTATAGCTCTTTTGTATAAGATTCTTTTTTCCTCTCTGGGAGAAAGTAAATTAATCTTCCTTTGTCTCCTAAGGTAATTTTTCTCATACAAAATGATTATTCCACAAATATTATAAAGTGTAAAAAAAAAACCCTACAAGAGCTACTACTTGGTGATGTAAAATTTTAAGTATTAGAAGAATTGGATGGGTTATTTGCATCTTTTGAACAACAATCAAGACTTGTGCGTGTTGTGTGTGCACCTGTGGTTTGCTCTTCAAGCAGAAAGGACATGAGGTTTGTATAGAGACACTTTAGGGCAGGGATTCTCAACCTGTGGCCTGTGGGCCAGATGTGGCCCATGGCACCATTTCATGTGGTCCACCACCACCTCCACCACAGCAGGAAGTGCCATGTGATGGCCATTTGCCCCCCGAAGTTGTCTGAGAGAGCGTGACATGGCCCCCGGCTTTAAAAGGTTGAGAAATGCTTTAAGGAATGTGCAAAGACTCTTTGAAGAAATCAAGGAAATCAGTTATATAAAAAAGTATGGATTTAAATGTGACTGACCATGAGAATTATACTGGGCAGCAAACACGAACCTATTTTCACACTTCTGTAGTATGTCCAGTCAAGCCAGGGACATAACTTCAAAGAGGATTTGGCTATATTTTAAAAAACTTATAGATATCAATATTTGGCTGTGTATTCTGAATGATTAGATAGTATGGATGAGGTCTGGCAGCTTGCCAAGAAAGGAACATAAGTCAAAACAATACATCAAAATAACAATGGACCAAAAGGCTGGTAGACCATAAATTTCATTTCTGTCTGTGTAAAGGCAATTAGTAGGTACAGGTAGCTAGTATCAAGTTGAATGGACAATTAAGAGCCAGGAACTTTACAAAAGACATGATCTTCATTTGTTGATAGGGATTGACTCTGCTGCCTGCAGTTTTGGACTCTATTGAGAAGTGGGGCTGGCTGTGTGGACTGTCATGATGAGGACACTTCAAGATTCACCACTACACCATTAACAATAGTCCAGCAAATTAGGGAAATTCTGGTTTGTTGAGGACAACAGTCAGCCTGTTTGTTGTTATTTGTTTGAAGTGTGTCCTGCTACACAAAACACAGACCTTCAGGTTATGATTAGTTTGAACAGTATGATCCAAACCTGACAGCGGCCTGTTCCTCTCTCAGCAGGCTAGAGAAAATAAATAAATCCATAGTTTGTTCTGTGCCGTTTTTTGTCTTAATTGTTGGGGTGGGTAGATTGATAAAACAGACTACCGTATATACTCGAGTATAAGATGAGTTTTTTAGCCCCGAAAATAATCCCCCAAAAGGGGACAATGCTTAAACTTGGGTCAATGACTACGAGGGTCCCAAGACCATGCCAGATTGAGATATGCTAACAATTCAATTAACTTTATTTTATTTTCATGTATTGTGATTATTGAAACTCACCATCAGCTGATGCATTTACCACCCTCGGCTTATACTTGGGTCAATCTATTTTGCTGGGTTTTCAGGTCAAAATTAGGTACCTCAGCTTATATTTAGGTCAGCTTATACTAGAGTATATACGATACCAGCTATTGCAAGGCTCAGATATCACAATAAACAAACCATGAACCACATCTCTGTGATCTGTTTAGTAGTTGCTCCTGTTATAATCTGGAACAACTGGGCCATGTTAACTAACATGCCCTTCATTCTAAAGAAGAATGGTTTATCATGATTTCTTAACATGACTGTTGTATTTTGGCTCAAATTACCTCGCAGGGTTTTTGACTTACAATCAGAATCTGGACATTTTACTTTTGAACTGCACATTTCAGAGTATTAATCGAAAGCAGTAACTTTTTCAAACTCTGCCTAAAACATTACTATGAACTCAGAGGCAGCACAAGATACAATTGTAGTAAATAAACCCAATGAATAAATAAGTATCTCTTAATAGGATAAAATCTTTCTATGTGAATATACTAATTGTGGTGAATGTACTGTTTGACAGCACTTGATATACTGTGAGTTATGGGAAAATCTTGAGTTAGCATTCCAACCACTTATGGATATTTGCCTGAATGTTAGTGCTTCTAGCAATGTATGACTCTCCTTAAAAGGAAAAAAAAAAGGATTAACCTCCTTGTAAATTAATTTAAATCAAGGCCAGTTCCATATTATTCAGTGAAATTAGACAACTTGTGCCCACATGTTGCTAGTCTGAGTTTGCACGTTCTAGTAAAATGTTGCCTCTAAGCAAATGGTGGCTCTGTAAGCAGATGAAAGCAGATGTAGTTGCTCTTCCTCTTTGGAGGACTTTTCTCCAAGTCAAATCATATGCAATTTTGAACTTTAGGTGCATGTTCCAAGCATGCCAGACCCCCCCCCCCCAAAAAAAAAAAATCCATCTAGGAACAGTTTTACATATCAGGTCTAATGCTATTAGATTAACTTTGCAACTCTCAAGATATGTATAATGAAATGGATATATTGTGTAGTCTTTTATTTTTATATGTAGAGAGTCTGCTTTTTATTGTAGACCTACTTGATAAAGTCTCTTTTGTTAAGTAGTGCAGTGGCTCAAGTGATTAAGATGCTGTACTCAATGACTGGAAGGTCGGAGTTTGATTCCCGAGTACTGCATGATGGAGTGAGCTCCTGTCTCTGTCCCAGCTCCTGCCAACCTAGCAGTTCAAAAGCAAGAAATTGCAAGTAGATAAAAAGGTACCACTTTGATGGGAAGGTAAACAGTGTTCTGTGCACTCAGGTATTGAGGCATGCCTGCCACATGTCCACAAAAATGTCTGCAAATGCAGACAGTGTTGGCTCTTTGGCTATAAACAGTAATGAGCACTGAACCCTAGAATCGGATATGACTGGCTTTCGAGCAAGGGCAACCATTGCCTTACTATATTCATTCATTCATTTAACAAAGGAAAGAAAGGATTGTCCATCACTATGCAGGCAAATCATCAGTGTTTATGTAAATCTAAATACAGTACTGTATAAACTGGTGCTTCTTTAGGCAAAGCTAACCACCTGCTATGGGCAACTTTCTTCCTTCTTCTGACATAAAATGAACAGGAAAGTAAACATGAGATGACCAACTTTGTTCACTTGAAAATTGTCACTTAAAAATGAGCACACCAAGTATACTTGCTTTAGCAGTGGTTTCTTTCTTTTTTGGGTGGGGGCTGTTATTGTTGTTTTAAATACAGAACACATTGAATTTTAAATATACAGTAGTTGCTCTGTTCTAACAAACATTGCAACATGGCCATATATCATCCAGCCAGAAAGACCTGTTTCTTTCAGGGCATTTTCAAGTTCTACCACAGCTCAAATAGTATACCAAAACAAAGATAGCTGCATTGGTCTGTGAGGGGTAAACAATAAATAAAAACATAACCCATCCTTGGCCAATTCTTTCATCCATATCCCAAGCAAAATGGCAAAATAAAATAATATGCTTTTGAATTTGTTAGAACCCAATTTGATCAGGTTAGGTCAGTGTTTCCTAATCATTTTTGAGTTGTGATCCCTTTTATAATAGCCAAGTAACGTAAGATCCCTTGCAACATTTCCATAAAAAGGGATTTAATGTGATAAAGAAAACATATTAAATGTATATTTTATCCCCATCAAAGGGGTACTCAAATTAATATGGCATTCCTTGACTATTTGTTTATCAATATCAAGCTGTAATTCCACCCCTTCCATTTGTTCTTAACATTTGCTTTGAGGGTTGTAGTCTACCTTTTGGAAAAAGGCAGAACTAAATGAACACTTTTGCTATTCCTTTGTCTTCTGTTATATACTCACCCCTACTGAGTAGCTCAACCACTGTTTCTTTTCTCTGACTTTTGCTATGCAGGTATCTAAAGAATGCCTTTCCCCTTGCTTTTAGCATCTCTTTGCTAATCTCAGCTCATTCTCAGCTTTTGTCTTCTTAACATCATCCCTAAGATTCTTTGTTACTTATCTATACCCTTCCTTTGTCTATACGCTTCCTATATGTGTTCTTTTTGTTTTTAGCTCCTTCCTGAGTTTTTTGTGAAGCCACATTTGTAAAAAAATTTTTTTTTGCTGTCTTCTAGCTTTCTTATTAAGGGACTAAATCTGTGGGTTTTATGAATGATGGCAATCCATTCATCACATCCCTAAACTGTCCTCCTGGGAGGCAACATACCTGGTGGTTCCAAAGATCTTCCTGTCATGTTTCAGGTTCAATCCCACACAGTAGGGAACCACAATATAAATACAGTACATTTATTCAAATACTGCTATAGCATATTTAAGATAATTTTATTCATTTAAGAAAGCCTTAAACAACAAATTGTGTAACCTTGCACTTGCTTTTTGTTTCCATTTAATTAAAGCTTGCTGTTCTCATCTCATATGCAATATGTTGGCTATAAGAGAACAGTCTGACTTTCAAAACCTTGGCAGGATTACTTATTTTCTTCCCTGACTTGTCATGTAGTTACATGTATTTGAAAGACAGGATTGGACTAGGTGAAGATATGAAACATGAACTGTTCATCTGAGAATACAATTATTTATTAGAAAACCTGGAGCTGATTTAGAGTGTTTCAAATGCCTGTACAGTGGAAACTCAGTTAACAAATGGCTTGGTTAACATAAAAATCGCACAACAAAAGGAAATCCATAGAAAATAGTGGCTCGGTTTACAGAATTTTTTTTCCTATGGGAAACTGTGTTTCAGTTAAAGTATTCTAGTTTTCAATACATTCCTATGGGAAATTTGCTTAAAGTATTTTTTCCCTGTAAGAAACATCCCAGAGAACGCATTAATTACATTATATAAGGTTCCTCTGTATTTTATATGTGCATAGCTACATGTTTTATATAGCAAGCAAATACCTGAGAAAAAGCATTGAAAAGTGTGTGGCAGAGGGAGGCAGGGCATGAAGCATGATGGGATATTTTTGATTGTTGCCTGTATACTGTAGAGATGACATGTAAATAGTACCATTACATCTGTAAGGAGCATGTAGCAAAGCCATTTTCACTTCATACAGGTATGTCGTATTCAACTCTAAACTTACCACACTGCTAGTAAATGTTGTTAAAGACTGAAGACAATGAAATCCATTAACATAAGGGGAGATAAATGTTCTCAAAACCTTTTAAAGACTGAGTGCCCAAACCCAATAGGCTGCTATCCACACTGCAGAGGGGTGGGGCAAACTATGTGCTGGGGGAGGGAGGAAGCAATCCCATTGGGCTGCTGGGCAGAGGGGCGGGGTGAACCCTGTGCTGGGGGAGGGAGGAAGCACTCCCATTGGGCTGCTGGCCAGAGGGATGAGGTGAATTCTGTGCTGGGGGAGGGCTTTGAGTGCCCCCTCTGGCACATGTACCATAGGTTCACCATCACTGCAATAGTCCATTGTTCCATTCATTTATAGGGAAACATTTATAGGGCTACAACTGAATCCTGGCAAGACTAAGTGGCTGTTGGTAAGGGCCCCCATTTTATCTGGGAGTTACAACCTTTGGTACTGGATGGGGCTCTTTTGCCTTAGACAGGCCCGGTGCATAATTTGGGGGTCCTCCTGGACTCACGATTCTTGCTTGATGAGTAGGTGGCAGTCATGGCCAGGAGGGCTTTTGCACAATTTCGTGTGATTTGCCAATTAGACCTGCTCCTGGACCAGGACTCCTTGTTTATGGTCACACATAGTCTCCTCCAGATTAGATATTAACACGCTCTACATGGGGCTGCCCTTGATGACTATTCAGCGGCTGCAACTTGGTGCAAAATGTGGCTGCCCACGTGGTGATGGTGTGTCGGCGTTATGCCCATGCCTCATTCCTGTTGCAGGAGCTGCATTGGCGGCTGGTGTGCCTCCGGGTGCAATTCAAGGGGCTGGTGATGACCTTTAAAGCCCTACATGGTAGTGGACCATGTTACTTAAGGAACTGCATTATCCCAAGGACATCTGCCTGTCCCACCAGAGCATACCAGAGGGGCTCCCTAACAGTGGCGTCGCGCAGTCTTCAGCCGCCTGGGGCGAAGAACAAACTCGCCGCCCCCCCCCCAGCTCGCCGCTGCCGCCGCCCCCTCCCCCTGACCCAGGTAGAAGCCGGCCCCCTGGTGACTAGCGGCGTGCGCGCGCACGCGCGCGCGCACGCGCGCCACACACCTCCGTCCGCTCGCCCGCCACACACCTCCGTCCGCTCACACCTCCGTCCGCTTGCCCGCCCGGCTGGCTGTCGGGGGCTCTCCGCCGCCTGTTGCCCCTGGCAGCGGCTTTCAGGGGGCGGCAAAATGTCCCCTCCCCACCCTTTTGCTGGCGAGGAGGAGAAAAAGTGTTTTTTTTTAGGCGGACAATTCAAGGAGGGGCCCGCCCGCCGGGCTGGCTGTCGGTCGGGGGCTCTCCTGCCCACCTCCTCCTGCCCACCTCCTCCTGCCCAGCCAGCCCCCAGGGGCTCCCCGCCACGGCGCCACCCACCCCCGACGAGCGCCCCGTCTCACGGCAAGTTGGGTGGGTGGCTGGGCGGGCGGAGGCGAGCAGCGTCCGCGCGCATGCGGGCCGCCCGCCAGGAGAGCCCCCGACGGCCAGCTGGGCGGGCGACTGGGCGTGCCCCTCCTTCCCTCCCCACCCTTTTGCTGGCGAGGAGGAGAAAAAGGGGTTTTTTTTAGGCGGACAATTCAAGGAGCCTCCTTGAATTGTCCGCCTAAAAAAAAACCCTTTTTCTCTTCCTCGCCAGCAAAAGGGTGGGGAGGGGACATTTTGCCTCCCCCTGAAAGCCGCTGCCAGGGGCAACAGGCGGCGGAGAGCCCCCGACGGCCAGCCGGGCGGGCGAGCGGACGGAGGTGTGAGCGGACGGAGGTGTGTGGCAAGCGGCGAAGCGCACGTGGGGCGCTCGCCAGCAAAAGGGTGGGGAGGGGACATTTTGCCGCCCCCTGAAAGGCGCTGCCCGGGGCATCCGCCCCCCCCCCCGCCCCCCCCACGCTACGCCACTGCTCCCTAATGGTTCCATCAGCTAGGGAGGCTCACCTCTCTAGCACTAGAAGGAGGGATTTTTTTGGCATCTGCTCTAGCCCAGTGGAACCTCCTACTGACAGAGTTGTGCTACTAGGCAGAACTACTGACCTTCAGAAAAGGCCTAAAAACCTGGCTGGCACAATGGGCATGAGCTGCTGGTGGTGATTCATATAAAAGGCCATTTGGGTTTTTAGTATCAGTTTTTAATTTATTGTGGCTGGGAGGGTATTTTAATGGTTTTTAATCATTAAATGTTTTGGTGATTTTATTGTTGCGGGGTTTTATATTTGAATGTTTTTATGGTGTTGGTGAGCCGTCTGGAATCACTTTGGTGAGGGGGCAACAATAGAAATCTAAATAAATAAATAAACTGTTCAAAAGCCTAGCGGTATATATATATCATGTGTTTCAGTTGCCAAGTTAAAATGATAGATATGATCTTCCAAGTTTCAAAATACAGGAAAATACTTTCAAGTGCAATATTTAAATTGGACACAAATTGGAAATAGAATGGCTTGTCTGAGCAGAATTTTAAAAAGGCGGAAAATAAGTCCATGAAGCATGGATATCCCTAAATGTTAACTACCTACACTCTTACCATTTTTGTTCCAAGGAGGAAATGCTGGGACTTGGGATAACTTCTATGTTTTGACCTTCATTCACAGGATCTTGCACTATAGGGAAATTGTAAAAAAAGAATGGGAAGCAATTATATATAGTTAACAGATATATGAGGGACTGTAAAAACTCTAGACACTACCTTCCTTTTTCTATTCCCTCCACTTTTACTACCCCTTCCCCTCTATCTTTTGTCCCTTATGCATTTGATTTGTGATTTTTGTATGCTTATTTGTATGTCTGAATAATATATTGCAACATCAATAACAGTTGTGTGTAGAAGGGGCAGTGTGCATATGTTTGAGATAATGTTTTACACTATTTCACCAAGTTTAAGCTGATAAACAATTTTCAACAGAAAAAAGGGCGTAAGGAATATGGGACATGATCAACTGTGGCTTCCACTTTTCTGTCTGCTCTATTGTCTCCTTGGCCCACCAGTGTCTATGGGAGTCCAAGAACAACAATACATCATCTGCTTGTACATCTGTGGTGGCTCAGTTGTTAAGAAACTCACCTTGTTAGCTAGAAGGCTGGCAAGTCAGCAGTTCGAGACCTGGGTACTGCATGACGGATTGAGTGCCCATCTCTGTCCCAGCTCCTGACAACTTTGCAGATCGAAAGCAAGAAATTGCAAGTAGATAAATAGGGACCACTTCAGTGGAAAAAGATCTTGCAGACATTAAAGGAGCGTCATTTGGATGTCCTCTGAGTGGAGCATTTCCAGCAAAAATCCTTTCAACTCAGAATAATTTCTGTCATGAAATTATTATTATTCACATATACAGTAAAACCTTGCATAAAGAGCACCTTGCTTAGAGAGTAATTCACTTAAAGAGCAGAATATTCTCTGAATGGTCACCTTGCTTAACAAATAAAACTAACCAAAAGCTCACTTAACAAATAATTCAGGTTTCTCAATCCTCCCCGCCCTGCCAGAAGTCACAATTGGTCACTTAGAATGGTGTTTCGCTTAAAGAGCAAAGTCGCTTAAAGTCGCAATCCCGTGGAACATATTATGCTCTTTAAGCGAGGTACCACTGTATTATTTTTTAGGGCATTCTGTGTTCCCATGTCCAAAGATATCTGATTCAAAATGATGCTCTTTAGAGTAAGCATATGGATTACCCAAGGTGAAAACATCACTGTATCATCTGGCATACCCATGTCTTTGTACGCAATGTTGTTTCTTTTTCAAATATCTGAAAATGTCTTGTCTGAGAAAATGTTATGCTTGCATTTGTTTGCATCTTGTTGGTTGGAAGGAATTGCCTCAATATGGATTTTGAGGCAATTACATATATAAGCATTAAACAATATTTTAAAGTCACAGAACAGTGTTTAATACTAGATGTCTGCTGGGACCGTGTGTGCGCATGCGTGCATGCGTGTGCCCCTGAAGCTTCTCTAGAGGCCTGGAGAGCCACTTCTAAAGGCTACAAAGAGAGGAAGAGAAAGAACTTCAACACTGGTGCACCACTGTGTACAAAATGCAAAACATCTAAAATTATAAACAGTCACAGCAGATTAAAAACAGTAAGAGCAGAATCACCATAAACTCACATTTTCCTAGGAGCTGCAGAGTTGAAACATGACACCCCTTGAACTCTGCTGCTGAAAGCAAAAATGAATTATTTGGAATTACTTCGTGGTTAGTCTCAGCATGGTGACTAAGACTTCGCCCATTTTTATTTTCTAAAACTATAAGGCCTCAAACATCAAGGAAATTAACTTATCTGTATGCACACATGTGTGCACACATGTACATGAGAGATAGAGACAGAAAGACAGCGACTGATTTTAAGACTGGGCCATGACAGACCAGATGTAGACTCCATATTAAGCAACATAAAGCCATCAAAAGGAAAAATAATATTTATTCTAACACTAGGTTACCTCAACGCATATTTAGCAAATTAGCTTGCTTTTTGTGAGGGAATGTTTGGTCAAGTATCAGATGGCAAGGCTTTGTCTGCATGACAGCTTTCAGCAGGGACAGATGAATAGGGCTGGCAGGATAATGTTGCAAGAGGAGGAAATTCAGATTTGCTGTAATGTGTTCTCTGACCTGAAATATGGAAACCTGATCATACAAGTACCTTCACACAGAAGCATCACACAGTTTCATCCAAAATAAGATTTTAAAAGGATACCATATTGTAGTTCTTACAGTCATCCATTTCTACTTTTACAAGTAACACTTCTTTAAGCATGAAATCTTACATTGGCATGGCTCTCCTGTGTATGCCTAGTTTAAGTTTAATATACATAAACTGTGGACGATAATGTTCGGATCCTGTAGTCAATATCCTGTTGGGGATTTGTTGGGGTGCCTGCAGGTAACAGGTATCTGAGAAATGCTTCACCAAATAGACAAATGATTTCCACAACTGTGTTTCTGCAGAGATCTCCAACAGAATACTAGCTGCTTTAAATAACACTCAGGTGTGTATTGCTATAAATCCTTGACATTTTAGGAATGTAGTGTCAAATTTTCAGAACTCTGGATAGTTTCTGGAAATTAATAAGGGCCTTGGAGTGCTTTCCCACCCTTTTATGGTATTTTGTTAAGGCTGCATTAGAGCTTGGAAAATGCTAACTTGGGGATTCTGGAAGCTGTCATCCCAAAAATGTAATTTTACATCATGCTTGGATTCCTCCACCCCTTTACCTTGAGTGAAGTGTGGCTTATGTCAGGGTAGATGTGCATAGAATTTCATGATGAAATCTTAAACAGGAAAACCATTTATCTTGGTAAACTCTCAGAAGTCACATACATAACAAAAGGCAATTATTAATTATTATTATTAATTATTATTACATTTAATTTATATGCAAAACACGACCCACAATTACAATAAAAACATCCAAAAACATCTAAGATAAAAGTCAGTCACAAAAGTCAGGGCCTAGGCTGGCCAGGGGCGATGTCTGGCCCCCCACCCCAAAGTCCAAGTCCCAGCACTAAGACAGCACAATCCCTGGCTGTGAAAGGGGGCCCGGGGTCATGGTGACATTCCTGCCACCCTTGGCCAGTGGCTTTTCAACCCCTGGTGGGGCAGGGCCCCGGGGTCATGGCAATGCTCCTGCCGCCTTCGGCCAGTGGCTTTTCAACCCCCAGCGGGGTGGGGCCTGGAGTCGCGGCGACGCTCCTGCTGCCCTTGGCTGGTGGCTTTTCAACTCCCAGCAGGGGCTTAATAAATTAATGCTTAATTCACATTGCTTGGTCTTATCCAAAGAACTGGCCACATCAGCATAACTGTAGAGAAGAAATATCCCTTTGTCTACACCAGAGGTTGCCAACGTTTTCAAGCCAGGGACTGAATCACACTTTCTCAGTCAGCTTTGAGGGCTAGATGGTCATTTTGCCCTGCCTGCATGATGGGGATGGCCATTTTGTCCCAACAGCTTCAAGTGGGATGGCCATTTTGTTTCTTGAATTCCCTTTGAGGAGGGGGGCACATGAAATGGCACCATGGGCCACATCTGACCCACGGGCCTTAGGTTGAGAACCCCTAGTTTATACTGAGAATATTTCAAATGTTTTGATAAAATTATCCATTCCAAAAGGAAGAAAATAAATTCCACTTGGGACTAGGGCAAGCTCTCCACCACCTAAGACAGGTTGTGCTACTGCTGCCTAGAGTGTCCCATGGAATATTCACTAGAAGGAAGGGGGAGAAAAAGGAGGATGTCGATAGTTCCACCTTCTCCCATCACTGCTTCCATACCTGAGCCACTACTTGGCCTGCTGTGTGAACCATGTCTTGGCGTCAGAGGTCCTCTGGGCCAAAACATTCTGAGGGAGGGGGGGAAACACAGTAGCATCGCTTGGATTTCAGCTGCCTGGGGCATAAGCCAAATTTGCCGCCCCCTGGTGGACACCGGTGCCCGCTTCCACTAGGGCTTCTGGGAACTGTAGTCCAAGAACAACCATACATCCAAAAAGTGCCACCAAGGGTGGGCCCCCCCCCCCGCTGCCCCCACGCTACACCACTGGGCAAACATCACTTTCATAGGAGCAGATAGGCTTGTGCAAGTGGACAGTAGCAGCAGCAAGGGAAAGGAGGCTATTGGTGGCAGCGGTTGCCTCAGGCAGCAGAGTGGCTATTCTGCTGCCCACATCTATCATCTTGTCAACTGAGCCCTGCCTTGGTTTCAGTAATTTACAAATCCAAGTACCTATGACAGCATTTCCAATTATTTTGACAATTATGGCTACATATTAGAACATTGACATTTTAAGTTTCTCCTGGTTATTTGCCGACATTCCATGACAGAAATTACTGTTTCTAATGGTAAATAGTGGGAATGAAGGTGAAATTTGACCTTGTGTCAAAAAAATCATTTGGTTGGCACAGGGATCTATTTATTTATTTAATTTTTATTTCTTAGTTGTATTTATATCCTGTCCATCTGGGATATTCTCCTAACAAATTTAAAAAAATCTTCACAATAACAGTAAGAGATTAAACACACAGATATCTACCAATATGTGTTGGGTTTCTCTGACATTTGCTGCCTTACAGCATTGGGGATTTTTGTTAAATGGCAGCTTTTCCTGAGCTTTCTGACATTCATGTCTAAACTCATGTCTAAACTCTATTCCTATTATGCTCTTAAATCAAAATTTTCTCTCACTTCTTAGTTAATTTAAAAATAAAATTATTTTCTCATTGTACCCTTTTAGGTCTTTCCATGATATATTAACAATACCAGAATACATATTCTTGCTCTCCTGTCTTTCTATGTGTTCTTGTATAGTTTACTTTCTGAAGAACCCTGCTTTCTGCCTGGAGAGATGACATAACAATGATTGAAATATGGTCTCTTCTGAAGGGAACTTTTCCAGCAACCTGACATGATTTATTTTTAGAACATCACTACTTTAATAACAAAAGATAAATGTTTGTTTAGATTGAATGCAATTACTTGAACTGGCAGATGCCCAATATTCTAGTGTTAATAAGTACACCTACCTCATTCCTGCCAAATGTTCTCATTTAAGAAGCAGAACAATTTGATAGATACCATACCAATTTTTAACAAGAGATGCCTGCTGCATCTGTTTATTCATTCTGTGTACCAATGGAGAAGCAGGTAAATCCGAGAGAAATACTATCATGTTACCATTCAAATTACTACGGTAGTAATACATGCTCCATGAAAAAAAAGAAACATTTCACAATGGGAAAGATTCATTTTTTAAAAAAGAAGTATACATGCTAGCTTTCCACCATGTTGACGTCTCTGAAGGTGGCTCCCAAGGGTTTTTCTTCACAGGGTTGTCAGATTATCTGATTTGAGAAAGGCAATTTGCCATGCCTGGCTCTGAAATTGTGGATTCTTTGTTGCAGAAAACAACAAACTTTGGAAATTACTTCTACCAACCCCCTTGCGTTCCTCAGCTTCCCAGAAAAGTAGGAAGGGCAAAGTGGTTCCTTCACAACAGAGCACATGCTTTGTATGCAGGTTTACACTGGATAAATTTAGGCTGGCAGAGATTATTGCGGAGATTATAATGGAGCCAGCACCTGACAGTAAGTGGGCAACTAAGATGGCTGAGGGTTAAAACCAGCATCTCAGATTCCTCCTTTCTGCTCTAATTCCTTCTATATCCACCATCTAGGCCCTCTTTTTGACCTATGTCTGGACCCCATCCATTTACAGCTTTGATCCTGAATTACAACGATTGGAATTAACATTAGGTTTGATTTATTCTTGTAGGTGTCTGCTCTGTTTCTGAACACCTGGTGCTTCCTGTGACTCAGCTTGACCTTTAACCAACCTTGTCTACATTACTCAACTTGACGGTATACATCCCTCTGACAGATGCTCAGGTACAGGCTCTGTATGTATAGTATGTCTTTCTGTATACAGTACATTTGTGATTGCGAAAGCAATAATGGTTTTCAAAAAATTATAATGTTTTCTGGAAATCTATTTGTGTGTATTCCTTTATGTTGGAGAACTAGTTATATATTAAAAAGTGGCGTGCGGATTTCAATAAAACATTGTAAAATAGCAAGCACAAAATAATGTGTTATACAACAGAATAGCAGTATACCAAAAGAAATGTGCCTGGCACAGAACCAAAATAATAATATTCAGATCACAGCAAAAATATGTGTTGAAAGATGTTTGCTTTGAGGCTCCATATATATGGATACCACTTTAGTGGGGGCAAGAAATTTCAGCCAAATATTAGTAAAAGACATGGGATACTAGGTGATACATTCAATATAAGAATGATATTATAATTGGGGATTATCAAGTCAATTCTGGCTGATGGTGACCCTTTTCAGGGTTTCCTATGTAGAGAGTACTCAAAAGTGGTTTATCTTTCACTTCTTTTGGGGACATATAGCTTGTCATGCTTCTTTTTCATAGAACATTTTAAAATTCAGGACATTTTATCCTCACAGAAGAATACCACTTACGTTCTACCTTCTGATGGGGTAGAATGTATCTCCCTAAGGACATCTGTCCATGCCACCAGAGCGGACTGGAGAGGCTCTCTGGTTGTACCATCAGCTAGAGAGGCACACCTCTCTAGCATGAGAAGGAGGGCCTTCTCTGTGTCTGCTCCAGCCCTATGGAACCTCCTGCCAAGTGAGTTGCATCTCCAGACGGAGTTGCTGCCCTTTAGAAAGGGGGTTAAGACCTGGCTGGCAGGACATGTGTGGGGTATGAGCCAGACGGTTGCCTCAGTTTGTTGGCTCATCTAACCCCTCCTTCTCTGTGTGTGACATGTTTTTGTTGTTCAGTCGCACAGTCGATTCCAACCATTTACGACCTTATGGATCATTGCCCGCCAGGCTAATTTTTGTAACTTTTTAATTCTGTTTAATATTGTTTTTACACCATGTTTTTACTGTGTTTTAAAAGTTTGTTAGCCATCCTGAGTCTTTGTGAGGAGGGCGGCATAAAAGTTTGATTAAATAAATAAATAAATAAATGATGTGGGTAGCTGGTACCAAAAATTAAAGTAAAAAGGACCTGGGTGGAATGATCTTCCAATTTCTGATTGGAGAGTCAGTATTAAAGTAGGTTTGGTTTTCCTTTACGTCTCCAGGGTACAACCATCATGATGAAAAGGACTGATACAAGTCATATTATCTGTATATTATGGATGGCATCTAACAGACTCCATTATGGGTGGAAGAGACACAAGGGCAGAATGTAGATATGTACCTAGTGGAACAAAAATTATTGTTAATAATAATTTTGTGTCAGAAATTATTCTGGGTTGAAAGGATTTTTGCTGGAGAAACTCTGCTCAGGAGATGCCTGAATGAGGCTCCTTTCATGTCCCCAAGATCTTTCCCCACCAAAGTGGTCTCTATTAATCTACTTGCAATTCTTGCTTTAAAACTTCTAGGTTGGCAGGAGATGGGACAGATACAGGTACTCAAATCGTCATGCAGTACCTGGATCTCGAGTTGCCAACTTATCAAACTTCCAGCTAACAAAGCGAGCTTTTTAACCACTGAGCCATCACAGCTCCAAATCATTGTTGAACTTTACATGCTCTCTAGAGCAGGGTTTTTGGGGCTGGCATGCAGTGGGGATTAGAGAAGTGGAAAATTATGTTGCAAAAATTGAAACTTGCTTTGTAACATTGGATATAGCTGTGAAAACACATTAGCAACTAGAACAAGTTTCTGTAGGCTTAGAAACAGAAGCAGCTCCTTCCTTATCCTGTAATTTGGTTTGTGCCCCTTAGAGTCCACTTACTGTGTCACCGCACTGTGATTCAACCACGTAGGATCAGCAATTGGGGTCAGCCGGTGGATCAGGCCTTGCTTTCTGCTCTGCCACATAGTACCTGGTATAACAAATACAATTATGGCTGGTGGTATCCATACTCTGCTTTTCTCTGCTTTTTGCCTTTAGGTTTCATGCCTCCTTAGCTGCTGGGGCCAAGTAGCTCCCGCTTCTGTTTGCCGTTCTTTGTGTTACCTCAACAGTTGCTCTTCAGCATGTGAGATAGGAACGAGAGAACTGTGGAGAAAAGGAGGAAGGAGTGAAAGTTTTCTTCCTGTTCATGCTCCATGGGAATGTCTGGTGCACAGAACACAATACACAGGATGTTTGCACTACACCGTTTGTGGTTTGGGAGCAATAGCACCAATTACTTTTCATATTGTGTGAAGAAGTGGACTACAGTCCGTGACAGATTATGTCAAATTAAATTTGTTAGTCTTTAAGGTGAAGAAGGTTCTGACCAGGATCCTGTCGATAATGCACATGTATTATCTGGTTGCGCTGTTTTAAATCTTTTATGATTTTTAAAGTTTTAAGTATTAAGTTTTAAGTATTACTATTATTAATATAGATTTAACCTACAATTTTAACCTGTGTTGTAAGCCGCCCAGAGTCGGGTTTACCCGATTGGGGCGGGATAGCAAGTGCGAGTAAATAAATAAATGTAACTGAAATTGCACAAATGATGGTAGCATATTGCCACTAATTAGACAGGTACTGATTGTGTTCCTGGTTGCATGCGCAGTATCTAATTAACCAGCTCCACTTTCTCTCTGTGGCTTCTTACAACTGCCAGTTGAATTCTGGCATGCAAAACAAAAAGTTCATATGGTTTGCCTCAAAATCACAGGAACATTTTGTAAAATGGGAATTAAAATTCAAGGCTTCAGCCAAAACATCGTAAAATTTAAAAAGTAAAATTAGAGGGATTTCAGTCAGGAAAATGGGAAAATATATTCCACATATTTAGACACTATGAGTGGTGAGTGAGGATTAGACACAAAACATAGCATCTGATTTAAGCTTCTGCATTCATGGGTGGGGTGGGGAGAGGAGAAGGGTTTTTAAAGGAAAAGAGAAATGATACCATGCAGATGTTTTTTTGGGGGGTCTTTCAGTGGTACTACTGTTGACTTGCACACAATGCAATAATCCAGGCTGCATTGCATGGACTTTCTCCCATATTTATTAAGTAAATAAATGTTGTATCAGAAATTACTCTGGGTTGAAAGGATTTTAGCTGGAGGAACTCCACTCAGGGGCCACCCAAATGAGGCTCCTTTCAAGTCCCAAAGATCCATCGTGTAGCACTTGGGTATCGAAACCTGACCTTCCAGTCTTCAAGCTCAGCATCTTAACCACTAAGCCACCGCAGTGCTGCCATATTTATTTATAACATATTATATCATTTATAGCATGTTATCCTCCAAGCAACCCTGTAAAGTGTTTAGGATTTCCTTGTGGTCAGAGTTTTGACTCCAGTCTTCCTGCTCTAAGAATATAATGAAGAATATCATTATATTTCCAACACTACTCATCTTATTAGAGAGGAGGAAAAGAAAGACACTTTTTTAAAAACATGGCATTTCTTTGTCAAAAGTAACATGTTGGAATTCTCTTTTTAACTTTTGTTATGTCCAACACATGAGTCACTTGTCTGTGTTTTTATACAAACTGCACCTAACCAGTCATTACTTGAGTCAGTGGAAGCAAATGGATGTCTATTATTTTCTCTAAACATAAAATTTGCTCCATTCCCTCTCCTCCTACACTGGGGTCAGATACTGAAGATCAGATACAGGACACCATTGCCTGTGTATATACAAACAGTGCATAGTCTCATGAAGTGTGGTAATGAAACAGAAAGTTTATATTTTCTTCTCACTTTCTTCTCTATGTGACACAAAAAGGTGTATAGAATCATAGAATAACTGAATTGGAAGGGGCCTTTTAGGTTTTGGTTTCACTGTCATATTGCTCTGTTAAGCTTTTCCCAGATATTCAGCCTATATCTGGATTCCTTTAGTTTGAGCCCATTATTACACATCCTGGACTCTGGGATTATTGAGACAGACCCTGCCCTTCCTCTTCCAAAATTTTCTTTCAGGTATTTGAAGATGTTATCATATCCCCTTTCAGTCAAGGCTAAACATGTCCAATTCCTTCAGTCTTTCCTCATAGGGATTGGTTTCCAGTCCTCTGATCATCACTGTTGCCCTTTTCTGTACCTGTTCTACTTTGTTTGTATTTTTCTTAAAGTGTGGTGCCCAAAATTGGATACAGTACTCTAGATGTGGTCTAAGTAGTGCTGAATAGAGGGGGAATAGTACAGTGGTGGGCAGCAAAAACGTTTACTGCCACACTGTGGGTGGAACCAACATAGTAGGTGGAGCCGACATCATGGATGGAGCCAACATCATGATGTCATGGGTGGAGCCAATGATGTGGGCAGAGCCAACGTAAAAAACCCCATAAAAATAAGTACACATAAAAATACACATTAAATAGACATAAAAATACATAAAAATACACATAAAAACACATACAATACACGTTAAAATAAATACACATTAAATAGACATAAAAACACATAAAATACAAATTTTTGTTGTTCAGTTGAACAGTCGATTCCGACCCTTTGCGACCCCATGGACCACTGTCCGCCAGGCACTTCTGTCCTCCACCATCCTCCTCAACTCGCTCATAAAACACATTAAACACATTAAAAATAAGTACACATTAAATACACATTAAAATACACCCACCCACCCCACATCCAAAGGTTAGTCACTTACCCTGGAGAGCAGGCTATAGGGAGCTTCAGGCTAGCAGCTTCTCTTCCTCCTCCCCACTTGGGAGGACAGCAAGGAGGCCGTGCATGCACACCAAGCGCTTGGTACGCATGTGCAGTGGGAGAACTGACAAAAAGGTAATCCCCTGGGGTGGTTCCCCCCAAAAGCCGCTGCCGGTTCTCCAGGACACCGGGAAAAGTTACTACTGGTTCTGGCGAACTGGTGCGAACCTGTTGCTGCACATCACTGGACTAGTACCTACAGGTTTGGAGACTATATTTCTGATCATCATCATTGGCTGCAACTCAATCTGAGTTTACATTTTCCCTGCCCCATGGAGGCTGGCTAGATCTGGGCCGTCTTCACCCTCTAAGGCAAGCAGGAAAAATGCAGGATTTAACACAGTGACTACAATGGAATGCTGCAGCCTTGGGGGTATTATCAAGGTGTACCTTCACAGCCAGTCCGTCTGGCATGGTCTCTTCCACCTCCATGACTGTTGAGTTGGGAATCAGAAAGTGGTTCCTCCTCCACTCATTTTGCTGTTGGCCCCAATATGATGGTTTCCAGTGGCATTTCCTCCACTGAGGGGGCCATCACCCCACATAAAGGGGCTCAAGCACCCATAGCTGTTGGCTCCCTTAAGGAGTCAGGTTATTTACTGCCACTCAACACTTGGTGTTGATTTGCTAGCTGTACAGTCTACTCCATTACTGTAGCGTGATGTCTGGCCAGACAATACTTCTGATAATGCAGCCTAAAATATCACTGGACTTTTTATGCAGCTACATGGCACTGTTGACTCATACTTAGCCTGTGCCTCACATATATTCAGATGACACCAACCTAATGGCAGAAAGGGAAGAAGCCTCTTGATTTGGTCGAATGAGGAGAGTGCAAAAGTTGGCTTAAAACTCAACACCAGAAATGCCAAGATGATGGTACCCAGCCCCATCACTTCCTGCAAATAGAAGGAGAAAAATGGAAGCAATGATAGTCTTTACTTTTGGGGGATCCAAAATTACTGCAGATGGTGACTGCAGCCATGAACTAAAAAGATGCTTACTCTTTGGGAGGCAAGCTATGGCAAACCTAGGCAAAATAAAAAGTAGAGAAATACCCTGCCAACAAAAGTCCACATAGTTAAAGTGATGCTCTTCCCAGTACTAATGTATGGCTGTGAGAGCTCGATTGTAGGGAATGCTGAGCACAGAAGAAAAGACACCTTCAAACTATGGTGCTGAAGAAGACTTTTCAGAGTCCCCTGGACTTCAAGGAGATCAAATCAGTCAATCCTGAAAGAAAAAGGACAAGCCTTTCTATTCACATTTTATTGTCATGACAAGTCCCTTCTTACTGGACAAACATTGCTTTCAGGGAAGCATGCTCAAAATTCCAGCTATAGGAAATTGCAATAGGCATTTGTGTTGATTACTTTCCAGATTTTATATTATATCTCCGAAGGTTTTTTTTTTTTTTACTAAGGGTTGTGAGTGCATAATTACACAGAGCAGCAACATGATTCCTCCTCTGTGCTCCACTGATGCAAGATGACCTGAAAGATACTCCTTTTGAAGTCTTTATTAACTTGGAAGGAAATTAGGAAGTATAAAGATTTCTTCTTCTTCTTCCGTGTCTAGGCCAGACATGAAACTGCCAAAAGGAAGCCACCTTTTGGTAAGCTCATTCTGCAGTTCCTTTTTCTTGGCCTAGTGTGAGAAAGATTAGCTGACACAATGTGGCTGTTGCACAGGGTACACAAGATTGTGCTTCAAAAATACCACAATCTTCAAGGAGACTCT
Organism: Furcifer pardalis; assembly: GCA_030440675.1. Taxonomy (NCBI): domain Eukaryota; kingdom Metazoa; phylum Chordata; class Lepidosauria; order Squamata; family Chamaeleonidae; genus Furcifer; species Furcifer pardalis. The sequence goes on along the minus strand of CP126894.1, from coordinate 70,589,291 downwards.
TTCTGTGTACCCCAGCATAGAGATGGAATGGGTGGTATCAGCACTAATGGTGGAAACTATTCTTTATCATTCTTGCAATTGGAGCTGTGTAAGAAAGTAGAAAGGAAGATAAAGAGTTGTGTGAATTTGTTGATTGTTTCCCCTTTTTATGTAAACTATTGGTAACCATTGTTTGCCTCCCTGCTGCTGTGCAGGACATAAGCCATAAATTACTAATGGGAACAAAACAGTTGGCAGGAACTGAAATGGGTGAGTAGCTTCCCAGTAGACTGCACTGCTTATAAGCCAGCAGAACATAATGTCTGGCTCAAACTTGCCCAGACCATGGATTCTGTTACGGAAAGTTCTTGGCACCACGAAAAAGGGGAGAAAAAGAAAAACTTCTGTACTAGCTGCCATATGCTCATGAAGCAATTGTCTCATCTTAAAATTCTGTCAATGGAGGAAATGGTTCTTTTATGTTCAGATATACCAAGAGATCACAAGCCTTCAAACAGCTAAACAAGGGGTGTCCAAACTATAGCCCATTGGCTCGATCTGGCCCATAGCACCAGTTAATCCAGCCCATAACATCCTTGCCATTCCTGGAAGTGGAAGTAAAACATGCATGTGGGGCGTAGAATGTGCCCCTGCATGCGCAGAACACTGCCATAAATTACCTGCAGCTGCTATAAACATGTTTACAACAGCTGTGGGTCATTTGTGGCACCATTCTGTGCATGCATATTTTACTTCCACATTGGGTGGAAACCATGTGACCAGCATGCTTAACCACGTGACTGGCCCACAGCCTGAAAAGTTTGGGCACCCCTGAGCTAAACCTTAATTCTTCTTCTTCTGCTGCTGTATCTGAATCTTGGCAATCCTCATGGCTATCAGCCATGAAGACTGTCCTGGGAATATAATACAGTGGCCTTTCATCTGCCTTCCTCATTGCAGCATGACACCCGTACCACTGATCCAGTTCCACGAGTCATTTTCTGGTCCTGAGCCTGTATTCAATAATTGCAAGAGAGTTCAACGTTTTGAAATGTTGTGTACCTCTGGAAAAAAAAAGCCTATATTTGACATGACCGTTATTAGTATGCTTTTTATTTTCAATTTTGCAAAGTGATGGTGGCTGGACAATAATTTTGTCTATCAGTTTGCCTGCATACAAGCAACCCAGACTAATTTTTACTGTATCACCTCACCCCTAATGAATTTCATTACATCAAGTGTTCAAAGGAAGTCTCTAGACCAAACTACACATCATAGTTGGCTTATAATTAGAAAATGATTTTTGTGTGTGTCAACAATTCCCACTATTGGATCAGGAACATTGCCATGTCCTGTATTTTGTAAATTAGCTTTCTTTCTTTTGTGGCTGGTCATTGGGAGATAATCACAGGCTTTTTTCCAACTATGATCAGATGAGTGCTGACTCATAACGATCTTTCTGAATTATATCTCAGAAACAGCAATGGTTTCAGTGCTTAATGAGGTGTTATTTATACATAATGTACAATTTGGTTCTTAACAGTTTTAGCACAAAGTATTCAGGTGCTAAGATGCTTATGCCCCTTAAAGATGGAGACAGAAAAGTATATAAGAGGAGAAGCAAAATAAGACAGAACAGATATTTTGAGAAAGTGTTTAAATGTGGTGTTTACAGAGACAAACAGATATCAATTTCACTTGTAGAATCAGGAAAAAATAGGATGTGGTAAGGAATGTAGTATATAATTTTGGATTAACAGGGAAGAAAAGGTAGCAAAAGAGAAAGTGAGAACAAGGGGGAAAACAAAATGGAAAAGGGAAAGGCAAAGAAACATAAATAAAACAAGGCAAATAATAGAATATGAAAGACGGACTAAAGAAAGTGGACAAAAAAGATGATGAATATGATTGCAATGATTAAAGAAGAGAGAAGGTGAAGAAAGCTAAAATACTGTATGCAGTTCCTTATGGTTTTGTCAGGAACAAAGAAAAAAAGAGTGAATTTTGCATGTAGTTCAGCAAGTTGATTTTTCTTCTTCCAACTTCGTGTTATATGCCAGTTACGCCCGCCCCTAGACCGGGACTCCTTGCTCATAATCACACATGCTTTGGTCACCTCCAGACTTGATTATTGTAATGCACTCTACATGGGGACACCCTTGGTGACCATTCGGAGGCTGCAACTGGTACAGAATGTGGCTGTTCGGGTTGTGATGGGGTGCGGGCGTTATGCTCGTGCCTCACCATTGCTTAGGGAGCTGCACTGGTTGCCAGTATGCCTCCAGGTGCAATTCAAGGTGTTGGTTATTTTTATTTATTTATTTATTAGTTATACTTATCAACCACCCTCCTCACCGAGGTGACCCAGGGCGGCTCACAATTCATTAAAAAACAAACAAACAATAACAGTTAAAAACATTCCTAAAAAACCCTCAATTTAAAACTTTAAAATCAAACCAGCGGGCTGGGGTTATAGTCCCTCCTGTATCCCAAACCTGCCCTGCCAGGCATGTTTTTAATTTTTTCCTAAAGGGCAGCAACTCTGTCTGGAGACGTAACTTTAAAGCCCTATATGGTAGTGGGCTAGGATACCTAAGAGACCGCATCACCCTAAGAACATCTCCGTCCCACCAGAGCGGATTGGAGAGGCTCTCTGGTTGTACCATCGGCTAGAGAGGTACACCTCTCTAGCACTAGGAGGAGGGCCTTCTCTGTGTCTGCCCCGGCCCTATGGAACCTTCTGCCAATTGAGCTGCTGCCCTTTAGGAAAAGGGTCAAGACCTGGCTGGTGGGACAGGTATGGGGTTTGGGTCAGACAGTTGGGTCGACTTGTTGGCTCATCTGACCCCTCCCTCTCTCAAAGTATGAATTTTTAAAAATGTTTTAACTTTGCCTAGTTTTAATATTTTAATATTAATTTTAAATTGGATTTTATATGGTGTTTTATGTTTGTTTTTATACCTTTGTTAGCTGCCCTGGGTCTCTTTGAGGAGGGTGGCATATAAGTCTGATTAAATAAATAAATAAATAAATGTCTAGGCCAGATGTGAAACAACCAAAATGAAGGCACTTTTGGTGAGTTCATTTTGCAGCTTCTTTCACCTGACCCACTGTGAGAAAGATTAGCTGGCAACACAAGGTTGCTGTTACCAGGTTCTTTCTGTGTATCCCAGCAGCTGATGGTGATGCTGTTAAGATGGTGTTTATTTTTGGTTCAATTTTGATAAATTGATTTTTTTAATAAAGTGGATTAAAATCAGTCATAAATAGGACAGGGGGACTAGCGCTCTCATTCAGAGAATCAAAACTTAGAAGATGCTGCTCAAATGGCATAATCCCACCTATTAGTGGATGCTGCTTTAAGCCTTGTGCATGTACAGTACTGGGCAAAAGTCTTAGGGCACCATCAACTGGTTTGGGGGAAATTCAGTGAGTGATTGGGGAGGGATAACCCAGCCCATCACATAGACACTTCAAAAATTGGAGAGATTCTTCTGCTGACCCTCCTCCCAAACTTGTCCAAGTTTGGCAAAGTTTGGACTTGGGGTGTCCATGTTATGGCATACCCAATTCACTCATTGAGTTTCCTCCAAACCAGCTGGTAGTGACCTAAGGCTTGTACAGTACTGTGCAAAAACTCTTCCAAAGGCAGAAGGAAACACAAAACAAGTGACTTGGTACAGGAATAATATAGCTGTCATATACTTAAATGCAGGCATTCCTCCATCTTCTCCATATATGCAAATTTCACATGAACCAAGATCAATCGACCAAGGGTAACAAAGCTCCAGGTGCCATGTCTATCCATGTGTTAGACATGGTATATATGTGATCAAAATCAGACAAATAGATACATGAGAATCAAAACAGGGATATTTGTGTGTTTTCAGGAAAATTATGGGGTGGAAGAAAGATCCCAGACAGCAGAAAGGCTCTCCTCAAATATCCTATATTAAATCTAGCATTTGTCAGGCTGAAAATTTAATAATAATTTCTGAGTTGTAAACACCTTGCTAGTGGGAGTAGTCTTGCCTTGGAGGGGTCATGTCCACAGTCTGGGTGTTATTATTAATTTGGTCCTCAGGTTGGAACACCAGATCAAGGCTGTATCTAAATCTGCATTTTCCCAAATTATTCAGATTGCTCAATTGTGCCCATTATGGGACAGACACTCCCTCACAACACTGGTCCACACATTGGTAGTCTCAAAGACTGACTATTGTAATGCTCTTTACATGGGGCTGCCCTTGTGCATAACATGGAAACTGTAATGTTGAATGCTGAAGTCAGGTTAGTTTTTGGGATGAACAAATATGATCGTATCTCCCTGGTCCTGGTCCTGCTGCACTAGCTTCCTGTTCCCTTCCGTGTTAGATGCAAGGTTTTAAAGAATAATATTCAAATCCCTAAATGATTTAGGACCCTGTTATCTGGAAGACTGTCTCTCCCAAAGAACACCTGCTCATCTCACCCAGTATTCACAGCTCCAAGTGCTAACACTGAGAGAAGCAAATAAGGTCCCAACAAGGAAACAAGCCTTCTTGGTGGTGGCAACAGCATGGGATGCCGTTCCTTGAGAGCTGCACCAGAATTGCAAGCCAAGTAAAAGCTGTAAAAAACAAAACAAAACCCCAACCTTTCAGTCCATATGAAATCAGCCTAACTCAAAAACAGAAAAAGAATGGACCCTTGAAACATCTTGCAGCTGATTAGCCAGGCTAGCATGGCAATCTTTCCCCTTAGGATGAACAAATTACTCTCTATTACACATGGGAACACGTTGATGGTGGACACCTGCTATAGGGATGACCTAACCTTTGAGCAGGCTGTATCTGGAGAGAGAATTGCCCTGTGACCCTAGCACCCAAAGTTCCTATTGGCTGGGGCAAGATCTTGAGATGGAGCAAGAGGTATAACCTGGAATAGCATGGGGTTTGGTTAGGGTTTGACCTTCCTGTGCAGATCACTGAACAGGTCAGGTCAGCTGACTAGCCTAAGCCACAGAGGAGCTCCCCACAGTGGCTGTTCTCTGCAGTTGAATTATTGCAGCTCCTCTGGTGGCTTAGTGGTTAAGACGCTGAGTTGGAGACTGGAAGGTCAAGTGTTGATACCCAAGGGCTGCACTTGGGGACGTGAAAGGAGCCTCATTCGGGTGTCTGCTGAGCAGTTTTCCAGCAAAAATCTTTTCAACCCAGAGTAATCTCTGACACTAAATAATAATAATAATAATAATAATAATAATAATAATAATAATAATAATAATAATAATAATAATAATAATAATAATAATAATAGATTTCTAGTACTGTATTGGGATCAATTTTATACACATTGACAAAAGTTTAATCTGGTCACCATGTGATGAATCTCCAGCTGAAACTTCGGCTGACCAAGACATTGTGTTTCCTGAGACAGGGAAATAAAAGGATTCCACTTGCAAATCCACACAAATAGTCATGTAAATTTGACATGTGGCAGTAGGAATCCAAGTATGATGGTAATTATCACAGATTTGTTGCTTTGTTACAACAGCCAAAGTCTGTTACCTGAGGTAGCTGCTTTGCTCTTTGCCAAATGGCAGGGCCAGTCTAAGGAAAGAGAATTATAGGAAACACAATTCTGTCCTACCTCAGCTATTTTCTCTCAGCCCATTTAAGCAGTATTTTAAAGAGTACTGCAGTTCTGATTTATACTGTCAAAGTCAAGTGCGGTTAGCTTGAGTTATGGGCAACCTTGTGGACTGGGGTGGGGAGACTTCATCCCAGAATTTGGGGCTGGGAGTTCACCTGTCATGGTCATGAGCCATGATTGGCTTGAAACATTACATGAAGGAGTGTAGGGTGAAGACAGAGCATGAGTGACTACTACTGTTTGCATTTCAAGAGAATTATCTAAAGCAGGTAATGGCAGATTTCACCAAAGGAAAAAAAAGGTGTGAATGAATTCACATCTGAAGCATTTCACTGCCCCTTTCAATGTGGGCTGTTTGCATGGATTTTCACTTTAAGCTTTTTTGCCTAGAGCCACAGAAAGCGAAATAACAAAGAAGCACTTTCTCCCCCTCCTGCCTCTCTCTCTCTCTCCACATCTATGAAATGTGCAGTCTGCCCCTAGTAGATGGCATTTTTTAACTGAAAGAGAAGCGTAAATGGATTTATGATGTCTGGTGCAGAGGTGATTGGATCAGGAGTACTGGCAGAGCCACAAAGAAATGTCATTGCTAGATTGTGCTCTCTGCCCTGTGTGGTTAATATGCTGTGATGGTGGAGAGGGAGATACTGTTCTAAAAATCTATAATGCTGAACAGGCTTTGGGATCACCATGTGCTCTACCTACTGCCTGCCTGCCTCCCTCCCCTGAGCATGAGGGGCTACACACAATTTCCATTAAGACTCCAGACTTAATTGGGATGAGTAACTAAAAAGCATGAGAGCTTCCAAGAAATGCTGCTGCCGGGTAACTGGGCTTACTCATAAGTAGCAGCTTTCATCTCCTCCCCTTTTTTTGCCTAGTCACTTTTGTTTCAACATGGGTGTGACTTTTCATTCTGCTCCCTCCCTGTCTTATGTCACTACTTCAGTTACTCTGAATTGGAATAAAAACTGCAGCAAACTTCAGATACTGGCTTGCTGTGTAGACTTTAACGAGAGCCGAGACCTTTTTCCCTCCTCCGCCCCCTTCTTTGTCTTGGTTTGGAGAGGAACTCCTTGCCTTTTCCACATTAACTCGAAAAAGGAACAATGGCCAAGTTTTGGTTTTGTGCAGCTGTTGGATTTTACTTGTTGCAGCTTTGTTTAGCCCAGATAGGTAAGTGGCTGATAAATGATATCTTAGCTGATTAGCTTTGTGTATTTCAAATAACAAAACTTCCCTCAGCCTGAAACATATTTCATTTCATTGACTTTTTACCTGTTTGATTGTCTAATGAGAAGGGTACTGAATTGGAACTTGTTTTTTGCTGTGTGTATGTATGTTGGCTATAGAAGCTTAGTAGTGGAGAGAAACTGAAGGTGGAACTCTTGATAACTGAAGTTAACTGTATATTCCAGGACATGACAGCACCTCAAACACATCTGGTCTCTATTAAGCAGGGGTACAAACCATAGTTATGTATTTAAGTTTGCTCCCTTGGTTCTGTGAAGCAGTGGGCTCTGGATTATTTTTTTAAAAAAAAATCTTCATCTGATTTAGCAATCACTGTATTCTTGTGATCATGCATGCTGGAAGAGAAGCCTTGTATGAGAGATGCAGAAACCATAAGCCGTTCTTTCACCCACAAGAGGAGTTAAAACTTGAGATTTTAAATTAAGATAAAAAGTACAGTTGTACCTCACTTAAAGAGCATAATGCGTTCCACAGGATTGCTCTTTAAGCGAGTTTGCTCTTTAAGCGAAACACCATTGTAAGTGACCAATTGTGGGGGGGGGGGGGATTGCGAACCCCGATTTATTTGTTAAGCGAGTTTTTGGTTGGTTTTATTTGTTAAACGAAGCAACCAGTCAGAGAAAAATCTGCTCTTTAAGCGAGTTACTCTTTAAGCGAGTTATCTTTATCTTTGACTGTATGCGCTAAAGTGCTAACTAGCGTAAATTCTTTAATTTGACAGAGTCAGGGGACAGCACAAAGCAAAACTTTAAGCCTGACTGGTAAGCAGGGGTAACTCATTTTTCTGTGCTGGTTTTTCAAAGTTTTGTCCATGAATAATGAGATAAAACGGTTGTTTGGGAATGAAAGCAGTTCATGTGTTTAAGAAAATCACATGCCTATGCCCATGCTCAAAATGACAAAATGCTGTTAAAGTTTGGAGTGATACAGAAGCGCAAGTACTGTACTTGTGGAGAAATAACTGTGCTTTAACAGAGACCCATTGTTGTTAGGAGAAATTGCCTTGAGCTGCTTTAAAGAACATCTATTATCCTTTCACCCTTATTTTTCCCCTCCCAAACCAGTTCCTGAGAGGCTAACAAAATGCTCACATAGTCATTGCCTTTTCAATGCTTTTGCATTTATTTGGGCAACAAGAAATAAACTGGAAAATGCTTGCAGGTCTACAGATTTGTTGATGGGTGTGTCACAATGCACAGTTCCTAACAAGTTTGGAATTGCTAGAGACATTTTCCAGTTATGGATTTGGAAATATTACACCAGAGATTGTTGTCTATTTAGTTTTTTTTAAATAAAAATATCATATACTTGAGAATGCATTTTTTTTTGTACATATGGTGGTATTTTTGCTCTGCATGAGATTTCTGAGGTGTAACTAAAATTTTGGGATAGGTGTAATAATGTATGCATGTATGTCGTGGAATAATTATCCTTTTCAGGATATAGTTATCCCTTGCTCAGCTAATATCTTCTTTGTAAGAATTACCAAATCTTCTATAAATAAACACAGCCTGCAATTACGCTGGGTTTGAGATGTTTCTGGTTGGAAAGATGGAAGGAAACACATAATCTAGTCCTCAGTGTGGATTGGGGGAAAATTTGTTAAGCTCCCCATATGTCTCCTGGGTAACTTTCTTTAAAGGCTTAGCAAGGTATTATATTATCGCTACACTATATTTCAGTCGGTATGCAGAGCATTCCAGGCAAGATTTGTAGTTACAAATGGCTTTCTAACTGCAAATACCCCACCCCCAAAGCTGGAGACAGAACATCACTTTTTTCAGGGAGTCAGGTTTAAAAGATTGCTCTTTGCAGTATAAACCAGGAGTTTTCAACCTTTTAAAGCCGGGGACTGCGTCACGCTCCCTCAGACAGCTTCGGAGGCCAGACAGCCATTTTGCCCTTCCTACACCACATGGCACTTCCTGGTGTCCTGGAGGCTGGGGGGGGGCACATGAAATGGTGCCATGGTCTGCAGGTTGAGAACCTCTGGTGTAAACATTCACTCTCCTCCTCCTCCTTTCTTCTTCTTCTGTCTGAATATTGGCTATCATTATGGCAATCAGCCATGAAGACTGTCCTCTGAATATAATGCAGTGGCCTTTATCTCCCTTCTACATCACAGGATGACACCCGTACCACTGATTCAGTTCTGCAAGTCACTTGCTGGTCCTGAGCCCTTTTGGCATGCAAAGTCTTCATCAGCCCTAGGCCAGTATTGATGAAGCTCCATCAAGATGTTTTCAAGTGGGATTGAATCCACTTGGGGACCATCATCTTTCCCTGTGGACTTCATCACCCAAGCTGTTAGTCCTCAGGATTGTCAAGTTAGTTAACTGCTGCCTGACATTCAGTGTTGAGTCACTGGCATTATTGTCCACTCTATTACCATAGAAGGATATCTGGCTAGACTGCTCCTACCTCTAGTAAATAATTTTGCCTAGTTTTATGTTCTTTCAAAACTCTGCACAACCTATGTGATCAGAACCATTGAAATAGAAGCTCATCCAGGGGCAAAGCTGTGGGGTGGAAATTCTTTTTCAAACCGCTTTGAACTCTCTTCAGCAATTGCAGTAAAACCCTTACTTACGAATGCCCCTACTTACGAATAATTTGACTTACAAATTGGTTCCGCACTGAAATCCATGCCTCAAGTTATGAACATGCCCCGATTTATGAATTAATTCTTTTTCCTCTGTGTTGCCTCTAGTGAAGCAAAAAAAAAAAAAAACATTTCCCCTATGGGTTTGCTTCAGGTTACAATCTGATTCCCCAGAGTGCATTGCACACATGCAGCCTTTCTGAGCCCTGTAGCTGCCTGTTGCTGTTTCTTGCTGAATTTTTCTGAGTTTTCTGTCCATTTTCAAAGTTTCTTTAAGGTAAGGAATAGCGTTTTTTGCTTATGCATGCTTTCAATGCTGCTGTTGTTTTTGGGTGGTTTAATTGATTTTTGGAGGGTGGGGGCATTTTGATTTTTGGAGAGGGTGGGTGGTGGCCTTTTTCTTTCTCCGAATGGAGATGCCTCGAGTTACAAACAAATTCAACTTATGAAAAAGGCCATGGAACTGATTTTATTCGTAACTTGAGACTTTACTGTATGTGCCTTTTGTCTAAGTGCATCTGAACAAACAAGCATTTCTACAGAGAATTGATTATTTTATTCTTCAGCATTTATGAACACTGCAAGTACAGCAGGATATGTTTTTATGCAATTCTTGTTCAAGGAATGTTGGGTACGACTCAGTGGGATTTGGATACAAGTACAGTAATACCTCATATAACATTAGTATCGAATAACACTAAAATCGCATAACATTAAGGAATCTGGGGGGAAGAATTGCATCAGATAACATTAAGATCCTATGGGATGCTTCAGATAACAACCGCTAAAGCCTGTGTGGTTACAATGTATCTCTATGGATCCCATAGAGGATCAGATAACACTAAAAATCATATAACACCAAGACTTGTGGAACCAGGTTTTAGTGTTATATGAGGTTTTACTGTACCTGATTGTCCAGGAAGCTTGCTAGGAAACCTTGTGCATGCCACTTTTTCGTGGTGTAATCTATACCTCTTTGGCACCATTCTATACCGCTGTGACTTTGGTGGACCATGAGTAAGATATAGGAAAATATGAAATGCTTCAAAAACTTCTGTGGAGTTTTTATAAAGGATTAACAATTCAAAATCAGCCCATCAGCCTACTAAGACAGTCTGATCTATATGGTCTGGCAATGAGTCACTACGGCAAGTGGGCGGCAATATAAATGTGAACTAATAAATAAATGAGTTTCCAGAATTTCCAACATGAGCTTTCTCCAACTCTACATTGTAATGCCAAAGATTTTAAAGTTAAAGTCCTCTGATCTAGGATAATTGTAGCACGATGTAGATTGTCATTGTTTACAATTGGTCAAGGTTAACAGACAATGAGATTGTATCCATCAAGAAAGAAATAACAAGGTTGGGATTTGAACTTAGAACTCCTAGGTTTCAGTTACCAAAGTTTACTGAAACTATTTTGAGACCAATATTGAATCACCCCGTAATATCACTTATTTATTCTGGATCTTTTCCGATAGCTAATTTCTTCGTTATAGGTATTTTGGCAGAAGCTGTTCTTTTAATTCTGTGATGTCTTTCTCTAGCTCACAAATTACCAGTTCAAAACACAGTATATTATTACATTTAAAAATAATTAAACATACATAAGTATTAAGGTAATCAGTTAAAACAATTAAAACATATTAAAAGCATATTAAAATATAGATAAACTAATAAGAAGCACTCAGACTCATTACTAGCCAGTTAGCCTTTAAAAGCCTACCTGAAAAATATAGTCCTCACCTGTTGTTACAAGGATGAGAGGGCTGGAACCACCCTGGCCTCCAGGAAGAGGACATTCTGCAACCTAGAAGCAACCACAGATAAGGCTGTCCATTGGGTCCTTAACAAACATGCCTGAGAGAAAGGGCCACACCTGAAGATCTTAAAAAATGAGAATGCTTATGCATATGGTTACCATAATTCTCCCCCACCAAACTGGGACAGCCATGTGACATCATTGCATTCTTCAAACTGTGCATGCATTAGACAGGGCTGTCAAGGAGACCACAGCTCTTAAGACCCCATGGAATCCCCATCCAGGCTGGACAGCCTTCATCAGTTTAAAATAAACTATAGTCAAGAGATTTTTTCCTAAGTGATTCTTCTTGCAAAAAACTATTATTGTTGGTTCTATTTTTATTTTTTTGAATAAAATTTCTTGGGCTACTCTTGAAATCACCCTTCCTCCCCATGAGCTCACCCCACCCTCCTCTTCACACACACACCACTGAAATAGACTCACCTTCAAGCCCCACATGAGGATCCCTTGGAAGAAAGTCCTAAAGAGGGCCCTGAATGGCAATTCAGTCCATGGTGCCTCTGTTTTCCTTTAGAAGGAGAAAAGCAGGAGACAGGAAGGGACTTATTTTGGAGGAAGACCTTTGCGATGGAGGACTCTTCACTTTCTGTCCACCCTGTTCCCTTCCTCTCTAGGAATATCAACCCTATGCAAGTAATCCTTTGTGATCAGGTGAAGAAGAAATCCTCCATCCCAGTGTATGGTGGAGGTTTGGCTTCTTAGATATGGGTATTTCTTGCTCCCTCCTGGCTTTTGAGGAAAAGGGCTGAGGACGACTCTTTGCCCCCCAAAATTCAAGGTGAGCCAAGGGATTTTTGCAAATAATTATTTCACTGCCTCTGTGCCTTTCTTTCAATTATCTCTCTTGCAAGTGTCTCCCCTCCCCAGCGGGCTTCTTAGGGTGATGTTTTGTCTTCACTGCTTTCAAGCAGGATAATTGAAAGAAAGGCAGGGAGGCAGTGAATTAACTCTGCAAAAAAAAAAAATCCCTTGGTGGTGGTGTGATCTTGTTTCCTTTGTTCAAATTTAAAAATCTGGGACTTTTACATGTTTTTTTAACCAGCCGGGACAGCTTGAATCCAGGAAAATCCTGGAAAACCAGGACATATGGCAACCCTACTTATGCATCACTTTAGATAGCCTAGAATTGAGTCTTTTAGGGCTTCATAACCAGTACAGTACTGAACTGGGCCCAGAAAAAAAACTAGCAATCAGTGAAGCTGTTGTAACAAAGGTCCAGTTACAACCTGGCTGCCTCAACATCTGCTCTGAAAATATTTGAAGGACCAAAGCTACATTGGTTACATTGTTGCTTGCTACTCCATGGTTGTGCTACAGTGGGAGTGCTCTGCCCTCTTGTTTTGCCTTTATCAGGTATTGTTTAAAAAGGCAAGGAAGCAGTCACAATTAGGCCTTAAATCTCTTTCCCTCATGGTGCATGTCATAGTGGAAAGCAATATTCTGATTTGTACAAGTACCTACAAACAGCTTTAGGGTCTGTTAACAGGAGACTTGGGAATGGCAACAACTAGGAAGAGACAAAAAAGAAAAGAAACTACATACTATAGGTGTGGTGCCGTGGTAATAAAATCAAAAGTGTTAATTCTAGAAAAAAATGAGGCTCTGTCTGCTGTTTTAAAGAGGATTCTATTTTGTGCCTCTTGAATAGTGTGGGTTTCAAGATGTGCTAGACAGAGAAGCACAAAGAATATGTTATTTAGGTAGAGCCACAAGAATAGCCTTTGTTTAATGTCACGTGCTGTTATTTTTGCAGCTCTGATGTTTAAGGTAGACTTGAATAATGTTTAACTGAAAAAAATGGATCTGAATAATGTTTTGCCTGGGAGAAAAACCTCAGCAACTGGTACAATTTTTCTTTTGGGTTCACATATGTTTATTTCTAACGCTATTCCTGGGTTCAATTCAAAGTGTTGGTTTTGAACTTTAAAAACCTTCATGATTTATTACTAGGATACACAAAGGACTACTACTCTCCATGTGTTGTAAAGCAAACCTGGAATTGGTTTTCTGAAAGCCTTATTCGGTGTGCGGATAAGATGAGGTATTACACATGCAACTAGTGGTTATAGGTTCTTCTCTAGTCACCAGAAGCTTATCATTGTAGCATCCCATAGTATTCTAGACTTGGAGGGCCGCCACAGACATGGCCTTTTTAAAAACCTCAATCATGACTTCTTAAAGAAGGAATTTCATTCCCAGGGAAGCTTGACTAACACATACCCCAGTGTCACTTGGAAACATTTTGTGAGACCTTTTAATCCCAACCAATTTTACTTTACTGCTTGTTTTCATGTACAGTAAAACCCCAATTTCCGTAAAAAGTCAATTCTGTAGCTTTTTACGTAATTCATTTTTTACATCAATCGATGCATTCCCATAGGGATGCATTGAGAAAATAAAAAATAAAAAACGGCCCCGACCAGACAAAAAATAATCCAAAAAAAAAAAAAAAAATCAGCACAAAGGGAACGATGAAGCAATTTGCCTACCTTTTCTATGCTGCTGCTTTCTCCTCAGCAGTTTGTCTGCCCATTGGAGAAGCACAAACCACCACTGGAGCTGTAATTTTCGAGCCCCCGCAACATTTACTTGCGTGACAAGATGCAAGTAAACCCCTTACGTAAAACATTTATTTGCATAAAACAGGATGCGTATTCTGTAAAAAATTGTTATGTGAGTTGAATTTTACATAAATCGATGCATATGTAAATTGGGGTTTTACTGTGGTTTCAATGTTTTGTACAATGTGTTTTTATATCCTTTCCTTTTTTTAACAGTCGTACAGAGTAATACATAAGTGCTTTAAATATATACAAGATGGTTGGTAGAACTGCTGGTGGAAAGACTGACTGAAAGGAGATAGGGAACGTTTTTAGCACCCAGTCTTAGACCCAAACTATGTGTTACAGAGAGTATGTCATTAGAAAAAATAATTTTTGATGGTGCGTGATTAGCAGGAATTGATCTCACCTTTAGTTGTTCACAGATTAGCTTGTTTTTTGATTACTCTCCAGAACATAAGCACGTTCTTTGCAAATCTGATTAGCAAATTCACATTGCTGTTCCAATTTAACACAGTTTAACACAAGTTTAACACAGGCCTATATCTATAGCATAGTTTTGCCCTAAGAGATAAGCCAAAGGCACTGATTTTCACAAGCCTAGTGGAATCTTCAGTACATATATCCCAGTTTGAGCATCAGAATAACTCCTCATAATTTTTTCTGGGTTCCCACAACAGGCAGAATCACAGTCCCTGTCTAAAGGTAACCATCTGGGCAATATAAGAGAGTACAGTACAGTCAAACCTCATATAACACTAAAACCTGGTTCCACAAGTCTTGATGTTATACGATTTTTAGTGTTATCTGATGCATGTTAAAATCCTATGGGAGCCATAGAGATACATTGTAACCACACAGGCTTTAGCGGTTGTTATCTGATGCATCCCATAGGATCTTAATGTTATCCGATGCAATTCTTCCCTCCAGATTGCTTAATGTTATGCGATTTTAGTGTTATTCAATACTAATGTTATATGAGGTATTACTGTAAGAAGAAAATCCAAGCAAGACGTGTGATGTCATTACAGCTGCAACTGTTTTCTTGGCCTTGCTTCAAGTGTGTGTGTGTGAGAGAGTGAGTGAGTGAGTGAGTGAGTGAGTGAGAGAGAGAGAGAGAGAGAGAGAGAGAGAGAGAACCTATGAATTGCCAGCAAAGGAAGGGCTGAAAATCAGTTATTTAATCTTCCCTTTTCAAAGAACTGTGGTGGCTCAAATGGTTAAAATGCTGAACTTGCTGACTGGAAGGTCGGAGTTCGATTCCCATGATGAGTGAGCTGTCTCTGTCCCAGTTCCTGCCAACCTAGCAGTTCGAAAGCAAGAAATTGCAAGTAGATAAACAGGGACCACTTCGGTGGGAAGGCAAACAGCATTCCTGCAGTCCAGTGTTGAAGCATGCCTGCCACATGTACATGGAAACGTCTGTAGATGCAGATAGCACTGGTTCTTTGGCTGTAAACAAAGATGAGCACTGAAACCTAGAGTTGGATATGACTGGCTTTTGAGTAAAGGTGACCTTTACCTTTCAAAGAGCAGCATAAAAATATAGACTGAGTAACAGAAGCCAGGATATGACTGACATACACTGAAAAAATAGGAAACATATGTAAGCAACATTTTGAGTAATCAGTGTTTAAAGGAGCAGCATGTTGTGGATACTGTATTCTTTGAGAATAGGACTAACCAGGAGATAGCTCAGAAGACGCAATCTGACCCAGGCTGGTTTTAATTTAATTTAATTTAATTCTCACAATTGTATGCTGCTCAACCAGGAAACCCAACTCAGGGTGGCTCACACAATATTACACAGTAAACACAATAATACAATATAGACAATAATTATACCATATTCATCCTACAAAAGCATATATTATAATATAAAACAATACAATAGTATAACGGCTTCTCCATGCCGACTGCAGGCAATTCTGAAGGCCGCAGCAGTGAAGTCCTGCAATGCACCGCCATAGTGGCCTTTTGTACCCAACGGTGGTGGAGGGTCTCGTCGATTGTCCAAGTACAACAGTTCAAAAATGGCCACAGATAGTCCAGGGCTAGGTTGGCCGGGCTGGCCAGGGGGCCATGTCTGGCCCCCACCCCAATGGCCAAGTCCTGGCACCAGAACATCATGACCCAGGCCATGGGCGTGGCCCGGGGTCATGGTGGTGCTCCTGCTGCCTGGAGCGGTGGCTCTTCAACCCTGGCCATGGGGTTATCCAGTAGTGACAAATATCTGTGCTGTTAGATGGTCAGAGATCCTCTTAGTCACAAAGAAGTCTTGCAAAGACTGTTGATTTTGAAGGCTAATGCCATTTGCCCGTGGATAAAGAGAAGATGGAGACAAGGGAAACAGGATTTGTTCCATAAATACCCTCCGGAGGAAATTATATGCTTCAGATTCGGTTACAATTTAAAGTTGTTCAAGTGAAAAAAGATTCCTTGCCCAGGCTGCAGATCTCCTCCCCATCCCTACATGCATTTTATTTCTGGATGTATCATGTGGATGGCCATAATGATATTAAAGTTGAAAACACTAGAAATGAAAAGGCCTTTGTAAACAACAACAGAACACTCAACTATTTCAAATCTTAGCCTCAGCTCTAGCTTAACAAACAAATCAGAAGGGAAACAGCTGTTGTATTGAGAAAATGACAAATACCATGGTAGCCTCATTATCTATAATCTTTGAAAGAACAACTATCAGGGGGAAATGCATGGCAGAGGGAAGAGCAGATCTCTATGGGGAAAAAATGCTGCAAAATATATGAGGTTTTTTTAAAATCCAGGCCTTTTATTTGTTATATTACTTTTCAAACATGTTGATTCTTTGTTTAAAGGATATACAGTACATACATATACATATACATATACATATACATATACATATACATACACATACACATACACATACACATACATATACAGTAAAACCTCATATAACACTAAAACCTGGTTCCACAAGTCTTGGTGTTATATGATTTTTAGTGTTATCTGATGCATGTTAAAATCCTATGGGATCCATAGAGATACATTGTAACCACACAGGCTTTAGCGGTTGTTATCTGAAGCATCCCATAGGATCTTAATGTTATCTGATGCAATTCTTCCCCCCAGATTACTTAATGTTATGCGATTTTAGTGTTATTCAATACTAATGTTATATGAGGTATTACTTGTACATATACATATACATATACATATACATATACAGACACAGACACAGACACAGACACACAGACACAGACACACAGACACAGACACAGACACAGACACACACACACACACACACACACACACACACACACACACACACACACACACACACACACACACACACACACACACACACACACACACACACACACACACACACACACAGAGAGAGATAAAATAAAAGCAAATATTTCCAGTATTGGAACCTGTGAATTGAAGAGATTATATTAATTCAGGATTTCTCAACCTTCGGCCCATGGGCCAGATGCAGCCCGTGGCACCATTTCATGTGGCCCTCCATCACCTCCACCACACCAGGAAGCGATGTGTGGTGGAGGAAGGGCAAAATGGCTGTCCGGCCCCCAAAACTGTCTGAGGGAGCGTGACCTGCTTATAAAGGTTGAGAACTCCTATATTAATTGGTGGACATATATCCACAATATCTTATTATTTTTCTCCTGTGAGGTATAGTTTCATACGAATGGCATTTAACAAGATATTTCCCGCACTCTCCCTTTTCTTCTTAACAAGGTGCAAAGTTTGTAGCCCCTCAGCATGTATGATCCATGACTTATTTTGTATTTTAAATTCTGCACTGGTGGCACAGTGGTTAAACTGCTGTACTGCATCCAGAACTGCTGCTGATCTTGTGAGTTCAATCCTGTCTGAGCTCAGTGTTGACTCAGCCTTCTGTCCTTCTGAGGTTGGTAAAATGAGTATGCAGCATGTTTGCAGCAATAATGCTAGTTACCTTGTGAACCTCCCAGAGAGTGCTCTCAGCGCTATGGGGAGGTATATAAGTGTAACTACTAGTAATTGCTTAGATGCCTTTCCAGGCTAAATGATACAAATTAAAATGTCTAATATACCAAAAAAAAAAAAAAAAAAAATTAAAAGCACCAGTTTGGGGCCATCATTTATCCTTTCAAAACAAAATAGAACTTTATGGCATTCTGCTTAGAACATGTCTAGACATAGATCTTTGGAGTTCTCGGGGGTTGGTCCTAGTTATGGTGTCCACATGTTATGGATGCTGGAGTTCCCCAACCTTCTCCCCACCCAAGTGCTCCTTTCCAAATCTGTCAGAGGGTTCTACTTTTGAGAGGTTGCTAACATTTTACATATCAGAAAACAAAACAAAACAAAAATAAAATAAAAAATACTGTAGCACTTTAAAGACTAACTCCTATATTTTTATTGTTAGCTTTCGTGGATCAAGTCCACTTCTTCAGACAAAGTGCAGATTTTGTGGTTTCAAATACTGTCTGCTCAGAATTATTGGAAGGTATTTTCCAAGTGAGTAAAGAGAGATCCAAGGGAGGGGGGGAGTGCTTTTCCCCGAGATAGGTTATATTGGAGTTTTTAAACAGTTACTCCTCAACATTTTGGACAATGTCCTAAGCAAGTAGTTTTCTGGTAACAGATGAGGAAAATTGCAGTATTGCTTCTCTCTCTCTCTCTCTCTCTCTCTCTCTCTCGATATAGAGATAGAGACAGAGCTAGAGCTAGAGCTAGAGCTAGAGCTGGAGATGGAGATGGAGATGGAGATAGATTAATAATAATCACATGATGCCATGCTGAATTTGAATTATGATTATCGTTTCCAGACTTTTAGTTTTCTGTATAGAGTACTCAAAAGTGGTTCTATCCTTCTGTTTTGATTAGAGTTGTAAAAATAAATATAAAATTAGCATTAAAAAAACCTTAAGCAAAAAAGAAAAAAAGGAAGATATTTAATATGCTTCATTCTTTTTACCTTCAACAGAATTATACTGTATAGATGTTCTTGCTATGCTCTACAGTTGAAATGACAGAGCCATTCCGTTTACTGGCTTCCAATTTTCCCCCACTTTGTTATTTCTTTTCATTTACAGTACTTGCAACCATCAGTATGGAATTTGAATAGCACAATGGTTAGTTCCACTGTATTGTACCTTATTTCCCCACTGAAGCAGAGTTCGCAGTCATCTTTTAGCTATCTGGAACATTACAATGTGCCCAATAGATTCTCTTGAGCAGACTTGACTTGCTTCAGACAATATATATTTGCTTTGTAGAAGCTTTATGTGGAAAACTGGACATAACTTATGCGGATGTTATAGATATACATCACAACCACAAATGCCTGTTGCACATAGCCTGCCCTTAGGACTTATAAGTTGACTTTGCTAATTGTGGTTGACCTTTGCATGATTTATCTTACCTCTCCACTTTAGTTGGCCCAGACTTTCACACAGCAAACAAAACAGAACCCCAGTCACAGAATGAGGAATGTTATAACTGACAGGTCATCAGATCCTTGAGCTTTTAACTCATGGATTCTCAACCTGCGGCTCACGGCACCATTTCATGTGGCCCCTCACTGCCTCCACCACATCAGGACGTGCTGTGTGGTGGAGGAAAGGCAAAATGACCATCTGGCCCCCTGTCTGAGGGAGTGTGACCCAGGCACTGGTTTTAAAAGTTTGAGAATTTCTGTTCTAACCACAAACAGACACTCCCTGTAGAGTTTCATCTGCAGCATCAGTAGAAAGCTGGCTGTGACTTTCCAGTTCCTTCTTTTGATGATGCCACCCTCAGAAAGAAAGGATGTGAATTAACTGGAGAACAAGAAGAATAAAAAGATCAGAGAGGGAAAGGAGGGAAGAAAAGTATTTTCAAGGATTTGCTTTATCAAAGTGAACATTTCAGCTAATTATAGTTCCATTTAAGGAATGAGCTAAACCTTCCTTTTGCCTTTTTTCTATACTGCGCTCATGACTATACATACTTGATGTTAGCAACTGTACATAAGGGACTATCTTCCTAATGTAGAATAAAAGCAAAACCATTTTTGTCACTTAGCATTTTACAAAGCTTACATTAATAAATCTGCAAACATAAGTTTTTGATCCTGAGTCCACTTGTTGTAGGATGTTTTATGTCACATCCCATTGCTTTGTTTTGAAACAGTATTAAGTTAAAATGTCATTGGTCATTATGCAGTCTAAAGATAAGCCTTTGAGTCGACACTAATTTTGGTGGGAAAGTAAAGCACATGTTGAATTCTGTCTTGCTATAATAATTCAGACGACTGTTGATTGGATCATGCTCATTCTTAGGACATGCTTGTAATAATTAAATAAATACTTTAAAATGGTTCCGAGAAGGAGGATTTTTTTTTTAAAAAAAAGGATAATCAAGCGGTAATATTGCAGTCCTATGCATGTCTTCACATATGTTAAGGCTCCTGGATTAATGGAATTTACCCCCAAGGAAGTGTGTACTGTATAAGACTTTATGATAAATATAGCACTGCTACCCATATAAATAGCCTGAAAACATTGGTAGCTAAGGCACATGGAGTAGATACCTGGGATCTGATAATATCTTGGTTAAATTGAGATAGATTGGCAGGGATCTTTGGCCTCACCTAGTCTAACAAGGCAACAAAACAGCTGAAGAGTGATCCAGAGTGTATTTTTTTTTGGTGGATGAACTCTCAGTCCCATGCAGTTCCAGTACTTAAAACCAGTCTGTGGGCTCATTTGTTCTTCATGTTGAAGAACAAATGACTTCCTTGTTGCCTCTCTAAAGTGATGCCAGGGCTGCCAATTCATTTGGAAGTGTGAGAAGATGGCTGATCATGGCATGAATGGCTAGCTTGTAAAGGTAGACATACTTTCAGAAGCAAAATAGTTTACAGTAGGGTGATTTTTGTAGCATTGTTTGGAGAAAGAATTGTTTCGTGATTTCGGGAACAGTGCTGTGCTAGGTGGAGTCAACAAGAGATCAATACTTGGTTATTATTTTTCTTCAAAGTGCTAGTGATATACAGGCTTCCTAAGACTTAGAGAAGTGGAATACCTGTATATGTGTACCCATGCCCTTTCAAATTCATTGTAAAAATGTGTCTAATCTACGTTTTGGAAGATTCAAACAGGGTTTTGTTTTTTCAGTGGCCAAATACTTTTCTCTGACATTACGAAGCAACATTAAAAACCACAGTGAGTTAGAAAAGACAAAGGTAAGTGTGCAATTTGAAGATGGCAAAAAGAAATGATTTATACAGATGATATCAGTTGTGCAAGGATCTGATTCTTTCATTTTGTTTCTTCTCCATGTGTGCTTGTGCCAGTTACTCAGATGACTTTATTTACTTCCCTGATCAGACCTGGTTCACTTTGTATCTGTAACTTCCTTGATTTTTCCATAATACATTTTATAATGTCCTTTTATTTTTGCCCGGGACATTTAGATCTAAAACTCCATCTTGGAATAATCATAGTAACATTCCTTTAGCAATGACACATGTACCACCCCATAGTGCTCTCTGGCTGGTTCCCAAGATAATTAGTGTTTTGC
Organism: Furcifer pardalis; assembly: GCA_030440675.1. NCBI lineage: Eukaryota > Metazoa > Chordata > Lepidosauria > Squamata > Chamaeleonidae > Furcifer > Furcifer pardalis. The sequence continues at coordinate 70,567,880 of CP126894.1, read as the reverse complement.
CCCAGCATGCTGGGTACTCATTTTACTGATCTGAGAAGGTTGGAATGCTGAATCAACCTTGAGCCTATGACTGTACTTACGGTGTCAGCAATGTTGGCTACAGTGCAGCATTTTAACCACTGTATCAACTTTACCTTCACACCATCTGTATCTGTACTATGACTACCAACTGATCTACCTCCCTCAGTTATCCAAGAAGCTCCAAGCCAAATGTTTAATGATCTACACCAAAATCTAGGTCTGTAGCATAATTTGTCCAGCACAGAATCAGTAAAATCAAGGCAGAGAATTCAGTGACTTGAAGCAAAAAGAACCAAAGATTAACAGGATTTTTTGTTGGCTTTCTTCCCAGCACATCAAACAAATAGAGAAGTTCTGCCAGTAAATCCCGGTATAGACAGATTCTTTTATTGGTAGAATGGTGCTCTGCAAAAGTGTTTCTTCCAGCAATGTCTATACAAAACGGCTTCTGCCTTCTTCCTATTCTTGAGTCCTTGGAGGGGGTTTATCTATGAGCCAGGATGGTGCTGTTCAGTGGCATCGGATGGGGGGGGGGGCAAGGGGGCCACCCTGGCCCGGACGGTGTGTTTTGGGCTATGGGTATTCTTGGACTACAATTCCCAGAAGCCCTAGCGGGAGCGGGCCCGAGCGTCCAAAATGCCCTGAGCGGCTAAAATCAGCACTACACTACTGGAGCTTTTACTCCGGCTTCTAGAATTATCTCAATTTACATCAATTTGAGTGCAAAGTCTTACTTTAATTACATTTTCTCTCTTCCCTTTTACTTCTCCAAGAGGTTGCTTCTACACTAGACTGTGGCTGCAGTGCCCTGTGTACAGAATGAAAACTCCAGTGCTCATAATATAGAGTCAGTTATATTCTTCACCATATTCTTTTGATATTTATACAAAATGGCAAAACAAAATGAGTGGCCATTACTGAGCTAGAGGTCTTGAATTAAGTGTTTCTCAACCTTTGGCTTTTGGACTTCAGTTCGCAGAAGTTCAAGTCAATTCTCCAAAGCACTGATTAGCTAATGAACTGACTTAGGCTTCTGGGAATTGAAGTCCCCAGGTGGGGTGTTGGGCCCCCTTGGGAACCACTGTCCGGGAAGGCCCCTCTCTTTGCTTGGTTGTATTTTGCACTTGGTGGCATGGGACAAGTTTCTCTAAAAGTGTGTTTAGGATGCAGACTTTTCCACCTGCTGGCATTGTGGATATCAATAATTATTTCTACATTTGTTTATTTAATTGTACAGCAGTTCAGCTCTATCAAATCACTCCACAGAAACATTTCTAAAAAAAAACTAGGCCTGGCCCTTGTTAGGTGCCTTGTTTTATCAGTTGTTTCCCACACAGGTTGCTAGCCACAGAATATGGTGTAGTTCCTGCTTTTCTTGCAGTTTAGCATTTTTGAGATTAAATGGTGTTGAAAAATAATTTGGGAAGGAAGCCTATTGGATATGCAAGGGGGAAACGGCAGAATATCACCAGCTGCTTCTGGACTCCTCCAAAAACCAGATGCCTGAAGAAGGCTTTGCCAATCCTTCTCATTAGGTCTATAATCTTATTAATCTGAAACAGGTTTGGAGGCAGGGAGAGTAGGACGCTATTGGAGTGTGTGTGTTAAAGGAAATATAGTAACATCATTTGGCTAACTGAAAAACGAATGAACAAGTGAACGCTAATTCCAGGGCAAAATAACAGCTAGAGTGGAAGTCAGGTCCCCCCCCCCCCCCCAGTAGCTAAAAGGCAACAGTGTTCTCCACAAGCTGTAGTTTGTGCCTTTTTCACAATACAAATAGAAAAGCATATTCAACAAAATAAATAAATAAATTGGAATACATTTCTACAATATGTCTTCAATGTATCTCAGAAAAAGTAGTAGTCTGCGACTGCAATTAGGTCTAACATTATAGTCAGGTAATGAGGAATTTACTCTGATTAAGAGTTTGATTCATCGCTTTGAATCAATCCTCTGACATTTTTAATTGGAAGGGAAATTGTGACCGAACAGAAATTCTTGAGACATTTTGCAGTGTCCACTTCTAGCACATAGACATCTGGGAGTTAGAATTTCGTAATTTCCAAGTGTAGGGTGTGATATCATATAATAACATATGAATTTAGTAAATCAGAAGGCAATTTGCTATCAAAGATGGGAGGAACACACACATGTTTCAAAGAAAATGAATATCGATCTTTTCACATAGGAGGTGTAAAGCAAGAGAGTTGCATCTTCCTGTTGCAGAAATGAACAGAAAATGTACCCAGTGATCACTGGGAAAAAATTCAGATCTGAAGCTAGTAAGAAATGTGGGGAAGGAGCTCTGTTTGAATAAAGGATTATGCATTTAAAATGAATCTAGGTGATGGTGTCAGTTTTATCTATGCCAAATGTACTTTTGAATATTGTCAGTGTAACATTTTGCTCATTTTCTGCTGCATGACTCAATAGAGTATATCATATAGGCTAATTGGAGGAGAAGGATTACAATGTCATTTATTCAAACTTGTTACATCTTTCCCCATTTATATATACATACTATGTTTTATTTTATTCTCTTACTTTGCTTGGAATTTGGGGAAAAAAAGTACAGTATTACCTAATATTTCATTAGAACCCAGCCAACTGATTTCTTAGCAGCACTAGGCAACTTAATTATTATCTGGCCTTCATAGGAATGCTGTTTATTATAATTTTTTTATGTGGACCCTAACTGGGTACTTTATTTACTGACCAAGTTTAGCTAAAAAACATCCAGGGCATTTATCAAATAAACATCTGGCAATTAAACAGACATGGTTGTGAACTGGATTGATGTAAAGATGAACCTCTGTCTGGCAATTCCCATCACAGAAAAACTTCCATACCTGTTCCAGTCTCTGTTCAGCAATGAAATGCAGTTACAGTACATTAAATATTTGGGAGGATCTGTTCCTATTTCAAAGAAATATTTTCTGTGGTTGCTAAGGAATATCCCCAATTTCTCTTAAAAACTTGTCACTGGACTCCAAACGCCTATCAAGATGATCATATGTCTTGTTCCAGATTCAGAAAAACAAAAGAGGAAAGATTAAAGAAATTAAACTGAAAAAAAGCAGAAGCATAATGCACACTAATTAACCCCTTATAATCATATATGTAGACACTCCAGTTAATTTACATACACACAAAGAAACATTTGGGTCATGTTGGTTATTTAATTGGTTATATGTACGCATATTGGTTGTCTAATTTTCATTTACATAGTTATTAAAGCTGCCAGCATTGTATGGCATTGGGGAAACTTTATCTTCGGTCACATGTTTGAAACTTACTCATTAGATGAACATTCACTTAAGCCCTCCCTCCCTGTTTTCTGCCAGTCTGAAGGAACTGTTTCTCTTGTGCATTTCAAATCCAGGCATTTCTGTTCTCATTCACTACCAAACTATTATTTATTGTCCTTACCATGGACTGTTCCTCCTTGATTAGATTTTCTGATTTAATGTCCTTCTTCCACAAATATCCTTTGTTTAATGATAACCTCATCTTTTTACTTTTCCTCCAATTTTTGGTGTGTGTTGCTGCTGCTGTTGCTATAGACCCCCTTTTCCTGGAATAGTTTTCTTTTAATTAATTTCTCTGTTGAGATTTAAACTAAGAGTTGGGGACCTCGGTCCCTTCAGATATTGCTGGGCTCAGAGATGATTCGTAGTTGAATAGTATCTTAAGGGCTACATTTACTCATTCCTCCTTTAAGCCATACCACAACTGCTTGGTAGAATTATTTTCTAAAAAACACTTAATTGCTTTCTCTTTTCAAAATATAGGTCAAGTTTTAACTGATTTTTAAAAGTGGTTCTTAACTTTGGTTGGTGAGTGGCTTTCTCCTTTTCCTGTGGCATGGTGTTATACTGCAGATCTGCTCACAGGGTGGATGTTTCCAGGAGGGGTTTTCATATTCATTGATGAGAGACAAGGGGTGGGAGGTAAGGATGTGCCATTTTTAAAAATTTCATGATTATCATCATATACGGTTGTATTACACCATAAACCAGATCTGCGGTAGATATTTCTGTGCCTCTGTCTCCACATGTAGATATTGCCATAGAAGTTTGTTGCAAAGGCCAGAGATGTGAGAGGCTCTTGTAATTTGTAAGTGGTTTGACGTTATATAGTTCAGTTTACTTATTTACATTTCAGTGAAACAAATGTTTGGTAGCTGATCCCATTGTTGTCATTTTAGGCCATATTCCAGCACTGTGGACTTCAACATATGGCAAAGATTCTAATTACCCTTTCCCCCCCCCCCCAAAAAAAAAAAAAATGAGACGGATAGATGGTATTGTAGATGCAATGGGCACAGAGCTGGGCGGGCTGAGGAGGATGGTGGAAGACAGAGGTGCCTGGTGGGCAATGGTCCATAGGGTCGCAAAGGGTCAGAATCGACTGTGACTGAACAACAACAAACCACCCTAATGGCAGAAAGTGAGGAGGACTTAAAGAAGCTCCTGATTAGGTTGAAAGAAGAAAGTGCAAAAGCTGGCTTGAGACTAAACATCAAGAAAACCAAGATAATGGCAACAGGCCCTATCAGTCCCTGAAATAGATGGGGAAGAAGTAGAAGCAGTGACAGATTTTACTTTCTTAGGATCAAAGCTCACTGCAGATGGTGATTGCAGGCATGAAATAAAAAAGCAACTAATGCTTGGGACACAAGCTATGAGAAACCTGGGGAACATAGTTAAAAGTAGAGACATCTCCTTGCAAACAAAAATTAGCATAGTCAAAGCAATGGTATTCCTGGTGGTAATGTATGGTTGTGAGAGCTGGACCATTAGGAAAGCTGAACGCAGAAGAATAAATGTCTTTGAATTGTGGTGTTGGATGAGAGTTTTGAGAGTACCCTGAACAGAGAGGAGAACAAATAAGTCAATCCTAAAAGAAATCAATCCTAACAGCTCCCTAGAAGGTCAAATAGTAAAGATGAAGCTAAAGTACTTTGGATACCAAATGAGAAGAGAGGATTCACTTGAGAAAGTCTTGATGCTGGGAAAGGTGGAGGGCAAAAGAAGAAGGGGCGGCCAAAAATGAGATGGCTAGATGGTACTGTAGATGCAATGGCACAAAGCTTGGGCGAGCTGAGGAAGATGGTGGAGGACAGAGATGCCTGGTGGGCAATGGTCCATGGGGTCGCAAAGGGTCAGAATCGACTGTGCGACTGAACAACAAGGTCAGGGGTTCCCAACCTATGGCCTGCGGGCTGGACCTCGCCCATGATGTCATTCCATCTGGCCTGCCACCACCTCAGCCACACCCAGAATTGGAAGCAGGTGCGTTTTTTATTTCAGCCATAAAATGCACCCACATATGCGCAAATGTGCCTGTGAGTGTTGTAAATGCAGATTTATGTAAATGCAGATTTAAATGTGGGCACATTTATAATAGCTGTAAGTGCACCCGCTTCCAGGGTGTATGGTCTGGCCCACTCAGCTGTCTAGGGGCCATGGTCAGGCCTGCAGCATAAAAAGGATGGCCACCCCTGATCTAGGGAAATGTATGATAGCCAATCCAAATACAGTAGCTAGGCACTAAATATAGGACCAAGGGATTCTCAACCAGACACTGAAAACAACAAGAACAACAACATGGTTACTTGAATTTTATTTAAGAAGAAAAACAGCAATAAGTTATAAAGAAGGGGGAAGTCCTTTTAAATTAATAAGCCAGTTCCACTAAACAGGAAGAATCCAAACTGTGATTATCACAAATAACAAATGGGTAAAGGGACATTTAGTTAGGTAATTATTCCTTGTAAATATCAGACTAATTTGCTGCTGCCTGGGCAGGAGAGATCAAAGTCCCATAGCCTAGCTGCTAGGTTAGACCTGATATTATTTATGATCAAATATTACTTAAAACCTTTCTGATTATATTAACAATGTAAAAGTAACTTGGGTACTAATAATCAGTTGCTCCTAATTAACTCCAATTTCTAATGCCAAAGGTAAAGCCAGATTGTATTGGAAGTGCAACTGAAGGAGGAATAACTTTATTCCTTTCATGGTAAAACTGTGCGGGGTCTTAGTAAATGGTGGATGAGAACTTTTATCTGCTTTATTTTTATTTATTTATTTATTTGTTCCAATTTGTTATCCCGCCGCAATCGGGTAAAGTTAAACCCAACTCTGGGCGGCTTACAATACAGATTTAAAAAATACATAGCTTAAAAACCACAGTTCATGAGTCAATAAACTCATAGAACAGTCCTACATGCCCCATATATATCACTTAACTATTAACAATTAACAATATGATTAATACAATACTAAAAATTAGGCTAAAAGAAATATAACATTTACAGATTACAAACTTTTTAAAAGAACAAGGGCTTTATATGCCGGCTCTTTCTGTGCTGCTGCAGTTTCTCATGCTCTATTGTGGGTGTTAAGGTGATGCTGAGCTGGGTGGAAAAAGCATGTGTTTGAACCATAGCCAGTGGCTTTTAGCATTCAGATGTGTCTATTCCTTATTGAAAAGTAATGTTTTTATTATATTTGAGGAATGGAGCATTACTTTTGAAAAACAATTACTCTTGTTGCTGTGTCAGCCACCTTGAATTCCAATTCTAGGGGAAAGGTGGCTTTAAAATAAAGTAAGCAAACCAATGTACAGTCAAACAGAATAAAATAACACTAATGACTTTGGGGAACTATAACTGGAAGTATTTACTTTTAACTAGTAAGTGTCTAAATTCTGAATATTTCAGAGAGTCCTGTCCTGTTTTGCACCTCTTTCTCACAGATCCTATTTAAAAATAAAAGATAAGGGGATAGGACTGTGACTCTTTCCCCCATTCTATTCCAATTCCAAAAAAGCTGTCATCTATTCAAAACCTTCAGAAAAGTCTGTATATTTCAGTAGATAAGGAATCTGTCTCAGTGTCCAGACTGCTGGGTCGCCCAGAAAATCGTGGGGATAGGATGGGGGCAGGAGCAATTTGCCATTAGGCAAATTCCTCCTATCCAATGGGATTGAATACTTCACCTGAAAGTGTCTGGATAGCCGGGGGAAGAAGAATTTTTTTAAAAAAATAAAAAAATCAGATGATTTATCTTGTGTTGCATTGCTTCTAGTGTTTCCCAGGGTTAGGATTAGGGTTTTTGGACTTCAATTCCCAGAAGCCTAGGTCAATTCCCCAAAGCACTGATCAACCAATGTACAGTCAAACCTCGCATAAAGAGCTCCTAGCTTAAAGAGCAGAATTTTCTCTGAATGTTTGCTTCTCTTAACAAATAAAACCAACCAAAAACTCACTTAAATAAATCGGGGTTCTCAATCCCCCCTACCAGAAGTCACAATCAGTTACAGTACTTACAATGGTGTTTCGCTTAAAGAGCAAACTCACTTAAAGAGCAATCCTGTGGAACACATTATGCTCTTTAAGCGAGGTACAATTGTACTGACTTAGGCTTTAGGCTTCTGGGTATTGAAGGCCACCAGTGTTCCGCAGAACAATTTAGACAACTGTACTGTATTTTTTTTAATTTCCCCTTTCTGTGTACTGTTGATTGGAAAAACAGCCTTCACATCTTTGTCTTTGTGTGGGTGTGGGTGTTGCAACACACTCATGTAGGTAAAGATATTTTCTGCTGGTTGTCATATCCTGGTATTGGGGACAGCTGGTTTGCCACTTCACCAGTATTGAATGTTAACAGCAGAAGCAGCTGTCATTTGCTAGGCTCCTTTTTACCCCATTTCCAGCATCTACATTTGCCGGAAGAAGAGTAAAAGAGAGTACTTCCAAAAAAGCAGAACCCCCTACAAGGTTTCAAAGGATAAGATTTGGTGGCAACTGGGAATACACTGCAGTTCAACAACTGTGGATACTGTAAAAACTAAATAGGGGGCCAGCCCTGTCCCAAAATCGCCTGTAGAGTCCTGGTCCATCTGTCAGACAGGCTGGAAGAGCCAGAACTGCAGTTCTTCAATTAAGTTTTAGAAGTGTGTGTGTTTATTAGCATAAAGTCCTCTAGGACTATAAACATTGTGTAATCTAATAGCTGCTTGGCAGCATCTCGCCTTGCATTAGGCTGGGATCTGGCTGAGGAAAAAAAGAGAACTGACTCTTGAAATCCTTGAAGACTCTTTCCACTTTTACTCAGACCTTAGAAAATGCCTTTTTTCCAAGATCATAATAAATGCTGTGAAATAAAGCTGGATGTGTCATCCTCCCTTTTGTCAGTTCCTTGACCAGATGTATCAGTGGCTTTTGTGCTGGTAATGTAGATGTTTATCACTGAACTAAATAAGAGAGAGAGAGAGAGAGAAAGGCCAGATGGATGGATGATGTGTGGGAAACACCTTTCAGCCTGGTTGCTATTTTTATTATCATTAAAATCTATTGTTAGATTCACAGTCAAAGAGTGTTATAAAATCAACAGTTTGAGACATAACCAAGGACCTAAGAGATGTTAAGGTAACATCTAAGTACAGTAATACCTCATATAACATTAGTATCGAATAACACGAAAATCGCATAACATTAAGGAATCTGGGGGGAAGAATTGCATCGAATAACATTAAGATCCTATGGGATGCTTCAGATAACAACCGCTAAAGCCTGTGTGGTTACAATGTATCTCTATGGATCCCATAGGATTTTAACATGCATCAGATAACACTAAAAATCGTATAACGCCAAGACTTGTGGAACCAGGTTTTAGTGTTATATGAGGTTTTACTGTATATAGGCTGTTCCTAGTAAAGGTTTTGTTGTTTGTGTTGTAAAGTTAGGATATTCAAGTTCAATAAATGTCAATAAACCAGTCTTTCTTCTTTTCCACAACAGTTATATCAGGTGTACTATGAGTCAGATGCAACTTGAAGATGCTTGCTCCCATGATTTTAAATTCTTCCTCCTGGAGCCCTGGTGGCACAGTGGTTAAACTGCTGTCCTGTGACCAAAAGGTTGTGAGTTTGATCCTGACCAGGGCTCAAGGTTGACTCAGCCTTCCATCCTTCTGAGGTCGGTAAAATGAGTACCCAGGCCATCTGTATAAAACTAGTTTAGTCCCATTTTGACTGAAGTACCATATTTGCCAGCATATAAGATACATTTTCTCCACTTAAAATACACCAGAAAAATGGTATGCGTCTTGTGTGCTGGTAATCAAAATTATCATGTTGAAAATTCAGTCAGCCTACCTCTCTCAGGTTTAAAAGACCCTGTCCTCCGGCTCCAGCCACTGCCGATCACCATGAGCCCAGAGAGGGTGGATTAAAAAAACCTAAATCAGTACATTGACTGATCAGTTCTTTGGGGAATTGAAGTCCAAACATCAAAGGTTGGGGAACACTGTTGAAAAAGATTATACTGAAAGTGTAGAAAGTGAAGAAGACCTAAAGAAGACCTAAAGTGAAGAAGACCTAAAGATCAAGGTAAAAGAAGAGAGAGCAAAAGTTGGCCTGAGACTCAACATAAAAATACCCAAGGTAATGGCAACTGGCCCTGTCACTCCCTGGCAAGTAGAAATGGAAGAAATGGAAGCAATGATAGACTTTACCTTCTTGGGATGCAAGATCACTGCAGATGGGGACTGCAGCCATAAAATAAAAAGACGATTAATTCTTGGGAGGCAAGCTATGAGAAACCTAGGGAACATAATAAAAAGTAGAGACATCACCCTGCCTACAAAAGTCTGCATAATCAAAGCAATAGTATTCTCAGTTGTAATGTATGGTTGTGAGAGATGGACCATAAAGAAAGCTGAGTGCAGAAGAATAGACACCTTTGAAATGTGGTGCTAGAGGAGAATTTTGAATGTACCCTGGACAGGATCCTGAAGGAAATCAACCCTGACTAATCCTTGGAAGGACAAATATTGAAGCTGAAGCTCAAGTACTCTGGGCACCAAATGAAAAGCGAGAACTCACTCGAGATGGCCTTGATGCTAGCAAAGATTGAAGGCAAAAGGAAATGGGGTCTTGACTATGTGACTGAACAACAACATTTTCTCTCTCTCCCTGCCTCTGCCATTCCAATGGCTCCTGGACAGATGGAAACATTTCACTTACACTTTTTCCTCCAAAATCTTGGTGTGATTTATAACCCTTTTAGGTCAGCTTATGTATTCTGATTTAGATGATTTAAAACAGTGATGGCAAACCTTTTAGAGACAGAGTGTCCAAATTGCAACCCCAAACCCACTTATTTATCACAAAGTGCCAAAACAGCAACAGGGGAGGAAGGAAGCACTCTCATTGGGCTGCTGGGCAGAAGAGGGGTAGGGCAAACTCTGTGCTGGAGTGACTGCACAGGTGCCCACAGAGAGGGCTTCGAGTGCCACCTCTTGCATGCATGCCATAGGTTCTATGGCATGCATAGATCCACTGATAAATGATTTGTGCATCTAAGTAGTATAATTGCCAGGACATATAGTGTACCTTTATATTAAAAAGTGAGTCAATATGAGGACAAACTGTTTTTATTTTTTAAATTTCTTTGCACATCATGCAACATCGGAAGAGGATCTAATACACACACTCCCATAGTCTCTCCCCCCCACCCAATTCAACCATATACTGGGTAGTTTCACTCACAAAGAGCAACAGCTACTTTTGAAATCTAGATTGAAGTTTTCAGGCGTGAAACTATTCAAAATAGTCAGGAGTGTTGTTATGAGAAGACCAAACTTCATGAGCCCCCCCATGAGGTGAAACATGACCTATAAAACAAAGAAAGGAATGGAAGCCATTGGGGGGAAAATACACAAGTTATCAAACCAAAAGGTATTTCATCTGCAAATCTGTATCAGCTTGGAAAATCTAAATTTTGAACTGTAACTCCCAGTATCTCTGACCAGTACTTTTTCCTAACTTAGAGCTCAAAATAGAAGAATATTACCTGATTTCTTGCTTTTGCTGCTCTTACCATGAGAATAGAATAAGTAACACAGTGAATTCTCAGTTCTTATAGCATAACCTTTGAATTTTTGGACACTTGCTTGCTGGAATGCCTGAGTTAGACCATGTTTAGCCTCCTCCTCTTCCCCCTCTTTCTCTCCTTCTCCTTCTTCCATATGCAATTTCAAATATTGGCTATATCATGGTGATCAGCCATGAAGACAGTAGCCTTCCAATTGCCTCTGCATTGCAGCGTGACACCCATACCACTGATCCAGTTCTGTGAGTCACTTTTTGGTCCTGAGCCTTTTTGGCACACAAAGTCCTCATCAGCCCCAGGCCAGTACCAGTAAAACCTCATATAACACTAAAACCTGGTTCCACAAGTCTTGGTGTTATACGATTTTTAGTGTTATCTGATGCATGTTAAAATCCTATGGGATCCATAGAGATACATTGTAACCACACAGGCTTTAGCGGTTGTTATCTGAAGCATCCCATAGCATCTTAATGTTATCTGATGCAATTCTTCCCCCCAGATTCCGTAATGTTATGCGATTTTAGTGTTATTCGATACTAATGTTATATGAGGTATTACTGTATTGACAAAAGCTGCTCCCCGCCTCCAATCAAAATGGATTCAAGTGGGATTTAATCTACTTGGGGACCATCACTCTTCCCTGTGGACTTCGCTACCCAAGGCCATTAGTCCTCAGGGTTGTCAGATTAGTTAACCACTGCCTGACATTCAGTGCTGAGTCACTGGCAGCATGGTCCACTCTATTACCATAGCAGGACAACCTGGCCAGACTGGATAATCTTCTCACCCGATTAAAACTATATCTTAGATTGATCTGTTCTGGTTTGGAGGCAAGCTACAACGTTCAGACCTTTTCAGCTTGTGTACACGGGGAGGGGGTGCATAAGATGAGCATGCATGTTGTGCATCCCTACCCATGGCCATCTTCATTGTCTTCTAGGAGTTGAAGGATGATGTCTGCAACCAAGAAGTTCCAACATTAAGCAGCCAGATTGTTGCATACTGTGAAAAATCTAGGTTTTAAATATGTAATGCACTCCCCACTTTTCACATGCTCATTATATCTATAATTTAAATGCTGAGTAGAGATCAAAGCTTACTCACCATGTCATTTGCCTTGTTCAAATGACATTGCAAACAATGGATTGTGATACCAGGAAATGAAGGTGGAGCATATAGACTCAAAGTCCATTCATGAGTGGGTCATTCTGTAATTTGGTTATTACTGTATACCATGAACAAGCTTTCACATGTATATAGTTTGTTCTCTGCTTTCTCCCTCTCCTTCTTCTTTCATGCCTTCTAGAGATGGGTGTGCTGAGTGTATCCTGGCCTTTTGAGAAAGACAGGCTGTGTTAGAGGCACTGTGAATTCTTAGATGAATTTGTTTAATCCACTTTTATTTTTAAATTCCATTCTTTCTGCTTTCACTTGTTTCTGGAGCTCTATTTGCCCTTTTTCAGGCATAAGTCTTAATTTGTTATCATTCTTTTAGTCAAGGTTGCTAGTGAACATGTGCGTTTGTATTAACTGGCTGATATTCAAGATGTTTAAAAGGCTTCTTAATACTTGCTTCCCTCTCTCCCATTGTTTCTGATTACAAGAGCTTTTAGCGACTTGGAAGTCAACAGATGGTTTAGTGTTCAGCATGTGTTCTGTGTGCGCACGTCTGTGCGATTACTCTCTGTTTTTCCTCTTCTAATAAACTTTCCATTGAAGATAGTTTAGAAACAAAGAAGTCACTGTCTGATGGCTTCATTCACAGTAAATGAAAATAAGTTACATGTGTGAATGAAGGTTGTACAGTATTTTATTTTTATTTACTGGAGCTGAAAGGTGTTCAAAGGTTCTCATGGTGGACTTATTCAAAGCTGTTTGGTCAAGGGTACATACAGACAATGGGCATTTTTAATTAAAGGGGCTGTTTATGTTAACTACGTAGGTAGCATGCTGAATTTTCTGGCTTAATAAACCAGTATGACTTATTATGATTATTCATGAATTTTCCTCTGGCTTAATAACTCAAGCAATGCTTAGTAGGAGAAATAAAGTGAAATCTAGAACAATAGATGTACAAAATTTAGTAGTCACTCAGTTCGCATTTCCCAAAAGTGTCTTCAGCTTAGCAGAAGAGTGCCATAGAAGGTGAAAATCCATGACCTCTTTGGCATAGCAGTATTGGGATTACACTAAAAGTTTTAAATTTGTGTTGTGAACCACTGTCCAGTAAGGACGTTGGTGGCTGGCTAGGCTTTTAATGATCTCTCTGTCTTCTGGGGCCATGTCTGATCATTGTCTAAATCGGCAACTATGATTTCATTACTGAAACTCTTCAGTTTTCCATCACAGCATCTGCTGCAGCTACACAGCTGCCCCATATTCTGATGTGGTCTGAAAACTCTTGACTATTTTTGGGTGAAGCTATTGTAAATCACAGAGTATTTAACATAGCCAGAAAGAAAGTTTAGTAAGCATTTTGACACTGTGTAGACTATCTTGGTATGTTTATCAGAGCAACAGTTGTCATGTAGATAAATCTTATTTAAAACTCCCATTAGCAACTGTTTTAAGAGTAAGAGAGAGAGAGAGGAAGGAAGAAAGGCAGCAGCTGTTAAAGGAAATGAAAAGAAACATCATGTTCTTACTTCTACCTCTACAACAGAAGTGACCAAACTACTGCCAATGGACCGGACCCGACCCATTGTGCCAAATTGTCCGGCTCATGCTGCTCTCACTGCTCCCAGAAGTGGAAGTAGAAAATGCCCATGTAGGCGCAAAACATTGTCATAAATGCACCCGCAGCTGTGGATGCATTTTATGGTGGGAGAAACCACGTGACTGGCCTGCGGCATGAAAAGTTTGGCCACCCTTGCTCTACAACAGGAGTTCTCAACCTTTTTAAGCTGGGGGCTGTGTCACACTCCTTCAGACAGCTTTGGGGGCCGGATGGCCATTTTGCCCTTCCTCCACCACATGGCACTTTCTGGTGTGGTGGAGGCGGTGGAGGGCCACATGAAATGATGCTGTGTGCCGCAGGCTGAGAATTCCTGTTCTACAATGTATCTGTGCTATGTGTTACAGATTCCATTTCCATCTGTAATTAGACGGCTTTAATGTTGACATATAAAGTACTAGATCAAGTGCTGTAGTTGTCTGCCTATGGGGTAGTAAGGGGTGGAATCATATGGTAAGACACAGTTATCACATGAGTAAGACTATAGCATAATAGTAAGGATATTGAACTAGGACTGAGGAATTCTTTGTTCACACTTTTAGATGGCCTTGGAACTCACTGGATGAAACTGATTCAGTCACTGTCTCTCAGCTTAGTCTACTCACATGGCTGTTGTGGAAATAAAAGGGGAATAAATAGAACTGTGTATATCACTGAGCTGCTTGAGGGACACGTTGGTACAAATTTAACGATCTGCTTTATAAATTGAGTCATCTGTTCTTTGTGTAATAAGTAGATGTTTAATAAGTAAATGCTTTTTGTGAGATAGTTGCTTACTCTCATAAGTTTAACATTCACATTTCCTCTGCATCATATCCATCAAGCACAACTGAAAGAAGTTGTTATCAGATAGTACCTTGACTGTACTTGACTGGGGGCTGGTTGTTTGGAGGGGCAGACGTTGTGAGGAAGCTGTGCCTTGATTTCAGTCTCTGATTTGGTGGTTGGTGATCAAATAGCAGGTATACTTCCAAGGATCTTGCTTTGAAAGGCATTGGCCTACAGTGATGGCTTGCCATCCCTGCTCCAGAGAAACACAAGATTATATCAAAGTTTACCGTGGGCTCTTCAACATGAAGGTTACCAATAGAATGCTGGGGGGAAATGTTGCTTACTTCAGCAATGTATCGCTGCAGTGCAGAACTATATGGATCTGATGTACATCCTAAGGCTGACCTATGCAGGCCTTGTCTGCAAACCAGACTGTGATGACCTAAGATATATCCCAGAATGCTTTGCATACCCTGCAATTGATTTCACAGTTAAAAGTATGAAAATGTGATTGAACAAAGATGTTAGAGCATGTTCAGCAGTTTTGATTCAAGTTTAAACACAAATCTTACTTAGTATTTAACCCATCCCTTCACCTACTGCTTCAGTATCATAGGAGTTGTTTCCTTTTGACTTCTTATCCCATTGTCTGGTAACATTAGTGATGCTGGAACCACACGCCATGCAAGCCTCTCCCCCGCCCCAATCCTGTCTAGCAGGAACGAACACCACCGTCAGCCAGGTAGAAAAGACCCAAATCAGTGTCTCATCCTGCATGGAATATTACTGTGTCATTAAAGAAGGCAGCCAAGCGGAAACAGCTCTGTCAATGGAGCAACTTGTGAAAGACACTGAAAGAACGTCTGTTAGCATGGGGATATTTGTTTAGCAGGTAAGTTGAGAAAGGAAAATAAAGGTATCAATTGTTGTGAAGTGTCAGTTCTGTCAAGCCTTTTGACAGATTAAAGCAGTCTACATGAACTGTTTTTGTGTTATTGGTTTGAGTGAATGGCATATTCATTTTCTTATTTACTGCCTATAACAGATCAAATATAGGACTGCAAGAAAAATCAGCTAGTGCTGTGTGGAGATTTGGTGATTGGATAAATTGGATCATTCTTGACAATCACAGGCATAGGATACTTTGAGAGACGCCCCACCCACCCCCAAGCAACCCCATGTTGTTATTCTTCTACTTAGTTCATGTAATGGAAAATATAGGGATAAATCCTCACATTTGTTAAATGCATTTATGACATTTAACTCATATTTCCTCCAAAGAATCACAAGGTGGCATATGTAGTGTTCCCTTCTCTTCCTTGCAACCCTGAGAAATAAGTGATTATCACTAAAGGAACCTATGAAGAGAGCAATGACCACGTGTGAATTTAAACCTGGATCTCCCAGGTCTTTCTTATCTTCCACCTTCACATTGCACCACATTGGTATTTCTTTGAGATGGTGATTTCACTCAAACCCACCCAACCTTCTGACTAGTGCAGGGGTGCCAAAACTATGGCCTGCGGGCCAGATCTGACCTGTGGGCCGTAGTTTTGAAATCCCTATTTTAAGCAGAGAAAATGGCAGCTTAAAATCGATCTCCTCCTGTTGCAAAACAGATGGCAAGGCAAGGAACCATGTGAACTACAGCCCAAAAAGTTTGGGCACCCTTGGACTAGTGGAATTCAGTAGCAAGAGAAACAGTTGTTGCTTACAGAAATTTTATTTGAGTTTGTATGAATCACCATCATCCAGTCTTCATTTGCAAGATGACATATACTTTCCAAATCTATAAGGTAGTATTAACAACTTCTGCTTTAAAAGCCCCAGATATATTTTAATTTCCCTAAACATTTCATGTTAAAATCTTGTTGATACATGACAATATTTTAGCAGGCACAGGAGAAAGTAAGGTAAATGAGGATACTGAGGCCTTTTCTATTTATGCCTGGTTGGGAAGGACCCAAAAGGTCATCTAGATGGGATGACAATCCTCAACCTACACAAACCACAGTGAGTAAGAAATACGAGTCATTGCACTGCAAGCAGCTGCATGATCCATCATTTAAACACCCCGCCCCCACCCTCCTGTGGTGCAAATACTGAATATCTGGCTATTTATAAAATGTTACCCAAAGGAGTTTTTGATGGGTAAATCCTCAGATTAACAAGTATGTTCTCTTTGTTGTGGTTTCCTTATGGAGAGCTGCTTGTGAACATTACCCAGTAAAATAGTTCTTTTACTGTTGGGTGTCAACCAGTATGGTTGTGGTGTTAATAATCTCTGCATTGTCATAATTTTAATAACGTTTAGACATTGGGGTGCCATAACTTTAATATGTTTAAGTGCTAATGACAACCCAGTTTACCTTATAGATGAGAAATGCTGTCTCCCACCCAAAACAGTGGGATTAAAAGCAAAATATGGTTTCAATAAGAAAACATATTTGTAATAACCTGTTCATACTGTTTTTTGGGATATGCCAGATACTCACTTCACTCTGACAGAAGTAGCTATTAAGTTCAAGTTCCATTCTTAAATGTAAGGGAACAGCAGCATTGACATATAATGCAGGAAATGCTCTGAAACAGGGACAATTTGGTTGACATTATTTTCTGTTGACCACATGACATAAAGTCCATGTGAATTAGCCCTGACTCCGCTCCCTCAATAGATTTTTCCCATGCTGGAGCTTTTGCTTTATTTGGGAACAAATCTGCTTGCATCGCTTCAGGCAATGTGATCTCTTGGACTGATAAAGAAATGTATTGGCTTAACCAAGCAGTTCCAGTTTGACTAACATTACCAGAGCACTCTGGGCAGTTTACAACAGTTAAAAGCAACAAGATAAAATATCAGCAGTAAATAAACATTCAAATGTAATGCAACAGCAAGGAACACAAGTACTCCTCAATTTATCTCATGTGTCAGGAAAGTATTCAATAATAGGGTAATAAGAATACAGTCCAACATGGCAGTCAACAACATTTAGGGGATAACTTTTATGGTAATATGGTAATAAAATTAGGGGTTCCTTTCAGAAAATCAGGGTCAGTTTTATCAGGCATCTCTTGAAACCTGCACTGCAGTAGGAGTTGTACAACCATTCCTCAGAGCCACTTCTATATCCACCTACTATTCATTTTTGCTATGTACAGTAATATCTCGCATAACAAGCAGACCTTCCACCAAAAGGTCTGCTTCATTGAATGAGCAAAAACTTGCTTAACGAGAAGCTTCGCATCTGCAGTGCATTTGGCAATGATGCCAGGGATCCACTGTCCTCATTGCCAAACACCCTGCCAATGCACAGCGTGCATTGGTGGGACATTTTGGAATGAGACAGGGGGATCCCTTGTCTCATTGCCAAATGCCCTGCTGATGTGCAGCATGCATTGCTGGGACACCCTGCGGCGTGTGTTGGCGGCGTGTTTGGGAACAAAGACGGGGAGTCCCCCCATCTCATTGCCAAACACCCCGCCAATGTGCGCTGCCAGGGATCCCAGTGGCAGGGCATTTGGGAACGAGGCGGGAAGTTCCCATCCTCGTTCCAAAATGCCCCGCCTATGTGCGCACGAAGCAAAACACATTTCCTTATGGGAAATGTGTTTCACTGAACGAGCAACTTGCTGAATGAACAACTGCATGTAATGCCTTTTGCTTGTTCAGTGAGGTATCAATGAGCAAACACCAATCAAGAAGAAACATAGAGGAGGTTACCTTGGTGCATATTGTTTTGTCTATCCAAAGACTAATTACTGGTCAACAATCATAATTGTAAAGGTGGGGAAAAGATGTCTTCCAACAGCCACTAAATGCTGGAATTCATTTTGGATGACCAAATCCATTCACTACACTACTTTTATCTGACTTCCATTTTATTATGGAGTCCAACTGACTAGTAAGTAGGCAAGATGTACCTCTGGTTCTTTTATATACAAAATGCTCCCTTTTAGATGTTGTTTCACTACAACTCTCATAAACCAGCACCAGCACTGGTGGAACTGAGGAATGCTGAGAATTGCAATATGGTGATATTTGGAGAATTAGATTCTGGAGTATGAGTCTAGACATTGTGTGGTACAATGCAGTGAAATAACCAACATTTCATATTAATATAGAGTCTATTTTAGTTTATGACACGGAGGCAAAAGTAAGGACAACTCATGACAGGTGAAGAGGATGCAAACCACTTTCAGTAAAAGTATATTTTTGCTGGTTAAATTGTCAAACACCCTTTTAACAAATAACCTTGCCTCATCATGCACTGTATAAAAATTGTTCATTTGTTCATATATTAAAATAAAGGGGGGGGGAGGAGGAACACACTTCCCTGCAGTCCTGGATGGAGCAATCTGTAGTATAAAAACATGAAGCTAAGTATTTTAACCCAATTTGCTTTATATTATTTAAAAAAAAATCATTACAGTGAGTTGTACAGTATGATCCTTTGCAAATTCATTCAGAGGTTATCCCGCGTGAGTTCAGTAAGGGTGCATGGGCTTGCAGTCTCAGCTGCAGTAAAATTTCTCTTTTGTTGTTCAGTCGCACAATCGAGTCCAACCCTTTGCGACTCTATGGACCATCATGCGCCAAGCTTCTCTGACCTCCACCATATCCTTCTCAGCTCACTCAGATCTATGCTCATTGCATCAATAATCCAAACTAGCTGCCTCATTCTCTGGCACCCCCTTCTCCTTTTGCCGTCTATCTTTCCCAGCATCAAGGCCTTCTCTACTGAGTCCTCTTTTCCTATTTGGTGACCAAAGTACTTCACATCAGATTCAGTATTTGTCCTGTCAAGGTGCAGTCAGCATTGATTTCCTTCAGGATCAACTGATTTGTTATCCTGGCAGTCCAAGGTACTCTCAAGAGTCTCCTCCAGCACCACAGTTCAGAGGCGTCTATTCTTCTGCGCCCAGCTTTCCTTATCCAGCTTTCACATTCATACATTACTACTGGGAATACCATTGCTTTGACTATGTGGACTTTTGTGGGCAGGGTGATGTCTCTACTCTTTATTGTGCTACCTAGGTTTCTCATAGCTTGCTTCCCAAGAAGTAATTTCTCTGTACTATTATACCTGATGTCTTGCCTCCTGACCATGATTATTTTAAACCATCTGGAAGAGTTGTGTCTCTAAACACATCAAGATTAAAGGAAAAGAATGTAAATACTTATCAAGGTTGGATCTAAGACTGATTCCATGTGCCATATTTTTTGCAAATATTTGGATTCAGTTGCACATTGTAGAAATCTTTTGACAAGGAGTCTTTGGGTTGGAACATGAAAAGGTTACTGTTTTGGACTACAACTCTCAAAACTCTCCAGGCATCATGGAATATGTGGCTCATCTGGAACCTGCAAAGTTTTGTCAAGTGAGGTTTGGCCTTATGCCTTGCCCCAGTTAATCTCCAACACAAAGATTTAATAATGGTAACCAATCTGCTGTTCTTCATGGTGATTGCACATATATGAGCACATGAATGAGCAATCAAAATAATATTTTTTTTAAGTATGGGGGGGAGGGTGTTATAGATGCTTTTTAAAACTGCTTGTTCTAGACACTTCAGTGGAACCTGCAGAGACTCCATTGGATTGTATATGTTTAGCCAAGTCTATTAATATCTGCTCTTCCCCCATGTGGGCACACAGTAGTGCCTGACGGGACAAGAAATAAGGAGAGATATTCAACTGCCTTTTTTGATCTAGATCTAATGCCCTGAAGTGGAGTAGTAGAAACCTGTTGGTTGATGTTGTGGTGTGCCTCCACCTGCACACACACCCACTTCCTGAATTAGATCATACAGTATATTACAAAGTAGTGTACTTTAATTCAGAGCATGGAAAAGTTATTTTTGGGAACCTTTGTGTCCAGTGGCTGTGTTGGCTGGGGCCATCTGGGAGTTGTAGTACAAAAGCTAAATTTACTCAGCTCTACTAATTTGACTTTGGAACCATGAGGAGAACTGAAGGGATATGCCGTGTTCTTCAAGAAAGGTAACAAACTGTGGGAGCCCATTCCAACCTAGTTAGGTATCCACTTCTTCTTCCATGTCTACAGCCAGACGTAAAACTGGCAAAATAATGCCACCATTTGGTGGGTTCATTCTGCAGTTCCCTTCACCTGATCTAGTGTGAGAAAGGTTGCCATTACCAGGGTATGACCGACTGTGATTTGGAAATACCACAATCTTCAAGGAGGCTCTTTCTGTGTACCCCAGGTATCCACTTATACACAGACAGTCTTAAGGTTGTTTACAAATGCAACTGAAATACTGAATCACAACAAAAGAAATGTGGCTTCTTCTTCTTTCGTGTCTAAATATGAAACTGCCAAAATGAAGGAACCTTTAGGTGAGTTCATTCAGCAGTTCCTTTCACCTGACCTAGTGTGAGAAAGATTAGCTGGCAACACAGAACTGTCATAACCAGGGTAGAGCAAATTGTGGTTCAAAAATACCATAATCTTGGAGGAGCCTCTTTTTGTGTACCCTAGAAATGTGGCTTAAAATCTATTAGGTTAAAAGAGACGGTGAATTCATTTACAGATGGCAATTCAGGCAGGCTGGATCAGGCTAAAGAGGATTGTGAAGAGGTCTGGCAAGACTTTTGGTGCAATTGTCCCTTCTGTATATTCAGCCGCCATGCACCCTGGAGTGAGAGGGGGCTTTACTTCCTTCCATCATTAAGGAGGCAGCACTTAGCAGTGGATGCTCTTGTGTCCCTGCTTGGTAGTTCAAAGGTGGGGCTTATGGGCTTTTTAAAGCCTGCATCACTGGGCAGTAGATAAGTGTGATTGCTTTGCTTTATTTTATCCCTATTGTGGTAATGCTTCATGGCCTGCCTGCCTGGCTTTGTGCTATAAAGTGCTTAAGTGCAGGGGTGCCTAACCTTTTGGGGCACGGGCTGGTCACGTGGTTCATTAGGCCGGTCACATGGTTTAGCGGGCTGGTCACGTGGTTCCTCTCACCAGAAACAGAAGTAAAAAGTGCCTTGCAATCTGTTTTGCCACAGGATGAGATCTATTTTAAGCTGCCACTTTATCTGCTTAAACCAGGGGTGCCTAAACTATGGCCCACAAGCTGGATCTGGCCCCTGATGCCAATTCATCTGGCCCATACTGCCCTCATTGCTCCCAGAAGTGAAAGGAAAACAGATGAATTGGCATTGGGGGCCTTATCTGACCTGTGGGCCGTAGTTTGGGCACCCCTGACAGTGGGTCACCATTTGGGTCTGGATTGGAATTTTTTAAATCTAACTTCCTGATTGGCACTTGAATGGTTGCTAGGCAGTTTCTGCCATTCCCTCTCTATATCTATGGGGCATTATGGGCTAATGATGACCAAGTTAGTTAAATAGCTCACATTGAGCTGGTGGATAGAGCTGGGTTATGGTGGTAGCGGTGAATCCCTCAGGATGTCATTAGATGAAGTAGAAACTGTGTGCCTGGCACGATTTGGGTGAATCATTTGACATCATGAGCCAACACTGCAGTATGTCCAACATCCATTCACATGCATAGAGTTGGAAATTCCCATGGAGATCCATGCCCAACTCAGCTTGCCTGGGCAGTAGCTGGCAAGGCACTGCACTGCACAGGGTCTAGGGACTTGCCTGTCTGGGCTAGAGAGGGGACATCTAGGTATCATGCTCTGATACCAGGTATGCACTACCAGGCCCCTCCCCAGATCAAGGGTTTTCTTTAAATTTTAATAAATGCAGCCCAAGTTTAATTCCAAGCCAACCTATGTCTTCTCTCTTTATTTGATGAGTCAGTGAGTAAATCCATATGCAAATGGTATGTGGATTTTGCCACTTCACAATACAGTATTGGGAAACTTCCTTGGCTCCATGGAAGCACCAAAAAATAATAATACAAACTCTAGGTAGGACCACTGGCAGGGGCGGCTGGTTCACTCCAACAGAGACTTTGATTGCTATCTTTAGAAGTGAACCAGCTCATCTTTGCAGCAGACCAAATACGTCTCTAGTCAGTCTTTAAGTTTTGATTATACAGAAAGAAAATTATGAAGACCTAGTAAGCAAAACTCTTGCTTACATCTAGATTCAGGGATTCATAATGCATTTATGTGAAACACACAGATAAACAAAATTCTATACCATCCAACCCCAAATATTATCTCACTTTACAGGCTCTGTTTCTTACATCCTGCCAGCTTCTCAGTCCTTATGCTTTTAACCGCACTAACCAGAAACGAAAATCCCAAAGTAGATGAGCACTTCCTCGTCCCCATGGCAACAAACTGCAGTTGTTCATGTTTAAACACCACTTTGCTCTTCGTTTTTTTCCATGAAGCAAAGCAATAGTTTTGCAAACTTTTTTCAGCTACAATTACTTTGATGTACCTCTGAGTCTTCTAATTATATTATACAATAAGTTTTAAAATACCAAATTGTACCCTGTCTAAATGTGAAATGTGTTGGTACTGTACTTAAGAAAGAAAGGAGAAAATAATCCCCCAAGGAGAAAATAATCCCCCTTATTATTATTAACATGCAGCATTCCTCAAAGAGAAACAGCTCTGGAAGGAATGTTTGCATATACTTATTTCAAGTAACAGATGCAAAGCCAGGTTGCTATGAATGATTAGCCCTGTGTTATGTTAGCAAGGGCAAGAGAGAGTCCCCTGGTCCAACCTTTTCACCTCTGTTTTTGAAGACCATTTAGCACTGACTATTTGAAAAATTGAGTAGAATTTTCACTTCTACTTAAGAAAAGTGTCCGTCCTCCATCACATGTTATGGGTATGTCGTACATCCCAATATTGACTCAAACCTTTGCGTCATACAAATGCTTCTTTGTACTTATGTAGTCAAAACCACACTGAGCTGTTGCAAGAGGGACAGGTCAAAAAAGCTGAAGTAATCTGATGGTTCGCAGAAGTTCAAAAATCTTTAGTGAGAGAGGAAGTAAAAACAGCAACAAGACTCTAGTCTTATAATAACTCAGTGGCACATAACGTTGTTTGAGGGAGAAAGGTGATACAGATGTGGGAAGAGGCAAAAGAATGGAGTGGGTGGAACAGGAAAGCAGACTGAAGCTCTATATAGGCATTCTAGAAAATGTTAATTTGAAAAGATGAGCAGGAAGACAGTTCCATCCCAACTCCTTCCTGTCCCTGTTTCTATCTCAAGAAGGATAGTCTGAAGAAATAGCAATCTACTTCATGTAGTAAGAACCTTCCTCTCCGGACAAATCCCCTCCCTGTGAAGAGGACAACAGGCAAGGAGACAGAGTTAGAATTCCGTCCCTGCTCTTGCTTAAACATTAACCCTTCCTTGAATGCCTATTTAGTTCTAGACAAACAGGTGATAGATAATAGACAGAGAGTAGAAAGAGCTATTTCAGTTTGGATTGGCCATCTCTAGCTACCCTGGTGGCTCAATGTGTAAGGCGCTGGGTGTGAGACTGGAAGGATGGGGTTCGATTCCCCAAGAGCTGCACGAGGGGGCATATGAAAGGAGTCTCATTCGGGTGTCCCCTGCAAAAAAAATCCTTTCAACCCAGAGTAATCTCTGTCATGAAAACACACATCCTGGAATATTGTCCATATTGGATAGATCATACTGGTAAGTTATTTTTTAAATCTAAAAAATAGGAGGGATTCCCCCAAATGAGCCTTGAGCATGCTGCTGCTCCTGGGTTTCTGACTGGTTGTGAGGAAGAAAATGAGGGCCCAGACAGAGGAAATGCAATAGGAGTATCTGGGACCACATTCTGTGTACACTCAGTCATTATAATTTTCACCCTGCAATAATAGAGTCACAGGATACCAATTTATTAGGTCACTTTCCCTATGTATATGTCAATTGAGTTGTAACATGGGAAGAGCTTCCACTTGGGCATTCTCTGGGAAGTGAAGCATTACCAGACCATCCTTGAAATCCAGAGTGTCACAAGAATATACTACTCTATATGGAAGTTAAGTTGTGGTGCTATGCCATTGTTCTAGTGATGAACTAGAAACTGTGATCATTGCATGTAGTGATATGCATGAGACAGATACAGTTGTACGTCGTTTAATGAGCATAATGCGTTCCACAGGATTGCTCTTTAAGCGAGTTTGCTCTTTAAGCGAAACACCATTGTAAGTGACCAACTGTGATTTCTGGTGGGGGGGGGGGATTGCAAACCCCGATTTATTTGTTAAGCTTGTTTTTGGTTGGTTTTATTTGTTAAACTAAGTGAACATTCAGAGAAAAATCTGCTCTTTAAGCGAGTTACTCTTTAAGTGAGGCGTTCTTTATGCGAGGTTTGACTGTTGGTTTTCCTATATGAAGGGGATATAAGACATTGTTATCATATAGGAGTATCTTTTTAAAAAATGGCAGAACACTTAAAACAGGATGTTGGGGGGTGTCAAATTTGTGTAAAGGTTTTTGTCATGGAAATGAGTGAGCTGGCTTTGTGATTAATTTGTGGCAGATAAAGAAACAATGATGTGCTATATTTTGTTTCTCTAAAGTGTTGCTTTTTTGAAGATGCTTTTCTAGAGAAAAGACGAGGGAAACTGAAGTTTTTGCTTAATCATGACTTGAGCAACCATGTTTTTCCAAGCTAACTTGTCCTTTCAGTTCCTTCCTTTTTTGAAGAGCCGAAGTGGAAACAAAGCCCTAATCACTGCCAAGAGTGGGGCTTTCCAAACTGCTGCGGTAAAGGGCAGGGAAGATTCATGCATAGGTGGGGCAGCTTGTTGGTAATTCTCCATCTCACCTCCAGCTTTTCCTGACTCCCACCCACAGTGGTTTCCACCAGGCATCAGAAGAGTGAAGGCCATGAGAAAAGAACAAGGGCTTTGCTTCATAGTGGAAATTACTAGAATAGTAGAAAGATTCACAGAGCAAAATGAAGTCAAACCCTTGTAGTAAAAAATCAAAAGATATTACCCGACCTGAACTTTTTTTTTGGAAGGAAACAGATATAATGAAGCAAGGTGGGCTGATGCTCTTGGACACAGAGCATCAGCCTACTACTGCACAGTTATGGGTGATTTCTGTGTTATATTTTTCTTCTTCTTAAAAATGAATGTTTCAACTTCCACCTATTTAACCAACTTGGCCATAATTGGCCCATAATGCCCCATAGATCTAGAGTGAGAGCACAGAACCTGCCCAGCAACCATTCAAGTGCCTATCAGGAAGTTAGGCTAATTTATTATTTATTTATTTATTTAGATGTATATTGCCGCCCACTCAGGGCGGCTTACAGTCAAAACAACAACAGTACAATAAAAATTATAAAATGCAACCACATAAAACAACCAAACCAGAACACAAACTAACTCCCGTCAGGCCATTGTTGTGGGCCCAGAGGAGTGGGCAAGGTCCCCAGCCACTGCTAGGCCTTCGTATCTTCTTCCTCAGGCCGTTGTTGTGGGCCCAGAGGAGGGGGCAATGTTCTCAGCCACTGCTAGGCCTTGGCATCTTCTTCCTAGGGCCGTTGTTGTTTATTAGTTGCAGGGAAAATATAATTTCCCTTAGCAAAATTTCTTTTCCCTGTTTTTCTCAGTGCTGTGGCTAATATCTAACCAGCAATGCTATTCCATGGGTTTTGTTTCAGAGAGTACTGGATCCTGTGCAGAGAGGGTAAGAAAAAGAAGACAGGAAAGGATAAGGAGATGACTTCTGCTCGTGGGTTAAACATTTCCATGCTCATTAAAATCTGAAACATGCTTGGGGGCATTTCATGACTTCACATTGAATCACCAAAGTCTCATGGTCTCGGTGAGATTAATGATTAGGACAATTACAGAACGTTGTGCAATTTTTGACTCTCTTAGGAGCCATTATTAAACAATATTGGCTTTCAGTGGAGCAACATCACATGATTTCAGGAAAATAAGTTTGCCATGCCGTTGCCTGCCAGCTATGAAGGGCAGAGCAAAAGAGTGTATATTCTTGCGACATTCTGTAACAAGGACACCATTTTTAACTGGGTGGGGATGGAAAATAGCTCTGATTGCTCTCCATATTTGATATCTCCTGTTTCTTAAGCTTTGAGTCAGTAACTGTAACAATGATTAAAAGTTTTGAAAAAATAGCTGTAACAATAGTAACATGCTTATTTTTCTGTGAGTCAAAACATTGATTCAGGTTGTGAATAATGTCCACTTGCTTCTATTAGGTACATCGTGGGTATAAGGAAAGGCTTATTCTTGGTTTGTCTGCAGCAGTAGTGTTGGGAAAGCATAAGGAGCAGATTCATTGATCAGGCAACTTCCCTGTCATCCAATTGCCACCATCACATTTCATCACTGTGTATCTAAAGGAGTTGGTAACCATCAAGGGAGATGCACCTTTCCAGGCACAAATCTACTTGGGAGGGGAGAGACATATTTGTTTACACTGTGGAGAACTTAGGCAGCCTTCCCTACCTAGGCATGCCCCTGTAAGTTCCTAACCCACTGTTCACTCCCATCACCAAAGGAAATCACTTGCATGGGATAGGGCCGAATGCTTGTCTCAGCACAGATCTGCTCTTGTGTGTAAAATCATCCTTTTGTATTGCCACCTGAGCAATGACAGTATATCAGGCATACAAGTAACAACTATCATTGCATTATTCTCCAGAAGAGCAAAACAACATTCTACAAGGCAAGTCTAAAATTTTGGGTACCCCAAACAAAACATTGTTACTTTGAAATTGGATTTTTGGATCAACATGAAAGCTGGTACATAAATAGCAGATAGTCTGCTCTTGCTCTGGGCCAAGTGTTATAAAGTTTTGGCAAAGGGTTGTGATTTAAAATAAATAAAAATAAAACTGTTTTGCCCCATGCAGAAACAAGCAAACTTTTGTTTCCAGATTTAAAATAGCTCTTATAAATTGAAAGAGTCATATCTTGAAGGAGAATGGTTGGTTCTATCTGCCTTTTTTAAAAAATGGAATATTTGCCTCAGGGGCTGAAACATGGCTCCTAAAAAGTATATCAAAGGGTAAAACAGTAAGTGTCATAAACTGCAAGCTTTTTGTTGTGCAGTTGCAGAGTCGATTCTGACCCTTTGCAACCCTATGGACCATTGTCCTCTAGGCACCTCTGTCCTCCACAGTAGCATAGCATGAGGATGCAGCCCCCCCCCCCCGGTCAGCACTTTTCAGGAGGCAGCAAAATGTCCCCAGCGCTTTGGCCTCCCTCTGCCTGGGCTTAGGGGGCCGGACTTCCTGGGCAGAAGGTGGCCCTTTTGCTGTGCTGGTGGCCAGCCCGGCAGTGGTGATGGTGAGAGTGGCACTCCGATCATCTCCCACATCCTCCTGCTCCTCCGCCTCTTCTTCTTCCTCCTCCTCTTCCTCCTCCCACCATTGCTGCCACTGCCTTTGGAGCCAGAATGCTGCTCCCCACCATGTTTGGCGCAGGGAGCCCCAAGTCAGGTGCGTCCTTGCTGCCACTGCTGCACTCTACTGGGCACCCTGTCCTGGCCATGTCCCTGGTGCCGGAGGTGTAACGGGCACCCAGGCTTGGCCTCACCTCACTTGCCCACCCCTGACCACCCACTGAGCTTGCCGTCGGGGGCTCTCTCCACCCTGGGTCTGGGCCCCAGGGGCCTTGGCACGGGCAGCAAGGGGTTAACTGGGTCTCGGGGGGGACCTAGATGGAGCGAGTGGCAAATTTGGCCATCACCCCAGGTGGCTGAAACCTGTGCTATGCAGCTGGTCCTCCACCATCATCCTCAACCCAGCCAGCTCTGTGCCCATGCTCTCAACCCTTTAGAAGGTCAAACAGTAAAAATGAAGCTAGAGTACTTTGATTCTGGGAAGAGTGGAGGACAAAAGAAGAAGGCAGCAGCCAAATTTGAGATGGCTAGATGGTATTATAGATGCAACGGGCACAGAGCTGGGTGGGTTGAGGAGGATGGTAGAGGACAGAAGTGCCTGGCGAGCAAAGGTCCATGGGTTCGCAAAGGGTAGGAATCGACTGTGTGACTGAACAACAACAAAAAGGTTGGGCAAATGAGTACCCAGCATATTTATTTATTTATTTGTTCAGATATATATTGCCGCCCACTCGCCGAGGTGACTCAGGCTTACAGTCAAAACAGCAACAGTAGAGTAAAAATCATAAAATACAACCTCACAAAAAAACCAAAGCACAACACAGACTAACTTTCTTCTGGCCGTTGTTGTGGGCCCAAAGGGGGGCACGCGATGTTCTCAGCTGCCTGCCAGGCCATGGAATATTGGGGTAAAATTCTAATTACCTTGTGAACCACCTAGAGAGTGCAGTAAGCACTATGGAGCAGTATAGAAATGTAATTGTTTTGCTACTTAATGAAATGGTTAAGCAAAGATATAAATATAATTGTTATCACTACTTAATGAAATGGTGACGCAAATATGTGCAACACATACAATTGAGAAACAGACACACCCTTAACATCTCAGGTAAGCTAATCACCATGACTGCTCCACAGATTGCTGACTAGAAAGCTATGTTCCAATTTCCAAACCCTTGCCATGAATTAGGCAACCCAAGGAATAAAAGCTATGTCAGATAAAAATTTTTTACAAACATGTTGTGTTCATATTTTCCAAAATATATCCTCTGTGGTGTGTATTTTAAGTTAGGTACAGTACTATATATGTCTTTTTTTACTATGTTATTAGTTTTGTAATTTTATGTATTTTTTTTGTTATATTGATTGTGTTATCCACTTTTAAATGAGAAAAACTATGTGGTTATTTTCTGTAGTGTTATATTTGTATTTACATTTGAAAATTTAATTTTAAAAAAAAATCCTCTTGTGTGTAATATGAAATGGGTTGACTCAATAAAGGAAGCCGCAGCTGTCAGTTTGCAAAACCTGAACAGAACTTAGTGGAAAATACAATACTGTATTGCTTGCAGGGAGATGTGTAAGAAGAGAAAAAATTAACAAGAGCTGCTGTTGGTTTGCAAGATCTGAGCAGAGCTGTTTATGATATGACATGTTTATTTCTTTATTTATTTATTACTCACATTTCTACCGCCGCCCCCTTGCCAAGGCGACTCTGGGCAGCTTACACATAAAACAAATAAAAACTTTACAAAAACATTTAAAAAGCATTAAAAATTAGATTTGTTTAAAATTAATTTTAAAAAAAAAAGGCCCTCCCAATGCTGCATCACAAGATTTTTCAAAAGCTGACAGCCCAGGGAATACTTAAACAAGCTAGCAGAGAATCGCTATCTCCCCACCGGCCCGGCCCACCCGCTGCACAAGCCAGGTCTTAAGGCTCTTGCATTGTTCTCCTCACTGTCCAGGTGACTCTCAAAACTGTCCTCCAACACCACATTTCAAAGACATCTATTCTTCTGCACTCAGCTTTCCTTATGGTCCAGCTCTTGCAACCATACATTACCACGGGGAATACCATTGCTTTGACTATGTGCATTTTTGTTTGCAAGGTGATGTCTCTACTTTTAACTATGTTCCCCAGGTTTCTCATAGCTTGTCTCCCAAGCATTAGTCGCCTTTTTATTTTATGGCTGCAGTCTCCATCTGCAATGATCTTAGATCCTAAGAAGGTAAAGCCTGTCACTGCTTCTACTTCTTCCCCATCTATTTTCCAGGGACCGATAGGGCCTATTGCCATTATCTTGGGTTTCTTGATGTTGAATCTCAAGCCAGCTTTTGCACTCTCTTCTTTCAACCTAAGCAAGATGGAAAGATGAGTCAACCTTGACCCTGCTGGGATCAAACTCACAACAACAGCAGTTTTAGCTGCAGTTCAGTAGTTTAACCACTGCACCACAAATAGCTGTCAAAACCTTCTGACACCAGGGGATTATAGCCACATACAAGCTTTAATGGCCACCAACAAGGAAAAATAATCAGACTTTCTCCCAAAAGGCTGACAACTATTGCAAATGAGAAGGCAAGGAGGCTGAAAGTAAGAAAGGGAGGAACACATAGCAACCAAATGGGCCAAAACAGAGTGATCCAAGGCCAACATATGGTTGACTGGACTGCAACTACAGTACAGTCAAACCTCGCATAAAGAGCTCCTCGCTTAAAGAGTAACTCACTTAAAGAGCAGAATTTTCTCTGAATGTTTGCTTCGCTTAACAAATAAAAGCAACCAAAAACTTGCTTAACAAATAAATTGGGGTTCGCAATCCCCCCCCCCCACCAGAAGTCACAATTGGTCACTTACAATGGTGTTTCGCTTAAAGAACAAACTCACTTAAAGGGCAATCCTGGGGAACACATTATGCTCTTTAAATGAGGTACAACTGTAATTGCAAAAGCAATTTCCATGTGAACAGGAGGAGTGACCTCAACAAGCTTCACTATTGCAAATCAACCTAGGCTAGATCACTCCTGAGCACTGATATAGATGCACCCAATAGGCTCCGTTCCTAGACCTCTCTGGGAGATATTGGTTCCCATTAGGATGGGTTAGAATGCTCTAATATGAATGTATGGTAGTCAACATTTTTTGAGTGTTCCAGCAGGGGGCTACAGAGGCTGTCCTCATAGTATGTAAAATTTAAGAGGTCCTGTAACATTACCCAAGCAACATTGCTCTATCATTCTCTTTCTCTGATTCTCTCTCTCTCTGTGTCTCTCTTACTATAGGTTACTTACTGGATAGTTCAGTGGTTTAGGTTTGCTGCTGCAGATCTTGGGAGTTTATCATTTATTTATTTATTTTTCATACTTCTATACCACCGTCCTCGTCAGGACAACACCATTAAAAAAAAACCACACAGTACAATACAATCCCATCATCCCACGATCCCAACTATTAAAATTTAAATTTTCAAGATTTTTTTTTAAAAAAATTAAATCAGTTAATTATCATAATTAAAAGATTAAAAACTAAGTCCCAAAGATAAGATTAAAAAATTAAATTAAAAGACCCGGGGAGAGAGGGAGTTCCCCACTGGACCTTTTTGACAGAGTTGGACTCGATGATCCATAAGGTCACTTCCAGCTCTACAGTTCTATGATAATGATGATGATTAGGGATTTTTTTGCTGCACATGGTTGTTTTTTAAGTGAGGAAATTTGTCTGACTCTAGGGTGCAGTGCTCATCTCTGTTCAAAAGAAAATAAATTATAAATATTTTGGAAAAGGATCTGTCTACTACAGGGGTGCCCAAACTTTTGGGGCTGCGGGCCGGTCACGTGGTTAAGTGGGCTGGTCATTATGGCCCATGGGCCAGATCCAGCCCCAATGTCAATTCATCTGGCCCACGAAGCCCTTGTTGCTCCCAGAGGTGGAAGCAAAACGTGCCCTATGGGTGCATTTTACTTCCGCTTCCAGGAGCAATGAGGGCTTGTGGGCTGGATAAATTGGCATTGGGGGCCTGTTCTGGGCCCTGGGCCGTAGTTTGGGCATTCCTGGTCTACTACAACCTTATACTAGGTATACGAAGAACATTTCTTACATTGTTGTCTCAAGTAATACATGCATGAATTGTTAGGATAAGAGTTTGTCAAGTTGTTTAAGAATTGCAGTAAATTTACTCCCCCCCCCCCAAGAAGTGTGTGCCTGCATTTAGTTTAATTAGCAAAAGCTCTTCTATTTTACTCCTTACATTGGTTCCTTGTGTCGCCAAGAATAAGATTCATATAAATCTTGGTGTGTTGGGTATTTGTATCATATTTATTCAAATTAGCTGCAAGGGCTTGCCAGTTCAAGCAGACAGGATGTTCTAGTCTTTGTTGGGATAATTTAAACTCCCTTATGGAACTTTGCATATGAATGTAGATGGCAGTTGCAGAACCACTGTTTGAAAAATTGGGGCTCATGGGATAGGGGTGGGGTGTTGATAGAAAATTCTTGTTTCCTGTGATGGTAACATTTGGCAGCAGTCACTGGTTAAATGAAGTGAACATATATGCGAATAAGATGGTAGCGCTGAAAGGAATAACTCAAGGCCAGGCCTGACAAGGCAGGAAGCAGTAGGATTTCTAATTACTTCTGACACGTCTCTTTTTCCTTTC
The DNA here is from genome assembly GCA_030440675.1 of Furcifer pardalis. Classification (NCBI taxonomy): domain Eukaryota; kingdom Metazoa; phylum Chordata; class Lepidosauria; order Squamata; family Chamaeleonidae; genus Furcifer; species Furcifer pardalis. The sequence goes on along the minus strand of CP126894.1, from coordinate 70,535,489 downwards.
ATATATGGAGACATATTAAGAATGGGCAAAAACACTTGTAAGGATTTGGAAATGTTTGTGAGACTTGCTTGAAAAAAGCTATACAACTTTGATGAAGCTATAGGGTCATATTTATGGAGAAGCATTTATTTATGGAGATCTGAGTCTTGTCAACTAGCTTGAACTTGTCTAATGAGGACTGCATTTGCATCCTGGCAGTGGAAAAGGTCCCTCAAATTTCCCCAAACGGAACTGCAGACTAGGAAAAAATGATTCCTACCTATCAAGCAGATGGGTGGATCAGGGGCATAGCAAACTACCACCCATCTCTTTCTATCCATTGTCTTTCCGTGCTGGAAATGGAAATGAAAATTAATGGGTTGAAGGATGGAATGATCTGTTCTTTTCCTCTCCAGTTTCTGCCTTTGCTTGTGTGGTTTTCTTAGTTCCAGTCACAAGCAGGTCATATGTTAAATATAACACTATGAATATTTTCCTCCTTGTATATGTCCTCTTGAGTTACATTTTCTGTTTGATATTGGAAACAGAAAATGTGGCTCTTCAAATATTCTGTGATCCCTTACTCTTCATTGTTGAAGGAAGTTAAAGTCCAACAATTAGGCAGAAAAAGTTCAAAAAAATATAATATGGAATTCAATCATGTGTAATAACATTTGGCCATGTCAATTTATTTATTTATTTCTGAGGAGGGGGATGAAAATGGGCAACTTCCTTTCCCTCCCATAGAAGATCAAACTGATAGTGGTCATTAGAAGAGAAAAATTATTAATCACAGTTAAAGCTAATTGTCACATAGTAGGATTTTTTTTAAATTTCCGTAGTTTGTGAAGTAGCTTGCTTTGTTTTATGACTGGCATCAGGAAATAAGCAGAACAATGATTGCTCAGCCAAAAAGGCTTGCCCAGATCACATCACTGGAGTGCTTAACAGATTTTAGCTTCTAATGTCAGGATAAATGTAACTTACAGTTTGGCCAAATGAGTGGTTTATGCTATGTGGAGCTTTTCAGAGGCTTTTGATCTCATGGAGATTCTGCTGACAGAGATCAAGGCAAGGAGATGATCCTAACTGATTTGCTAATTTTGTGTGAACCAGTGTAATTAACAGCCTGTCATAATTATAACTATGCTCATTATAGAAGTGGTGTGGATTATATAGAAGGCAACTATTAAGAAAAAATTAAGTTCACTATGAGAACAAACTCAGAAGATTTTATTAAGAACAGGAACAGATGGTTTCCAGTTGTCAAGACTATTTTGCACAACACAGCAGATATAGAAAGAGGTTCCAGAAAAACACACTCCTCCTAAGTCAAATATCATTGTTAAGGAGTGGATTCAGTGATCTCACAAAAACTGTTATTTATTTATTTATTTATTTATTTATTGCTCACATTTCTACCACTGCCCCCTCACCAAGGCGACTCTGGGCAGCTTACACATAAAACAAATAAAGACTTTACAAAAACATTTTAAAAGCATTAAAATTAGATATGTTTAAAATTTTAAAAAATCATTTAAAAAAAATGCCCTGCAATCCCGCATCACAAGATTTTTCAAAAGCTGACAGCCCATGCAATACTTAAACAAGCCAGCCCAGGATGGCTATCTCCACAGCCGCCACCACCACCACCACCCCACACACACACCTGCTACACAAGCCAGGTCTTAAGGTTCCTGTGAAAAGATAAAAGCTCTGCCTGGAGACGAAGTTCAGTTGGCAGGAGGTTCCACAGGGCCAGAGCAGACACAGAGAAGGCCCTACTTCTCATGCTAGAGAGGTGAGCTTCTCTGCAGATGGACTATCAGAGAGCCCTTGCGCTCTGCTCTAGTGGGATGGGCAGATATCCTTGGGGTCTCTTAAGTACCCTGGTCCACTACCATGTAGGGCTTTAAAGATAATCACCAGCACCTTGAATTGCACTGGGAGGCACACTGGCAACCAATGCAGCTCCCAAAACAGTAGTGAGGCACGGGCACCAGGCATAACGCCTGCACCCAATCACCACCTGAGCAGCCACATTTTAGACCAGTTGCAGCCTCCAAATGGTGATCAAGGGCAGCTATATTAAGACTTTAATATAGCCTTTCATCCAAATGGTTTTTTTAAAAAACAAACAACAACAACCTGCAGCCAGTTGACTCATTATATCATATTTTCTTTGTTTTTCTTCCAATGAACAGGTTTGAATATAAGCTGCAGATACGCAGGTGTTTTCCATGTGGAGAAAAATCACCGCTACAGTCTCACAAGAGAAGAAGCTGTTGAACTTTGCAAGGCCCTCAACAGTACTATCCCAACATGGGAGCAGATGCAGAAAGCTTTTGACCTTGGATTTGAAACCTGCAGGTAGGAAGTCTCTAGGAAACATAGGCTCAAGGTGGCTCTCCATTCTGTTCAATTTCTTTTGGTTCTGGATTTGTTGTAAGCAGTGTTCCTTGCACTCTGGTGTCTAGTCATGCCTGCCACATGTCCATGGAAACATTTGCAAACAGAGACAGTGCTGGCTCTTTGGTTATAATCTGAGATGAGCACTGAACCCTAGAGTAGGATACAACTGGCTTTCGAGCAAGGGCGACCTTTACCTTTACTAAAATTACATACAGTTTTTCAAAATTCCTCTCAACTTTGATATGAGGATGAAATGAGGAAGGAAAAAAATTAACCTCATGGTAAGATAGGTAAGTTTTCAATGTAGCAAATAATTATAATTGGTACAGTATATCAAAAATACTCCCATATACTTTGAACAAAAAGTCTGCTTTAATTTCCAAGCGGTTGCACTCAACATGTGCAGAGTTTTCCAATATGAGGCTCACTTTTATTTTTTTTATTTTTACTCTGCACATATTTCTTTTTGTTTTCCCCTCCTGATTTTAATCTTCTGGTTTTCATGTCACTTGCTTTTTTACTTTTACCGCCTTCTGTTATTTTGCATCTATTCAATTAAAGTGAATGGAAATCGTTTCTAGAAACCCCATTAAAATTGTGGTGTGATATATCTCATTACGAGAGCAGGAGAAGCCACTGAAACATTTGGAGGGCAAACATCTCCCTGCTCAATCCAGGGGCTGCCTCAGGTATTACTTTGTTCTGATCCATTGCCAGCCCACAGTCTCAACAGCATGTGTTCAAAGCACTTGTTCCCAATGGTTATTTCAATTGTTTTAAGAACAAGCCTTGTGAAATAGATCAGTATAATTATCTCCATTGCTTCAGGCAGGGAGGCTGCTGGAATAGTGGCTTGCCTCAAGGCCACATAAAGAGGTCAGAGCTTTTTTAAAAAATTGAACCAGATTCACAACCCATACTGCTAAGCATCCTATTAGTCATCAGTACTCATCAGCGGGACTCCAGATAAGGTCTATCAATATTTGTCAGGCCTCCAGCCTGCCTGTCTAGTTACATGAGCCACAAGGTCAAACAAGTTTGTGGTCTAGCAAGCATTGTTTACCTGCCTTAGGTGGCTACATAACCCCCAGGCAATAAGTGCCAAAGTTAGCTAACATATTAAATGAGCTGTGCATGACATTCCATAGAAGTGTGGGGGATGATGATGTAATCTGTCCAGTGATCTACTGAACAAGAAAAACAAATTGATTAAAAGCCAACTTGGTATTCAATAGTACTGTAAACTAATATTTATTTATTTATTTTATTTAAATTTCTATACCGCCCTCCTCGCCGAAGGTGAGCCAGGGCGGTTTAACACATCCTAAAACACATAAAAAGGCTAAAATTCTAAAAGCTCTCAAAAACCCACAGTTAAAACCAATTAAAACTACAACTAAAATGTTATATGATTTAAAACTTAAAAACTTAAGGGGCAGGGGAGGAGGTCAAACCAGCCAGCAGGCTGAGGTTGTTGTGCCTCCAGTATCCCAGACCTGCCTTGCCAGCCAGGTTTTTACACCCTTCCAAAAGGGCAGCAGCTCTGTCTGGAGGCGCAGCTCAGTTGGCAGGAGGTTCCACAGGGCCGGAGCAGACACAGAGAAGGCCCTCCTTCGAGTGCTAGAGAGATGTGCCTCTCTAGCTGATGGTACAACCAGAGTGCCTCTCCGATCTGCTCTAGTGGGACGGGCAGATGTCCTTGGGACGATGCGGTCTCTTAGGTATCCTGGCCCACTACCATATAGGGCTTTAAAGGTAATAACCAGCACCTTGAATTGCACCCAGAGGCACACTGGCAGCCAGTGCAGCTCCCAAAGCAATGGTGAGGCACGAGCATAAAGGCCTGTCTGAAATTTCTTATCTTTGAATCTTTAAACAATGTGGATTTTTTCTTTTCCGTGAAGTAGGAATAAATGCATATCAGTTGATATGGAAAGTAATTGGAGTAATGTGTATGGAGTAATTGGATTGGCTTGTTACTGCTGGTACAATTATATAAAAAAACTAAGTGTACAGAATAAATGTCAAGTTTAGTTATTCTTAATTTCATAGACTGCAGAAGGCATTCCCAAAAGGTCTCCTATCCATCTATTTGCCCTAACTCAGATTTTTATTCCTTTTTATAAATTAATATGCAAGAACGGGTTTGGAACAGAATTGACACATTTGATTAGGCTGGTGAGAGTATAATTAATCCCTTTCTCTGCATGACTATCTTTTCAGCCTCCACCCCTCTTTTTATAAAGGGTTGAAGAACCTGCTTAGCGGGGCAGGTTATGATACAGAGAAAGTGGAATTGAGACTGTGCCCCCATCTTCTAGTCCCCTGAGTTTAAATGGCCCTACTTATTCCTTCTCTCATAAACTTCTAATCCAGGGGTGCCCAGACTACGGCCTGAGGGCCAGATCTGGCTCCCGACGCCAAGTAAAATATGCCCATATGGGTGCATTTTACTTGCACTCCCAGGAGCAACAAGGGTGGCATGGACTGGATGAATTGGTGTTGGGGGCTGGATCTGGCCCCTAGGCCATAATTTGGGCAGCCCTGGTTTAAACAGATAAAATGGCATCTTAAAATCTATTTCATCCTGTTGCAAAACAGATTGCAAGGTGCATTTTATTTCCGGTGGAGGAACCATTTGACCAGCCCACTGAACCATGTGACCAGCCCGTGGCCCAAAAAGTTTGGGCACTCCTAATCTAAAGGAAATAAGATAACCCACCAAAGGGTAGGGATATGTGTGCTCTAGGCTTTATGTTTTAGGATTGGTTAACAAGAAATGGAATATTTTATTTAAAAGGCTAGAGTACAACAATAAAGGATACTGAGTTAGCTGACTGACAGCATTCATTTCTTTTGTTACACTTGTGTGTTCTTTAACCTTTCCCTGAATGTTTCTTCTATATTACCTCACACTATACTTTCTCTTTCAAAACAGCTAAACATTCTTTTCCTAATTCCATTTTCTATCCTTTCTAACCTCGCTCTCCAAACTTATTTTCATTCTAAATGTCTGACCCTACCTTAAACCTACTTTGCAGCATTCTGAAAGCTGTGGTTGACTAAGCCAGTGTTTCCCAAATGCTGGTTTTTGGACTTCAATTCCCAGAAGCCTAAGTCATTTCCCCAAAGCACTGATCAGCCAATGTACTGATTTAGGCTTATGGGAATTGAAGTCCACTAGTGGGCTGTGTACCCCTTGTTGGGAACCCCTGGGCTAAGCCAATGAACATGTTAAAATTAACACGCTTTGCCTTTAGTTTGTAGCAATAGCCATAACAATTACTTATATACTTACTTATATACTGTGTGAGTTGCGCTTAGTGCACTCTCTTAGAGGTTTACAGGTAATTAGCATTTTGTATGCATTAATTATCTCTGGTCCTGACTATTAAATGATGCTCTTCATAAAGCTTCCTTTGAATAAAACTTGGAAACTTCATCTGGTTCAGAATTTGGTGTTTGGGGTCCTTATTGAACTGAGACCAGGTATGGGAACCCTTTGGATTCTCAGATTTTCTGGATTTTGACTCCCAAGAAGTCCCCAACAGGAAGGCCTATGGCAAAAGAGCATGGGGCTTGTCACTCAAAATATCTGGATGGCCAGAAATTCTCCATGCTAGTCTAAAAAAAAATGAATATTAAATAAATATGTGATTAATCTCACTTCAACTGAATAAGCCATTCAATTCAATTAGCCATGCAATAGCTATTGCATTTCATGGTCCAGTTCAAATCCCAGGTTACTTGAGGTCAGATAATTGAAGGACCACATTCATCTATGATATAGCAACCTCATGTTTCAAGATTGGTTTTGCTTTGGAGGTGCTGCTTATTTGTCTATCATTAAAATCAGCCAAAATAATTAAATAAACAATATTCCATGATTTTACATATCATGTCTCAGTCGAACAACTCAGTCCAACAAACATCTCAAACACCATGTTCTGTACTGGATGAAGCTTCCAAGTCATTGAGTTCAGTGAAACATACTTTTAAGACAACGTTCACAGGATTGCAGCTGAAGTAATATATCTAATGTACAGACAGAATAAAAATGAATATGGATGAATACATGAACGAATGAAAAACTGTTAATCATATCTTTTTAACACATCATAAAAAAGAATATTTGTTTTAGCATCGGCATAATGTATGTAGACTTAATAGGAAACACTTATGTGTTAGCTAAAGTAGTCTTATGTTCTACCCATGACCAATATTTAATTTTGTAAAGTCACAGTGTGATGTGAATCAGGTGAATGTGAATCATAAAAATGATTATAACTGTCTGAACTTCATTTAAGAGTGAACCACAGTCCTCACAGTGGTTATATCTGATCAATAGCAGATCCTTAAGAGGTGAGCAGGGACCCTTGTTGCCATTTAATCAACTTTCTCAGTATAGGAGAGATAGAGAAAACTAGTAAATAAATATGAAGGCACTAGATCTTTGACATAAGAGTGTAAAGCAGCCATAACTTGTTGCATATCTTTATTTAGCACATTGAAACCTTGATTTATGAAGTCCCATTTTATGTTGAAAAATCCCCATGCTCAATGCAGAATAACAAGACCTTGCTGCCACCGCCCCGCCCCCCCCCCCCTGTGCCCACCCCAGCATATTGTAATGTAATGTAATGTAATGTATTGTCTGTAAACTGCCCTGAGTCGCTACAGCGAGTGGCCGGCAATATAAATTTGAACTAAAAAATAATAAATAAACAAGGGGACCATTAAATATTTTAGCTAACATCCTGTGGGTAATTTATTGCTACATTTTGACTTTTTTATTACAGCTTTGCAATTTTTAGAGGGTAGGTGTTTTTTGTCATTCTAGCACATGTACTCAATCCCTGCCTCTCCATCAGAACTAATTTCTGCCATTCTTGTAAGTACTGGAATAGTACTATCAGTTGTTGTGTTGATGTGTTTGGAAAAAGTAATGAGTGTGGATTCATAGAACTGTTCTTGTCCGGTGAGTTCCTTCCTCCATCTTCTAATTAGGTTTGGTTCTTGTATGCCCTCAAAAATGTTTGTTCTTGCCCTAAAACTCTTCCTTGGTCTGAGCTGGTGGGCTTGAGCTTATATCCATTCAGAGGATGTCAAGGGTCATTTTCTTACTTAGTTCTCTTGGTGTCAGCTGCTACTTTTCTCCTTATCTTAGGTAGAGTGATACCAGCAAAAGGGTATATTTTCTCAACTGGTGTAGGTTTGAGGCATCCTGTCACTATACACATTTCTTCATTAATAGCAATGTTAACTTGTTTTGTATGTGTGGATGCACTTCATACAGGAGCATCATACTCTGCTGTGGAGATGCTTAGGGCCAAAGGTGATGTATGCAGAGTGGATTGTTGAAGTTCCCCATTTATAGTTTGTGAATTTCCTGATGATCTTGTTTCTTGTACTAACTTTGGCTTTGGTATTCTGGAGGTGCTGCTTAAAAGAGAGTGTTTTGTCAAGCATCATAGCAAGATATTTTGGTGCTGAACAATGCTGTAATTGGTTCCCTTGCCACGTAATATCCAACTCAACCCTTGTCTCCTGGTTTTGAAGGTTGAAAGCATACATTTGAGTCTTGCTTCAATTAGTCTTCAAATGGTTGATGTCGTAATACTGTCCTAATTTTTCAAGTGCTTCAGAAAATTTCCCAGCTACCTCATGAAAGCTTGATCCTTGTACAGCCATTGCTGTGTCATCCACAAAGATGAACAATTTTTATTGTCAGGAACTGGTTGATCATTTGTATATAAATTATACAGTGTTGGAGACAATACACTTCCTTGGGGCAGTTCGTTCTTCTGCAAATTCTATCTGCTATTCTTTCCATTTCTGTCATCACATAGTTTCTCCAGTTCTGAAGGAAGCTTCCAGTAACCTTGGTAAGCTTATCTCTGATAAGATTATTTATTTAATCGAGCAGAATCCTATGGCTGACAGTATCGTATGCTGCAGTTAGGTCAATGAAAGCCTCTCCTGTAATTAGCTTTCTTTTGTAGCCATCCTCAGTGTGTTCCATAATGTTAAAGATTTGACTACAACATGATCTGCCCGGCCTGAAGCCTGTATACTCTTTCCTGATCTTTCCATCAATAAATTTGGAAATATGATTTTAAATCATTTGTTCCAGTGCCTTATAAAGGTGGCAAATGAGTGACACTAATTGGTAGCTTTTCAGGTCATCTGAGTCTTTGCTGAGTTTGAACAAACCAACAACTCTAGCTTGTTTCCACAATTTAGGAACCTCAAATTCATCTGTGCAGTTGTTCGTTAATTGCAGGAGCTACTCCAAACTGCGAGGACCAAATTGCTTTATCTGCTCTGTTCTTATGTCATTGATATCTGCTGCTCCAATTCAGATGCCGCAAAGGGGCTATTAAGTAAACCCCCTTCTTGCTTCTCTGGTTGGATGGCTTTTTACCCACACTTTTTGGCTTTGTGTTTTTCCATTATTTAGCAACTGACTAGCTATTTGGTCTGCTGTATACTATATTGCAATGTACTCCGGTATAGTTTTTCTGTGGCTGTGTTAAATCTCCACCTAAATTTTTAAGGAGTTTCTAAGTTCATCTACTGTTTTGCTTCATGTCCAGGTTCTCAACTAATTTGTACCATCATGATTTCCAATTTTCAGCTAGGGCCTGGATCAGTTCTTTCCCAGCTTCAACTGTACCTTTCTGAAAAGGGTTCTAGTTGTAGAGTGTCTGATACCTATCCAGCAGTGGTTGGATGTACTCCGTGCGGCATCATCTCAGAATATCTTTCCTTGACACTACTTTCACAAGATGGACAAGTTTATGATATTTATCTGGGTACGGGGGCATCTTCTCCATACTTTTATCTAGTTGCTCTAAAAAAAATCACCCATTTAGCCTTCTTAAAGTTAAAACGTCTGTGAAAAGGCACCTTCTGGGGTTTCACTGCAGCACTTACTATGTGGACGATGATCTGTGTTGAGAGTGCAGGATCAGATCATCAACAACTTTCATACACTGTACTGCTATCTTCTTGCTAACAAAGCTGTTGTTTGGATTATTAGCCCCTCCTCCATCTACCACTGTTAAAGGACTTTCACTAATAATAAAATAATAATAATAATAATAATAATAATAATAATAATAATAATAATAATAATAATAATAATAATAATAATAATAATAATAATAATAATAATAATAATAATAATAATAATAATAATTTCATGTCTGAAATTCTGGGTTGACAGGATTTTTGCTGGAGAAATTCTGCTCAAGGGATGCCACAATGAGGCTCCTTTCATGTCCCCAAGATCTTTTCCCCACCAAAGTCATTCCTATTTATCTCCTTGCAGTTTCTTGCTTTCAAACTGCTAGGTTGGCAGGAGCTGGGACAGAGACAGGAGCTCAAACCATCATGTAGTACCTGGGTCTCGAACTGTTAACTTGCTGGGCCTTCTAGCTAACAAGGCGAGCTTCTTAACCACTGAGCCACTGCTGCAGGGCTACAATGATGAGCTATGAGGAGGAAAAGAATAGTTACACTTTCCCTGTCTCCATAGGATAACTGCAATTTTTGCAGCATACCAGCATACCAGATGTTGAGACTGTTAGCTGCTTTTGACAGCTGAAAGGCTTCCATACATGGTATTCCCACTGTCCATGGGCCCTGGGAAAGGTGTTTGAGATCTTCACAAAAAAAGTAGAATTCCTGATGAGAGTTCCAAAAAGAAGAACTCTGGGTGGGATTTGGTCACTACAGTTTCCACAACATATGGGTGTTGGAGGCAGGAGCAATCTCAAGAGCTTCAACAAGTGGGTCAGGTGAGCTGTCTTGATATACGTTTGTTTCAAAAACCTTATTAGAATTTCTATACATTAGTTCTGAGTTGATAGCATATAACATCAGACTTACATTATGGTTAAAATACTTATAGTACTATTTACCTAGAATACAAATAAAACTATCCATAGTTGAAGGTTATGGTTTCCTCATGGTTAATTTGTGGTAATAAATTGTTCTGTGTGCAACACTTAGATTTGCTAATATGTTATTGTATTTTTATCTTTCTCTTAGATATGGATATATAGAAGACAAAGTTGTAGTTCCCCGACATACTCCTTATCATCTCTGTGCAGCAAACAATACTGGCATTTATATACTTTCTTCAAATATATCTGACCGATATGATACGTATTGTTTTAACTTATCAGGTATGTTTTGTATGGTTCATGTGCTTGTCCATGGGACTATTTCATAGCCACACAAAGAGTGCCTTATTTGATTTGCTGGGAAGGGCTTCCATGTTTTACTTTATGAAATAATATATGGGAGGAGCCAGTGGTGGGCAGCAAAATTTTTTACTACCACACTGTGGGCAGAGTCGACATCATGGGCGGAGCCAACATGATGTCATGGGTGGAGCCAACATCATGATGTCATGGGTGGAGCCACTAATGTTGGCGGAGCCAATGTAAAAAAACCCATAAAATAAGTACACATAAAAATACACATTAAATAGACATAAAACACATAAAAATACAAATTAAATACACATAAAACACATAAAATACACATTAAAAATAAATACACATTAAATACACATTGAATAGACATAAAACACATAAAAATACAAATTAAATACACATAAAACACATAAAATACACATTTAAAATAAATACACATTAAATACACATTAAAATACACACAGACACACCACATCCAAAGGTGATTCACTTACCCTGGCGTGCATGTGCAGTGGTGAAACCAGCAAAAAGGTAAGCCCCTGAGGTGGTTCCCCCCAAAAGCCGCTACCAGTTCTCCGGGACACTGGGAAAAGTTACTACCAGTTCTGGTGACTGGTGCAAACCTGTTGCTGCCCATCACTGGGAGGAGCACACCATGGACTACAAGGCAGTTTATCAGAGGCCTTTGAAATTTGTCAGTTGCCAACTTTGTGGCCCTTATTTATATAATCATCATGGCAAATGAGGCTATCTTTTTGTAAAATGGAAAGTTTCTTAAATAACGAATTTCATGAGCTCCTAGAATGGTTAGGAAGTAGATGCTGCTTCCAGGGGACAGAAAAAATGTGATGTTCACCCTAAAACAAAATTTAGCCTTCATTTGTTGTCGGGTTTTTGAAGATTTAGGTACTTCAGTTTCTACGAATATATGTGTGCTCACACTTAATATGAATTAGTAGCCTATACTATGAGTGTACACAAGTGAAATTTGGGGGAGTTTCAATTGTCTATGGGAACACTTAGTTCTTTTGCAAATCTTTGAAATCTTTTGCAAAGGCAAATTTTCTTTCAGCTTCAAGTTCTGTATATTTTTTTTACAATAAGTAACTAAATAATATTTTTCTTTTCTTCCACATTTTAGAAGCAAGAGACCAAGTATGTGATCCAGTGACAAAGTTATATTCTACCTGGCCGAATAATGAAAGTACAATAGGTAATAAGTGGATATCATACACTTTGAATATTCTTTATAGACTGCATAGAGATTTTCTTAGAATTCTAACAACAATTCCTGAACTTTAAAAAAAAAGTGATTTTCAAACCTATTATCTCATTTCCCACTTTTAGTATTTGACTCCTAGATTTTATGCTTGGCATTTGATCTGCCCTTATATAATAGGAATGTTGGTAAACAAGTACAGTATTTTACTTGTTTGTTTGTTCATTAATTTGTTCATTTATTTAATAGCCTGATGGATTGCATCTCAAAGCACTACTCACAGTGGTGAACAATAAAAAGTAGCCATTATAGAAAACATTATCAAACAAGTACAATATTATAATAATATTAAAGCATGAGTCAGTAATAAAAAATAAAGGAACTTGTGGCAACAATAGCATCTACTGGACTCAAACAATAAACACCAATTTAAGACCCCACAGAAACCAAGCAATACCAAGGGAGAAACTGATGTATTTTTACCATCCTCTTAAAGACTTAAAGGCCTGATGGTTAACTAATCTCATATGGGAGACCTTTCCTATAAGGCCCCTTTCTGGGTATTGCTTCTCTGGGGGTGGCTACTTTCAACTATACAATCTGAAAGGATCTTGTCAGTTGGGAGATACTCCTCTTGAAGAGTTGCTCCACCATGTAACAAGGTCACAAACTGTAAAGGGCCTTGTATTTTAACACCAGCACTTTGAACCTGGCACGAACAACAATGGCAACAGTGCAGGTTTGCCAGAACTAGGGATATATGATCATACTTACATGCGCCTATGATCAGCCTGGAGACTGTATTCTAGATGCCTGCAGTTTCCATACCAGCTTCATGAGTAGCCCCATGTAGAAAGAACCACAGTAATTAATCTTGGATATAACCAATGCATGGACCAAGGGTCAAATTGCAGCTAATATGGACCAAGGGATCCCCCATCCAGAAATGGGGAGAGCTGGGCAATCCAGTGCAACTGATGGAAGGCAGCCTTGACCACAGCCAGTATCTGTGGCTCCACTGTAAGATATGTGTCAGAGAGGAAACCCAGACTACTGGGTCACTGAAGAATATACTGAAGAAGATATTTCTATTCTTGTGGGCATTCCAGAGAAGGATATTGGGGGTGGTGGTGGTGTTTGTTTCTTAGATTGATGCTTACTGCTACTTCTTCACATAACACTAGAACAAGAACACAGAAATGTTGGCCCTTCAGATGGACTCTAACTTATAGTTTGCTCATGTTTCTGGGAGTTTCCACTGAAAAAAAATACCTCCCCCCCCCCCAGATTTCTTCCTCTCTGAACTGAAGCACACTTTAAACTTAAGTGGTCTTATGCATCTTTGTCTGTAGTTAGGTTACCCTTCAATAATGTGGTACCTTACTTGACTCAGTGCATTCAGCCTGCATACTATATAAAAGCCTTTACTTTCTCTTTTCAATAGAAATTTTTAATGCTGATGGATCCCGCTATATCGAAGGAGAGAAATATACAGACCGGCCACCCGTTACTGAAGATGAAATCAGTGCAGGCAGTGGTTCTGCAAATGACAGAGCAACAACAGAGCCCAATTTCATTAGTCATGGTGTCTCAAAGTATCCAAATTCTGCAGGTATAACTAGAATTTAACAGAATAATATTGTGATAGGGTAGCAGCTATAAGTAGGGATAATTCTTTTCTATGTTAACATTCTGGACAGAATCATGTTATGTGTGTAGCATTAAGTCTAAAGATGTAAACTACTGAGGCAAAGTGTTACTGCCTAAGCTGTTGAGGTGTGAATTTCTCATCACACAAAAATAGTAAGTTAAGGAAAAAGAACAATGTTGTAAGATAGAGGCTTATGCAAACAGCATCTAAGGAAGAAGGTTGCTTATGGACTGGGGTGAGAGGTGCCTTAGCTCTCTGTCTCAGTTGAAAGACCATTCATGAAATGCTAAATGTTAAAAATTACAGCAACTAATCTCTACAGAAGCTACAGAAGAATTACCATTTCTTATTTTACAATCATTGGTTGAAACCTGTTGCTTAGTGTTGTAAGTCACAACTAAAGTAGTCTCCCCAATCAGTGTGGATTTGGTGAGTCAACTCTTCTATAAGTTGAATTGATTCAATGAGCCTACACTACTCATGACTTACTATGCTAAGCAACAGATTTCAGCCGTAATTTAAATAAGTTACTGCAAAAATTACTTCAAAGTTCTACTTAAGATATATCACAGTTTAGAGTGTACTTTTGTAAAATGGAAACAAATGCTTCTACTCTACTTATGAGAATAAGGAGGAGCACCAAAGTTGACTCCACCACAATAATGTAGCCAAAGCATAATAATAAGACCACTATGTGAAATCCTATTGCTGTGTTATGTAGGATGGCAAACAGTATAACATTCTCTTGCTTCTAGCTCACAGTTATCATAACCCTTATGGGATTCTGGAGAGTGCACCAATCTAGCAAGTTTGTGCCACTCAAGAATCCCACTGATGACTTGTTACTGAATGATTCCATATGTATTACAAAGCAACAGAATTTCAAAGACAATGTAGTTGCTCATTGTGTTTTCCACCAGTGCTATAAGAGCCTTGAAATAGTAATTACAAATAAGTTATTTTAAGTGTAACATTCAAAACTCTGTTTTTCACCATGATTTACTGAAATGAGCTCCCTTCCTACATGTCTTGAAATTGGCTTGAAATAAGACTAACCGTAGTCTGGATTTGGTGATAAACACTGGACTTCTTTGTTAAGAGGAGAGATAAGATATAAGGATAGTGAAAACCTAAAACTCATCCAGCCTTACTCATACAATGGTGTGGCCAAAATACATTCTCATAGCCTCCCTGAAGGGAGAGATAGCACATCGGAAGAGCTAAGAACATCTGATTGAAATAGGAAACACTTTCCACACCTCCCACGGGTTGTACATTAGTTTGCTTAGTTTTGTCCCTGGTTATCAAGAGATAAATACAGGCTTTGCTTGCAAGTATTGTATAAATTTGAATAATAATAATGATATCTTTGAAACTTGAAGGGATTTTAGCTTCTAATGAAAGGTTACCTGCAGCTTATAGTTTGACGTGGAAACCTAAGATGGAGGCTGATTTGTGGGGAAAGAATAAAAGTGATTTGAAGGGGGAAATTACATTGTATAAAGAATTAGTCATCAAAACAATGTGTTTCATGATTCAATAAGTCAAAAGGTTTCAATTCATTAATTTATGGTTACACAGATGGTGTTACTACACCACATCTCATTGAGGATGATGAAGATTCAAAACATCATGGAGGTCATTTTGAAGACCAACACCCCAAAAGTACTAGTAAGTGTGGTAAATTGTACTAGCTGCATTTAATGGAGGCTTTACTAAAGTGCTTTTAAAATCAGATGGTAAACTTACAGCTCCTGTGGCCATGAGTCCTATACCTAATGTTCAAATTACCTCCAAGCATCATGGGTTTCTGGAACGACTGCATACAGAGTGAAGTCACTTTGTGGTAGATGTTAGATGGGGTAAGATTCAGGTCATGTAATTGCTCTGTTTTGTAATTTCTATGTATGATGTGCTGTAGTGATGAGCTCATGAACATGTTTTTCTTTTGATCTAGCAGAGACTTTATGGTAGATTATTTGTCAGGCATGGGGTATTTTTCTCAAAAAGGGGAGTGGTTGAGTTAATGTGTTGGGCATCCACATTGATTAGACTTGATGTTCTGTAGAAGGTAGTGGTTGGCTGAGATTGACTCCATGAAGCAATCCTGTCTGTGCTTAACCAATTTATGTTGAAAGGTATGATTAACTGGCTATTATATTCATATCTCCAATGTGTGTTCTGACAAATGTCCAGGCGTCAGCATGTCCTTTTGTAAAGTAATCATGTGGAAAGGAGTAATCAAGTTTTTCCCCCAAAGAGCTTTGTTCAGTTTGTGAAAGAGATTTTCCGCTTTGATTCTTTCAGTATAACTGCATGGATTCAGTATATTCCAGTAAGACTAATTACTAAAGTTATATTATATATCCAGTTTTTTTAGTGTACTGGGACAACAGCAGACTGGTTTGACAGAATGGCAGAATGCTATTTGATAATCTTTTCTTTCTTTCATGGATGATAAATAAAAATTAGTGAACATGTTCTATAACACCCACACCCACATGCATACATAAGAGATGTATGCATGTTCATGACAAATATTGTGCAAGAAACAACAAATCTCTGTCTAAGAGTTTGAGATCCAAGGGTTCTTGAAGAGATTTTGGGTTCCACATTCATTTTGGATTTCTTTGAAGGAAATGGTTTCTATGTATCTTCAATAACATACTTTCTGAGCCTAAAATAAAGATTTTAAATCTCCTACAAATATGAAAGACACAAAGGGATTGGTTTCCTTATGTATACATGTATAAAAGTTTTTGAAGATTGTCATTTAAGTGGGCTTTTTCAGTCACCCACTGAAATGTGTTTCTATTTAACTGTTGCATAAAAGCAATCTAGTTTTCTCTTCTTGCTTCCTTAGATTTAGCTTTACATTTTTTTTGGGAGAACTGATAGGTAATGCAACAGCATTGATTATTGAAGATATCTCATGTATTGCACTAGCAGAAATACCTTACAAACAGAAACATTTTTGTTACTCAATTTGTTTCTTCTGCCAGTTTTTTGCTCATTCTTAAAAAGTTGATGCTGAGGAAAACTTAACAATGGAAACATGTTGGTGGTAATCATTTGTTTCTGTGACAACAAGTTACATGGATATTTGTCCCATTAACAGCTGCTGTTGCTGAAATAAGAGCCAGGGTAGGAGGAAAAATATTGATACAGTGGTACCACGCATAATGAACGCAACATATAGTAAAAAAAAAATCAGCACAACGAAGCGTTCATTATGAAATGGCGATACCCTGCATTATGATTTTTTTTTGTAACCAGGGTATACCCACTTGATGGGAACCTCGGTTAACAATTTTTTTTTTCATTATGCAGGGCAACTCCCATAGGGAAACACATAGCAAAAAAAAAAAAAAAAAAAACACCCCGCATAGCGAAGAGCTCTGTGGAACGAGTTCTTTCATTATGTGCTGTTCTACTGCATTAGAACTGCAAAATATGCTTCTTTCATTTCATACATTACTGCCTTCCTGCAAGTTTTCTACATGTGTGTTTACAATACCTGAGCAAACATTTCCATTCAAAAACATAGACCTCAGCACAGGTTTCAATAGTTTTTGCTCATTACATGTACAGATGAGTTTCATACAAAAATGCTAGTGCAAATCATGTCATGGTAGCTTTTTGTGATTGTGGCAACAAGGTTTTCAAAGCTACTGACTTTTTGGGCCACTTAACTACGACAGAGGATTTATGGACATCATGACTAAGTATGCATTTCTATTTGGTCTTTGCATTCTTTGCCCAGGAGATTGCAGATAGAATAGATTCAAAAAAGTTAACAATATAATCTAAGTACAGGAAGAGACATGGAGAAAATAAGGACTGTCTGATGAAATCACTTACCACTGATCTAATTTTTAACCTTGATCTGTTTGAATGCAGTTCAAGTGGGTAATTAAGGACACTTTAAATGTTACATGGTAAATTACAGTAGCCCTTTAATTTAAAGCATGCTTTTGGTATTGTGATGTTCTGTGTTATACTCTGTGATTAAGCTAGCACCCATAAAATAAGTGTTTCATGATTTCAAGTTATACAGAATATAGTAGGGAGAAAAAGTAGTCTCTTCACTTCTGATCTGTATCATACTTGGGGTTATTCTGGTTCTTTTGAGCTATGATAAGTGCCACTGCAGGCCCTGACTTCTGCTGCACCACTTCATTCTGTTGATGTTTTGTTGCCTTGTGTGTGTAGATGTGACTAAATGGGGATATTTCCTGCTGTTTGGTCTGCCCTGGGAACAGCTGCTTTACTCCTTTTCCTGGTGACCTCCTGGCATAAGTGACATATGTACACATTGATTCCTCGTGTCTGTTTTGTTTTGGTTCAGTTTCAGCATGTGTGATAACTGGGATTGAACCAAAGGGAATTGCTTTTAATGATATTGCAGAATTGAATTGATCTGAAGCCAGGCTTAGACTTCTACTTAAACAGAGGCTTGGTGTATTTTGTATCCTGAATTGTGGATACTAGATGGAAATAGCGAACTGGATTAGATAATCTTTCAATTCTATAGATTCTGGGCAGTACAATCTGCATGTGGAACCAGTTCCATTCCTTGTGTATATTTTCAGTATTCAAAATTGAAAGCCAGGAATTACTATTCATAGAAGTAACATTAAAGTTTAAATATTTTAAATATTTCATGGGTATGTTGGTGGGATGCATGCTGAAATTTCCAGTATGAATTCCTTAGCTATGTTTATTCTCATTTTTTCCATTGTACTGAAATGGAAAGTTGCTATTCATCTCTTTATCCTCCTTCCTCTTTTCCTCATTTCCTCTTTTTAGAGGCTCCCTCCTCTTTGCTGCTTCTTTCCTCCTTATCATTGAGAATACTCTCCATCTTACATCTCTTCATCTTACAGTGATGTAAATGAGTGGATGAGGAAATGATAACACTATTCTTTTTCTATGAACTGCTCTGAACATCTCTGAACTTAGGGTACTATAGTAAGCCACTTTTTCGCTCATAGCAATAAGCATAATGCTTCTCATTGAGATGATTTGGAAATGACCTGATACGTATTTTCTGGATCTGATAGTGTGCATAGTGGATCTGATAGTGTGCATATCATTTGCATTCATCTCTCAAGTTGATCAGGCTTTCATCTCACAGCATTCATACTAGAGAGTGTCTTATTGGGTCTTTTTCTTTCATGCTGCCACTTCTTTCTTATGCTCATCATGTTAGTTATTCTGGCATCGTTACAGCTGATAAAGTGCCAAACAGTGGGAAACATCATGACAACATCACTCAAGGTCAGCCGGTTCATGAAGATTTCCCTCTGTGGTGGCCACCTGGGGAACATGGAGAAAAGCACCAAACAACTTCCAGCAAGGGTAATGCGTTACCAACAATATTAGTCATTGCTCCTCCTCTTTTTAATCAGCACAATAGACAATTTTCTTTTTTCTTTTTAAATGCTGCTAGTTTTTTTCTTGCTGTGACTGGTAATGGGGACCAAATATTTCAGCCATTCTAACTGTTATGCTTGGGCAAGAGATAGTACAAGGGAAGGAAGCAATGTGACTGTCAAAGGCACATAGAACATTTTACAAGATGGTTGATACCATGTTGCAACATACATTATTTTACATGCATGTCTTTGGATGTAGAAGAGCTAATTGGCATACATACCCCTTGCCTGCACAGTGGGTTTTCACTTGATGTCTGCCTTAGCTCAAAATACCAATGTATGCAACACAACTGTTTCTATGATAGCCAATTACAACTAACCAAATCCATTGCTGGTTTAAGGCCAAATATTCCAGATCAAGATGGAATTGAATGCCATGACTTCCCACACTTCCTTAAGAAAAATAACCGAAGCAGTTGTGCTTCAGTGTGCAGCTGTGGGAAGATTTTGTCCTTGTTTTTCACAGCAGATCCAAATGCTTTTTTAAAAATCATGATATAGTTTACCTTTCTTAAAAGCACAATGTATAAATGTTACTCATGAAAAGAAAAACTAACTGCATGACTAAGTGAAATTACTGTTGTATAAGTTGGCTTCATCAGTATTTATTGCACTTTCCCCATCAATCTGAGAAGAAAAGTTATTTGCTTTCTTCTATTTTCTTTGTCATCACTTTTTACTAATTATGTTTTAGTCATGGCTTTCTAGTTCTGTCTCTCCAGTTTCAAAGAAAGGATTTAATTTAATCTTCATTCATGAGTGTATATCTCAGAGAACTATTATGAAATGTGTTGACATAAAATCATTATCTTGTCAAACATTTTCCATTGTTGAATCTAGAATTGTGTTGCTTTGACATATTGCATTTTATCCATTTATTCATTTTGTTAGCCCAGCATTTTCAAATGACTTGCCTTCACACTCTTAGTGTATTGTTTCTTAGGGTATCTTTTCCTTAAACCCAGTTGTAAAATGAGAAATGGAAGAATGGAATCTTCTTAGACTCAGAAATACTTTTTTATGTGATTCCATGCCCCCATTTCAGTGCAGAGGCAAGCTTACATTTTCAAGTTATGTAACCAAATGTCTTCCAATTACAACAGCTGTGATTCTACAGGGAAAGGTTATAGATCACAACATTTAAAAAATAGCCAAGTCCCCATGAATGAGAGGGCAGGTTGTTCTGCAGTTCTTGACAAAAAGCACAATGCCTTCTGCTAATGTTTTATTTTAAATTTATTTTTGAATTACAGAAACAAAAAAAGCATGGCTAAGAAAAAATTTATAATGCAGATAAACTTTAAAACCACTAAAACATTAATAATAAAAACCAAATACCAATAATAAAAACCAAAACTATTAATAATAATCTTAGAACGGCAGAACTGGAAGGGAGCCAGAATCATACTCCCAACCTCTGACACCATAAACAGGTACCTAACCCCCTGAGAAAATGACCATAACGCAATAAATCAAGAAGTGCCCCCAGTTCATAAAATATCATAAGTGAGTGAATTTATGTTTAATTTGTCTTTAAAACCTATTCTGTGAATTACCTTGTCCTCTCCTATCATTCTGCTGTTACACTATCATTTACTAATACTTTTGCCTCATTCCCAGAATATAGTTGATTTATTATACCTTTAAATCTCTTCTCCAAACCCAAAGTTTTTATTATCATTTTTAATGTTTGCCATTCTATGCAATCAAATGCTTTGGAAATATCTAATGAAACTATTCCTGCCTTCAGTGTTAATCTGATCTATTTGATATTTAGCAATAGAAGTGTTTCTTACTGTTTATTTCTTTCTATTTAACACTTTTAGAGCGTATGAAGCTTGATGTTATCCCATCAAGGAGGGGAAGCTAACAGGTTCTGCTAGTGGCAAATTAGTAGTGAGAAGTGATGGGAGAAGAAAAGAGGGTCAAAGGAAGGTCATTTGTTCAAGGATCTTCTTGAAAGAGAAAACTTGGAAAGTATATGTTTAAGAACGAGGGGTATGACCTGACATTTTGTACTGTTTACCTTGTTTCTTCTATAAAACTAACTCTTAAGACAAAGAAGCCTAGTTAGTTAGCTAATATTTTTAATATGCCAGTCCTCATGGGGAATGCAAGATGGCACACAGCTATTAAAACTATGCAATAATTATTTTTTAAAAATACTGTAAAATATATTATAAACTATTAAACATTTTATCAAGATTTTAAAATCATTTGAAAAACATTTAAAAATCTCCAAATTCTATAAATATTACATCCATATCAATGTATCTTAAAAAGATCCTTTCAAATACAGAAGCAAGAAAACAAATAACCTTTCCCATTTGTTTTTCTGCAAACGTTAGTAGTAAAATATATTTGTACATTCTGAAAAATGTGAAAATGTAGTGAGAGGCAGATGGGATTTCATTAAACCCCATGTGAAGGGCAGTGCACAAGTGTTAGAGACTGCAGAAAAAAATGCTAACATAATTGGTGGGTTGTGGGTTGTTGTTTTTTTAAAGCAAATTTCATTATTGTCTCACATCTCCACAATCACCCAGCTTTCTCCATCAGTGTCACAGCTGTTGTAATTGGAATGTTTCAGACCACCAGTTTTTTTTTCCAGTTTGAACACAAGTGGATCAAGAGACAGGAGATTTCCTAGTAACCATTAAGGAAACTAGAGAGTAGTGTTCTTTTCTCATTTCCTGTCACAGCTATTCTTCAGAGGAAAAAAAAGCAGGCTCTATATATGTCAGCCTCTTGGAGAGTGCAAAATATATTCCAAAAATGTATAGCATTACAGTCAGTGGTGGGCTCCAAAAAAAATTACTATCACACTGTGGGTGTGGCCTACTTTGTGGGTGTGGCCTACTTTGTGGGTGTGGCCTACTCTGTGGGTGTGGTCTACTCTGTGGGCATAGCCATGGATCTAGTCATGCCTGCCCAGTGGTGGGATTCAAAAAATTTTTACTACCTACTCTGTGGGAGTGGTATGGTGGGTGCAACCAAGGGGAAAGCCCTGCATTGCACCCGAATTAGGACTACAAGTACTTTATTTCAAAATTGGATGGGTGGGGCCAGCCAGAATTTCTACTACTGGTTATGGCGAACTGGTGTGAACCTACTGAAGCCCACCACTGATTACAGTTTGAGACCAAGTTAATTGAATTGCAGATGTACAGATTCGTGTTTTTGGCTGATACCACCCAGAAATTACCTGTTTTAGACATTGCCAGCAATCTAGGAAATTATGGGAGCTATAGTAAAAAAACAAAAACAAATATGTACATATTTCATTTGTACTAATGTGCCAAATGTTGTCTGAAATGTATTTCCCATGTCAATGTCAGTTTCATAGTAACTTTTTTTTGTCCAAGTAATAAATGTCCTTTCTAAAAGGAGATAGGTATTTTGAATGTCTAGCATTAAATTTGTTATGCGAGGTATAACTGTATTAATAATTGAAGCAGTTAATATCTGACACACCATTCATGTATTTTTTATGTGGACATGCATTAAAGTAACTTGTGTTCAAGTAGATATGCAATTTTTTTTAAAAAAAAGACACTACCAAACAAAAACACCAAATCGATTTTATCTTTCCTTGCTTTAACCAACTTTGGCTGAAACCCTGTTGCTTAGCATAGTAGTAAGTTGCATTTCCAACAGGCCATTTGAATAAATGGAACTTACAGCATTGACTCCTCGAGTCCCATTTGATTCAGTGGCCCTTCTCTAGTCAACGTACTACACTAAGTGACATTATTTCAAACATTGCTTTCCTATTGAATATTGCTTCTGTCTTTCCCTTAGTAATGTTGGGAAATGTTACTTTTTCCCATACTTTATGCTTTTTATCCATACTTTATGCTGGCTTTTCTCTGCTTCTTTATGCAAACAGTGCTGATTTTGACAATGACCACAGGGTTCACAGTCTCTTCTGGTTAATGCCAGTAGTCATGGAACAGACACTGCTTTCTTGAATGAAGCATGGAAGTAATCAACATTAAATCTTTTTAATCTTTTTGTCCTGTCCTCTTATTGTTGATGTATGCATTATTATTATTTTTAAAAGTGCTAATGGACAGTAGCTGAGGTGGAAATGTTGACTTACCAAAATTAAATAAATATTATTTTAAAAAGAATCGCAGTTCATTCGTCTGTCCGAACAACTGCCATGTCTCATCACTATCTTATATTCACTGTCAAGAATATAAACTTCATAAGGATTTCAGAAGGCTTCCCCTAATTCTTATATACAGTTGTGTCTATACCTTTACCATTGAGCCTCACTTTTTCAGACATATCAGTAACAGTTCTGTTCATTTGGACTAATCATGCATTTTATATTGCTCCAGGGATATATTTTTTAATATTCCCTGCCTTTGTAATGGTTTAAACATTATTCTATTCATCTGGGCTGACATTCCATTCTTTATTGCTCTTGCTCCTATCTTGGCTCTCCAAAGCATTCTGTGAATAGGATGTTTTGTAAATCATATGATTCTTTTCTACTAATTGGTTATCCCTATTGTTAGCTCTACGAATTCGAATAATCTGATAGGACATTCTTACTACACATTTTAACCTGGCTACCACAGTATGGTGCTGGGACTACAACATGCTCAAGCAAGAATATAGTGTTTCTTCCACTCTGTTTCTGGGCATCTCAGTTGATATTCAGATGTTATTAGAAAAAGCTCCAACTTACTTATTTTTCCACAAAGAGCTGAAAGATCTTGTGATGCCCCCATAAAGGTCACCTGGTAGCTTGGATACCTCACACGTACTCCCTTTCTCCCTTACTAGGTTCATTCGTACTGCAGAGGGCAAATGTATCCAAAGAAAGAATATGATAACAATATGACCGAGTTTTTCTCTACCAACTATAGCCCAAGCACATCCATGCTTTTATACTAGATCATAGTTACAATGCACAGTCCAGATATTCCTGTTCATTTAAATTCCACTTCATATTGGATCTCATCAATGCATTTAGATTTTCTTCCAACAAGAAAAGTTCTATGTTTATTTCTTATCTCTACCTTAACTTTGATAATAGTACATAAAAGGACAAAGTAAAAATAGTGGTGATATTTATTTGGTGATGGAGAAATGGCTGAAGATATCAAAAGCTTACCAATGATTTACATCAATAAATCACTAGATGAGAGTGCTGAAGAAAATGATGATGATGATGGTGGTGATGATTATGATGATGGTGGTAATGAAGAAGGGTCTGGCCAGATTAATCGTGAAACAGTTCTTGAGCGGGACAACCATGGTGATCAGGAACCTCAGTCATCAAATACCAGTAAGAACTAATTCTAGTGGTTTTTGTGGTGTGTTATAGTGACAATCAGTAAATATATCTCAATAAAAGATGGGTTTAAGATATATGTGTATATACTAAACACTTTAGCAGTAAATAATGACAGACGGCAAAAGGTAATTTGTGATGTATAATAAAGAAATATATTTAAACTACAAGTAATACCTCATATAACATTAGTATCGAATAACACTAAAATCGCATAACATTAAGGAATCTGGGGGGAAGAATTGCATCAGATAACATTAAGATCCTATGGGATGCTTCAGATAACAACCGCTAAAGCCTGTGTGGTTACAATGTATCTCTATGGATCCCATAGGATTTTAACATGTATCAGATAACACTAAAAATCATATAACACCAAGACTTGTGGAACCAGGTTTTAGTGTTATATGAGGTTTTACTGTATATAATTCATGAACAGCAACATGCGATTCAGTAATCATTATGATACCATTCTGGATATACTGTCAGATTGATGTATGGTAATACACAATATAATAGAGAGTTGTGGAGTAGGATATTTTCTTTTGCATTAAATACAATTCCCTTGGTTTATTCTGCAATGGGAGAGATGAAGATGCAGAAGGAATTCAGGTTTATGCTTTTCATGTGAGCTAATTTATCTGCATGGGGGATCTTGTGAGACATCTGCACTGAGAATTTGCACAATGATCTTTTGTTTTATTTTACCTTTTCCATATTTCTGTTCCTTCTGGGTGGTTTGTTGGTGGGTTGGTTTTATACCCTGCTTTCACCCCTTCTGGCACAGAAGGTGGTTTACAATCTTAATTTTAAAAAAACATCCTGTTAAAACCACAGTAAATTACAATGTTAAAACAATATTAAATAGACTAGCAGATTAAAATATGCTCAATTAATACAATTGAAAATCATTTAAAAACAGTAAGAAAAAACATTTTTACCTGTAATATCTATTTCAGATGTTTCTGATCACATCAGATTTCTCCTGTAATGTAATAAGCAGCATGCTATCTTTAATTATGCAGATGTGGTCCTGGTAACTGCTGAAACCTGGGCATTCAGCTCAAAACTGAATCCAGAAGCATAGTCAATCTATGAAAACCAAACTCATCCAATTTGCAGGGTGAATTCTATTTCCTAAACTGCCTTTCAACCAAAAATTTCTCTGTTTTGTCTAGATTAAGCTTCAATTTGTTACCTCATCCACTCCATTATTGAATCTAGAGTGGTTTTAGAAATAAAGTAGCTTCCTCAGATTTGCTTGGAAACTTAAAACAGAGTTGAATATTATTTGCAAACTGCTGCTGTTGAACACTGAAACTTGGGTGACATCTCTCAGTAGTTTTGTGTATATATTAAATAACATGAGGACAAAGTAGAAACCCGAGGAAGTCCAGAGGCCAACAGCCAGTCATCAAAAGGTGTTCTTCAGTGCCATCTTCTATACTTACCCCTCCAGCCATTTTGAAACAGTGTCTCCCAGTCCCACCCTAAAAAGATGGCCCAGATGGACAATAAGATCAATACTGTAGTACTAAAAGCCACTGAGATGTTCCTACAGAACCAATAGCGATGTGCACAGCCTGTGCAGTTCTGGCATAAGATGTGATCAAAGGCATCTTCATCCTATAAACCAGACTGAAATGTCTAGGCCCTGATTTTTCGAATAATGTCATTTGTGGATTCTTCATATGTGAAGTCAAGTTTATCGTCTTCAGTGGCCTTTTCTGTGGGATGGTGATTGACTTGAGGTGTCCTTTGATGGTGGGGACGGTGATAGAAGCTGCTATTCTGTTTCTAGAATTACTTGAATGTTTCTCTTTCTCTTAAGCCTAAGAGATTATATTTGTTTATTATCATTTCTGCTATTTAGGTTTTCCTTAGCTGATTGTAAAGTGTGTGGGAAATTGTATTGTGATTACACTGTGTGAGTAATATTCAGAAATTCAATTATACTCTCCTGTAGAGAGTCAAATCAGTCCAAAGGACATAGTCTAAAGAAGAGTGTATCTTTTTTTTCCCCCAGCGATTAGTTTGCCAATACTTTAACTCTCCCTTTTTTGTACTTTTATTAGCAGCCCCACACAGAAATTAACCAGAAAAATATTTTCTTATCATATATCATAACCCCTAGAAGAGGGGTTCCTAACCCAAGGCCTGTGGGCCAGATCTGGCCCATGGCACCATTTCATGTGGCCCCTCCACTCCTCCAAGGGCATTTGAGAAACAAAATGGCCATCCATTTGATTGATTGATTGATTGATTGATTGATTGAACTTGTATGCCACCCAGTTGGCTATGCGACTCAGGGCGGCTAACAACAATCACAATACAATCTAAACACAATACATCTAATAATTACAATATTGCAGTACAACAGAATACAGTATCATACAATATCATATCATCATCACAAATCACAATATCAAAAAAAGCATTATAAAAGAGAAAAATACTAATTTGATAAGTCCCACAGCAACATCACAAAAGTCATTGCATGAATACGCCACGGCACCCCAACCAAAACCACCGGTGAAAGGGTCGAGGAGGGTGTGGTGGCATTTTCAGCCTCCCATGGCCACAGGGGCTATTTACTCTCCCAGCCAGCAGAGGGACAAGAGCTGTTGCGACAAAATGGCCACACCCATCATGCAGGCAGGGCAAAATGGCTGTCCGGCCCTCAAAGCTGATTGAGAGAACGTGACCTGAGCCTCCAGTTTGAAAAGGTTGGGAACCCCTGCTCTAGAAAATCCTTAAGACCAGGATCTTGTTAGTATCTGGGGAAAGTTATAAGTGTTAAGATGAAGGAAAGTCGTTCGTAACACATGCTCTGATTCAGTCTAACTGTCATTCAATGAAAACCACATGAGTGGAATAATGCAACAGCATACTGGCCTTGTGTTTATATATTGTGAACAAGTTTGCTTTTCAAAGCACAGAAAGAAAACCACCTAAATGTATTTTGCAAATGTGGACTATAAGTGGATTATAGGCGGCTCTATTTTACCATTATCTGACTAGATATAGGAGCAGTAATAGAATTCTACTCAACCCCATTTTGTTCATGTTATTCACTTTGTGTGTATGGTATTTCCTCTGTTATAGTAAACACAAGAACTTTGCACAACACAGCAATAAACATCTTCACACATTTTCCCCAAAGGTGGGGAACCCCTCCCCAAATAATAATAATAATAATAATCTAGTGATGATAGCATTGCTGTCGATTGAACTGGAGTGAAGTCTGTTGATAAGTAAGGGTGATGTATTTTTGGCACATTTCACAACTGATACAAAAAAAGCATGCAAACCAGATACTGTCTGCTACCAGCAATTGCTCTGAAGTCAGCACTTATGAAGGAGATACATTTGGTTCACTAATGCTTGATTGCTCAGTAGTTGATAACTCTCTGTCTGATGTGTGAACTGTTTATGTGAACGCAATGCACTAGAATTAACAATGAATCCACTTGGAGATATGCCTCTGGTGATGATTGGCTGAAGGCTTTTTTAAACATATATGTCCTCTCTTTATGTGAAAGGCTGAAGGACATGGCTGTCATTTGCACCTTCAAATGCCTGTGCAACATGGAGGGCTTATTTCCAGCAAGCATTATTTGCATGAAATACAGTAAGAACAGTGATAGTTAAGAAGACAATAAAGTAAGTTAAGACCAGATATGCAACTCAGTGTCCGTTCAACCATTGTCACAGCAGCTGTGGTCCTCAGCAAGGATATCAAACATGGAGACTCAACCCATGATTCATTGCTACATGATATACACTCTGGAGAGGACAGTGACATCAGATATTCAACAAATGGCACAAGGGAAGATGGGCCACCTGGAACTGATCTTCTAGGTGGCAGTGAACATTTCTCAACAACTACTGGTATGAATAATTAAGCACAGTCTGTTTTATATTAGTGAGAAATGAAACCTGGATTTGCAATAGCAAAGCCTAGCTTTTACATAAGAATTGTAAGTTATTATCTAGTTTGTTTTGGTATAACATGCATAATAATATACTGTAATCATTTTGAAAAAGGAAAGGAGAGTCACAGATTTTAAAGGCATTTCTTTCCAGATATGGTATCTGGCTTCATTTACAAAAACCAAGAAGCCGAAAACTCAAGTGTAACTTAGCTTTGGCTAAGCAACAGTGAGTCATAAGTGCCAGTATGAATTTTTTCAGGCTCAGAAGTTCCTTAAAATTTGCAAAATATCTGCATTGGCGTGTCATCTGCATCCAACTATGTCTCAAAACAGTAAGTTTAAAATTGCTTGTCAGCAATTTTATAAAGCTGGTTTCCTTGCTCAAGACAGTGCTGCCATGGTGATCTTTTATAATCCATGGAAATTTTTCTTTAAAAGGGCAGATACCTGCCCAGATCAGGTTAATTTGCCATTCTAATATTTGTCAAGAAACAAACAAAGTAAAATCAAACAAAATAATAATAAGACAAAAATGTTGTGGCACCTTAAAGACTAATTGCTATATTTTAATGTGAACTTCCATGAATCAAATCCACCTCCTTTGAGTGAGATTGTGCAGTAATCATTTATAAATGCCCTTAAGATAAAGGGACAGATATTGGTTAAATGTGACTTGCAAATTATGTGAGTCAGTGGGTCTAGTCTTTGATATGATGACCTTCCTGATGCAATTGTTTTCTTCAGCAGAGTTGGGAGTTGGACCACCTTTCTACCCTTTTGCATCTCCAAAAACTGCTTTAGCAGTGGGGGAGGTTCTCCAAAACCAGTTTCTGAATGGCAAATAAAGCTGTTGGGGGAGGTTCAGTTGTACTAATGGGTGTGTGCTACTGTGCCACAAAACTGAGGCCTGCATTTTTTGAGATGGTAACACTTGTAGACACAACAAAATTTTCTTAAATATTCTCCATATTTTGCTTTTGCGAGTTATTTTGTCCTCTCCTGGTGAACCACCCCAAGCAGCAGTTGCCTTTCAGCCTTTCCTGGTGCCGAGCCTTATTCCATCTCCTCACTTACCTATTTCCTTCCAGCTTGCTGCTCCTCCCTCCCAGCCCGGGGCATTTAACAGTCTGGCCATTAAAACTTGTAAAGCTCACACTCTTGTCTAAAGAACTGGGACAAACCAGGGAAAAGAAGGTGATGGAATTTCTTCCTTGTCTGGAAGAACTCTACATCACACTTCACACAGATACATAAAGTGTGTATTACTGGTTGGCTTCTCTACTATGGAAACATGCTGCTGTCTCCTGGGGACTGTTTTTCTTACTGCTCATGGCTTTCACTGGTGGTGGTGTTTTGTCTTCTGGTGTTGGTAATACTACTTCTCGACATCTAAAACATGTTCTTTTAGGGTCCTCTCAGTCAATCATCCACGTTTTGATGCATTCTGTTTCCTGGTGAATGGTTTGGCTCCAAAGGAAATATCTAGCAGGCTGGTGGTGGTACTTTGTGATCTTCCTGACCTACTTTCCTTGGATTTAATCAGCAGCACCTTTACTACTAAAGAAAGCTGCACTTATCAAACTGGTTGAACTGCTTCTGTGACACAGAATGCTAATCCAAATTAGTGTTTGTGTTGAAAATGCAAATCTGTATTATCTAGCTGAAGCATGTGGCTTAGATCCAAGTCAAAAACATTCTAAGAAGCTCAATTTTGAAAATATACGGTAAGAAGAGAAAGAAGACAAAAAGAGAATGTGTTGATGGACTGGAGATGTTACTGTGAATCCAGATGCTACCAAGTCTTGGCATCTATTAAAGACATTCAATAGATCAGTTAAAGGTGCAAGCTGTTGTCCCTTCTTGTCTGCTTCTATTGCTGATATGTTTCTTTCTGTTATTGCTACTGGTCTCTGGGGCCCTGTCTGGAAAATCAACCAGCTCCTGAAAATTGTTCTTGGAATAGGTGGCGGTGAATTCAGCAAAGCTCTCCAAAATTTGCATCTACTTTCTTCCTGCTCCTCTTGATAACGTTTACAACTGAGAACACAAGGCATGTATATTTTAAAAAGGCAAAGGGAACAGCCTGGATGGTTTTTCATCAAGCTTAATACTAGAACTGATACCAAACATCATCATAACAGCTTTTCCCTCCAGTGATGATTTCTTCAAGCAGGAAGACTCAAATCAGCATCCACAGGATGGTGGTCACTCTGGACTGGACATTGGAGACACAGTACCTACTGCAACCACTATGTCAGATCCATTACACAGGGGACTTGTTCCCTCAAGTGAAAAAGGAAACATGCTGGAAAAAGGAGATTTTCATCATACAGGTATCAGTATGGATAATGTATTATGACCATAATGAATTTTCTGTTTGCTTTATCTGCTTTCATCTTCTGATCCAGAGTTGTAAACAAACATTTGCATAATAACTTGGGAGTGCACCGTCTAGATTTTGAGGAGTGAGTTACTTTCAGTTGCTCTCTCATGTGACAGTGGGGTAGCAATTCTAATAATAATTGAGAAATTTGGAGTATTTCTGGATGGGGGTGGTGTTTCTGCCCCTAAGACTCAAAAGACATTGTATAGCTTTTCAATTTTTTCATTTTATGTGGTTTTTTCCTGGAAAGAAAAGAAGAAATAGTATAGATAAACATGGGATATATCTAGAATCTAAGCTGGCTGTATAGCTCAGTGGGTTAGGAAATGGCTATGGAGCCAGAGGTTGGGAGTTCAAGTCCCCATTGTGCCTTCTAGAGAAGATTCAGCTTGTGTAGTCATGGACAAACTACACTATCCCAAGGCATCCCTAAAAGAAGGGGATAGCAGACTATTCTGGAATATTCTCTGATTAGAAAACCCAAGAAAGGTTCACCATACGTTTTAATCAACTTAATGGCACACATATATTATTACTACCTAAAGCATTGGCTCCCAAATTTAGGTTTCCAGATGTTCTTTGACTAAAATTCTCAGAAGCTTTCACTGGCAGTACTGGCCAAGATTTCTGGGAGTTGTGGCCCAAGAACATCTGAGGACCCAAAGGCTGGGAACCACTGATCTAGAGTCAAGAATAGCAAATAGAAATATGTGAAAAAACTTCTGTCAGTGCCATTAAGGGTAGCTTCTCTTTATACTGGGTGATAGTATGGTAGACTATAAAGAGGGTTCGTACTTGGAAATGTCAGTTGAATCAAATCAACTTTCATTCCTACTTGGCTATTCTAAAGCAGCAATCAGCAAATTTGGCTCTCCAGATGTTCTTGGACTTCATTTCCCCGAAGCCCTGATCAGGGTGTACTGACTTGGGCTTCTGGTAATTGAAGTCCAGGAACACCTGGAGAGCCATGTTTGCTGACCCCTGTTCTAAAGTATTCTGTAATTTTGCCCATGTTCTGGAACGGGTCAGGAAACATGGCTCTCCTGGTGTTCTTGGACTTCAATTACAAGAAGCCCAAGTCAGTACACCTGCTGATCAGGGATTCTGGGAATTGAAGTCCAAGGACATCTGGAGAACCAGGTTACTGACTTTGTTCTAGAAGCACAGCAGTCTGGGCTCAAGTGACTGCCAAATTTCTCCTTTAGTGAACTAATCAGTTCAGCTCAAGATCTTGGGTTATGTTGATGTAAGCCTGACAGAAATACTAGAAATGGTTGCTTGTGTAAAAATAATTACCTGATTTCTTGTAAGCTGTGTTAGTTGCCAGTTAGTCATTCATTTTCCAGCTAATATCTCTTATCGGGAAACTGAATGGCTAACTGACAACAATTTTTAACAGTTGAAGTGGTGATTCAAATAACAACTACAATCTTTTGAGTAACTGCAATAGAGTTACTTCAATACAGTCACTTCTTTTTGGTGTAGAACAAAGCTTGGAGAATTTACTTTTTAAAACTGTCAGAATCCCCTGGCCAGCCTGTGGCAATTCACTTTTATAAAGGTGACAAATCTATGTATAAAGGAAGCATACATGGGCTTTCCTTAATTAAACTAATTCAGTTAATTTGAAGTGAATAGGGAGAGTAGAATGCCTAGGAAGTCATCAAAGCATCCCTAGAAGTTTGGCCCTGAACCATTATCTACTTAGAACATGAAAAGCCAAAACAGGGAGGTATTTATTCATGCCTTATTTATCATCACAACAGCAGTTAAATTCTCAAATGAGACTGTTGGACGTGAAGAAGCAGATAAAGATCATTTATCAGTTGTGGGTATACCTGAAAAGAGGAATGAAGGAAGTTCTGCCACAAACAGAACTATCAATGATGTCATAAAAATACTTACATCTCTTAATGAATATGATCATGAAAATGAGCCTTCTCAGACAGGTACTATGACAGGGATAATTAATTAATGTAATTTGAGAATGTTTAATCTAAAAGAAAATTCTGTTTCTCCTATTTTCTGCACCAAAGCTTCAAACCTCTTCCCTTTTACTGTATTTGTAAAAGCTGTAAGTGTTGGCAATGCATTCACATCTCCATCAAACATATATGAAGTTTAGTACTATGAATACCTAATTCCTAATGTATTCCTAATGTATTAGCACATTACATTTATCTTGAAGTTATGGGAACAACCACTTGAAAAAGTTACTGTCTTGAATGACATATTTTGGTGTTTCCCAGTCAGCTTTGCAAGGGATACTGTGACAGAACTTCCTTGTTTAAAAAGCAGTCGTATCTGGCTCTAGGGTTTGGTCTTCATCTCCATTTATAGCCAAAGAGCCAGTGCTATCTGCATCTGCAGATATTTCCATGGTCCTATGGCAGGCATGACTAGAAGGTACACAGTGCACGGAACGCTGTTTACCTTCCCACTGAATTGGTACCTATTCATCTGTACTTGCAATTTCTTGCTTTTGAACTGCTAAGCTGGCAGGAGGTGGAACAGACAATGGGAGCTCACTGCTGACGTGCCAACCTTCCATTCATCAAGTACAGAGACTTAACCACACTCTTTCGAAACAGAAACATTATTTTGTTTCAGAAATACTGATGATAATAATAAAGATACATAGTAATGAGTCCAGGTTGTGTGGATTCAGCCCATTTAAAAGAACTGTTATTTATAGTCATTGCACGGATTCCAAAACATTCAATCTAAATGCTTAGTTTGTGAAGAATATCAAGCAATTCTACTACTTCTATCTTTTTATGTTATTATTTTCATTCATTTTAGCTATATTATTTAGCAGTTACAGAACTGATGGCTTTAAGTAATTCTGTCGACAGCAATAGGGCTTTGAAATAACTGATTGTCTAAATAAATAAATAAAAGTGTTTATGTACCAAGTTCCCCCTGTATTTCAAGAAAGAGTATAGACAGAAAAACAAAGGGTATTGCAGCCAGTAATTCAACAAGTACTGAATTTTCAAAATGCTTCATCATCAAAGCAGATGAGGTGACTAGTGATGGGATGAAACATGAAGAATCTACTCAGGACCCACTATCATATGATGTGCATCCTGAATGGGCCAGTGAAGAAATCCATCTCTCAAACACATCTAGCAAAGAAAACATCCCTGGAATTGTTCTTCCAGCTGAAAATGAGCACAAAAATGAATCATTTTATACAGGTACCCTATGGAAAAACATAAATATATTCATCCTCAAATCATATTCTTATTATTCTCTACAAAAGATGTAATCCTGATTCCACTTGAGTCAGAAGCAATTGGGATTACAACCCTTACTAAATATATCCCAGTAGAAATAGTTGACTGTGTCATATGAGATGTGTATGTGTAAATGTGCCACTGATCCAACCAACCATCATTGTAACAGTTGTGGTTGCCACCGATGAGACTAACAATGAAGATTCTACAAATGGTACATTGATCCATGGGATCCATTTTGTATGGAGCCATGAAGACAGGCGTCCTTCAAATACATCTAGAGAGAATCTTCTTCCTGGCATTGCTTCTACAAGTGAAAGTAAACATGAAGATTTTGAAAGATCTCACACAGGTACAAGAAGGAAATAAAATACTTCTTTCAAATTTTGTGCATGTGTTTGATAAATTTATACCCCTCTCATACCCTTTATGGCAGAAGAATTTCCTATGGTATTTTCTAATCCGTTTTAAAATAAAATTTAACATATATATATAATAAAATTAATTCAAACCCCAGGTGAAAACAGCAGCCACTCACTTCTAGTTTGCACAGTATATCAATAAAATGCTATAAAAACAAACATTTTTGAAATATCAACTGAAAGGTAATATAACTGAGGCCCATATATTGAAGTCAGTGACCATCATCAAATGCCCAGTTGAGATGCTAAAAACTGGTGCATGCTTGCAATTAATATTTTCAGTTATAATACCCTTCTCTAGTTGCTATGTCACTAATACGTTTTGAGATTCCTCTACATTTATTGTTATAATATTGTAAAGTACTATTTAGAGAGTCAGACACCTCTCATTTATGCTAGATAACCATTCTAGGTACAATTCTTCTCTGTAAATAATGCAGCAATAGATTACACAAAATTGACCCAACCATATTGCAATAGTTGTCTTCTTTAGTACTGGAGGCAAATACGAAGATTCTACTCAAGATCCAATGATTAACAAACCTCATCCTGCATGGAACAGTGAATTCAGCCATCCTGGAAATACATCTACAGATGATTTGGTACCTGGAATTGTTCTTCCTACTGACAATATGCATGCAATGGAAACGTCACATACAGGTACCAACAAGGCAAAGAGAACTGAAATATTCCCTTCATTGTCACACAACCGGCAATAGCCTGCAATGTTAAATCTTGTTGAAATCAATTACAGTTCAATAACTCCTAGTCAAACATAGAAGTGATATACCTCACACTTGGGCACAATGGCTCATAAATTATATAAGAATTGATCATAGCAATATAGAATTCCTTCTTCATCTATACAGTACTTCATTACTGCAATGATGGTAGTTCTAACAGTCACATGTACTACAAAAAGCCTGCTTAAGATTTCCCTGTGGTGGGGCAGCCCTTTTTGAAACAGTGAAGATAAAGTGCCAACAAAATCAGGTGTAGAAATATTACATAGAAATATAGAGTTCCCCCAGCTTCCATTCTTTTGGTGGCTCCAAATTAATTTCCTATTTTTATGGCCTATTTTGTTTGGAAGATTGTTTTAAGGAAGATCTTATAGTTTGCCATTAAATTTCAGTAGTGGATATTAATTAGAATATTTTAAAAAATGTTGCTATAATGTGGCTGTATAAATATTACAGAATAATCATTGTAACAATTCAGGGTTCCAATGATAAGGCCAAAAACATTTTGTGCATGATCCAACGATACACCATGAATGAGGCAGAGAAGATGATTATCACACAGCTATCATAAAAAATGAAATAATTTTAGGAAATATTCAACTAGATACAGTAATGATGAGAAAATCTTTCATACAGATAGTAGTGACAAATCAGTTTCTACTCATATGAGATCTGGTGAATCAACTACTGTTTAACACAGGAATTTTACATTCAGTCAGCTAATATGATCTGTCACGTACTGAATGTAATAGCTATGCACGTTCTGTTGTAAAAGAAGATTCTTGAAAGTATCAATCAATAAATAATACAACCAATATATACGAGCATAATATATGTGAAGGCTCCATTTAAAAATAAAGTTTTTGAAAGTATAAATAAGTAGTGGGTGGCCAGTCATGAAGAGTGGATTGATTTGTATAAGGTATCAATTTGTATTTTAAGTATCCAAACCTAAGTTCATTGTTGGTTCATCAAACAGTTCTCATTCACAACGATCATGAGGACTCAACTAAGCAGCCAATACGTCCTACTCATCAGCCAGGCTTGGACACCGAAGAAAAATATCTCACTAATACTTCTAGAGATGATGTGCTGGTGGATGCTGATATGAACAGTAACAATGAACATGATCTTTCACTTACAGGTATTGCTCTGAATGATCTGTTCAAGTCAACATATGAAATGAAACACAGTTTTCCAATATAAATTTTATTTGATGGTTGTATCATTTATTAATGTCTGTATTGTTAAAGATAGGTTTGATCATGTTTCTGATACTTCAGACTGAATTATGTTGAAGATACATCTTCTTAAGTTGGGCCATAGGTCATGGCTATTAATTTCTGATTATGTTGAAAGAAGCAAGAGGTTCAGAACCTGCAATTTGCATTCTACTTTTAATATTCTTATTAACTCATCCTTTCTTACTAGAATCTGCTGAAATAATATATAGTTTGTAGAAATGATGTGATTCATAATGGAATACTCAGAGGTTAAAACTTGTAACAAATTTGCAGTCCATGGTAGTGAGGAGAGGGTAAACTGAAGAAAGTAGAAAAATAGGCATCATTTGTCAATGATCAGGCTTTCAGGCACAATTGACAGCAATGTAACTTGTAGCTTCTGAATTGTCTTCTGATCAGCCAAAAGTGTGTGATGCATATGTCATGAGCATTTCAGCCTTTAGTGATCATGCATGATCCTAGGTGGCAAGGGAAGAACATTAAGTGAGTAGCAGACAGATACAGTGGAACTATCTCCACAATCAGAAAAATAATTTGGAGCAAGACAATTACTGACTAACATTTTGGAAAACTATATAAGATCCATTCTGATTGGAGATTGAAGGGCCAAAATTATGTGGGAACAATAGTTCTGGAAATTTCACATTTTCAATCACTTTACTATTGCCATAGATGTGGTATCTGATCGGACCAAAGAAGATCCAACCCTTGAACCAGTGAGGCGATGGGGTAGTGAAGACAAGTACACAACACAGTCCCCAGTGTACATCTTAGTTCCTGGAATTGTTCCTCGAAGAGGAATAAATCAAAAAAACAAAACTGATCATACAGGTATCCAGTACACTGGTGATGGGATCTCTTTCCTCCTTTCTCTATTACATGAGATAATTGATTATTGTTATTTTTTGTGTTTATTTTGCATCCCAAGAAAATTCTATGAGGTATGTCATTGAACAGACCAATGAGCTGAAATTTAAATAAATTTTTGTTTGCCCAGAACTTACCACTGAGTCAGTTTATTCCTATCCCCAAGGCCCCAAACTCATTGCATGGATTCTTTTATCATCTCTTTCTTGTGCATGAATTGTGAATGAATTTATTTGTTGCTTTGTGGGTTGGTTGGTTACAATTATATTACTTTTCTTCCAGTGAGTTCATGAGCATCATACAAATATTGTACTTCAAAGGAGTGACTAGCCTAAGGTTACTGATTGGCTATCATGGGTTCGGTGGGACTAGCACCTGTATTTTCCAAGCTTTAGTCCAACACATTTGAGTTCACTGTATTCTGTGAAAAAGTTGTCATAATACCTAACAAAGAAACAGAGAATTGATGCCACATTCTTGATTTTAAATGTAGGTTCTGACATTACCTAGTCAAAATTTTAGATTAATATTTTTCATCTTAAAGAAATGTTTAGAAAGTATTCTTCATTGGCTGGACTGTTTCCTGCTATCAATTGCTAGTGTTTTTTCAAGCTACAGTAGAATCTAAGTAACCGGAACATCTATTATATGTGCAGTAACAAGAGCAGTTGTTTTAATAAATCACTCTAGTTTGTTGTTTCTGGCAAGTACTTTGGATTCTTCAACTTGCCAATTAACATTGCTTCCCATTTTTGGAATACACATCTCTGTGGAAATGAAAATACCTATACAAATGAATCAGTGATTTGACTATTTAAAGAAAAAAATGAAAATACAAGTGAAATGCAGTAGCTTGAAACAACTTCCTAAAGCATCTGAATTAATAAGACTGATAGGAGTTGATGCACATAAATTACCTTCTCCTAGAATATTTCCATAGTAATAAATGCAGGCATTAGAGTGTGATTGTTTGCCAACTTCAATTCAGAAATTGGTTCTTAGTTCCAAGGCTGTTTAGATTAGATTTGTTTAGTGACACTTTTGTGCCTGCATTTTTTTTTTTGCCCTAGCTTAGTTCTTGTCTTTTACTACTGGAGATGTTTTAATGAGCTATAATTTTCCTCAATCAGAGGAGAGTTGTGTTTAAAGAGCATATAATCTAGAGATTATTTGTGTTGCAACCAATCACAGTTTTCCTTTTTAAAAAACTTTTAGTATGGTAAGATTTTAGTACCAAAATTTTCACTCTGTAAATACCATAGCTCACAATTGATTCAATCCTCATTACAACAGCTGTGGTCTCCAGTGATGGAGCCAAAAGTGATGGATCAACACAATATCCATCAGTGCATGGATTGCATCCAGGAGTGAGCAATGAAGGTGACATAAATATCACTGAAGATTATAGGATACCTGGAATTTTTCCGGAAGTTGACAGTGATTCTGACAGACATTCTTCAACATCTTCTGACAGTAAGAGTTAACATTCCAGGATGGTCAATTAAGTCTTTCCTTTGTTCAACCTCTAAACGCTGGGAAAGAGTGGCCTGGAAACTACTAGATTTGGGTGGAACTCTTACTATGAGCACATTCTTCTTATTATATGGTGTCTTGCAAAGCTGTATTATTGCAATGTTATTTTAATGAATGCTTTTGCACTAGGAGGTGTGTTATTATTTCTGAACAAATGTTTGGTGGTGGGCAGGGGAATTTCTGTATTTCCTCACTTTGGTGGCTTCATTTCAGATCTTCAAATAAATATTGCAACAGACAGAATGGCCAACATCCACATTAGTTTTCCATTTTTAACTGATAATCCCTCTGTAAAAATTTATGATTTGGAATCATTATTTGGCTGAAAAGCTTCAGAGAAAGATTTCGCTGAATAATTCCAAATATAAGGCTACCTAATTAAACAGATTTGCCAACTAAGCTAAAGAGATGTCAGTCAAAAAAGAAATATTATTCCAGAACACTGGCCTAAATACAACTCTTAGCCCAAGCTAGACAAGATCCATGGAATCAATTTTTGAATGGATCCTAGTCTTCCAGTTTACTCCAAAAGGGATAAAGCTTTCTGAGCTGTTCCAGTGGAGCACTCAGAACAAACTCCTAACCTATACTTACCTTCCTTCCACAGCAATGCAGGGCAGGAGAGGTGGCACAAATAGCAATAGATATTCCTAGTGTTCATTGAAGAAGCTTTTTGAAGGATGGCTTTCTTCATGGCAGAAACTATGTCTAGAGCATCAGCTTCCATATTGATATTCTTGGGCTAGGCTTTATTAAAGCAAAGCAAAGCAATCACAATTGTATACCACCCTATAGCGCTTAGTACACTTTCTGGGTGGTTCACAAGTTAAGTATTTAATATTTGTCAGATACTTCCAGTCCAGATCAAACGTACAGAGGAGACTCACTGATCACAAATCCCCACTGATTCAGTGGAGCTACACTAGTTGTGTTCCACCTTGCAGAGTCCCTGAGAAAGAGTACTGATGGTACTCAGAACTCATGCCTATTCCTTTTGGGAATTATATGTCTTTATTCTGACTAAGGAATTCTTGCCTGTAGCACATGAGCTGTAGCTAGCCAGTGTTGTTGATTGTCTTAGAATAGAGTTCTAATGAATCTTTGGCATTCAAATACATACTATCAACACAGAAGTGATTTCTTTACTTCTTTTACTCCTCTGGATGTTGAAAGAGTTATGAGGTTCTTGCTCTGGCACTTCTAGAGGCCTCCACCATCATTATTTGGTGTTCTTGTAATATTTCTTTGATGTTATCTTTAAACCTTCCTCTGGGTCTGCATCATGATCGTTGTCCTTCTTATCTTTCCATATATACTTTGTATGGTATGGAATTCCAAGACTTCCTCTCCATATGACTAAAAGTTCCAGGTCATATGGTTCAATAGTGTTTAAAAATTACAGTAAAGGTAAAAATTCATTGCAACTGGTGATTAACCCTATCTTCACTGAGATTGGTTCACGCTAACATTCTGTATTAAATAAATAACTAAACTTGTTTATTTGTAGTCGCATATATGTTATTTGTGGCTGTCACTTATGAGCCAAATGGGAGAACATGATGCAAAAGAGAATAATAACTACTCTTTTACTTTTTGCTAAAGTAATCTTCCTATGCACATCCTTTCTTTCTCAATTCAAATTATACTGGATACTTTCTACCTGAGCTTTTCAATCATATTGAACTTTACAATCAGTGTATAACATAGGAAGGTGTGTTTTGATCAATTCTGATTTGTTGATTGGGTGATGGATCTTGGATCTACTGCTTTTGAATCTTCTGCAATCTCTAGAGATTCATACAGTGACATTTTACAAAGATTAAGATATGCAGCGCTGAGCTCTGTGGAATTCGTGCATCTATTTTAATTATCAGATTATATTCTTATACTTTTGGATATTATTTGAATCGCTAGTACTGAAAACAGCTGATTAAAACTACAAGACTTGTGAGACTTGTTTTCTGTGTCATTTTGAGGCATGGGATGATAATGGTATGCAAATCTGTTTTTACTTAAATTTCTGGGTAGTGTTCCTTTTATTGAGATTTTCCAAGTTAAATGATACAGGATTCTGCACTTGTGAAGAATCTGAATGCTGAACCATTATCTACAAAGGACTCCTGAAATTAAGCACTGCATCTTAATGTGTGAATGCAACACGTCTTTCTTGTTGTTATAGCTATCCCATATATTAGGAAAGAAAATAGATAAATGCTTTCAGATTGTTTTCAAGTCAGAGGTTCATGTTGTGATAGAGAGAAAATTAAGTAAGTAACTAAGTAAGTTCAGTCTTGATTTTATAGGGATCAGGTGTTGCTTTATACTTGCATTTTATTGTCTTCATGCTAGAGATTGTGGCTATGTTCATAAAATGATTATTGGCAACGTCCGGTATTTCCTTTAAGAATGCCATACGCTAGTCTGTGAAGATTTAATATAATAGGTTTCAGATTCCTAAAACTACGTGTCTTCAATGTAGGTTCTAAGCCAGATGAACATGGAAGGGGAGGGTCCCATACAGGAAAGAACATCACTCCTTTACCAGGAGAGTCACCAAAAAGTCAACCACGAAGAGCTCACATACCAGGTTAGTTTTCGAATGTTGCCATTTTTCCTACCATGAAGTCATCTTAGTCTATGCTCACATTTTCCTTCTCACCATTGGAATTATTATTATTATTATTATTATTATTATTATTATTATTATTATTATTATTATTATTATTATTATTATTATTATTATTATTATTATTATTATTATTATTATTATTATTATTATTTGTAACCCACCCTCATTCATCTAGCCATCTCGATTTTGGCTGCCCCCGTCTTCTTTTGCCCTCTACCTTTCCCAGCATCAAGGCTTTCTCAAGTGAATCCTCTCTTCTCATTTGATGTCCAAGGTACTTTAGCTTCATCTTTATTATTTGACCTTCTAAGGAGCAGTCAGGTTTGATTTCTTCTAAGAGTGACCTATTGTTCTCCTTGTTGTCCAGGGTACTCTCAAAACTCTCATCCAACACACACACACACACACACACACACACACACACACACATTCCAAGACCAAACTTGCCTGTTATTCCATTTACTTTTTGATTTCCTACTTTGGCATTCCAGTCTCCTATGATAATGATGTGTACATCATTTCTTGGTGTCTGTTCTATGAGGTGTTATAGGTCTTCATAGAACTGGTCAATTGTGGCTTCATCTGCACTAGTGGTTGGTGCAGTCAAAGATGGAGAACTTCCATACAGTCAGCAAAAACAAGACCAGGAGCAGATTGTGGCTCAGATCACAACCTACTGATTGCAAAATTCAGGCTTAGACTAAAGAAAATAGGAAAAACAATTAGGCCAGAAAGATATGACCTAGAAAACATTCCTTGGGAATACACAGTGGAGGTGTGGAACAGATTAAATGGCTTGGACCAGATAGACAGAGTGGCAGAAGAACTATGGACAGAGATGCGGGACATCATGCAGGAGGCAGCAAAGAAAACCATACCAAAAGAAAAGAAGCGTAAGAAAGCGAAGTGGTTGTCCGAGGAGGCTCTTAAAATAGCAGAGGACAGAAGGAATGCAAAATGCCAAGGAGAAAAGAAAAAATACACTCACTTGAATACAGAATTTCAAAGAAAAGCAAGGAGAGATAAGGAAACCTACCTCAATGAACAGTGCAAAGAAATAGAGGAAAAAAATATCAGGGGTAGGACTAGAGATCTTTTCAAAAAAATTGGGGAACTCAAGGGAACATTTAAAGCAAAAATGACCATGATAAAAGACAAAGATGGCAAGGAGTTAGAAGATGCAGAAGAGATTAAGAAAAGATGGAAAGAGTACACAAAGGAACTCTACAAAAAGGACCTCAACACCCCTGATAATCACAATAATGAGAACATTGAACATGAGCCAGACATCCTAGAGAGTGAAGTCAGAAAGGCCCTAAAAAGCACTGCAAACAACAAAGCCAGTGGAGTTGATGGTATCCAAGTTGAACATTTCAAAGCCCTACAAGATGATGGAATCAAATTACTACATTCTATATGCCAGCAGATCTGGAAAACACAACAATGGCCACAGGATTGGAAAAGATCCGTAAACGTTGCAATCCCCAAAAAGGGTAATGCCAAAGAATGTTCAAATTATCAAACAATTGCGCTCATCCCTCACGGTAGCAAGGTGATGCTCAAGATAATACAGGATAGACTGCAACAGTATGTGGAGAGAGAATTACCAGAAGTGCAGGCGGGTTTCAGAAGAGGCAGGGGGACTAGAGACCACATCGCCAACTTGCAGCCTCTGACCCAGCCCCCAACACCGACTGGGTTGAAAAGGAGCTCCGCAAGCCATTGGGAGGCAGGACTTCCAGCCTCTGACCCAGCCCCCAACACCGGCTGGGTTGAAAAGGAGCCCCGCAGGCCAGTGGGAGGCAGGACTTGCAGCCTCTGACCCAGCCCCCAACACCGACTGGGTTGAAAAGGAGCTCCGCAAGCCATTGGGAGGCAGGACTTGCAGCCTCTGACCCAGCCCCCAACACTGGCTGGGTTGAAAAGGAGCCTCCACGGCCTGGGCAGCTCCAGCTCGGCCTCGAGGGATATGGACATACTGGGTGGGGTTGAGTTTGGGAGGTTTTTGTGCATTATTTATGAAGTATTTTTGAACTGTTTTATAATGACTTGAACTGTGATTGAGGATGCTTTGAAATGCCTTTGAATTTTTTTTGTGTGGTGCCATATCTTGTAACTGTGATATATTGTTTTTTGTTATTGTATACTTTGTAACTTTGTTAGCCGCCCAGAGTCGCTTGGCGAGTGGGGCGGCATACAAGTCTAATAATAATAATAATAATAATAATAATAATAATAATAATAATAATAATAATAATAATAATAATAATAATAATAATAATAATAATAATAATAATAATAATAAGATGGATCATGGAAAAAACAAAGGAGTATCAGAAACAAGTCTACTTCTGTTTCATTGATTACACTAAGGCTTTTGACT
This sequence comes from Furcifer pardalis, assembly GCA_030440675.1. Taxonomy (NCBI): domain Eukaryota; kingdom Metazoa; phylum Chordata; class Lepidosauria; order Squamata; family Chamaeleonidae; genus Furcifer; species Furcifer pardalis. The sequence continues at coordinate 70,491,879 of CP126894.1, read as the reverse complement.
GTGTCGACCACAACAAAATGTGGCAAGTAATTAAAGAGATAGGAATACCGGAACACCTTATAGGCCTCATGAGAAATCTGTACATGAATCGAGAGGCAACAGTTAGGACAGAAAATGGAATGACGGAGTGGTTTGGAATAGGAAAAGAAGTAAGACAGGGCTGCATTTTGTCACCATGCTTATTCAACTTATACACAGAACACATAATGCGCAATGCAGGGATGGAGGAATCACAATTTGGGATCAAAATTGCTGGAAGAAACATCAACAATTTGAGATATCCAGATGATACCACCCTCATGGCAGAAAGTGAGGAGGACCTAAAGAAGCTCCTGATTAGGTTGAAAGAAGAAAGTGAAAAAGCTGGCTTGAGACTCAATATCAAGAAAACCAAGATCATGGCAACAGGCCCTATCAGTCCCTGGAAAATAGATGGGGAAGAAGTAGAAACAGTGACAGATTTTACTTTCTTGGGATCTAAGCTCACTGCAGATGGTGATTGCAGCCATGAAATAAAAAGGCGACTGATTCTTGGGAGGCAAGCGATGAGAAACCTGGGGAACATAGTGAAAAGTAGAGACATCACATTGAAAACAAAAATTCGCATAGTCAAAGCAATGGTATTCCCTGTGGCAATGTATGGTTGTGAGAGCTGGACCATTAGGAAAGCTGAGTGCAGAAGAATAGACGCCTTTGAGATGTGGTGTTGGAGGAGAGTTTTGAGAGTCCCCTGGACAGTGAGGAGAACAAATAGGTCAATCTTAGAAGAAATCATCCCTGACTGCTTCTTAGAAGGTCAAATAATAAAGATGAAGCTAAAGTACTTTGGACATCAAATGAGAAGAGAGGATTCACTTGAGAGAGCCTTGATGCTTGGAAGGGTCGAGGGCAAAAGAAGAAGGGGACGGCCCAAGATGAGATGGCTAGATGGGATTGTGGAGGCAGTGGGCGCAGAGCTGGGCGAGTTGAGGGGGATGGTGGAGGACAGGAGTGCCTGGAGGACAGTGGTCCATGGGGTCGCAGAGGGTCGGAATCGACTGTGCGACTGAACAACAACAACAAATATATATATATATAAACACATCTCAGGCCAGCTTTTACACTCTCCTCCTTCAACCTAAGCAAGAGCTTCTTTAAGTCTTCTTCACTTTCTGCCATTAGGGTAGTGTCATCTGCATATCTCAAATTGTTAATGTTTCTCCCAGCGATTTTAATTCCAACTTTTAATTCATCCAGCCCTGTGTTGCGCATTATGTGCTCTGTGTATAAGTTAAATAGGCAGGGTGACACATGATTGAGAAGTTATATGATCATGATAGTCTTGAATGGATAATTTAACTATGTTAGCTACAAAACCTCAACTGAATGGCAGGGTAGATGCAGACGATTGTCTGTGTGGATCCATATAGACAATTGTAAGCTACATATTCTTCAATTACTTGCTTAGTTCTTGGTGACTAACCATTGGTCAGCATAAATAGATTCCCCACGCCTTTACTGTTGCCAAATTTTTTACATATCTTTATGTAAATTTCCACCCCCATAATTCAAAGGATAGTGGACCTCACAATGTTATTGACAACAAAATATGCACAGATATATTTAGATCAGGGATGCCCAAACTATGGCCTGGGTGCTGGATCTGGCCCCTGATGCCAATTCATCCGGCCTGCAATGCCCTTGATGCTCATGGAAGTGGAAGTAAAATGTGCCTGTCCGGGCGCATTTTACTTCTGCTTCCAGGAGCGAAGAGGGTTTCATGGGCTGGATGAATTGGTGTCGGGTCCAGATTCAGCCCCTGGGCCGTAGTGACCAGCCCTCTGAACCACATGCCTGGCCCATGGCTTAAAAAGTTTGGGCACCCCTGATTTAGATATTTGAAAGCCCTTTATGGAACCTTATTATATCCTTTTTTCCCTTTCTTTTTTCTTTAAAAATTATAATTATTATGCTTCTGTTTTTGTTGTATTTATTTTGAGGTATTCTTAAGTTCCAACCAAAAACTTACTTTTTTTGGGGGGGGGGGGCAGTCATATGTACCCATGTAGACAATTGTAGAAGTAAAACAATTGAAGAAGGAAAGTGGGATATTAAAGAAATGATGTCAACACTCTGGTCAAATGGCAGCTAACATGTTTTTCCATTATTTTTCTCTCTCTTACATCCACAGATTGGCTCATCGTAGTTGCGTCTCTTTTGGCACTGTCATTGATACTTGGTGTTTGCATTGCTGTGAACAGTCGGAGGAGGTAAGGAATGGCTTTCCTAGTTTCCCATGTGTTTGTGCCAAACATTACTATTGAAATTATCAATCACATCTTCTAAGATTTGTCATCTTTAGAGAATGTGTGGGAGGGAACAGCTTTTGTAAGACAAAAAATTATGAAAACTGTGGTTACCTTATTTTTAGGAAAACTCAGCATATTAAAAAAAATTAAATTTAGGATTGTAAAGTTTGGTGTGATCAGAATCGATACAAATATTGATGTTTTCTGGGATCCTGGTGAGCCAGAGAGCTGGCCCATGTATTCTCTGCTAAACTGAAAATACAGTACAAAGCTGTGTATGTCTACTCATAAAAAAGCCCCACACTGAATTCAGTGGGGCTTAATCTCTAATAAATCCTTATTAATATGTTCCTATAAGCCTTTTTTTAAAATGGCATACTAAAGGAGATAGTGTAAGGAAGGGGGCACTATTGCTGAAATCCTGTTGTACATAACAAACACAATACAACATAACATTTAAAGGTGAATTGCCTCTACATCAGGGGTTCCCAGTCTACAGCCCGTGGGTCGGATTGGCTTCTGGGCTGAATTCATCTGGGTGGGCCCAGGCTGAATTGCCACTGACAACTGAAGTGCCTTGGCATCACTGGAAGTGTCAAAATCGCTGCATTTTCACACCGAAAATGGTGCAAAAATGTTGCTCCCTCACTCCCTCCTTCAAGGCTCATGATCACACACGCTTTGGTCACCTCCAGACTTGATTATCATAATGCGCTCTACATGGGGCTGCCCTTGGTGACCGTTCAGAGGCTGCAACTGGTCCAGAATGCGGCTGCCCGGGTGGTGATGGGTGTGGGCGGTATGCACAGGTCTTGTCTCTGCTTTGGGAGCTGCACTGGTTGCCAGTGTGCCTCCGGGTGCAATTCAAGGTGCTGGTTATTACCTTTAAAGCCCTATATGGTAGTGGGCCAGGATACTTAAGAGACCACATCACTCTAAGGACATCTGTCCATCCCACCAGAGCTGACCAGAGAGGCTCTCTGGTTGTACCTTCGGCTAGAGAGGCACACCTCTCTAGCACTAGAAGAAGGTCCTTCTCCGTGTCTGCTCTGGCCCTATGGAACCTCCTGCCAAGTAAGTTGCGTCTCCAAACGGACCTGCTGCCATTTAGGAGGGGGGTTAAGACCTGGCTGGCGGGGCATGTATGGGGTATGGGCCAGACGGTTGCTTCAGTCTGTTGGCTCATCTGACCCCTCCCTGTGTGTGTGTGTTTTAATCTTTTTAATCTCTGTAATTTTAAATCTTGATTTGTATACTGTGTTTTTATTGTGTTTTAAGTGTTTTTAAAATCTGTTAGCCACCCTGAGTCCTTGTGAGGAGGGTGGCATAAAAGTTTGATCACTGCTGTCACTGGGAAGAACCACATGACCAGACTCTCAGCTGACTTAGGGGGTGTGGCAAGGCCCCTGGCAGGAGAAGGTTGGGAACCCCTCCTCTACATCATGAGACTCAGTATGCATCAGTAACTCACTTCCAAAAATTATGTTTGCATAATGTAAAACAAAAATGCAAACCAACCCAAATATAGCTTGCTTTCATGCCTCATTTGGATGAGGTCAGAGGAGAAAATAATTTTGCTGACAATTCTCTACAATACAATATTTGGGGGCAGTGTCGTAACTGCTGTTTCTACTGGAGATTAGTACTGTGCCCTGAATGAGAAGAATGGGAAATGCCCTTTTAAGTAAGTAGTTATGACTGTTTTCTGAAAAATTTCTATAGGTCCTGAGCTGCATCATGCAAGAGTTCATCAAGCATCATGTCTCGCTTTTTGTATTTAGGCACAAATATCTGAGTAAAGAATAACAAATACTTTAATCCTATGTCAGTGGTGCACGTGTCTTTAAAACACATCATTTCCCCATTCATTTGTAGGTTTGCATTCAGCCTTCTGTTACTGTCATTCCACTCTCCCCAGAACAGTTGACCTAGTGCCGCCAACACCCTGTCCAGTTTCTGCACTAGGCTTCCTTGACAAATGTACTTGTGTTTCCTTTACACAACAGGAAGAAGGCCACTATGCAGAAAAAGCATACTTGTGTCACACACATAATTGTAGCTTTATTTTACTTATAGCTAGCAAAACTGTGCCACAGCATATGCCATACTAGCTAGGGAATCTGGGAGCAATAAAATTCTAAAATAACTTTTCCATGTTCTGATTTTGTTTCACTTCTATGTGTGTATCTCAAGCATGAAACCTGGGCAACCTTATCTTTAGTAGGATACTGAATAAGATCCCATTTTCTCCAGAAATATTTTCTCAAGAGATGTGATTGGAGCTGGGGACAGAGGTTACTGAAGTTTGTTTTTAATTGATTTTTTTTAAATTGATCTCTGAAAAACCACACTATGTTTCCTGGCATGAGGTTCAAAATTAAAGCCAAGTAGAAGCTATGAAATGATAAAGGAAAGACAGACGATCATAAGACTAGGCAATAAAATGTAGAACGGAGGTCAAACCATGTTATTCATATTGGTAACAAACCCTGTGATCTGATGAGTCTACTGCCTCTGAAGCAGTACACAAGGAATTTTAGCTCATAAATGAGAGTTTTCCTGAGACAAACATAGCTGAAAATACTGTTAAATACTTTGTGTTCCCGGACATCCCACTATGATAATGGAGTAGACCATACAGCCAGCAACTCAGTGCTGAGTGTCAGGTGGCAGTTAACTGACCTGACTCCCTAAAGGGGCCAATGGCTATGGGCGGATGAGCCCCTTTAGGTGGGGTGATGGTCCCGCTCAGTGGAGGAAATGCCACTGGAAACTATCATATTTGGCCCAACGGCAAAGTGAGTGAAGGAAGAACTCTGATTCCCAATGGTCATTGAGGCGGAAAAGGCCATACCAGATAGACTGGCTGTGAAGGTGCACCCTGTCCATATCCTCAAGCCTGCGGCAGTCCATTGCAGTCTCAGATTTAAATCCTGCATGTCTCATTTCATGTGTGCCACAGATGGCTCCATGATCATAGTGTGTGGGTCACTTCATGGCAAGATGGGATCATGCTTCAGGAAAAAATGCACTTTCAGATACGAGTTGCAGTCAACAATGTTCCCATTCTTGCTTGAAGAAATTAGGCTGTAACCAAGTACTAAAAGTAATGATTCATATGAATTCCCTGGTTATTCCTTCAGTTTTCCTCTTTTTCCTTTCTCCTCCCTCCCAATTTAGTCTTTCTTATGTCTTGTGATGTGAACTACTTTAGTGGACCAGAACAGTGTTCAGTCATTGACGACTATATTGTAGATGAACTCTGATGCAAAGGGTGAATTCAAAGAATTCATGGGAAATAACCAAAGGAATTTTTTTTACCTGAACAAGAGCAAAACCATAAGCATTTTTCTCTTCAACAGCAGACTTAAAAAATCAACACTTGTATTCTGTACAATATACCAGTTTTTACAGAGAACAAATCACAATTATTTTACCAAAGAAGAAGAAATGGGAGTGGAGGAGTCAAAATGTAAAGTACACCAAAACCTTTCCCAATCTTTTTCAGTAGGGTGAAAAGTGTTTGGAAGTTCTTGTTCTAACCAGTGAGAACAAAATAAATAAAAGTTAATGTTTTCCCTTCTTGGACCATGTATTACTTTTTCACCAACAGTGTAAATACTGTAGAGTTGCAGGTCTATTTAAGAAGCAAAATTGAGAAGACTGAGGGTATTATGTTTAGGCACTCCAACCCTCAGCCTATTCAGAGTCCTCCAAGTGATGTAGGGGAGGTCAAGTTTCTCAGCTATATCCTCCTTTAATGTTGTTCCATGTCCAGTGAGTTCCTTGCTCCATCTTCTAATTTTGCTCTTGCATACCCTCAAGAATGTTTGTTCTTGCCATAAAGCTCTTCCTGGGTCGGAGCCAGCAGACTTGAGGTTCATATCAGTTCAGATGATGTTGAAGGTCATTCTCTTGCTTAGCCGTTCTCTCAGCGTCTGCTCCTACTTCTCTCCTGATCTTCGGTGGAGCGATGCCAACAAAAGGGTATATTTTCCCAACTTGTGTAGGTTTGAGGCATCCTGTCGCTATATGCATTACTTCATTATTTTGTGTGAGTGGATGCACTACATACTGGAGCAGCATACTCTGCTGCAGAGATGCTCAGGGCTAAAGTTAATGTATGCTGCATCGATCATTGAGTTTCCCATTTATAGTTTGAGTTTCCTGATGATCTTGTTCCTTATACTAACTTTTACTTTGGTATTCAGGCAATGCTGCTTAAAAGGTATTTTGGTGTGGAACATTGATTATCCCCTTACTTAATTTTTCTCTCAATATTTAAAGTTGATCCTTACTGATCAAGTAAAGCTTTAATTAAAATCTACAATCCCACACAAAATCAGTGGGATTCACTTTTTATTTTTTCCAAGTGCCACTGCATATTTAACTCCCTGTTTTCCTCCTCTTTTTATTAGATGTGGTCAGAAGAAAAAGCTTGTGATCAACAATGGGAAAGGAGGCATAGATGAGAAAAACATGGGTGGTTTGAATGGAGAAGCCAGTAAATCTCATGAAATGGTGCACCTGGTACACAAAGAGAAGCCAGAAGATCAAACAGGCTCACATGATGAATTTCTGGCAATTGATGAAACACAGAACCAACAAGATGTAGCCTTAAAGAGTGGCATGTAAGAAAGCTAGGTTGAACCAATGGTATCAGTGTTGGGGAAAACAAAACATCATATGGAACTGGGACTAAAACTCACAAATGCAATGAGCTACTGATAAATCTGAGACGTTATTTGTCTTCACTATTTGTCTTCTTTTTCTGTGGTCAGGTACAAGAAACAAATCTCATTTTCTCTTGGCCCAATTGCCATTGCATAATTTTGCCCAGTCCAAAATAGTGACTGCCATGTCACCAACATTGTTCGCCTCCCAATTCCTGTCTATCATTTCATAAGACAAAATAGCAGCATTGAATCACTTTCCATTATTATAAATTGATGGAGCTACCAAAACCTGTAAACCATCAAAGCAACAAGCATATCCCTCAAGACAGCTTCAGAAAGGCAAGCTACCTAGAGTGGCAATATTAATCAGAATAAAGACTTTGGAGCAGAATCCCTTTTGTCACTTCGCTCTTCAGAATTTGTCAGATTCGTTAAATCTAAAGCTTCCTGTTACAAGGGGATTATGTACATCAGTGATCAAATACAGAATGAGAAATTTATTCAGACAGTCCACCAATGTCGAGTAACTTTTTTTTTAAATGGAAAGGGTGGAAAGACAAGAAACAATAAAATTGATTTTATAGCAAATAAATTTTTATTCTGTATAATCTAAAACATTTGTGATGTTATCTTTGAAATTTACCTGGTCCACTTGCATAGTACATAGCTCATAATATGTTTCTTATAATGTTAACTTCAGTAATATATATGTATGCACAACACTTCATAGGATGCTTCACATGTTGCAAGTACCTGGGGCCCTGAAACCAAGATATCCTTACCTACATGTATGTGAATTTTATCCTTGCTTCAAATGCTGTTTCTTATTTAGAGCTCCATGAATGCTTCCCAGTTTAACAACAGGAACAAGAGATATAACTTTAAGAGTTTGATTCAGAGATTCTTAAAAACCAGAAACACACAACACACTTTAGTCAGGCATGTGTATGTCAAATTTTGCTTTTATATTAAGGCTGGGTTTTTTTAGTTCGTTTATATTAATGACCTATATTAAGGTTGTTTTATTGTTTTTTGACCATGTGTGAGAGTTTCAGTCCTCGTATGGGATGGATAGTGTTGACAGTGCCCAGACTGAGTGGAGAATTCTGGAACTGAATCTAGAAAAGTTTTACCAATTTGGTGATAGAATGAGTATATTTGAGTAGCATATGGGAAAAAGAGGGAGGGAAGTCCTGTTGATCAAACTGAAGTCTGTTCAGACAGTGTGGACTATCACCCTCTACTATATTTTTATCCATTAAAACCTTTGTCCCAGAGGTCTTCATGGACCTTTCCCCAGGCACCACACTGCTGAACTGACTGGATCTGGGAACAGGGCATCATGCCTATCACAGCTGGACAGCAAAACCATCCTGAATGTGTCACCCATATAAGAGAGAGGGTCCTCCTTTCCCCACTGCTGGAAAATGTGACAGGCACAATATGGACATACCTATAAGTGGAGATAGTTTCCTTCATCAAATCCTACACCTAAGTGACATTATTAACTCAGTTATTCTTGATCAAGTCTAGTTCAGTGATGGTCAACCTTGGCACTCCAGGTGTTCTTGAACTTCAATTCCCAGAAGTCCTGAATAGCAGGAGTGCTGACTTCGGCTTCTGGTAATTGAAGTCCAAGAACACCTGGAGTGCCAAGGTTAGCCATCACTGGTCTAGCTCTTTCATATTACTTGTGTCTGTTGTTGAAGGCATGATCTAGTGGTGAAAAAGATCAAATAATCAAATTATTATTGCTATTTTTTATAATTTTACACTGAGAAATGACATCCTGTTTTATCTGCCTTCTGTCAGATATTTTATTCCTGTTCAGCTGAACTGAAATTCTGTCCAGGGCAAATCTCAGGAGAAAGTGAAAGATGAATATTGTGATGGTTGATAATAGAAACAGCTGCAAGTCTATTTCTTTGCTGTTTTAGTGTCCATTTTACTTTCTTTTTCTTTTGTACATAACTAAAATAATTTTGCTACAACAAAGATCTCCTAATTATTTAGTGTTATATCTGTGAACTTACTGTGTACATGATCATTCCAATCATGGAAAGGAGATTGGTTTATGGAAAAATACTCGCATCAATTCAGAATTGCATCTGGATATACTTAAACAACTATTAGCACAAAGCTCATGTGGATTCTTTGACATGAATTTTGATAGAGGCAGAGATGTAAACCAAATCACAGATTATGGTACTTGAAGAGAACTACCTCAGGGCTTTGCAAAGAATCTGGAAGAAACCTAAAGTAGTGGAAGAGGTGTCATTAATTCTCCACTTCAAAGTCATGGAGAAATATATTCTCCAGTGGTTATGATACAGTATATTATATTTTGTTTAAATATTGAATTAAATTTACTCACTCAAGCCCCGCATTGTCCCACACCACATTAGTTATGGCTGCTTATAACCTGCTTTACTTGATGTAAGCAGATCCTTTGTGTCATTTCAGTTCTGTGAAAATTGCAGTATATATTCTCCCAGACTTTGGGATAAGAAACCTATTGCAATAGAAATAGCTCAGAACTAAAAAGAATGATGTAAAAAATCATGATGATTTTGAAAGGAGGTTCAACATAGTAATTAGAACACATTTGGAATAGTTTAGAGAATGGGGGGCAAAATGCAGCTTCCCAGTCAAGCCCCCTCCAGAGTGACCTTAAAATGTCCCCCCTACAATACTTTTGGTATAATTTCAAGGCTGCTAGTTCTGTTTTAAGACTGAAAACATCTTTTTTTTGTGACCAACTAAACAAGACTAGATGAGGGCATGAATGCTCCATAGACTTTCTGATGTTCTATACTCTGTTGTACTAGTTGCATTTAAGTGAAGTGGAGCTACCCAATTTTTTATATATAGAACAATTGTATGAGTAAGGGGTGATATTATATTTTGGATATGTTAGGCATATATTCAGCAAAGCAATCACACTTATATACCACCCCATAGCACTTAGTGCATTATCTGGGCGGTTCACAAGTTAATTAGCATTTTGCACCCCAATATGCTGGGTACTCATTTTACTGACCTTGGAAGGGTGGAAGGCTGAGTCAACCTTGAGTCTTGATCAGGATTGAACTCACAGCCTTTTGGTTGCATGACAGCAGTTTAACCACTGGGTCACCAGGGCTCTGTATACATGAAGTCCAACATCTGGCTGACTGGATATGTTATGAGTTAGGTTTTTAGAGACAGCTGGGCTCCCTTGAACTACCCCAAAAAAAACCCCAAAAGTGAGGGGAAGCTTCCATTCAATTGAGGCATCTTCTATTGGGGATGGAGGAAGGCATTTTGAGAGAATCAAATGGCCACTTTCAGAGTCCCAGGAGAAAATAAGAATGTCATTCAAACATCTTAAAATAAATTTCAAACCATCATCTTGAGACGATCCAATTCTTTTGCTAGAAAAGCTTAAATTTCCCAATATTTTTATAATATGAGATCAATGCAATACATAAATGATCTTGTGCATGAGTTATTTCATACATCTGTCTGATAACAGGTGGGAAATCATAGATTCAGTTAAAAATTATAGGTAATGGTTTCTATCACATACACTGGATCTGATCATGAAAATTATGAATCATATTTATTGATAATATGTACATAAAAAGTACAACACTTAGTGAAATAATTGTCTTCACTTATTATTTCCAGTATATAAAGAATGTCCAGTTTTGTTTTATACATAAGTTCCAGAAATCAGTTCACACATTAGGAAAGTATTAAAAGCAAACACTTACTAAAAGTACTGTATAGATATATCTATGAAAAACATGTTCAGTAAATGAGATAATTATACTACAAGATAGAAGGTAACCAGAGATAATAGAACTTTTAGTATCTGATTGTATTAGACTTTACACATAATGTGTAAAGTCTGTACAGTGCATCATTTCCGCTCCTGGATGAACATTTTCAATCAAAGCCAAATACCATGCCCATAATATCTTATTTTGAATAATTTCACTGGATGGCTCTAACTTGACAGAACTCACATAAATTCTATAGCTTAAACAAAAACTCTAGCACAGGGATTCTCGACCTTTTGAAGTTGGGGGCCGGGTCATGCTTCCTCAGACAGTTGGTGAGTTGGACTGCTGGTCTAGCTGCTGCCACCACTGTCAGAATCAGCCGCAGTCTCATTTACGGCTGTCACAACAGCCATAAATGAGTCATAAGTAATGTGTTTACAACAGCCATAAATGAGTCATAAGTAATGTGTTTAAAACAGCCATAAATGAATATGTGGCTATCGTAAATGTGTTTACAACAGCTGTAAATGAGTCCATGGCTGTAATAAATGTGCTTATAACAGCTGTAAATGAGTCTGTGCATGATTCTGGTGGCAGCGGTAGCTGGAGTGAGGGCATGGGGAAGTTGATTTGGTGCCATGGGCCATATCTGGCCAATAGGCCATAGGTTGAGAACCCCTGCTTTAGCAGAACCATGTCATGTTGCAGCCTGAAGAGATAGTTACACAATGTTCAAGGCGCCAAAGCTCATGAACACTATGTAGCTGGATAGAGAAAGGTACATATACTGTATATGGAGGTCTATGTGGATCTGCCCTTTCTGTTTCCACTTATGAGGGATCCACATGTTTGAGGTCTTCAAGATCATACTGATCTGCTGAACATACTTTTCATGAGTGGGTACAGAGAGTTCACATCAGGAATGACTGATAGCAATAGTAATGACATATACTGCCCCATAGCATTGAGCATACTATCTAGGTGGTTCACAGGTAATTAGCATTTTGCACCCAACAAGTCTACTGTCAATTTTTAGACAGATGATAACTACTTTTATTGTGAAATAATCTATCTCATGGAATATAACACAAAGAAGAGTTGAACTTTCAGCCCTGTACAGGTTTTTAGGTCTAAAGTGAATTAATTCTGCTTATCCAACTTTTGCAAAATCTCCATAAACATATTTATGCACATTTGGCTTCTTTCCTGGTTATCCCACTTTGCCAAGTATCTCTGAGATTCTAGGATTTTAGCTCTTTTTAAGGAAGGCAAACTTCTTGTATATATCCTCCTAGACCAGGGGTTCTCAACCTTTTCAAGCCATTCAAACAACTGAGCAGGCCGGACTGATGATTTCCCCCACCACCACCCCAATCGCAAACACTGCTGTAAAATGCGCCACGGCTGTCCTTTGCAACGAAAGAGTTAAAGGCACCAAGATGGGATTCCTAGAACGGAAGGAAGTTGGAAGAAGACCATTCTGGTCCTCCCTCTTCCTCTCCCCCACTCAAAGAAAACGGTCCTCTTCCAAAAAGCATCCCATCTAGTCCAGCCTTTTTCTCTCTCCCTTGAAGAAAAGTGGGTGTGGCAGAAGCTAGAAGGAGGGTGAGTTTTCCCCAGAGGGTATTTGAGGGGGGGGGGGAGAAGGAGGTGGAGGGGAATCCAAGGGGCACATCTCCAGCTGTCTTAAACATGACTGCTGATTTTGGCAGGGGCAGCTGGAGTGAGGTTGGGGGGCAGATTATTTGGCACTGCAGGCCGGATTTGGCCCATGGGCCATAGGTTGTGAACCCCTGTCCTAGACATTCATATTCATAATTTATGTAAAATATTAATACTGGAGCATCAAAATTATGAGAAACAAACATTTTACTTAAACACAAGTGATTGACAGCACACATCAAAAACTCAACAATTTATGTTTCTCCAAAACGACCCTTTGGATTTATTACAATAGTCAGTGAGCAAGTGAAAGCTGCTGGGCAATTAAGAATCCCATGTTGGAAAGCTTTGAACCACTATTCCAAAAGGTAAGCATGGCATCCAAAGCAGAGTACAGCAAGGCTAACTTTAATTGTCCATTGTGCTAACTGATGCAGTGATAGACTACTATCATACCTCTACATTTCCAACATATCAAAGATACAGAAGAAAACACCTGATTACCATAAACTCAAAAGAAGAACATGACTGCATTAGTATTTCATTCACAGTGCGGAAAATTCAAACAGCAAGTCACATTCACTAAGTGCCAAGGATTTACAGACTTATACACACACTCAAACATATGCTGCTGGTTGGTTAGATATATATATAAAAGACTATCCTATATACAATGAGTTGGCTGCAGTGGAAGATTTTGACCATTATTCAGACGTGGCATGCATTAACATTATCAACATATAAAAATTATTATCCGACTAGGGATACTACTCTGTTAAATGTCTGGGAGCAGAAATTCCAAAAAAGTAGGCAAACCCAGCCAACCCAACAAATACATATATTTCAAACACATACTAAAGTTTCTACTGACATTAAATTAAAATCAAATAGCAACAATTAATACTGTATACACAATTTCACTGAAATTATACCAAGATGAGCTACATTATCTACACAAAGTGCGGAGAGGCACCATTCTTCATGCGGAAAACAATGCACCAAAAGTGCTTTTTTTATAAGAATGTCATGCTTTGACAGCTATTATTAGTTTTTGTCTTGACTACTAAACCATGTGCAGTCCTAATTAAAAGGATATTTGAAAACTGTGCTTTCAAATATAAAAAGAATACAATTAACATTGCAACATACCTCCTATATCTACTGTACAATTTTATTCACCCGAATGCAAGGCATGTACAACAAGTTCTACAAGTTAAATATACCTGTTTTATGTTGTGGCCTGTGCTGTGCAACTGATGTGTCAAAAGTGACAACAGCTCTATAGTAATTAAACCCATCTCTGTTGAGTGTCATGAACTTTTGTTTGCTCATCCAATGTGTTCACATAATAGGAAGGCCATAGGACTACAGATATTTTGTAAATAACTGTTAATAAAGAAGGAAAAATAAACCCCACTCCTGCTCATGAAAAATATATTGCTTATTTTTGTATAAATCTTTAAAAAGTTAGGAGGTATTTTCCTATGTGACTGAAATGGTCCCATATATATATATAGAATTTGGTCCTTTTTACAAAGGAAGAAATGAGAGATTAAATGCTGTCATTGCTTTTACTTTCTGAACTTGGACAACTTCCATTGATTTTGTGTGACAAGGTGTTTGTTCTTGCTTTTCCCAGCTGAAAGAACAGATTTCACAAGCAGAGCCTGTAAAGCATGTTGATTATTTAATAAATAATCTCTGGTTGCCTTGCCAATTTTTCAAGGACTAGTTAGAAACATATTGTGCCTCTCATGTGTTTGGAAAGACAATTCTTCTACATAACAAATGAAAAGTAGAGGTGATCTGCAAAGCTCTTGAGCAACTTCCTCTGATGAAGGTTAGTTTTAAGATTATTTATTAAGTAACTAAAGCATCCCTTCTTGTATTTCTTAAGCAACCAAAATTCAGTTCAAAATGAACTCTGAAGGCTCTGAAGGCCTGGCTTCAGAACACATTCATCCTGATCCAACAATAAAGGCCTATGCCAGTAGTGGCAAACCTTGGCACTCCAGCTGTTCTTGAACTTCAATTCCCAGAAGCCCTGATGGACAGGAGTGCTGACTTGGGCTTCTGGTAATCGAAGTCCAAGAACACCTGGAATGCCAAGGTTCACCATCAGGGGCCTATACATTTAAGCAAGTGCAAATTTCACCTCCATCCAAGAATGGACTGATCGGAGCACTGCTGAGCTAGGGAGCTCCATCGTCATTTTTTATGTCTACTTGTCCACCTCCACAGCTTGATCAGTGCTTTCTTCAAAAGTTGCATTCCTAATGTACAGAGACTTTTGAATTAATTCCACTGAATACGATGAAACATATAAGTAAGCAAACCAGGGAGCAAAATGGAATGGGTGGATCAGATTTAGTTCTACAATGCAGGGTGAAAATCCATCTGAAGTCCCCTGGGAAAAAGATCAGGTTAAGGCTGCCACCTTAAACATACTTGTTAGAATGGAAGCAACATTGAATGGAGTGAGACTTCTGAACAAACATGCATACATTTCTACTCTACATATAAAAAATAATGGATGAACTGTTAATTTAACTCTTCTAAAACTGCTATCTCAATGTAGTGGTCCATAATGAATTGCAGCATTTAAACACACCTTTAACTCCTGTTTGTGCTTTGCTTAAAAATTATAAATAAAATTTTACAGTATTACATTACTTTAACATAATAGAGATGATTTTTCTTCATCCATATAAAATAAAAATAATCCACTTTCATTTTAATATGGATTCTTTTTAAGGATTCTAGTTTTTTGTTTTTTCTTATGGTTCTACAAGAAAATATCTGTATGTCTGTAAATACTATAAGAAAATAGCTGTGTGTGTAAATTACAGATACTAGCTATGTTAACTCAGTCTTCACTGTAGTCCAGTGCTGCAACAGAAGAGGTACCTATACACAAGGTATGAATAAGTATCAGTATTGATATACTAAGAAGTAGAAATACATTTCATGCATTCCATAAATTATAGTTCACGCTAGGAAGGAAGGATGTTTTCTGTTGTAATACTCATAAGAAAGTATGAAGAAACTTGGAAGAAGTTAGAGAATTAAATTTGAAAATAAATGTAGAATACAAACGTTCCTATCAAGCATTCTGGAAGACTCAGAGTATGAAACAATATTTAATGTATGGTGTGCATTACTCTAAATCCCAATCCTGCTGATATTATTTGAGAATGTAATTTAATCCCACATAGTTTTTCTGTTCAAGCAGCTTTGAATTAACTCATCATTTTTTCCATAGATATGGATGGAAAGTCTAACAGACCCAGGAGCTTCAAGCGTACATTGTGCTTCTTTCTGCTGCAATAAACATTCTCAGACCACAGGCAAGGTGTACTGTAAATATCATAGGCTATGGAGAAAGAGCTGGATTGGTTAACAGTAAAGCTCCATGGCATTAGACCAAGAGTCCATAAGACACAACCACTGATTTTTCCTATACTCTGCAAGGTTTACACAAAGAACGAGAAAGATAGTATGCCATATTTGCTGCCCCTTTTAATGTTCCCCCTTTCCTTCACTGTATTTTCCCCAATTGATTTGATAAAAGAAAAATAAATCATGCCAGACTCAAGGCCAGCATAAAAATGTCAAAGTGTGTCAGGAAAACAAAGGCCTTTAGATCTTCTGAACCCACAGTTTCTTCAGAACACCTCCTCTCTTCCTTCCCTGGCATTAGAGCCCCAAGATCACTGAAGCATCTGTAGCTTACAAGAGTGGATGTCCAAAGTGCTAGTGCCCCAGTGCAATAGTCAAAAAGGAGGATTTAATTTTGAGATTTTTTGTCACCTGCATCAAACAGCATTGGGCTATAAGAAATGGGCTGACGAAAAGAGGTTTATGAGCTTTTGAGAAATCAGGACAAGGGCTCTCAGATCCAGCCTACAGTGCGGAATAATCCAGCCACCGTCATCACCCCAGCCACCGCCACCACCAGAATCAGACGCAGATTCATTTATAGCCATCATAAATGCGTTTACAACAGCTGTAAATGAGTCGGCGGCCTTCATAAGTGTGTTTACGACAGCTGTAAGTGGTGGTGGTGGTGGTGGTGGGGACAACCCAGTCTGGCCCCTTCAACTGTTTGAGCAAGCAAGACCTGGGCCCTGGCTTGAAAAAGTTGAGAACATATTTTCAAGCATATTTTCAAATTAGAGCAAAGCTTGAACTATTGTTAAAATGTTACTGCCTCTAAAAAAAAACTTCCTAAAAATGGTACTCTTGTTTCTTGTTACTAAATATCTATGTCAGTGGTGCCCAAACTATGGCCTGCGGGCCCAATTAGGCCCACACATCTCATTAATCCGACCCAGACTGTGAACCTGGGGCCTCTCCAGACTGCCCCCTCACCCGCCCCCACCACCTGACGGCAGCCGTGGTGTGCCAATGGGCTCTCCCAGTGCCGTGGATTTTGAAATGGAGAAGGGTCGGAACATTTTCCCAAACACAGCGATCCACATTGCCAAAGGCTGGTAAAGTGATGGGACAGAGTCAGAAGCTGCTCGGTGCAGCGAGGACAAAGCGCAATCACTGCCGCCACTGCCGCCACCACTGATGTCAAAATGGTCAGCTGTCTTCTTTTATTTTGCATTATTATTAAATTCCAGTGACATAGATTCACAGTGGAGAAGCGCAGAGAAATACAATCAGATTTCTTTAGTGAAAATACTTTTAACGGTCAAGCTGACCAGCCAGTGTGACAGAATTATATAGTAGAATAATGAATCTTGCCAGCTTTTCAAATCATGAAAAATTTGTTTTTCTCCTCTCCCTTGGTGTATCTTTGTGTGTGTGTGTGGGAGGGGGATTTAAATTCCCTGAGTTTGGAACATAGCAAAAAAGTTCCCCAACCACTGTAAGTGGCTTCTTACTTTCTGCAATAGTTTAAAGTCATGTCCTCAGTTGTGCGGACTTCTCCCTCCATCTCTGTCTCATTCTCATCTTGAGTATTTCTTTTTTCAGTTTGATGAACTATGTGAAATAAATAACATGTTACTGTAAACTAATGCTTTTAATAGAACTTTGCTGGCTTAACAGCCTGCTTCCTGATCCCCATCCCAGCCAAGTAAAAATGACTGGGAGTCAGAGTAGTTCACAGGTAATCAGTTGCCATGATAATCCATATATGGTAAGTTAATATTAATATTAATAGGTATAATGTTGGGGTAGATGGATTGACTGCTGGCATTCTGGTGGACATTTATGGTATTACGGTGTTATTATGACAGAATGCAAAATAATCCATGGTTGGAATTGACTGTGCGACTGAACAACAACATATTCCTTCTCCACTAGATCTGTAGGCCCCTTTTCCAGCCACAAGACCTTCTGGAGTACTGCATCAACCCTTCACAATGAAGCCAGAAAATTGTTGGTGATCCTTACAACATTTCAAAAGAGACTCACATAACCTAGAGCAGTGGTTCCCAACATGGGGCCCATGCCCTACAGGGAGACTTCAATTCCTAGAAGCCTAAATCAGTACATTGGCTGATCAGTGCTTTGGGAGATTGACTTAGGCTTCTGGGAACTGAAGTCCAAAAACCAAAGGTTGGGAAACACTGGACTAGAGGCACAATGCTGAGAAAGTAAAAGAAGTTTCTTTTGTGGACTGTCAGTGTGCCACAGAAATGGAATTGAGGCTACAAAGAAACTCCAAGCTGCATGGTTTACATCAGGGATGCCCAAAATTTTCAGCCTGCAGGCCAGTCACGTGGTTCAGGAATCTGGTCACTATGGCCTGGGGGCCAAGTCCGGCCCCAGCACCAATTCATCCAGTCCATAAAGCCCTCATCGCTCCTGTAAGCGGAAAAGACACCTGTATGCCCATGCATTTTACTCCCGCCTCCAAGAGCAACAAGGGATTTGCAGGCCAGATGAATTGGCATCAGGGGCCGGATTCATCCCCCGGGCCATAGTTTGGGCACCCCTGGTTTACATCGTAACATAGAGGAATGAAAAGAGTTCTGTTTCTCTTTTTTCTCTTTCTCTTAAGCTTCCTCGCCCTCTCTGCTTTCACACACTATGTGTCTGAGCCCTCCAGAAATGAGATTGCTCATTTCCCTTGCACACTTCCTCCTCTTTCTACTGGGCCAATTATACAAGCTCTTGCCTCAGCTAGGAATATAAAAATATATCCCTTTTGTTTTCTGCCATATTTTATGCTTATGAATTAAAAAACTGAAACAAATCTCTCCCCCCCAAAAAATTTTTTTTATCTTGGCTAGATAGTTACAGCTGCTCCCAGCAAAGTGACGATCACGTTGTACCCACTACATAAAAATGCAGGCTCCTTATTAGAAAAAAATGTGGCAAATGTTATTTAGCAGTAACATGATTAAGAATACAGAGGTTCAAATCCACACATTAACAATAAAGACCAGCATTCTAAACCACTTCACCTGGATGGGAAAATTTACCAGTTTTACTTTGCTTCACATGCAAATAGGTTCTCCCACCTCCCACATATGAAGAAACCTTTGGGTGGATTTTTTTTTTTTTTTGGTAATTTTGTTTAAAAAAACCAAACCCAATAGAATATTTACTAAACACTATCAGGAGATAATTGAAATGAACTAAAGGACGAATGAGAACTGCATCCAAACTTTTGATTCCTGTTTGCATGCATAAAACAAATCTCTGGCTTTGTTGAAACCCTGTGGGGAGTTCTTGCTCACTTTTCTGGGGAAGGCTAACATCTTTTATACCTTTGCAGGAAAAGGTCTATCAGGAAAATAAAAGAAAAATCCCTGCTCCAATTTGCAGAGGTTTGCTACTGAAATAACTGATATCTTGTATAGTGGATTGACTAGAAATTATTACAGTGAGGATAGCACAGAATATTTTTTTTAAAAAAGTAACATATTGCAATTCCAAATTCACATTATTAGCCCCAAGCCATTTGTCTAAATCAAGCCATAATATGGCCTCTAACAGGCTCTTTATCTGATGTTTTAAACTTCGGTTTACAGGACCAAATGAGAGATATTGTGAGAATAGGTATCTAATACCTTGAATAACTGATATGAACCAGTACAGACATTGGCACTAAATATTACATTATATTGCTATGCATACTAGATTCTTAGAAAAAGGAATGTTAGACAGCCTATTTGCTGGTAACTACATCACCTTGAAAGAATAGCATCTTATTTCCTCTCAAGTCTCAAATAGTTACATAATGTATGCTGAGAATTGAGGATTTGTTTGCTGATCTAGCTGCCCTGGAATACCAGCAGCATTTTCACATTTTATTGTATATTTAGCTAGAGAGAGAGAGAGAGAGAGAGATGCTGCTGGATTCAGGGCCTTGCCCACTTTTGTTTCTATAAACAATTAGAATTGTGCTAAATGCTGTGCAAAATCTATAGAAAAACACAATTGGGCTAGTTGCAGTGTAGCTGTATTGATATGAGCAAGATAGATGAAACATGTTTCTTAAGCCTAATTACCCCCTGGAAATAAATGCCATACAAATCATTAGAACAAAAAGCCCTGGGTACCTTAAATTCAGTTGTGCAAATTGATGAAATTCATGATTTTTCGAGAACAGTGTACTAAATGCAGGTGGATGCCTATGAATGCATTTGTGTTCATGTTCACACATGTGTACAGACACATACAGCTATAAATGGCAAGTCACTGTTCCCATGCCTTCAAGTTTAAAAAGAGACATGGTTCATAGAAGCTGGTGCAAATGTTGGCAGCATGTGCTATGGTGAAATTCTATAGATATGTGTATAAATCTGGAATGCAAGAGGCTCTGGATTATAAAACTCTGAATTACAGGCTCTGGATACATTTAGAACAGAGGTATAGCACTATCAAATGAGAAACCAACTTGAAGAACAGAAAATAAGTGTGTCCTTTGCCAAGAATTATCAAAAATCAAATAAAACATTCTACAGTAATAATGATCAAGAATCCTGTGAAGGATTTACACCAGTATAAATGTAATCGCATAAATCATGACTGGCACATGACCAGGAACGTGAGTGGCCACTTGTTCATTAATGACAATTCACTGCCGTTTTTTCCACAAATACACTTACACTGAGATAAAGCCCTAATAGAAGTCTGCTGTGGCAGCTAAATTCAGTTTGCACCAAGGTGGTGGCTGACATGTTCAACAAGAAAGGGGAACATGCAAATACTACACAGTTTTCACAATACTTAATGCTTATGATTTAGTCTGAGTCCCTGAAGTAAGCCAACAATATTGTGGCTTTTTTGATCTTTCAATTTTATAGCATCTACATTCTCTGTGTCTTGAGTGAAAAGAGGAAGCCCAGAAGAAGAAGAAACCCCAATATCTCTGAAACCAATAGTGTTTTCCAACCACATCCATTCAAATGATAACACATGTGAGCCATAATAATTGTTATGAATAAATTGGCTAAGATGCTAAAGAAATACTGACTTCATAAGACCATTTCTAAGTTACAAGTATCAGCATTAAGTAATCAGCTTGTTCATATGCAGATTGTTAAACTAAATGAAAAACAGTGGAAAGTCTTGTTGAATCTTCATGTTGGCTTTTACCAAAAGACAACTTCCGGTCTTGTTAAAGATGAGTCTGGATTATTCCTTCCTTTATTTCTCATGTTTCCATGGTTCTTCTTCAGCAGCACTGAAATCTGTGGATTTGCCATTGGTTGCCAAGGTTACCTGTAAGTAATTATCATCAATACCTAACTTTAAAAAAAAATCAAGGCACTTGTGCAAGATAGCTCAAAAAATTAAACAATTAATCTGAATATTTACAAGATTTACATCAAAGCCCTGTGTGAAAATATACAGATGCTTCTTCCCCCCTAAAAGTAATGTGTTGCCTCAAATTACAAGAGTAGATTCTCTGAAATGCATTAAATGGAGAAGATAGAAAATGTGCACTTATATATACATGTATATGAACTACACACATGCCGAACTACACAAAGCTAAGCACTAATAGCAGAATTTGATCTGCAAGAAGGAAATGTTGGAAAACATCACTCACTACTGAGTTCTGACTGTATATGTTGAAGGTACAGTTACTGCCAAGTCAAACAATTCCTAACAGGATTGCCCTTTACATACAAAACAGTAATAGTCACCCACGTCAGAGTTTCAGTCTAAAAGCATCCTTCAACGATGAGTTGATTAAAATCATGGGAGATCAATTATGATAAATCATTCCATGGGAAATACTGGCTAGTAAGCAACATTTCAGCAGTCAACAGTTTTTTAAAGACATCCAGCCATGTATCATCTTTTCACTCTAGTGGAAATGCATTTGGCATAGCTGGATGGGCCAAATAAAAAATGGCTATGGTATTTGTTTGACTGGACAGAAATGAACTGGACCTTCACATAGTAAGGGAACCTGTTGTCTAATTCTACATGGAATCCCATTATTTCCTAGCTTACCTGGCATGTTACTGTCCTCAGCTTCACATGAAAACTTAAAGACAGGACTGATATTCCAGATGATGGACAAACTGGATGCATGGAAGCATTGAAACATGAGAACATGAAAAAAATGCATCCATGTTTGAAACAAAGCCATCCTTCTTCACACATAATTGAAAGGGAAGCACACACAGCATAATAAACAGAGTACTCTACACATTTGTAGCTGGAATTGTGGATTATTTCAGGAACAAAGTTATGTGAAATGGGATTTAAAAATACAAAGGAAAACTCCCATGCAATAATGGTTGAAAGACCCTGCTAATAAACATACATTGGCTGTGCAAAGCTATCAAATTAGGAAGCCGTTTAGAATTTTTAAAAAGTAGAAATTACACATGGTTATATCAGTAACAGAAGCAAAGAAACAACAATAAAAGCCAATGCTGACCAAGAATTTCTCTCTGGAAGTAAATGTTTACATTCACATTCAGTGTTGCTTCCTGTGTTTAAGTTTACCAGGAACTAGTCATTCACATATAATCTGTTTTATTTTATTTTCAAATATAAGTACACATTTAATTCTTCCATTCAAATCACCGAAACTTAGAATTGAATAATTTCTAAGTTTCAATGATTTGAATGGAGGAGTTAAATGCACACTTGTATTTTAAAATATTTTTGGCAACAAATCATGGATTTTCATTAACTTTTATGACCATATCCAACCATAATGAGAAAGTGTTTAATAGGTGTCTACTTCATGTATTAAACATCATGTTTAATTCCTGTCTAAAATTATATCCAAGTTATTGAAATGAGATCTAAACTGCTTTCAAACTACTTCACGTAAATTTATACAATATATTTTCAGTTCAGGTTGATTTTACTGCTATGGTTTTAGAAACCTAATGTGATACCATGTGATAAGTGGACATTCACTCCTGTTCTTCTTATCAAAGCTTGCTGAAGTTACTTTTTTGGACTATGTTAGTTCCTCAAAAGGAATTTTTTCCAAGCTCTGTTCCCATGTGGAACTTAGAAACATTAGGCTCATATAAGAAAGCTTGATGATTTTCCAGCTGAAACATAAATAAAAAACAGAAGTTTCCTCTACCAAGGCGTTGATGGGTGGGGGATCATAAACGACCTATACGAGATAAAAAGTTGGTGCCCCAGAGTCCACTTAGTTTAGTCAGCCATTATACCAATTTGGTATTGGCAAGCAGATTTTGACCCTAGGCCTATTCTCCATGCCAGAAGGGGTGTCAACAGAGAAAATGGCAAAGCTATGATAAATGGCTTTGGGTTCTGTTATAGTGCAACCTGATAATAGAGTGAAGAGTCCTGATTTATACAGGGCTGATGGTGTTTATCCATCAGGCATGGGGCTGAACATTTCCTTAAATGACATGCAGTGGGGCCTTCAGGCCGAGTTCATTGGTTTGGTTGGGGTGTGTGTGTGTAGGACTTGCAGTTAAATAGCCCACTGCCATGGTGAGTAGTGCAGAAGGGAAGGTAGTTTCAGTGAATTCCCAAGATACTTTATGTTGCACTCCCAGGGCACCCAACATCTCGGCTATTTTTATCCCAAGATTCAGTTCCAGGTTGGAAATTGCCAGTTGGGAGTGTACTGTCTTTGGACAATGCAGTCTCAGGGCTTGGGCCTTTCCCGTGATGGGAAGAAGGAAGGTATGCAGGCAGCCCCTGGATCTGACTCTGGTTATCTGCACTATGCTACGCCCTACTGCAGAAGGAGGTTTCCAGTTCCAATTAATAGTTAATAAGTTGTGCCCTAGGTTAAAACTCTAGAAATGTATCTCTCTCTTATTCTGAGCTTGGCAGGTTGGTTGGGCAAGGGTTGCTTCCATCTTTAACAACACCTTGTGTAAATTTGCAGCACAAATCTCTCTGTATTCAGTTGTGTTCTCTCACCAACCTTAATTGTTGTGTTGATGTTTTTACTGGGATATAAACCTGCCTAGCAAATCCCCATAACCCATACTTTTTCCTTTTTTAGCACAGCCATGGTAAAAAGACAGGAGACATTCACATTCATGTTTGAGTAAATACTATTTGTTGCTATATCCAAATCCTGACCTGTGATTAATCATAAATCCCATTTATTGTAATAAGACAACGTTTATATCCAAGATTTAACTTTGTTTGAAATTAAATTGGTTTATGATTAATTTGGCTGCCAAGATTAAGGCAGAAACTAATGCTGATCACAAGCTGCAGCAATTTGGCTTGAACAGTCCCACTGTCTGAGATAAGAAGAAAACTATTGCCTTGGTTTCTATTTTACCAGGGATGGGTGGGTAGACTTGTTTGTCAATATATTTGGTGGTGGTGGGTTTTGATTTGCTGTTGGTATTGTTGTTATTTGTTTTCTGTTTGTTCACCACCCAGAGTGGGATAACACCCAGATGGGCAGTATAGAAATTATATAAATAAATAAATGTCTTCACCAAGTAATGTTATGCTCTCCCAGGTGCCTGGTCCTATAAGACTTCTCTTCAACAGCAGGTGTTTGGACCTTTGCAAAGCAGCAAAGAGGATGGTAAACAATTTGCTTTCTGATTTCCTACTGGCTATTCATGACAGTTGGGGCATCATTAGAGACATCATTACAGGCTTTCACATACAGAAGCAAATGCTCCTGAAGGCCTCATAGTGGCCTTAGTGAAGGAAAGGAGAAATCAGTGGGCAGAGCCTAATTTGTTAAGAAACCAATTATGGCATCCGGAGCATCCAATATACTTTCTCATTTTTCCAGAAGAACTTCCTGACATTCACTGCACTCTTGGTCAGGCATATTTTGCTTTTACTGTCCTTCCTTAAATCATGCTATTCTTTACAGAGTGGAGTAAACAGAAACTAGAAACTTGGCATAGCAATAATGACCCAAAATGACAATGAAAACAAAGCGTAGACATGCTGGATTAGCACAAGGAGCTCCCAGAAACTGAGGAAGTACAACATATGTGTATTTACAGTGTCTCATGGAAAGAATTACTCTAGGAAGTGGGAATAGATGAACTACCCACCAACCCTAGACTCACATATTACTTGTACAAGGGAGTGAATGAAAAGGAAGTACAAAAGGATATTTTATTTTGTATGCATTCTTTTTCTTCATGGTAATCGTGTATAAATAAAACATGGCCCTTCTTTTCACTTCCAGTTTCTTAATTAGTGGAATGCTAAACATTGCTATTTGGAAGGATTTTCCATGGATATCAGAGGAAATAAATCTTATTCAACAAGGCGTGAACAAATATCTTAGCTTTTAAATTTATTTATTTTTTTACTCTGGGGAAAGGTGGTTTCTTGAACCTACTGGAAAGGACTCCTTCATTACTCTTCTAGTAGATGATAAATGTCATGTCCATTGCAGATATGCAGTAAGGAGTGTATAAAGAAGGGGTATGTGGAAGCAATTGTGATTTCTTTGTTGCCACAAAACCTGCCACTGAAAGTGTACACTCAACCAGCCTAAATCATAGCTCCTTCTGTCACAGAAAACCTGGTGAATGCCAAAATAGGTTATAACACAGGTCACCCCCTCATATCCACATAGGATATGTTCCAAGATCTTCAACAGATACGTGAAACCACAGAAAGCAGCAAACCTCATATTATTGCCCGCATATCTCTGTCATGCAAGTGGAGGCTGCTGTAAACATCTCTGCCAATCTTTCAGGTCAACTCTGGAAATGATTCCCCTGGAAACAAGTCATTCCTTCTCAATGTTACATTGTAGATATTGGCCTCTAGTGGGCAGCTCTGGTAGTGTACCATAGAAATACCAATGTATTTAAAGGATTTTTCAGGGGTTGAGTTGGGGGGCCTATGGTTACTGGAATCCCAGCTACCGAACCCATAGTTATAAGGGGCAACCTGTACTATATTTTTCCTGTATAATGCCACCTTCCATAACACACTGCAGAACACAATGTTATCTGTAAACGTTGCATGCAATTGCAGTTTAAACAATACGATGTAAATAAAAAATGAATCCATATCTTTAAACAGATTAACATGTTAATATCTGGCATTTGGTGTTGTCACCTTGTCATTAATGATAAATTTTAGAAAAATTACATGCAGTTTTTTTTTAAGAAAAAAGAAAAAGAAAGATGATGGATGTAGCTAGATGCAAGTCTCAATATCCATAAATGTGAAAGGTACCTTGCACTCATCTATTATGACAGAGTTGTGAGCTGTATAAACACATTGGTTTGAGTTATTTTCCCTGTGGTTTTTCAGGTCATCATAAATTGACTGAGTCTTGGTCATTTCAATATCTTCATATCCTTTGTGATGGGCGTCAATGTTATCCAACTCTGCTTTGGAGAGATGATATACAATGCCAGCTCCAAAAGAGTCACCCACAACATTAACAGACGTTCTCATTCGGTCTCTGTAAGAGAAACAGAAAGAAGCAAGTTTTTAAAAATCATTTTGCAGTGTGAAAAGATGAAATATGATTCCATTATTATTTATCTCACTGCCAGAGAGACTCTTGGGATTATACCATCAGACAGTTAAGTCTTATCTTTCAGAACCTATAGCAGAACCTTCTCAGAAGTGGTGTCACAGCTGTAGAATACCCTCTTCCATGGAGGTTAAATTGGTATTGATCAGGTTGTGGCAATAGGCAAAAGCAATCCATTTCCATTAGGCCTTTGGACTGCATTATCAGTGGTACCCATTAAAGCAAAATAAAATAAAATAAAATAATTGCTGGTAAGTTACAAAAGTAAAAGCATAACCTTCCCTTTTCTAGCTACAAATGCAGAAACACCAACAAAACAGTCAAAAAGTTACATGGAAGTCAAAAAAGTTACATGGATGGAATCTTTGATAACCAACAATTAACAATGGTATGTTGGCTTTTTTATATTGGTTGTCTTTGCTTTGATGATAAAGGCATAGCAACTAAAATACAATAAAACCACTTTATGGAAAAAGTCAGTTCCATAGCTTTTTCCTTAACTTGTTTTTTCCTGTAAAACAAGGCATTCCCATAAGAACGCATCGGGGGGGGGGAATGTTCTCGACTCCCCCCCCCAAAAAAAAAAAACCCCACTCTAACTCCTCTCTAGACCACTCTACTGCCACCCACAGGGCCCAGAATGGCTGCAGGTGGTCTTTTATAGCCCACCAAGCGCAATGTGCTCTGGGAAATCATTCTGTAAAACGGGTTTTTTCTGTAAAACAGTTTTTTTCTGTAAAACGGGACATGTTTTCAGCAAAAAAAAAACCCTTCTGTAAAACAGGGTTCTGTAAAATGAGGCTTTTGGGAAATGGGGTTTTACTGTATTTAAAAAGGAAAAGTGGGGAAGGAAACAACTAAATATGCAGTTGGAGGAAATTAATACAGAGAGCAGTCTCAGAACATAGACTGAATCTTCTGAATATGGCATGTGAAAACAGCTTTCATTGAGATTTATGACTGTGCAGTTTTGAAGAAAGCTGTATGGTTTGCAACAGCCAGTGGTGAATAGCCTTCAATTCTGCAAGCAGTTTTCCCAACAATTTTCTTTGAAGAAGACAAAGCAACTCTGCCTCTGTGGAATGGATATCACTTAGCTCCAAATGAGAACAATATTCAGGATGTCTTTAGTATCCTTTTTACTTACACAATGTCTGTGGTGTCAACAGCTTGTTTGTTTGTATATTGCCACTGCTTCTGCTACATGCATAAGCAACCATGGTGGGAAAAAGAGAACCCTCAGCAACCATGCACTGTGAGCATGGTTCTTCTGAGTCCTAATCTGACACCCTACTATCCACAGAAAGGGCTTGGATCTGAGTAAAGTCAGGTTGAGTTTAGCTAGGGAAGAAGCCAGTTAAATTTTAGTTGATAGAGACTTGTTTGTGCAGGAATAACCACTGCATCTTCTTCAGACTGAGGGGAGGACTTAGGGCTAAGACAGTTGTTGAAAATGTAAATAAAAGCAAATAGTATATCTAACAGGCATTGACTTTTTATTGAGAAGTTATATTGTGGATGTCCTGCATGGAGTTTATGTGTATACACATAAACAGCAAACCTGATTAATATCCACTGTATCTTTAACAGATTAATCACCAAGTCTTATTGAGAGCTTAAAAAAGAAACTACAGATTCACTTCTATATTCTATTTATACTCAAGTCAGAGGATAAGTCATGTAAAGGAATCCTGTAACTATTAAATGTCATTACCTCTGACTAAAGTATTATGCTATCAAAAATCTCAAATAATATTATTTACCTCCTAATAATACAATAATGTTGGTCTCTCCTGGTTTCAGTGATGTTATCAAGCTCTTCTCTTGAATCAGAGAGTTATTACAGGACCATTTTTTTTAGCACTGTGGATCCAGGATGAACCAGGTGTCTTTATGTCTACGTGGGTGGGTAGTTTCCCTTGAACTGTGTAACAGCAGGAAGACACTGAGAAAAGTACACTATGAAATTGGGGCGAATGGCATCAGACTCAGACTGATTCTTCAGACTCTGCTCACAACCTAGTTCTGACATGAGTGAAAAAACCTGTGCTTCTTAGTGAGCCAATCTGCTCTCCACCATGTCTGGCTCCATTTTTGGATGCAAATTTCCCCTTATGCCCATTGGAAGCTTGTCTCCATGCCACAAGGTTTTTTTGTTCACAAGTTTGCAACAGACTAGAGCAGTGATGGCGAACCTTTTAGAAACAAGTGCAGGCCTGGGATGGCTACCATTGAGGAGCATGGGCAGAAGTCATTGGGAGGCACCAATGGGGGAATTGGGTGGATCCAGGCCCCCTGGGGCCAACAGCCTCCTCCTCCTCAGGCCGGGGGTGACAGGGTGGGGCCATTCAATATCTCTCTCCACCCCACAAAGTTCCTGAGTTTTCCCCCTCCTGACTTTGTAGCACCTCTGGCTGGGTGTCTCTTCCACTTTGGCCCAGGGAGGAGGTGGGAGGTGCACCCAGAGCAAAGGTGGATCTACTAAGAAGGAGGTGGTGGGGTGGGCAATCAGGGTGGTCCTGCTGCCTTTTTTCCTGTCCCCAATGACTTGGGTCTCTTGCTCAATTGGCAAGGTGACAAAAGGGCAGTAACAAAACTGACCCTGCCTGCCGCCACCTCAGCACTTTCTGGCATGCACACCACCTTGTGATTGGACAGTGTCCCTTTCAAACTCAGCTGTTCCACCCACCCCCTTGCCCCAAAACACCTCTCAATTGGTGCACTAAGGCACCAATTGACTATTGGCATGCCCTTGTGTAACTGGTGACATAAGCTGTTACCTTAGTGCACTGAGAAGTGCCAAGTTTGAAAGTCACCACTTGCCTTTGTTTTAAAAAAATTCACCTGCCTGCTTCTTGGGGGCGCTAGTCACTGAAGGCACTGGGTGTCCTTGTGTCCCAAATATTCACCACAGACCTGGACAAGTGCCCAAACTCACCTTTGTCATAGACTCAACAGGTGCCCTGCACCCTCACACCACATGTGAGCCATTCATGTTACCTCAGACAGGGAAGGGAGGAAGTGCTCCCATTGGGCTGCTGGACAGAGGGGCGGGGTGAACTTTGTGCTGGGGGTAGAAGGAAGCACTCCCATTGGGATGCTGGGCCGAGGGGCAGGGCTAACTCTGTGATGGGGTAATGACATGTGTGCCCACAGAGAGGGCCCTGAGTGCCCCCTCTGGCACACGTGCCATAGGTTTGCCACCACTGGATTAGAGAAATTACTTCCTTCTGCTGCTAAAGCACACTAAAATCATGTGACATGGAAAAATTGCAACAGAAACTTATCAAAAATATTTGAAATGGAAGCTGTGAAGCATATCAGAGAGAGAGAGAAATAAAACCAAGAGATGAAAAATGTTGTGGCACTTTAAAGACTAACTAATGTTAGCAAACATTAAAATACAGCAGTTGATCCATGAAAGCTAACATTAAAATTCAGCAGTTAGTCTTTAAAGTGCCAAAAAGTGTTTTGTCTTTTAATTTTATTTTGTTTACTCTCTGATATTATCAAAATAAACATTTTCCTTGGCCTTTATTCTATTTCATTTTTTGATTTATTGAGGAGTCCAAGTGCTAAACATTAAAATGTGATTTCCCTTCAAATCTTAATTTCATATAATACCACAGGAGAGTTAAAATCATATATGAAGTTACATTTCAGCAAACAGTTTAGAAGTTGGATTGTGAACCATTTATACATTATTCTTCTTTCTCCTTCAGAGTTTCTCAGAGCATGGCATCTCTGTGTTGGAAACCTTTCCTTGACATTTGCTAAGCTTGTAACTTTCCTCTTTGAAAAGCTATGGTTCTTGGCTAATATTAATGGCACTGGATTAGTTTCAGCAGTGGACAAATAGCACTGTTCTTTAAAATGCCACTTTTTGTTCAATTTACAAAAGAGTAATGGCAGAGATTTGAAAATTTTAGAAAGGTTCCTTTGTAAACACCCTTCTCTTTATACTTTTCCTTACTTCAAACAGGACAAGAAGCAATGGATCTAGTGAATTTTATAAGCTTTTAGAGAGTGGCTTTTAGCTGTAGCAATTTTGAAACAGTAGTGCTATAGTAAGTGTAAAGGTTTAATCCTCATAAGCTATTTTAGTGGGTATTTTTTCCACATTCAAATTTTAAAAGTGAGAACTATTTTCATACCCTGATTTTGAAAAGCTACAGTACTCTATATTCTTCCTAAATTTCATTAATTCCCATCTGGAAGAATGGATTTTATTTCTATGCTGCCTTTCTCCCATCAAAGAAACCCAAGACAGCTCACAAATGGTTAAAAAACAGATGCAACTACATGTGCAATAAGTTGCAACATAAAAAATTTAGACTTATAATATTTAAAAGACTAGTAGGTTTAGTAGCACTTCAAAAACACTTTCTTAAACTGACATAAAACAATAAATGTACATATTATGGAGAAAGACACCTTCTATGGAGCCAGTCCTTATCATTTTATCATTACTTAAAAAATATTTTGAGGCTGTTTCATTTCCTTCATGTAACTGATGGTGAGAGTTTATTCTTAATACATAGTGAAACAATCCATGTGAAATGCTTTTCACACAACTATGCCATGTAAACCTGATGATGTCATAAGTAGCTGTTATTATTCAGAATTTAAATATTTCCTACATCTATTCTGAGGCTCCCACAGCTCTCGTATACCCCCTTTCATTATTGAGAAGCCATGGGAGCCATGGAGCAGGAGGAGAAATTCTTTAATTAAAAGTCATCTTAGTGGTTGTGATTATAATGAAAGACTTCCATTTAGGGATCTGTGGCTCCCACAGCTTCCCAATGATAAAAGTAATCACCTGGGAGCCTTGTGACAGAAATAGAAAATGTTTAATTTTTAAGAAAAAACAATAGCTGCTAATTATGATATCATCAGCCATCTGCAGTATTGTTTTTCAAAAACAGTTTTAGCCAAACAAGGCTGACTAAAAACAAACAAATCCAATATGCTTTAAAAGCTAAAACTGGTCATAATCAGTTTTTCTTTTCCCAAGATGAAAATATTAGTAGCCTCATTTGAGGCCTTGTACTGTTTTTAAGATACGTCCTTTGTTTTCTTTTGAAAATGTCACTTTCTAAAATTACATCTCAAAAAGTTCCCATTCAGTTTGGGAACTGTAGTCCAAAAGCGTATCTTTTCCATAGTTTAGGGATGACAAACTAGGACTGCTTTGTACATACTCAAATGTTCACATCATGGTTGACCTCGAGATCCTCTTTGTGCTACACAGAGCTCTTCTTCCTCTGCCTGACCTTTTCTATTGAATCAGTCTCATCACCACAGCTCACCACAGGAACTGCTTGAGGGGACAGGTAGTTTTACCACAACCTTACATGCTAAAGATACAATTGGTTCTTCCTGTCTGGCCTACAGCCCCTGCTCATGAATTAAGGTTCTGGAACCTGTCCATACAGGAGGCAGCTTCCTTAGTAAAGTGACACATTTGAAAATGATATTTCCTTGAAACAACAAACAGCTATGCACACTGATTTAGCATCCTCCTACTGGCTCTGTGTCCTTGCTCATTTCTGGTCCAATATAAACATGTATTTGAAATATGAATATGCTCTCCTAGTTCCTGCATTGAGTCATATTTCTATATAAATAAACTTGCCACCCTGCATGTATTTTTTCCCCTTCATTCTGCTGTCTGCTGAGGTGTACCCTGTTTACTCTATATCAGGATGTCTTCTGACAGAGTTCTAGATTATTTATTATAACTATTTATTAATTCAGAATTCTAGATTATTTATTAGGTTTGGGATATGGTAGACATTTGGCTAATCTTTTGTTATAACAGGTATTGCAACAAACTTCCTCCGGCCAACTTTATTTACTTCAACAGAGCTAGATGTTATATTTGAGCAACTACAACTATGAAAATGGATTTCTTTGGATTATGACTCCCAGGGGTTATGACTGGGAACTGTAGTCCAAAAAAGTAACTACAATTGGGGACGAGGCATCTCAGAAATACGACTGTTTTCTCACTGCTTTTTTGGTTTTTTTTTTCTGTTCCAATATAAATGTGACTTTTAAAAATGTGGTCAAACTGTTCAGTACGTTTTGCACTAAAATAATTTCATTATTTTGTTCGATTTTATCTTTCCATTCTGGCCCATTAATATCTGTGATTTTAAACTTTTTAATACCTGCTTTATTTTATGTCAGATTGCTTCAGCACATGAAGTGCTCTGGGGATGTTTTAAAAACTGGGTTTGAGGAAGCACTGAAATGTGCCAAGTGTTACAAATAGGTAATAGAATTAATAATAACATACAGTTAAGGAGGTAGTTAGGATAAGGCTGAACCAGTGAAAACAATTCCAGTGACAGGTGGGCAGATGGGGAGGATGGACAAGAAGATTGTTTCCTGGTAAAGGCACCTGCAACTATGCCATGTAAGTGGCTGTTCGGCAAAATGCTTGGTGCAGAACATAAAGAAATTGTAAACAGGTACTTGAACTAATAATACACCAGAAGAGGAACTGATAAACAACAAAGAGTCAACAGGGATCAGAGGAAAGCAGCTGAAGAAGATGTCATCTGGAAACTACAAGAAAACAACTTTCAGATGGAGGATCCAACTCATCTAGCAGTAGGGATGTTGGATGTAAATGACTATGTGCAAATGTACTACTCCGATTTGCTGAGTACAGTACTTAGAATTAAACCAGAGAATGTTAGAAATGCAGTCATTCTCCCTGGCTTTCTTTCTCTTATGTACCATCCTATGGGCAGGTTTATAAACC
Source organism: Furcifer pardalis (assembly GCA_030440675.1). Taxonomy (NCBI): domain Eukaryota; kingdom Metazoa; phylum Chordata; class Lepidosauria; order Squamata; family Chamaeleonidae; genus Furcifer; species Furcifer pardalis. Next base: position 70,458,799 of record CP126894.1, on the reverse strand, counting down.
TGCCCATGGTATAAAGAACCAGGGATTTGTAACATATATCCCAAACCAACTTTAGAATTATTAAATGTGCTAGAACAAAAGATTCATACAAAAAGAGAGAGCACCTCATTCATTTTGGAGCTATCTTGGAGTTTACCAAGGCATTAGACAACAAAAGATGAAATAAGTGTTGCTGTTTCTACGTTACTTTAGATCCATTGAAGTCTCGGTTCAGACCTTGCCACAGCCCTGAAACTGCACTGGTCACGCTGCCTGATTACCTTCTCCAGAAAGTGGATGGGGGACTTCCTTCTTCCTGACACTCCTGGATCTCTCAATGGCTTTTGATAAAATCAAGCATGGTGTCCTTATGCAAAGGTTTGGGGAGTTAGGAATTGGTGTCACTGTACTGCAGTGGCTCCAATCCTTCCTTGTCAGACAGATTCAGAGAATGCAACTTGAGGAAATTGTTTCAGCCCCATGGGCACTGCATTGTGAGGTGCCCCAGGGGTCAGTCATCTCCCTGAAGTTATTTAATATCTATTTAAAGTTGTTGCGGGGGGAGGGTTTGTCCATAGATATGGAATTCATAGTAATCAATGCACTAATGACCCTCCTTTACATCTTCTGCAGTGGATGCAGTCCGAGGCCTTTTTGACTGCCTGGCCTCAATAATGGAATGGAAAAGAACAAAACAAGATGAAATTTAATCCTGACAAGAAGGATATCCTGCTGTTGGGGGTAGGGGATCCGTCTGCCTGAGTATGGGGCCTGGTTCCCAACTACAGATGGAATTCTTCATTTGAGGGAACAGGCTTGCAGCTTGGGGGTCATTTTTAATCCAGCCCTCAGTTTAGAGCCACCGATTCTGGTGGTATCTAAAACCAATTTTTTCCAGCTTCATCAAATTGCCCAGTTGCACACATACTTGGATCGATGATCCCTGACAGCTCTGATCCATGCATTGGTAGTTCCAAGAATTGATTGCTATAAGGCTCTCTACAGGGGGTCCCCTTGACCCTGATATGGAGACCACAATGGGTCCAGAATGCAGTAGCCAGACTAGTTAATGGGGTGAAGAAAATCTATCATTTCATCCCAACTCTGGCTTATTTGCACTGGCTCTTTGCTCCTTCCCATATCAGGCACAAGGTATTAATGCTGACGTATAAAGTCCTACATAGCTTAAGACCTTGTTATCTGTTGGAATGTTTGTCCCAAAGAATGTCTGCCTGTGTCATGCGATCCTCAAAAATTGCGCAGCTCCAGGTGCCAACATCAAGAATGGCAACAAAGACTTTAATGAGGAAATGAGCCTTCTCGGTGGCAACACCCACACTATGGAACCAGTGGTGGGATATCAAAAATTTTACTACCCCACCTTGATGTCATCACAGTGTGGGCGGAGCTAACATCATGATGTCATGATGTTGTGGGTGGGGCCAAATAATTTTTTAAACAATATACAAAATTATAATAAAATAAAAATAAGCACACACCCACACTCCTCAACCTACCTACCCACCCACCCATAACACAAACCCGTAAATAAATTAAATAAATAAATACATAAATACATTAAAATACACCCACCCAGTGGGAGAAACAGTGAAAAGGTAAGCCCCGAAGGTGGTTCCCCACAAAAAGCTGCTACCAGTTCTCCGGGACACTGGGGAAAGTTACTACCGGTTCTGGCGAACTGGTGAGAACCTGTTACATCCCATCACTGTATGGAACACTTTGAAACTGCATCAGGCTCTGTCCCTGGGTTTATTTTAAAAGCATCCAAAGACTAAACTGTCTAGGGAGGCTTTTAAAAATCTTCTCCCTGCAGCCAGTTAGTTTCAGTTTCAGTCTTGGTTCAATTTTTTGCTGTTCTTCCCCCTCCCCCTTAACATGTAATTTCTGGGTTGGGTATTAGGATTGTATTACTGTGTATATTAGGGTTTTAACTATGTAAACTGCCCAGAGTGGGAACATCTCCCAGCTGGGTGTTATAGAAGATGAATGAATGAATTAATGAATGAATGAATGAGAAGAGACAATTGAGCAGCTGTAAATCCAGGTGAATTTAGGATGACTGAGAGGAGTTTAAAAAATGTTTTTTTTTCCTTTTGTTTTTTGGTATTACTCACAAGAGCCAGTCCACAGCAACTAGTAAGCTGATGTCCTGTGTTGGAAGACCTACAGCTGTGAGGATGAGAAGCATGGTCACCAGTCCTGCACTAGGAATACTTGCAGCTCCAACACTAGCAAGGGTAGCTGTCAGGCTGTAAAATTAAACACATAGGGTTGTTTAATCAGAGATTATCCACAGCTCTTTTTTTTTTACAGCAATGCTGGAATTACCAGACATAGTTTCTGGCTGTTATCATTTCCACATTCTGTAGAAACACAGCCATGCGCGCATGCACATACACACACACTTAATTTGATACTGACTTTAATATTTTGCCCATTAAAATTTTATAGTTGAGTTTAAAATGCATTTAATTTTCTTTTTTATATAAAAAACAGCTCTCTTTTGAGCTCATACATCATGATTATTATTTTTTTGGAGGGGGAGTTAACATTACCATATAAGTGTGGATTAAACCAGCATTCAAGAGAGCTGGAAGAGATCTCTCCTTTATTTCTAATGAAGCACACTGAGGATCTCTGTTCAGCATCTTCATTTAACAACCAGATTCTATTAAATCACCCTTGCTCAAAAGCCAGTCGTATCTGACACTAGAGTTCGGTGCTCATCTCCATTTATAGCCAAAGAGCCAACTCTGTCTGTATCTGCAAACATTTTCGTGGACAAGTGGCAGGCATGACTCAACACTGGAGTGCACAGAACGCTATTTACCTCCTCACCAAAGTGGTACCTAGTTAGCTACTTGAAATTTCTTGCTTTTGAACTGCTAGGTTGGCAGGAGCTGGGACAGAGACGGGAGCTCATTCCATCCTGCAGTATTCAGGTATCAAACTACTGACTTGCTGCCTTCCAGTCAGCTTCGAGGGCTGGATGGCCATTTTGCCCTGCCTGCATGACGGGGTGGCCATTTTGTCCCAACAATTTCAAATGGATGGCCATTTTGTTTCTTGAATGCCCTTGGGGGATGGGGGCATATGAAATGGCACAGTGGACCAGATCTGGCTTACAGGCCTTAGGTTGGGAACCGCTGCTCTGGAATATTGTGATTTTTACTATCCCTCTTGTTAACAATGGGTTTGTTCATTTTACATTTTCTGAAATGAGGTACCCCAGCTAGCATGGCTGTTGGCCATGTTGAGGATTTGGGCATTACTGGAAAAAAATGTTTGTTTACAAACTAATATGTGAGATAAGAAACCCACCTGACCGTCACTATCTGTCCACCATCCAATACAATTCCATTCATCTGTGCTATGAAGATGGCAGCCACTGCTTCATAAAGGGCTGTCCCGTCCATATTAATAGTGGCTCCAACAGGCAAGACAAATCTTGTCACACGCTTGTCAATACCCAGATTTTCTTCAAGGCAGCGAAAAGTGACAGGTAACGTACCAGCACTGATGGAGTGGCAAAAAAAAAAAATAAAAAAAGAAAAGAAAAGAAAGAAAGGAAAGAAAGAGCAGGGGATTCCATATTAAATGTTAAGCTTTCAAGGACAATAAGGGATATTCTAGGATGGCAAGAAAACACCATACATACCCACCAAAAAGGTCTGTTCCAGCCCACAGTCTATTTTCCTTTTTGTGCTGAAACATTACAACCTGGAGCAGCCCATAGACCTTGAAAGGGCTCACCCAGTGGTGGGCTTCAGCCGGTTCGGACCGGTTCGGGCATACTGGTAGTAGACGCGGCTGGCCCTGCCCCTTCTCCTCTCACCCCACTCTGGGTGCTTGGAGTTGGAGCCTTCTATCTTTCCCAGCATCAAGGAATGCAGTTCTTCAGGACAGGGTGGGGCCTTTTGCTTGTCCGCTGGCTTGGCCCTCTACCAGGCTCCTTGTTGCGCCATGACTCCAACATCCTTGCTGCTGGGTCTGGGCACCCGGAGTGGGGTGAGGCTGAGCCAGAAGCTGCCCTTGCACTGACTTCCTTCTCTTCCTCCTCCTCCTCTTCCTCGCCTCATAATTTTCCTCCCACCGATCGTCCAACCGGCACCTCCTTTCCGCATGTGGGCTTTGTGGTGGTGGCTATTGGGAGTAGGAGGAGAAGAAGGAGGAGAAGGAGGAGGAAGAAGAAGAAGATGGTGAAGGCAAGGAAGAGGTGTTGGAGGAGGAGGAAGGGAAACGTCCAGAGCAGGAAGCTCGGGATACGTGAGTTAGGGGACTGGAGAGGCGCAAAGGGGAGCACACATTGGGTTTTCCTGCTTCATGCCACCTGGGTGGTGGAAGGGATGGGGAGTTGGTTCAGCAGGGATGTTGTTGTTGTTGCTGGGTGGGTTGCACCTCCTCGCATGCCCCTTGCCAAGCTGGGCTCTGGGAATGTGGCATGGGATTGAGTGGGTTGGGCTGGGCCAGCCAGACATCCCCCTCCTGCTCGGGTATGTGTTGGGTTGAACTTGCAAAGCTACTTCATCTTGTGCCTCCAGGTAGAAATTTCAGTGTCCACATTGGTGAGGGAATCAACCCTTGTTGTTTTTTTTAGTGTGGGGGTGTTGGGTGTTGGAGGGGGAACGGGGAAGTTCAGGGTCTCTTCCCTCGCTCATTTATTTTTCTTTAAAAGGCAGCAGGGGAAGGGAGCTAGCACCATGGCCCCAGGGTGCCAATAGAAGAGGCTCATTCCATGCCCCCAACATCTTTTCCCCATCAAAGTGGTTCCTATTTATCTCCTTGTAATTTCTTGCTTTTAAACTGCTCAATTGGCAGGAGCTGGGACAGAAACAGCACTCAAAACAGCTCTCGAACTGCCAACTTACCAGCTAGCAAGGCAAGCTTCTTAACCTCTCTCTCTCTCTCTCTCTCTCTCTCTCTGTGTGTGTGTGTGTATAGGGATGGAGGGGGAGACATTTGTGCGCATGCAAGTGTGCGTGAATGCGTGCATGCAAGTAGATAAATAGGGACCACTTCAACGGGAAGATAAACAATGTTCCATGCACTCCAGTATCTAGTCATGCCTGCCACATGACCACAGAAAACAGCACTATCTCATTGGCTATAAAAAGAAATGAGCACTGAACCCTAGAGTTGGATATGACTGGCTTTCAAGCAAGGGCAACCTTTACCTTTACCTAAGAAGATCCTTGATTGTTATTCAAATTTGCTGCAACGTTTGGCCCCGTTTAGTTGCAAGTGGTTAGTAAAGGTAAAGGTCGCCCTTGCTCAAAAACCAATTGTATCCGACTCTAGGGTGCAGTGCTCATCTCCATTTACATCCAAAGAGCCAGTGATTTATTAAATGTGATGTCTGTGTTTGCAGACGTTTTCAGGGTCATGTGGCAGGCATGACTAGATCACCCACCCAGTCATGGGGCCACACCCAGCTAGTCACAAGGCCAGCACCTGGCCATGCCCACAGAGTAGGCCATACCCACAGAGTGGGCCACACCCACAAAGTGGTAGTAAAAAAAATTTTAAGCCCACCACTGGGCTCACCTCACTCCAAGACATCTCCAGTCATTAAGATTTTTTTATGGTAGAACTTTATTCATTCTATTGTTATGAATCTAGAATATACAAAGTGTTGTGTAGAGACCAAGCTTACCCATGTTTTTAAAAATGCATATGATGCTAAATATAACACTGCAAACCCCAATAGGATTTTATAATAATTATTGCCCTAAGCATAGTAGGAATGATGTGGGACATGGATTTTAACTGGAATTTCAATATGCAGGAAAGCACAAAGAAGTATATTTTGCACAACAGGAGAGGCAACAAATTAGTTTTGCTCTACTGCTCCCAAAGAAAACTAATAAGTTGCTGTGCCATGGAACAATAGGCAATGCCTGGACATCACAGGAGATGCATCCCTTTTTAATGTGATGTGAGGAAGGAGCTAACAAAATTAAGCCAAAGTTAAATTTTAAAAAAGAGAATACTGTATATAAGAATGTTGTTACAATTTTTCTGTGTGCAATAAGTTGTATTTAATTACTTTTAATGCTCATTGAGTAGTATTTTGAACTAAATTGTTCAAGCTTTATAACATTCTCCTACCAATTGGTTTTAGTAAAGGTAAAGTCACCCTTGCTTGAAAGCCAGTCGTATCCGACTCTAGAGTTCATTGTTCATCTCTGTTTATAGCCAAAAAGCCAGTGCTGTCTGCGACTGCAGATGTTTCCAGGACATGTGGCAGGCATGCCTCAACACTGGAATGCACAGAATGCTGTTTATTGTCCCACTGAAGTGGTCCCTATTTATCTATTTGCAATTTCTTGCTTTCAAACTGCTATGTTGGCAAGAGCTGGGACAGAGATGGGAGCTCACTCCGTCATGCAATATTCAGGAATCTAACTGTGACCTTCCAGTCTTTGAGTTCAGTGTCTTAACCACTTGAGCCACCGCAATCCCTTATTACTTTTAGGGAAATAGTAAAAAAAACCCAATGTAATTAGCAGCCAGATTTTGTGTGTCCTCCAAACTATAATGTGTTACCTCTTGAAGGCTTCCTAATGAATTACAACATGAAAGTCATTTTAATAAAAAATATTTTTCTATATTTTGTGACAGCATATATTCAACTATTTTTCACAGAGGATTACTTATTCTCCACACACCCAAAAAATAAAGGTGTATAGTTTTCCACCAGAAATCTGTACAACAAACCTTCATCTATGTAAGTTATGTAAACAGATAATTGAATCCAGCAAAACTATAATAGAAAAAGGAGGACAATAGGTGACACCCCTACTCACTCCTTCCTCCAGTTCTCCACCAAGCCCCTTTAATGTACACAGAAAGTGACTTGATTTTCAACACTTCAACTTCTTCCTTCCATTTGAGTTCTCTCAAAATCTTTTGCTCTTGGGAATTATGGTACATCATGATGCAGCATTGTTCCTCAGGCCATTTTTTTTTGGGAGGGGGGAGACACGCGGTCTCACGGAAAAGAGAAGATGTATATTTTATTACCTTTTATCTTATTTAAAATATTTGTATATTTTTGTATATTTGTATATATTTGTATATTTGTATATGGTTGTTCATTATCAGAATACCAGGGTAGTGCACAAAACTGAATAAATAAATAAATAAATAATGATAAAAAATAAAAAAATAAATAATATTTATTTGAAATATTTATTTTCAACCTAAGAACTGTTAAGGTAACATCTGAGGCTATATGCAGTTCCAAATAATTATTGTATTTTTTACGATGAGTTGTTATTTTGTAATTGATTGGGGATTCTCGTAATTGTTTTTTGATGGGTTTTTGTGATGTAATATTTGTGAGATGATATGTATAATTGTGATTTTGTATATTGTTTCTCTGTAAGCCGTCCAGAGTCGCCGTGCGAGTGGCATATAAGTCAAACAATTAAATTAAATTATTATTATTATTATTATTATTATTATTATTATTATTATTATTATTATTATTATTATTATTATTATTATTATTATTATTATTATTATTATTATTATTATTAAAATCAAGAACTGGAATAAAATTAACATTTCAAGTCCTAACCAAGAACCAAGGGGGTGTTAAGGTAACGTCTGGGTATATATGCAGTCCCCAGTAGGGTTGTTTTTTGGAAAGTTAGGACGTTCAAATTAGATAATCCAAAATTTCCAAATATCTAGGGAGTCCTTTTGATACTGCTCCAAGGACTCCGATCACTATGGAAACAACAACAGATTTCTTCTGCCATAGATGCTTGACTTCAATTTGCAAATCAAGATATTTTGTTATTTTCTCCAGTTGTTTGTCTTCAATTCTTGGATCTCCTGGTATAGCAATGTCAATAAACCAGACCTTCTTCTTTTCCACAACAGTTATATCAGGTGTGTTGTGAGGCAGAGGTCTGTCTGTTTGAATTTTAAAGCGCCACATGATCTTGACTCTCTCATTCTCTAAAACCTTCTCTACTTGATGTTCCCAATGATTTTTACTGCATTCAAATCCAAACTTCTGGCAAAGTTTGCGATGGATAATTTTTGCAAAATGTAATGATGGTGCAAATAATCAACCTGTGAAATTTTGCTGCATCCACTGATAAGATGATCTACTGTTTCATCCTTTTCACTACAAAGCTGGCATTTGCTATTGTTGGATATGTGCTGTATTTTTGTCTTCATTAAGTTTGTTGGCAAAACTTGTTCCTGAGCTGCCAAAATAAATCCTTCCGTTTCCTTCTTCAAAACTCCTGCTCGTAACCATTCCCATGTCAGTTTTGGGTCAGCCTTGCCTTCTATGTTTTTCAAATATTGACCATGCATTCACTTGTTTTTCCAGTTTGCAGCTCAACTGTCTATCCTCTCCTTTCTGTATGCAGCTTTCTTCTTCATTGTTTTAAAAAGTCCTCCTTTGTTCACTTCCTGAAGCATAGTCTCTTCACTTTTCTTCAAGCTATGCCTTTCTTCCTCTACTGTCTGTTTCACCTGTAGGAGTCCTCTGCCACCCTCAGCTCTTGGTAAGTACAAATGATCAACATCACTTTTTCGGTTCAGATTATTATCATCATCATCATCATCATCATCATCATCATGATCATCATCATGATCATGATCATGATCATGATCATCATGATCATCATCATCATCATCATCATCATCATCATCATCATCATCATTATTATTATTATTATTATTATTATTATTATTATTATTATTATTATTATTATTATTATTATTATTATTATTATTATTAATGAAAGCCATAGTTAAATTTTGTCAACATGTGCTATCAAGTTACGTCTGATTCATGGAGGACCCTTGGATTAATGATGAAATACATTGGCTTACTTTAATGAGGAAATTTATCTAGCATTAGTTCTTCATTTTTTCCTACTTCCTCCTGTGTTTTCTAGCATTACTATCTTTTCTTGTCTTTGTCCAAAATACAATAGCCTCAAATTAGTCATTTTAGCCTTTGGAGAAAATTAAAGATTGATTTATCTAGAACCATTTATGTATTTGTATTTCTGGCACTTCGTTGTAGCTGTAAAACTATCTTCTAGCACCACATTCCAAATAAATCATCCCCCCCCCCCCGGTTAACTTTCATCATTGCCCAGTTTCCACATCCTCGTGTGAGTAATTGGGAACACCATTGTATCAGCCATTGCTTTGTTATTCATATTTGTTGGTACAATCTTGTTAGAATTGTGATAGAGTCAGTCCCTGTAGTTCTATTGATATCTCATCTTCCAATTTCTTCCAATATATTTCTTTCAATTGCTTTGAAAGGCATTTTCATTTCACTTTCTAAAATGGCAGGTCTTTCAACAAAACTTTTCTTGGAAGAACTCTATTATCCTTGCATCCCTTCTGTATCATTCTTAGTAAATTGTTGCCCTTTTTATTTTATCTTGATCATAATATATTCCCTTGCTGATTTTTCAACATCATTAATTTTGGTTAAATTTCTTTGATAGCATAGAAGATATTTCTCATTTTCCCCCCCCCCCTTTTCTGATGGTTTTCTTCTTCTCCATTTCTTTGCACTGGTTTTTATTTCTTCTTTTTGACCATTCCTGCAAGCCATTGAAAACCTGCATTTTGGATTCTAGCCCCATTTACCTAAAATACTTTATCAAAAAGATTCAAATAAATTTGAAAGGGTTTGGCAGATCTATATCATATATCTGAATTTCATCAAATACCTTGAAGCAGTGCCTAAAGCAGTGATCCATGCTTGAAAGATGCCAACAAAGAAGGAGAAGGGATTTTTTCTTGTTATTACAAAGTATAACAAAGGCAAGAAGATCCCTCCATGGATGACAAGGCCTATGATCACAGTTATCATGTACATTCCAAGTTGCCTAGCAACTACTTCCAAATCTTTGATTGCAATGATTTTTCCACAGATAAGACAGGCAATGCCCAGTGGTGAATACCTAGGAAAGAAATGGGACATAGAAATGCAATCTGTCACTCAAAGCAATAAATGGAACCATGTAATAAGTAACATAGAAAAAGAGTGGAGCTATGAGGACTTAACATTAACACTGTTGTTATGTGCCTTCAAGTTGGAACTGACCCTATCAGTAACCATAATATGGTTTTTAAGTTAAGTGAAATATGTAAGGAGGCAGTTTTACCAGTTTCTTATCCCCAGTGAGTTTCAAAATGAGCTGGGATTTGAACTCTGGCCTCCCAAGTTGTAATCCTTCACTCTATCCACTACACCACATGAGGTACCATAACATAATATTAACAAACCAATCCACAAAAAAAAAGCTCTGTTTTTTCCTTGTGTTTAAAGATTCACTTAGTTTTCATGGATTTTCCTCTACACTTTCACACTGCATGATTCCTAACATTTCAAAATGTATTGTTTGTTTGTTTGTTTTGCTTTAAAAAGATGAGCTCTTCATAATCCTCTTCCAATGTCAACATTGCCAACAAATGGCTATAACCCAAACATAAACTAAATGATAGGTATTTAGCCTGCCTAGAACTTGCTCCCTGAATCTATAGCGTCCAATGGTTTCCCACAATGAAAGGAAACCTTGGGACCTTTGAGTTGAATGGGATATTTTTATTTTATAAAAATCACTGGAGTTGATGGCATCAGCTGCCTTATGCAGTGTAATTTACAGAACAGGAATCCAGCATATGATTCTAAGTAGCTTTTGCTTTCCGAAATCTATCCCTTCCTGCAATTTAAAATTGTTTCCCCGTGATATGATAAATGGCTGTCATGTCTATACCTCCAATGGCCTTACCCAAGGTACTAAAAGCTTCTGGTTTGGAGCCAATACTATTATGCCCTGTTTTTAAGATTTAGTTTTTTAAAATTTGAAACAACTTCTATTTCAAAAACTATATCAGTTTCAAAAAAATGTCAGCTTTCCTTCTGAACTTTCCATGAACTATCTGCATACCTACCATCCACAGTCAATCTGGTACCTATGAACATCTCATGCTCACTATTTTGCACATTGTTTCTACAGGGCCCTGTGTCTCTTTGCTGAAGGATTACAGACAATCCTTCCAAATTCTAACTCCAAGTTTGTTTCATTTTATATTCTTACAATTTTACAAACCTCTTAAACTGCTGGACAGAGAAATGAATCTTTTCCTCAGAGAGCAGTTATAAATAATTGGACAGAATGTGCCTTGGTTAGGAAAGAAAGTAAAGTTATTTCCATAGATCCAATATTCCACTCATCAGAAATGAAGAACAGTCATAGACAGAGCTTCACAATGTGTCTTATTTTTATTTATTTTTTTGAGACAGAGCTGCCATAATTCTCCTGTCAGCAGGGACATGTGCTTATGGTATCTGGATGATTCAACTTCTTCAAGCTCTAGTTTTGTGCAGACATACAATTGTGCAGCTGTTTTACTGGGTAGTACAGCTTCAGTATTAGCCACTGGCACTGAATCCCAACATTGTGCAACAATAGCCAACACACAGTGATCTGGAGGGTAAGGGGGAATGCTGTCATCTTGAATTTGAATAACATGATCTTAGCCAATTTTGCATTTGCAAACCAATACTTACCACACAATTCAGTTATACAGTACTTCAACATTCATACTTCATCCAGACTTTGCCGCCCCTCCCCCTGTGCCCACACCAACGGCCAGGGAAGAGGCAGCCACAGCAGGTTGAGGACTTCACCGCCCCTCCCCCTGCGCCCACACCAACGGCCAGGAAAGAAGAAGCCAGGGCAGGTTGAGGACTTCACTGCCCCTCCCCCTGATCCCCCATCAACATATTGTAATGTAATGTATTGTTTGTAAGCCGTCCTGAGTCGCTACGGCAAGTGGGCAGCAATATAAATTTGAACTAATAAATAATAATAAATAATACTTCTCCATACTTGCAGTATAGCTCTCTATTCCAAAATCATGCACAAAGTTTATGTATTGGGGGGGGGGAGCACACAAAATATTCATACTGGAGAAGTAAACATTAAAAATACACTGTATTAGAAAATTTCTTTACAAGAATATTGAGGAAAATGGACATACAGTATAAGTACATATAAATGCTCATGCATAGTTTAAAAATACCTAAATTCAGGACAGAATGAAGACTGGGGGTAGAAAGAAACTGAAACAGAAAAAAACTGAAATAGCAAGTCAATCCATCCACAATTAAGGTGTAGTTCTCTTGAGGCCAACCTAATATATTCAAGTAGATAATGCTAAGCAATATGGAGCCCTCCAGATGTTGTTGGCTATAATTGCCATGATCCCTCACCATTTACTATTCTTAATAGGGTTGAAGTCCAATACTTCCAACAACATCAGGACTGCCAAAGATTCCATCCCTGAAGGTCCATGAGCATCAAGAAGCAAGTTAAGTGTACCAAAACAGGCAACAGCCATTTTTTATTCTTTAGTGAAGTGGGATATAATACAGAAGATAGTTTCTAGACTTATGCTGTGGGAGGCCATATTCATTGAATTAGTTGACTTTGGGCCAGCCTCATACATGCGTCTCTATCTGCCCACTTCCAATGAATATAAAATGGGATAATTCCTGTGCATGTTCTCTGACCTCTTTGAAATAAGAACAGGATGTGATATTAGAAAATAAATGCATCATATGATTTATGCTGCTTTGGACCATATAAAAATACATATAAATGAAGAAACTGTAATAAGGTACAAGATAATACGGGATAATGGGATTTGGTATACTTCAAGTGTGCGTTAATGTTGACTTACCACATGATCATTGTTACTAACTTCATTACAATCTCATTTAAGATATTGAAGAAATCCACCATCATCTTAGCTTGTTCTCCCATTTTTCCCATTGCAATACCAAATGCAATGAAGAACCCAATTAGGCCTGTTGAGTAAACGTTAAAATATCAAAAATGACAACATGATGTAAAAACCTGCTGTAACATTATTTATCAACATTCACAAATTTTAAACATGGTAAAAAGCAAAACTGGTAGATTTGGCTCTATTAAATAGAAAGGCCTAATAGGTAGCAGTAGATTATGTCCTACAGAAAAATTACCAGTGTTCTTATTCAGTGAGCCTAAGCTCTTTTCCACTATGGCAAATGTGGAAACTCTCTTAAAGAGGCACAGTAATTCAAATGCTCTAATACTACAACCATTATAATGGCCATGCTTTGCATAGAAAGTCCCCTGCCCTTCCTCTACACCAGAGGTTCCCAACCTTTTCAACTGGGGCCAGGTCATGCTCTCAGTCAGCTTTGAGGGCTAGATAGCCATTTTGCCCTGCATCCATGATGGGGTGGACATTTTGTCCCAACATCTTCAAATGGGTGGCCATTTTGTTTCTTGAATGTCCTTGGAGGGGTCAGAAGCTACATGAAATAGCACCATGGGCTGGATCCAGCCCACAGGCCTTAGATTGGGAACCCCTGCTCTACACTACAATACCATGTACCTTTAGGAAAGTATAAGGAGATGGATTTTCAACAGAATTTTATAAAGGTTATAAAAATTTTGTTACCTACACTGTGTAAACTATATAACTACATATTAGATGGTGGAGAGACTCCAAGATCATGGTTGAATTCAGTAATCATGTTAGTACCTAAATCAGGGAAGAACTTAGAACAAATAGATTCATATCGTCCCATATCTTTATTAAATCAAGATGCAAAAATATTTACGGCATTGCTAACACAAAGGCTTAATGAATTTATTTTGGATTATATTAATGAAGACCAAGCTGGTTTTTTGAAATATAGAAATATGTCAGAAATAAGAAGAGTTTTAAATCTGATAGATAGAGCAATTCCGACCAAGAATAAAATAGGAATACTTGCATTGGATATCTTTAAAGCATTTGACTCTCTTCAATGGACGACTATTAAAGAAATATTTAAAAATAGGGGTTTGATGAAAAATTTAAGAAGGTTATTGATCAATTGTATAAAAGCAGTTTTGCAAAAGTAAAATTAAATGAAGGGATAACAGAAAAAAATGAGTTGAAAGCAGGAACTCTTCAGGATTGTCTCCTCTCCCCAAAGTTGTTTATTTTAGTCATGGAATTCTTAGTGAATGCTATTAGAAGCAATACTTGTATAAAAGGCTTAGAAGGTACAAAAATAATTTTATATGCACTATTAATAATTGAGGATCCTGTAGAAAATCTATCTAGAGTATAGCAACAGCTTAAAGAATTCAAAAATGTAACTGGATTAAAGATTAATTGGGATAAGTCAAAAGTGATAATATGTAACAAAACTCAAGAAGATATAGAAAAGATTAAGGGACTATCCCAAATAAAAATAAGACAAAGCTTGATATATTTGGGAGTTATAATTTCAGAGGACCTCAATGATTTAGAAAAACTAAATTACGATGGGGGGAAGCAGGAAATATTGGGTAAAATTGGAAAAATATCAAAAAATAAAATGATTGTGGTTTGGTAGAATTACAGTATGTAAAATGAAATTGATGCCAATAATACATTTCTTATTTGAAGTGTTACTGATTTATTTGATAGATAAAGATTTAAACAAATGGCAAGGTATAATAAATAGTTTCTGTAATGGAGGGGAAAAGCCTAGAATTTCAAAATTGTTATGGTATTTACCACCAAAAAAGGGTGGTCTAGGAATCCCAAATATCAAAAACTACTATAAGGCTTTCGAATTAAAATGAGTGATAAAAATTTAACAATGAAAATAGTAATTTGGAAACAAGGGGTATTAAAAGAATACAAACATATAGGTAATAGCATTTTTCTAGTGGATCAAAGTGGAAACATAAAAACAAACAATAGGATGGCAAAGAATATGTTGGTTACATGGAATAAACTTAAACAAAAATTAGTCCCTGGAATCTCCCAAATAATAGAAATACAGGAAATAAAATCATGCCCATTAAAGTTAGACGAGGATGCTAAATCAACATTGATAGAGCATAGGATCATATTATTAAAGATTGGATAGAGTTGTGTAAAGGTAAAAGTTTCCTTTGCTTGAAAGCCAGTTGTATCCAACTCTAGGGTTCAGTGCTCATCTCTGTTCCAAAGCTGAAGAGACAGCGCTGTCTGCTTCTGCAGAAGTTTCCATGGTCGTGTGGCATGACTAGACACTGGAGCACACGGAACGCTGAGTTGTGTAGAGACCGCAAAAACAGACAGGAACTTTACAGCAAGTTAAAATTAAACTGGTTTGCAAGGATACAGATGGAAGCTTGGGACAGAAAATATAGAAAAAGATTCGGGAGTGGAAGAGACCTGACAAAATTTGAAAAATACATCAAGGAAGTAAGGGAAGACTTATATAAATTAAAGGGAGGGGTAAGTAAATTATATAAAATATTGAATGACAATGCAAACCCTCAAAAAGCAGTAAAGGAAATTTGGGGAGCTGGAAATCAAAATTACAGACCAAGCTTGGAAACGTAAATGGATAACTAGGATAATGAGAAATATGTCTATTAGTGTTAAGGAACACAATTACAAATTATTATGGAGGTGGTATTTAACCCAGTGATGGGCTCCAAAAGGTTTACTACCACACTGTGGGTGTGGCATGATGGGTGTGGCCAGGGAGATAGCCCTGCGTTGCACCCAAATTAGGATTACTTTATTTCAAAACCTGGATGGGCGGGGCCAACCAGAATTTCTGCTACCAGTTCTGGTGAACTGCTGTGAACCTGCTGATGCCCACCACTGATTTAACCCCAGTAAGATTAAACCAAATCGATCAATCCAAATTAAAGAATTGTTGGAGGTGTCAAGCAGGAATTGGGTCATACACTCATATGTGGTGAGAATGTAATTATATATTTAAATTCTGGGTGAAATTAGAGGAAGAAATTAATAAAATATTGGGGATAAAAATTAAGTTAAACCCACAGGTATCATTGTTAATGGAAATGGATACATTGGAATTATCTGAGAGAGAAAAAGATTTATTGATAACTTTCTTAACCATTGCAAGATTAATGATAGCTAAACAATGGAAAATTATTCCTATACAGTATTTAAGATTGAAGAATGGCACAGTGAGGTATACGACATTGCACTAAATGATAACATGAGAGATTAATGTTAAAAAGGTGTTATTAAATTGAATCAGTTTTGAAATACATGTATATGGATATACTTTATTGAATATGCAATGGAAAAGAATTTTGGTCACAGACCTGCCGAGGAATATTTGAAATTTTGGAAGGGCAATAATGAAAGATGATGAAAATATTATAATTTAAGATAGTAACACGTTCCCCCACACTTGGTGTAGGAAGCACACAATTAATTTTTATTTCAGTAGGTTCTGTTTTATGTATTCTTCATCTTTTTGATTGTCTCATCTTTTTTTTTTGTTAATTGTACTTTTTTCCTTCTTAAAATTAATTTTAAAATATTTTAAAAAAGGAAAGTAGAAGGATGCTGGGCATGAGAAGGGGGCATGGAAAAAAAGATTGTACAAAAATGATATTTCTTGATTTCTCTCTCCTATACTCTCTGAGTATAAAGACTGCAGTAGAATCAAAGAAGCTGCTTGTGGAACCAGCGGTTGGGAGTTGATTCTTCACTATGCCTTGTAGGAGAAGAGACAGTATATGTAGCATTGGCCAAGTTACATTGTCCCTAAAGTATTCTTCCAGAAAAAAAGAATGGCAAACTACTTCACACTACTCCATACCTAGAAATCCATGGAACGGGCATTATAGGTCAGAACTGAATTGCAAGAACATAATTATCAAGTTTTAACAAGCCACTTGAAACATTAGTCATTATTTATTTTAAACAAAATCAATGTTTAAAGTAAAGTAATTTTAAAAAAATGATTGATTTTCTTTTTAACAGACTTTTAGCAATTGGAAAAAGCAGGAACAGAACTCTTCATGTGAATCAAAAATATCAAATTTATCTAGCCAGAGCAGTACAATATAACATATGAGTACAGAACTGTAATTTGAATAGTAGCAATGCAAAATGAAAAGTTAAGTTAAAAATTACGCCTTTCCTAAAAATCATTTAATTCTGCAGACCTGAGAAATTATAATTGATTCAGAGAGAGGTTGTGCATATTGTTTAAAATACTTTAATATTCCTTTTCATTTTCTCCTGTTCTTTTATTGCATATTTCTTTGTTTTCAACATGACTGTATGATACCTCTGGATTTATATAATAGACATTGTATAAATGCAAACAATAAAAAATAAACAAATGCATAAAATTTACCTAAGACATTCATTCCATCCTTAAACTCAAGGCCTTTCTTAATGACCATCTGGGGTTCTGGAATCACCTCACTTTCATTCATCATAGCAAAAATTGAGTCTGTAACATTTTCTGGTTCTTCAACCTCTTGAGGGACAAGCACTTTCTTGGTGACTGTTTGAATCTGAAAAGAATCAGAAGACAGGCTGCAAATGGTGGTGTTCTTCAGATTTCGCCCCTGCAAATGATCACCCTCAATCTATTCTACATCCTAGTGGGCAGCAAGGCTTCCTTTATTTCTCCTACAAAGATACAGTTGCTTGGAGATTTTGGAAATCCTCCCGTGGTTGTGTTAGTTGGTGAATTCTGGAAACAATTCAGAAATATAACCTTACTAAGTTCTGCTAGCTTGCGTATGATTTTATTAGAATTGGTTTTCCATTCTTTGAAAAAAAAACCCAAGAATTTGCTAAACTAGCCCAATGTCTGTTACAAAGAAGGGCTTTAAAGCCTAAAATCAGCTCTTTCATGTGGATTTGGGGAATAGTCTCCAAATCAGGGAATTATTCCGCAGAAGCCAATATTTTGAGACCATACTCAAAGATAGCCTAATGCAGTTATGGTGAACCTCTTAGAGAGTGAGTGACCAAATAGAGGGGTGGGTTGAACTCTGTGCTGTGGGAGGGAGGAAGTGCTCCCACTGGTCTGCTGGGCAGAGGGGTGGAGCAAAATCTGTGCTGGGGGTGGAAATGCTCCCATTAAGCTGCTAGGCAGAGGGGCTGGGTGAACTCTGTTCTGGGGGAGGGAGGAAGCGCTTCCATTCGGCTGCTGGCAGAGGGGTGGGGCAAACTCTGTGCTGGTGCAACTCTCTGCATGCGGACAGAGAGGGGATCTGTGTGTTCCTGATGGCACATGTGCCATAGGTTCACTACTGCTGGCCTAATGTATTACAGTTATCTCCAATGAGAAGTTCCCAAGGACATGGGTCCAGGAACCATAGAATCACTGATCACTGAAGAGAAGCTATTTTTGTCCATGTGTCCCAAAAGTAACACATAGGAATAATGGAAAATTATAACTAAATGTACTTTTATGTACAAAATGTTTGTTGCAAAATCTTACAAAATATGTACAAAACTTTCTCTACATCTTGGCCACCTTTTTCTACACACTCATAAAGTCTGCTCCCCCACTCATGGTGTATATGTTCCAAGAGATCTGTTGTTATGCAACTGTTCCTATGTATGAAATTTAATTTAATTTAATTCTCATACTTGTATGTCACCCAATCAGGAAACCTGACACAGGGTAGCTCACATAATATTATGCAGTAAACACAATTATACAATATACAATGTAGACAATAATTATACTATATTCATCCTACAAAAACCCATATCATAATATAAAACAGTACAACAATACAATAGTACAATGAACTCTCCACTCTGGCCACAGGGAAGTCCAAGGGCAGTGGTGGTGAAGTCATGCCATGTGCTGCCATAGCGGCCTTTTGTGACCTTTGGGGCACCCTGTATAGTCCATCTGCAGGTGGGAATTTTAGTTCTAGTGTTCAGTGGTGCAGCTTTGTTCAAAAGCCTCTGTTCTGTCATGTGAAATTGTTTGCCTTTAAAATACAACACATGTAAAATATTGTCAGGCAATGACTTTAGGCCTGACTAGGAGCAATAAAAAGAGCCAACATTCCTGAAACTTTTTCCTATGGAGCTAATTACTGTCTTGAGAATACTGTCATCTTTCAAGCATTATGAAAAGCCTGAGAACATTAGAAAATTGACTGTAATTGTCATTGAAGACCTTACTGAAAACAAGGCAATGTTAGAGTTGTTGTTGGGGAGGGGGGGTTTGCATCCTTGGGGAGGTCAAGCCTGTCATTATTTGTAAATGTCATTCAGGATTTAATAAAATAAACTAGGGTTGCTGCCAAGTCTCAGAATCTGATTCTGAGATCCCAGGCAATGTGATACAGCTAACCTGGCAATCTTTGTCAAACTTGTAGGCTCATCCTGACATAATGGTAGATCACCCACCAAGAGCAAAATTACTTTTATCCTACTACTCCTTTAGAAAACACGGTGCCTTGGCTTTTTATGATTGTATTCATCTGCTATGTGTGGTAAACAGAGTCTGGGAGACAGAATTTTCATTGTGTCTGCCTCTCTTCTACATAGACACAGAAACAGACATGTAATAGTTTGCCCCTTGTGATATCACAACAAGAAATACTGTGTGACAGTGGTGGTGAACCAATGGCATGCATGCCAGACACTCAGAGCCCTCTCTGTGGGCATGTGCACCATTGTCCCAGCACAGAGTTTGCCCCACCCCTCTGCCCAGAAGCCCAATGGGAGTGCTTCCTCCCTCCCACAGCACAGAGTTCACCCTGCCCCTCTGCCCAGCAGCCCAATGGGGGTGCTTTCTCTCTACCTCCAGCACAGAGTTCACTCCACCCCAATGTTTGGGCACTCAATCTCTAAAAGGGTTGTCATCACTGCCTTATGACATTACAAGAGTAAACCCCGGTATCTCAAGGTTTGGCCCTGAAACATCAGGGGAATGTTGCTGATCAGGCAAGCCCATAAACTGTGGGGACAATTTGGACCGGGGTTCCCAACCTTTTTACATTGTGGGACTGACCATGCCTCCTGGACAGCTGAGTGGGCTGGATCATGCCACCTAGCCTGGGGTTGGGGAGCAGGCACTAGGCAGGCACTAGGCAGGCAGCAGGCAGGCAGAAACCGCAGTGGCGCAGTGGCAAACTGGCACTGTGGCAAACTGGCGCTGGGGCAAACCGGCGCAGTGGCATGGCGGCATGGCGTGGTGAGGAAAGGCCCCCGCTGCCGCTTCTCCAGTTGCTGCCTGTGCCCTTCCTTTCCGGGCAGCCAAAATGGCTGCCTGGAACTGCGCATGCGTCAAACCTCCATTTGACGCATGCACACTTCTATTTTTTAGTGTGCATGCATCAAATGGAGGTTTGACGCATGCGCAGTTCCAGGCAGCCATTTTGGCTACCCGGAAATACACTTACGGAGGGGGGCCAGAGAGGCGACTGAACCGGTTGCCCAGGGGTCCCCCCCCCCTGCGATCCCCTCCAGATATGCGCTACCGGTTCAGGCGAACCAGTCTGAACTGGTAACAACCCATCACTGCTTGCAAGATAGTCCCAGAGATTTCATACATACTCATGAAAATCACTATATTATATTGATACAGATATCATTCACATTTCATAACTAAGAGTATACATTAATTGGTTCCTACAGATTGCTAACTTTAGTTTCTTATTTTTGCTTTAAGAGCAAAAGTTTTTACCTCATGTTCAAATAAAATTGCATAAAATGTGGATGATTTTTTTTTGCTAGACATACAACACACATGTAAGCCTTTCTCCACATTTACAACCCTTGCAAAAATCTACAGAGGAGCCAGTAAACATGTCCAGTTGAAAACAACAAACACATAAGTATAGAAGCCCTGCCTAATCAGGGTTCTTGATTTAGGGATGCTCTAGAAATATATTCGACTCAATAGGTTTCCTTGTAGAACTTTATGCTAAATATATAAGTATCTGAGCAACTTCCACACATAATGGGGACGTGCAGGTTCAGCTTACGCATGCTTCCCCCATCCCAAACATCCATTTAGTTTTCCACACTCTTAGGCACAATGCAGAAGAGCACAGTATTCAATGCTTCTGGAAGGCTGTGGATAGTGCACAGAAAGAGGGGAATGTGAAAGTAATAGTATAAAGAAGGGAATTTTTACAGAGGATGTTCAGCCCCTGCTTGATTCACATGGAGAGCTCTGTCTATGTAAGATCCCATGTGAACCACAACAGAAAAGATTTGAGGTTTTGACTCAAATGGAAAACCTATACAGATACAATAGCCTCTCTTCCTTAGACCTTCTCTTAGACATTCCTGCATGCATGCAAAAAGACCAAGTAGGGTTTGGCACTTATGTTTAAATTGGGGGGGGGGGGGTTAAGAATGCGGAACCAAAGGAAAAGCTCACCATGTGATGCTAGATCATCAGTGAGAAAGCTGAGAAACAATAAATCCAATTGTTTACCAGATGACAGCAATATTTATAAGCACCAAGAGAATTACGGTATTTTTTTTTTAAAAAAAGGACTTATGGTGGTAATAAAAGATAATAGTTTGCTTCCCACTGAGTTCTTTACTCCATTCTTCAATTTCCTACCAATTGAGAGTTCATTCTCCCAGTTTTGTTAATTGCAGCTAACTAGAAAGGTAGACATTAGTTTCGTTTTGGAGCATAGCGGGACTGTTCTTCTGATGATACTGCAAATAATAGAAATTAATTTCAGTGGGTCAGACTTTACATTCTTAGGATCCAAGATCACTGCAGATGGAGATTGTAGCCATGAAATAAAAAGGCGACTGATTCTTGGGAGACAAGCTATAAGAAACCTGGGGAGTATTGTTAAAAGTAGAGACATCACTTTGCAAACAAAAGTCCGCATAGTCAAAGCAATGGTATTCCCAGTAGTAATGTATGGTTGTGAGAGCTCGACCATAAAGAAAGCTGAGCACAAAAGAATAGATGCCTTTGAAATGTGGTGTTTGAGGAGAATTTTGAGAGTCCCCTGGACAGCAAGGATAACAAATAGGTTGATCTTAAAAGAATTAACCCCGAATGCTCCTTGGAAGGTCAAATATTGAAGCTAAAGCACTTTGGACATCAAATGAGAAGAGAGGATTCACTTGAGAAAGCCTTGAAGCTGGGAAAGGTTGAGGGCAAAAGAAGAAAATGGCAATAGAGAATGAAATGGCTATATGGTATTGTTGATGCAATGGGCACAGAACTGGGTGGGTTGAGGAAGAGGAGGATGGAGGAGTGGGTGCCTGGTGGTCAATGGTACATGGGATCATAAAGGGTCGGTTGGACTTGACTATGCGACTCAACAACAACAACAACAACAACAACAACAACAACAACAACAACAACAACAACAACAACAACAACAACAACAACAACAACAACAACAACAAAACAAACAACTGTAGTTGGAACTAACACTGGATTAAACTCAAGTGTTTTCATATCTACTAAAATATCCTTACTGGAAGGAAACTATTCTAATGTTTAAGAAAGTAGTTTCCAAACATGGGTCCCCAGATATTCTTGCCCCACAGCTCCCAGAAATCTTGATTAGCACAACCAATGGTGAAGGTTTATGGAAATTTTAATTCAAGAACATCTGCAGCCCACTACAAGGAATCACTGGTTTAATATATAATTTGGGGAACATTCTGTCTAACCACTTCACATGACTCCTTTTCTGACGATGCTGTAATTAAACATATCCTTTTATAACCACTCACATTAGATGATATGATTTTATAACAATTCAGATTAGACTAAGGTTCTAAGCATGCTTCCTTAGAAATAAGCAACATTGAAATCTGTTGACTTTACTTCTTAGTAAGGCATAATTAGGACCAAGCCTTTGGAGCATTTGGCTGCAAAGCAAAAGACAGAAACACAGCTTGTTTAGCTCTGTGGCAGTTTATATTTCTCTGTCTATTGGGTCTAGCTGTGCCTCTCCTCCCCACCCACATAGTACAGCCTAGAGCTACAACTTTTGATAATATACTCTCTTAAATTCTTTAAATGACGCCATGTAGGAATGTTTCAGAAAAGTTTTGGCAATGGATCTTGCTGGGTTCATTGAAAACAAATCAAATAACTTAGCTTAAGGAAGAAAGGCAGGAGGAAGGGCTCTTGTGTATTTATAGATGATCTGAGTAGGGAGCAAGTACAATGTGGAAACAGTTCATGCATCCTTTCAAAAATCACGTCAGTACACAGAACATTTCTGATGAAACACGACGACAGCCTGAGATGTTAAGTTACTGAGCAGAAGCAGACTAAGCAACAGCACACTCCACTCCCTATGTCTCATCCAATAGCATTTTTCAGTCCTAACTAGGTGGATATACCCACCCAAAACTAGTAGGTCTTCTCATGGCAGTTGTTTTGACAGTTTTGTTTCAGACATTCACCTGCTTTGCCATGTGCTAGATTGGTCACAGTTATACCGTTCACAGGAACAGCCAAAAGTTTTGGGTTGTCCGAATATTTTACTACAAAAGTATCATAATATATTCCAAGTCAAAGTGGTAAAAAAAGATGAAAAATTCTTATATTCTTATAGAATATCAAGAATTATTTAATAAAAATTACTTTTAAGCCTGTCTTAATTGAAATTATGTTGACTTTTATGTCTCTTCATTTTTTGTTTGTTTGTTATATTTAGAATACAAATTGAAGATAAAATATTAGCTAAGCAGCTAAGTGCACAGATATCTAAAGTGTCTCTGTGTTATTTCCCTAATTCAAGGCTGCAATCAGAACTATGATATTACTATGTAAAAAGCCCAAGTTGAAGAATCTAGGGAAATAAACAGAATTTCAAGAAGTCTGGGGAAATTGTAGGAAAAACTGGACAGTGTTTTCCTCAATAATGAAAGTTAAGTGAAAAAGATGCTTCTAAAGATTGTACTAATTTGGGATCCAATAGAAGCATTCCTTTTGGCACTATTTTGACACTAGTATACTAAATGTACATAAAATGATCCCCATTTACAGTAGGTTAAGAAGATCTGAGATGCTTGTCTGTTATTTACCTGCTGAAAGCATGCTTGCACAAGGTTTTCAGGAAACAAGTTTCTGATAAGGTCCAAGAAAGCATCAAGACTGGACACTTCATCATTCTTCTTTCCTTCTCCCAGTTGCTTCTTGAGCTTTGGATTGCCTGGGTGAATGGCTAAGACCAAAATAACTCCCAGTACAGCTGCAATGATAGTTGTAGACATATAGTAGACCATAGCTCTTGTACCTAATCGACCGCTAGCTTTAGCATCCAAGCCAGACAGACCTGTTTTAAAAAATTAGAAGGAATGAATAAGAATTGGTGATTTCAATATCATGACTCTTTAGCAGCTGCCAAGAATTATTGCTCATGCTTCATATTTAATCAGCTGTGAGTCTCAACATCCAAGTGTAATAAAATAAAACAAATACATTGGAAAGAGTTAATAAATCAGTAGTTGTCTTAATATCGTAGCCTTCCACAATGGCCAAGAATAGTTATTATGTGCAATCTTTTTAAAAGTAATGTTCTCTTTGGTGCTGAATTTATATCACTTTACTTTTTCACAACTGAATTCATTTAAAAAATTGAATGCACCATTTTAGGTATCCTATAGAAATCACATACCATTAATGAATACTGTATTGAATGAATGAATATGTTGTAGCAGTCTATAAAGGCTATGTGAGCTAATGTGTTATAGTGGGCATAGTATCAGATTAGGATTTAGGAAAACTGGGCTCACACCCCTGCTTGGTCCTAAAACTTATTGGGGAGTAGCAATGGTAATTGAGCCCCTGAACATCAGACATACCTCAGAAATCCTACTAGGGTTACTGCAACTTGGAAGCCATTTGATATAACAGCTGCTGTATTATAGTAATAACAATTATGTGCTGTTGGTGCTGACTTATGGTGACCCTTTCCAAAGTTTTCCAAGTATAAAGCACTCAGTTTACTATTCCCTACTTTTGCGGTTAGGACTGTGGTGGGTTAGTAGTTAAGAAGCTGAACTTGATGACCAGAAGGTTGGCAGGTCAGCAGTTTGAGACCAGAGTGCTGCACGACAGAGTGAGTTCCCATCTCTGTCCCAGCTCCTGCCAACCTAGCAGTTCAAAAGCATGAAATTGCAAGTAGATAAATAGGTATCACTTTGGTGAGAAGATAACTGCATTCCATGTGCTCTGATGTCTAGTCATGCCTGCCACATGTCTATGGAAATGTCTGCAGATGCAGAAAGCATTGACTCTTTGGCTATAAATGGAGATGAGCATTGAACCCTAGAGTCAGATACGACTGGCTTTCAAACAAGAGTGACCTTTACCTTTACTACTTTTTGGGTTGCCAATGTATATATAGGCAGAGATGCAAAATTGGTCATTGAACATTTAATCCTTAGCTCCATGGTTTATAGTTTATGATATACAGTACTTAAACATCCTAAGCACATACTGTATGTGATACCCAGTGTGGTGCAGTGGATAGAATAACTGACTAAGATTCAGAAGTCTTGAATTTGAATCCCTGCTAAGCCATGAAAATTTACTAGGGGAGTGCAACTGGTAAAACCACTTCTTAAATATCTCAGTTATCTTGAAAGCCACTCTAATTCAGTTCTGACTTGATGGTACATAACATAACACATTTGTACATCAAACCTTTAAGCTACATTAATAAGCATTGGTCTTCCAGGGGCTTCTGACAATATTATCAAAGCTATATCCCACTATGTTCAGAGGTATCTTAAATTGGTGTGTCATGGACTTTAACCTTAAATATGTAGTTCAAATACACTTGAGAACTGACTGAGGAAACCATTCATTTTGTCTTATGTCCTCTTGAGAAGAAAAGAAGAATATACATATTTTAAATAAATAAAATGTATAAATAATTCCAGGTATTCTCTGCCTATTACTTTATTTAAAACATTTTCATAGTTATTTCATGTAAAGCCTCCCCAAGGGACATCACTGAATGAAACTTTAAATATAAATTGTTGATTAAGACTGTTAAAATAACTATACATAACAGCAATATAACAATATTACATTTGATTAAAATCAATGGGGGGGGGGGAAACCTAGGCCTTTTAAAAAGTGACTGGGAGGGAGCAATGTGCAAATCCCAGCTGAGCATTCATAAGAATGAAGCCACCAGTTTAATGCAACTTACAGGCAGGCACATGAGCATGGCCTCTCTGGTGATCTTAGAGCCCGGACAGGTTCATATGGCTGCAAGCAGTACTTCAAATAACCTAGTATAAAAGCCATTTAGGAGTTAAGGATTAAATCCAACAGTTTAAATAAGGACCACAAATTTACTGGTATTCAATATTGTTTGTTCTGTTCACTCAGCTTATGTAGGCAATTGGGCAGCTGCATTTTCTATCATCTAGAACATGGGTCAGCAACATATGGCCCACAGGCTGGATCTGGCCAGTGGGATCAAATCATCCAGCTGGTTTCCTCGCTCCAGCCACTGCTGCTAGGATTGGCCATGGACACACTTACAGCACCCATAAATAGCAGGGAAGACCACCAATCTGGCACCCTCAACTGTCTGAGGGAACATGATCTGGCCCCCGACTTAAAAAGGTTGACGACCCCTGATCTAGAGCATCCAAACCATCATTATATGCTATCCTATAAGGAGTACATTATGGTATATGGACAAATGTAGCAAAGTCCACTTTTTCAAAGTTGGGAACAGCTCTGAGTCAACTGAAGATGACAGAAATTACTCCTGGCAATCAAAATCAGGCAAGGAACAGGGGAATCGGAGTCCAGAAAAGCTATGCAGTGGATTCTTGAGGGGAAACACAAGTTCATTCAATTCTAGTCTCATGCTTCCGTCCAAATCATATGACTTTCCTGCCAACAGTACAGCTTCTATTTGTTTGTCTTCATTGCTCCCAAACATCTTTTCATGGTTTTCACAGCATCCCTGAGACCTTTTTGTTATTATGTGCTGTTGAATGCTTTCAATCCTATGATGGCTGTATGAATTAATGACCTCCAAAAGGTTCTATTGTTAACAGCCCTGTTCATGTCTAGAAAATTAGAAGTCATGACTTCCTTTGTTGAGTCAATCCCTCCCATGTTAAGCTTTCTTTTTGTTCACTACTTCCCACTTTTCCTAGCCCTGTTGTCTTTTCTAGTGAGTATTCTCTTCAAATCCAGTGTCCAAATACAATAGTACCAATTCAGTTTTTAAACTTAGGGTAAGAGTTCAGTCTTGACTTCATCTTGAACCCATTTATTTGTCTTTCTGGTGGTCAATGGCATCAAAAAGAAAACTTTCCTCCAGCACCACATCTGAAATGATTTTTCTTCTTCTATCAGCTTTCTTCATTGTCCAGTTTTCACATCATTACAATGTAATCAGCAATACCATAACATGAACGATCCAGACTTTGGAGATTTAGGGATCAATTCTAGACCCTCCATATTTGCCCTTTTAAATTTATTTCTTCCTCGAATTTATTTTTACTCCAGTTTCATTTCTGATTGGATGGGTGAGCCATGGGAATAGGGGACAGCAATATCAGCTTTGAACAATCCTTGTGCATTTTCCACCAACCCATTCAGATTGTATTCAACTCAGTTTAATTTCTTCATGTTTACACTCACAATAGCCATTTCTAAAAAGTTTATATAATCTTGATCACACAAGAGTGGCCATCATGACCTCACATGACTTCACTATTTTGGAGGCAGTTTTACAAATTATGTATTGTAGGGGCTGAAAGGAATTTAGCTTGAAGTCACAGATATAATTCAAAAGAACATTATGCTAGTGTACTGTTAAAAAATAAGGGTAAATATTCATTATGACTGGACCCTCCTTCAGCCAATAAAATCCTCATCTACCATTTGCCAAAGTGCTGTGATTTTAGAAGAGAAATGACATGATATGTGAAAAGTGCAGCTTCCAAAGCAATTACATACTTTTTATAAATACTAATGAGGAGCACTGATAAACATTATCCACCTTCACAGTAAGACACATAAAGTATGAAAAACAACCTGAAAACCAATATTGATCTAAAGAACTGACAGTGTGGCTGTCTTTAAGACTTAATCTTTCACCAAAGATTACTGTTCTATTGCTATAATAGACCTTACCTGTGATCAAACTTGAGATAATTAAAGGAAGAATCAACATTTTCAGCATCCGCATCAGGATGTCTCCTGGGAAGGCTATCAACATGATGACATCTGGATTAATAGGTGCTGCCATGCGAAGGAGAGATCCACATAATGCACCCATAATGACACCTACATAAATTGAAAAACAATGCATAAACTAAAGGGCATCCACAAAATAATTCTGAGTAATTCATTGATGCTTTATTCACCATCTAATAAAAGAATCCAAGAAAAACACGTTTCAATCAGAAGTCACTAAGAGAAACCAGAAGTAGCAAATTTCTTGCTTACTAATCTTCAATTGATTTGCTTATCAGACCCAATTTTTTCTCCTCTGGAACATGAAAGTGTTGGAGTTTCTTATCATGCTCATCAGAAGCAGTTTCCAATGTGGTCAGCAGGATGATTCATGGGAGAAAGTATGTTTTTCTCATTATGCCATCAAGTCATCTCTTGACCTATGTTAACCCTTTAAATGACAATTCTCCAAAATGCCCTGTCCTCAACAACCCTCCACTCTTGCAAATATAATTCTTTGGTTTCCCTCCATCTCTGAAATATGAAATGGATTGACTATACAGAGAGAATCAGAATACAGTATCTGAAATGAATCTCTGAAAAGTTCTGCCTTAATGCCTTTTCTAGATTCCTGGCACAAGAGGCCAGTTGGACATGTGCTGGAAGGGATTTCCAGGTCATTGGGGCCACCACAGAGCATGCTGAGTTGATTGTTGCCACCTTCTGTGCTTCCCTCAGGGTGAAAACTCAGATCTCTAGTGCCAGGGAAAACTGGGTCGAATGGTCTGAATTTAACTAGGAGAGATCTTCTGCCAGCTACCAAAGTCCCAAGCTGAGTAGGAATTTATATGTTAATATTAAAACCTTGAATTGGACATGGAAGCTAATGGCAATCAATGCTGGCAGGCCAGGAACGTGGGCGGTGTGGGTGGAAATGTGCTTGAAATTTTGGCCACCCACCACAACCTGGCCACTTCATTTTGTACCTGCTGTAACAGCTGTAACATCTTTAAGATCACTTTGAGTGAAGTACCAATTGAAATCACAATTGTAGGCATTTTTTTCCTGATTTGCACTACACTCAACATAATTTAAAAAAAAAACACAATCTAAGTAATTCAGAGCATCAGTGATGGTCAAGCACAGGTAAAGAATTAATAACTTCACTTTTCCTGTCCCTCCACGGAGGAATAGGGTAGTATTTTCCAACATCCTGACTCACGTATTAAGCCATTTTACAATACAGTACTTTACTGGAAATAGGATTGCTTGAAGACAATATGCCATTTAAATGTGAGGATTGTAGCAAATAGCATATCACTCCTCCTCCTGACTTCAAGTGGCCCTACTTAGACAATACCAAAAGGGCCAGTATGTTAGTACCCTTAGGGTGAAAACAGCGGAGAATTACTTCTGAAAGGAAATAAGACACAGGGCTGAAGATGAGACTCCCATGTAGGAAAGCACTCAATCAGTTGGTAGAGAAGAGCTAAGAATAAGTACAATAATGAACTGGATTAAAACTGAAGGAACATTCAGGTAATGATGCTTTCAGACATGAAAAGAAAGTACAAAAGCTGCATGATACTAGAAAGAAAAATAAAAAAACTGCATGACAATGGGATAGGGATTATAAGAAGGTAAGAATATATCAATGACGACCAAGGCATAGATCATCCAAGCTATGGTATTCCCTGTTACTATGTACAGCTGTGAATGCTGACCAATAAATAGAACTTTTATGGTGGAGGATGGAAATTATTCAGGTGAAATGCAACATTGGAGAAGATCTCAACAGATACCATGGACTGCTAGGAAGACAAATAACTGAGTTCTAGATGGAATCAAACCCAAACTCTCATGACTCAACTGACGTGTCATATTCCAGACATATCATGAGAAGAAACGACTCAGCTAAAAGACACAACGATGTGAGGAAAATTAGATGGCAGTAGGAAAAGAGGAAGAGCAAACATGAGATGGATTGATTCAACAGTAAAGCATGCCAAGATCTCTGCAAGACTGGTCTATAAGACTTGAACAGCATTTCTTCCTCCTCCTCCATGTCTAGGCCAGACATGAAACTGCCGAAATGAAGCTATCTTTGGAGAGTTCATTCTGTAGTTCCTTTCACCTGACCTAGTGTGAGAAAGATTAACCAGCACAAAGTGGCCATTGCCCAGTGTACGCTCGATTGTGGCTCTTTATGTTAATGACAGGACCTTTTGGATCTCATTACTTCATAAGGTAAGAAACAGCCTAATGACACCTAATAATTTAATTTAATTTAATTTAATTTTCATACATGTATGCCGCCCACTCAGGAAACCCAACTCAGGACAGCTCACAGGACAATCAAGCAACATACAGAAGTAAAAAAAATGGCATATTAAAAACTACAGCATCATAAAATACTCTTTAAAATCCAATTAAAACTAAAACTAACAAGAATAAAAAATTTCAAAGGTTACAAATTAAAAGATAAACGATTAAAAAGGAGATAGAATATTTACTTAATTAACCAGGAGGCTGGACCCACTATGCCACTGTTGCCCCACACCTGCATAACAACTGAATGATTTTAAAAGTAAATACCATTTGGTATAAATTCATCCTGTGCGTTTCTCAGGGTTTCTTGAGGTATCTGGCTAAAGTATATAACAATAGACAAATCTAACAAGCATTGCAAAGTCAAACAGGAGTACTAATCTTTGTTCTATTTGTATATGTGGAATGACACGTAAAACAATTGGGAAAATGGAAATGATATGTAGATGTAGACAATCTAGTCCTTTTTAAAAAAGAGAGAGAGAGAGAGAAGAGCTCTGTGGATATCCTAGGCTGCCAGAAAGAAAAACAAGTGAGTCCAAGAGCAAATCAAGCCTGAAATGTCTCTAGAGGCAAAAGTGATAAAAATGAGGCTGACCTACTTTGGGCATATCATGAGAAGGCAAGGCTTTTTGGAAAAGACAATAATGCTGGGAAAGGTGGGAAGCAGCAGGAAAAGAGGAAGGCCAAACATGAGATGGATTGACTCAGTGAGAGAACTATAGGCTTGAGTTTACAAGAGCTGAGCAGGGTTGTTCAGGACAGGACATTTTGGAGATCTCTCACACATTTGGAGATGACTTGATAGTAAGTAATATCAACAAAGCATGTCCTATTGATTGCACGAATTATTAGATAGTGAATCAAAAAGAGGTGTCCAAATTAATTTTTCATCTATGATACTCCACTTCTCTTTCACAGATTTAAAATGCAGCATTTTTACATTAATGCAGGCAACTGCATTAATGTAACTGAAAACAATTGGGAAAGATTCTTCATCGTTTTAAAACAATCTGAGCCAAAAGGTGATGTTAAAATAAATTCACCAGTAAAGCTTTTTTCGGACTAGCTACACAGTACCTCCCCCCTTCCCCCACACTAATAGCACAGCTGCCCATTCAAGCTCAAGCGAATAAAGACAGACTCTGTGAAGGCCATGTATTTGGCTCTTAGGCTCATACTACTATAACATTAAACACACACATACACAAACAATTCAGCCAGCCTGGGCATGAAGCCAAAAAACCACACTAAAATGTCAAACTGCTCCATATTTGGAAGCTGCTATACCCAGGAGGCAATCAAGAAAAGTAGATCACTGTACCATTGGCCTCACATACAGAGAAGGAGAGAGAGTGAAAGGTATTAGTAACTGGTGAAGAAAGCAAAGGAACACGTGTCTTTCACTCCTCTTTCTCTCTTTCTCCAGGCAGGGGACAAAATGGCAGAGTTCCAGGTCCTGGCCTGTAATCTAACTTTTCAATACAATTTACCTACTACATGATGTTAACTGGGTAGGTTGTATGAAAGAGAAGGTAAACAAACTCTACTACTGTATTTTTATTTTTGTAATCTTGTGAAATTTGATGGTAATTCATATGATTTGGGTACAGATCTATGTATTTTAGGCACATATTACTCTCTCTTAGGAGTAAATATCTCTCTTGTTACTACTGGAAGCAACAATCACAAAACATGCTGTTGAACTGCTTCCTGAAAGGAGAAGAATCTGCATTACCCATAGAAGTCTCTTTCATCCTTAATCCCATTTTTGTGTGAAAACATCCTCATGGAGTTACTGCCCTTGCTATCCAATTCTGTACCACTTTTCAAATTTTCTTATACCAAATCAAACAGAAAACTCAACTTCACTTGGATTTATTTTACTGCCAGTATTTGTCATATTGACCATAATATTTTTGTTGAAAATAAATAGTTCCTCTGGTTAGTAATAATACACAGCCAATGGTGAAAATGACATTTCACAAAGTACTAGAGAACAGTGTCTTGCCCCAAGAAGCTTCCAACTTAAAATTCAAAACAAGGGAAGTATCACAGGAAGGATAAACATCTATCTATCTATCTATCTATCTATCTATCTATCTATCTATCTATCTATCTATCTATCTATCTATCTATCTATCTATCTATCTATCTATCTATCTATCAACAGAGACTGGTAGTGAGGATGTCCCAGTTGATGGGCCATTACCCCCCAACCCTATAGGAACCAGAGGTCTGCACATCTAGTTCCCCAGTCAATCTTGGGATGATGGAAACCACACCCAGAGGAGCCAAATGAAGAGATGATAGGGAGGCAGAGGTGTAGAGTTGAGTGGATTCCTAGTTGATGAAGGAAAACCTGGGAATTTGGAAAGATTAAGAAGAGTTCTGGAGTCAGGAAAGGGAGAGAGGCCAGAGAGAGTGGGTGTGGAAATACAGAGTGGAGAGTGGAAGAGGAAGAGAAAGAAGAATGGAATGATGTCCCACAGGAGCTGTTGGGGTGTGTGTGCCTGGTATAGATGAAAGAACCAGGGGAATTATTCCACCCCCTTGAAACTGTAGATATACCTACAAGGACTTTTGCTTCCAACAGTCGAAGCAAAAAGACTCTAGGCCTTGAAGTCCCTGCTTAATCTATTGTAAGGGGTGAGCAGAAGAGAAGAGAATTCTGGTGTTGCCACAAAGCAGAAAAGAATCCCAGCCTACCTAGTCGACCCTGGAAAGAAAAGCTGTTGGGAGCAATTCAGAGACCACTGGGCAGTCCTCCATGTACTGTCCTAATGCAGAAAGTCTATTACCCTCTCTTGAAGGGTATATGGACCAAGTGTTCGGTGGTGAGAACCAGAGTTGTTGAGCTAAGAACAGGATGCCAAGATTGTGGAGCAGGGACTGGAATATATATTGACGTAAGAGAACACATTCCAGGTGTGATATATGTACTCTTGTGAAATGGACAGATCAAACATTTCCTGGCTTTACTCACCAGTTACAGTAAGTGTAAGGAGCATATTTTTTCTAAGTGAAAAGCAGAGGCGTACACAAATATTCCTCCGCCGAGGTTCCATAGGACTCAGGTGGCTTTCGTGCATCCGGACTTCTACCTGCTTTGGCATGTTGTTGGCACTGAAAATGAAATAGAAAAGGGAATTAAGATATTTTGAAATGGGAAAGTGTAAGACATTATTCTACAAAATGAAGGAGCAACTGACATTATTATGTTGTACATAGAAGAGCTCAACATTACTGGCAAGGTATGAAATTATAGGTAGAATAAAGATAGGAAAACACAATAGTAGTTACAGAAATAATCAGCAAATGTGTGACACAACAAAATTCTGATCAGAAATTTGAAAATAAGTCCTCGTCCATACATACTATAATTTAATGATCACAAGCAGCAGAAAATAAAAATGGAAGTGAAAAGTTGAAGCTAGAATTACACCAGTTTAAAAACTATAAAAGACGGATTAGAGCTCTGCAAAAGTACTCAAGATACAAGGAACAATTAGGGTAGGGGGAGAAAGGGAAAGAACAATACCTATACATAAAACAGATTGCCCACATGGTACTTAGTCTGGGTTTGTCTGCCCTCTTCCCAGCCGAACAATGGTCATAGAATCATAGAATAATTGAGTTGAAAGAGGCTGTCAAATTCAGCCTCCTGTT
The DNA here is from genome assembly GCA_030440675.1 of Furcifer pardalis. Lineage (NCBI taxonomy): Eukaryota > Metazoa > Chordata > Lepidosauria > Squamata > Chamaeleonidae > Furcifer > Furcifer pardalis. The sequence goes on along the minus strand of CP126894.1, from coordinate 70,424,808 downwards.
CAGCGCAGGAATCTATTACAATAGTGATTTTGGACTGCAGTCTGGTTTTGTATTCAGACCTGGCTTGTGCTAATGTATGAGGTCATTTTATTATATGGAAGTTGTCATTAAAAAGAATACCTTTAATTTCAGTTATGTACTATTGTTTCATTGTCCTTAAATCCAAGAATAAAATGGATAACTAGTCTCAGAACAAAGCACACTAAACAGATGAGCAAAATCACATTTTAAGATAAAGAAATAAATTTTACCACTTGGGGAAGCAACTCTACAAAACCATTAAACAAGAGTCACAAACCCTTTATCTCTGTTAGCAGAATCGGTAATAAATGAATGCCATTTACTTAATGACCAATCTATGTAGTTTGAAGGAGTTGCAGGTTTACCATTGCATGTAATAAATTATTGCCTGTATTCAAGCTAAATCAGACTTTTGGAATTCTTTGTTAGATGTGGCAGATTTCAGATCAGTAGTTGACATTACATGAGCTCTTCGTGTGTTTAGGTTCAAGAAAGTTACTTTCTCTGTAGCATAAGACATTAATGCCTATGCTGCCTATGCCATCCAAACCTCCCTTTCCATTCCAAACCATCATAAAACAATTTTCATTTACAGGTCAGACAGAAACAACAGTTTCTTGGCATATATAAAAGAAGAAACGTTGATTTAAATGTAACAATTTGACTGAATCTTAGCATGCAAGAGAAAAAAGAAAGAAGAGGGGAAACAAACCTTGTACAAGCTCAGAGCACTTTCCATATATGGAAGGATCAAAAATTGTACAACTGAACCAGTCTCATTATGTATTACTTTTCCTCCCACAGTGGCATCACAGTAGAGATGTGAGGAAGGTAAGAAGAAGTCATTCTTCTTTCATACGTGCAAGGATAAGTTAGTTGCAGTAGCGTAGGGCAGGTTTAAGGCACCCAGGGCCACAGGCCAAACTTGCCGCCCCCCTACCTAGGTTTGCTACCACCCCCTAGGCACATAAATCCTAACTTGGTGGGGACCAGGGGGTGCTTTTTCCTCCTTCACCTCCTTCATCCTCTTCCTCACAGCCAGTTTGTGGCGAGGCCCAGGGGCTGGGGCGGGGCGGTCCGGTGCAGGGAGCCCATCATCAGCATCCCAGGCATGTGGCTGCCCCACCTCTAAGCCCGGTGGCAGCAGCTCATTCGCCTTTGCTGACAGTAGCTCCCCAGAAGGTGGGCAGCGAGGCCGGCAGGTGCCACAGCCCAGGACCCATGACTGGAGCAGCACCAGAGAGGCTGAGGACTAACCTGCCCACAAGGCCTGGATGGCACTGCTCCGGCCACAGGTGCTGGGCCATGGCAACTGCCAGTCTCATTTCCCGCCTTCCTGGGTGCCACTGACACCGAAGGCGAATGAGCTGCCGCCGCTGGGCTCAGAGGTGGGGCAGCCATCCACCTAGGACCCTGACAGTGGGCTCCCCACTGGGGCCATGCCACGCCACACTGACCCAGCCCCTGGGTCTCGACCCAGGGCATGCCCCAGCACAGCACTGCCCAGCGTCACCAGCTGGCCATGAGGAGGTGGTGCCTGGGCAGGAAGGGGATGGGAGTGGAGGAGGGGGGACCTCCTGGCCCCCACCGCACCATTGGGCCCATGCTCAAGAGTAACTTGGTCAAATACATATACATTGGAACATACAACAATTGCCCCATATAGCAACAAAATCGTATAACATTGGGGGGGGGGGAAATGGTGCTCCGCATAACAATTTTTCCTATGGAAAAAATCATACAATTTTTCAATGGGAAAAACCACTTAGCAAAAAAAGTTGTACAATGCATCCCATAGGGAAAATCGCTATATGATACATGCATCGTATAGCAATTGTTTCATACAACAACAAGCCCCGTGGAACAGATTAAAATCATTGTATGAGGTACCACTGCATCACAATTGACACAGTATCAAAATTCAGCTTTGAACTCATGACAGGTGCAGAACTAGAAACTGCTTAGCTTGTCTTAGGCACCAGAGCCCACCCTGGATGGTAGGAGAAAAGGGTTTTCTGAATCTGTACATCAGATCCATGCTTTCCGGACCCATGTCTATCACACCTAGGGGGAGGAAAGGAAGAAAAGGTTCCTTACATTATTAGAAATGTGTGTGCATTCCTAATTGTGTTTTGTACTCAACGTAAAGAGTGATGAATAAACTGCTCAAGATCCTTGTAGAACAGCTGTATTTTATTACAACAGCTTGCTTGGGTTTTTTAAAAATGTTTTTCTCTCTGCATCTTACAAATGCTGGCAGGCATTTTTCAGCTGCTTACTGAAACCTGTCCAAATCTTTCTACTAGCTTGGCTGAAATCTGTATAATTGTTGGCTGTGATAATCTGTTTGGTTTACTATATTGGTCTGAAATAGCCTCCGTGTTTCATATACTGTACAGTACATTGGTGAAATCCACACAAGCGAGATGACTGCATTTCATAGGTTTGCAAAAATATATAGAGAAAGACAGTGTTAATGCAAAAATGCATTTATTTAATTTATCATTATTATTTATTTATTTACTACATTTTTATACTGCTCATCTGGGATACTTCCCACCATGGGTGGTGTACAGACAAATAAACAACAGCAGCAAAATAAAAACAAACAACAAAATAAAATAAATGACAAAACAATCTGATGGTGTCTGAGGGCATGCAATTTCAAAACTGACCAATTAACATATTGTCACAGGTACAGTAGAACCTCGCATAATGAAAATAATTTGTTCTACAACGGTGTTTGCTGTACGATTTTTTTTGTTATACAAATTTTTTTCCATATAAAAAAATTCCTATGGAAAAACCCATATAACGAAAATTGCTATGGAAAAATTTGCATAACAATTTTTTTTTGTTATACAAGTTTTTCCATAGAAATTTTTGTTATATGAGTTTTCCCCATAGGGAATGCTATTTTCACATAGCAAAAAGTTTTGCTACATGAGGCGCCATGTTTCTTCAATCTCTTTTCGTTTTTCACTATTTGAGCCATTTGTTATATGAGGTTCCACTGTATGATAGTCTTAAAGGCTTCCTTGAAGAGGAAAAGTTTTAAGGTTTTTTTAATGCCCAGGAGTGGGCATAGATTTCATATTTACTTGCAATTTCTTGCTTTTGATCTGCTAGGTTGGCAGGAGATGGGACAGAGACATCATGCCTGTCTCTGCAAATGGCAGAATAACTAAGGCTAGGCCAGCAGCTGCAGTTCTGGGTTCCCGGATAATGGAGGGCTCCAAAGTGTTGTCAATATTTCTCTCTCCCCCCCCCCCGGTTCAAGAAAAAACAACTAAGAAGAGTTCAGTCATATATCAGAGTGAAGGCATATTTGCAGCAAGTGTTTTCTCCATGCAGCCTCAAGTGGGGCTGGGTGGGTGTTAGATTATTATTTTTAATTGAAATGCCCTGAAGTCTGAGGAGCAGAGGGCAATTGCATCCCAATCAAATTCAAAACTAAGTCATTGAAGATTTGATTTTTAAATGTTTTTGTTCTGGCTGTAATTCTTTATCTTTCCCCAATCTGAGCAGCCAGGATTTTGTCTCTGAATAGAATCAAAATATGAAATATGGCAACTCTTTGAGAGGTCTGAGAAGATAGAGAAGTAATGGAGCGACATAGAGACTCAACCTGTCTTCATAAATGAAGTACCAAAGATAGTTGCAAGAGAGTGGAAAAGTTGAAGAGAAAAGGCTGATAGTAGTATCGTTTAAAATTTGATCTTGAACTCATTTAGATTTGGATTTTAGCCTTATAAAATAATAACTATAATGGTGTTTACATGAAAGGTTTTACCTGTTACTTATCTGCAATAAGAAACTGGTAGAAGTTACATTCCTTTGCGCAGATTTCTTTGTTATGAGAGCAGAATGGGTATAAGAATGAAGATATCCCTGTATTCAAAATTGTAACAGAAGCCCAAATGTCTTTGACTGGTTTTCTATCTCATTTGTGGACAATGATCACCCACATTCATAATATTTCCTCTTCAACAAACTCCTGGTTTTGGCTAATTCGTTACAGGCATTGGAATGAATATAAGGTTAACTCAAAAAGTCCAGTTTTGAGTAGGCAAAATTTTCACCACCTTTGCTGTGTAGCTTCACGTTGTCCCAATCTTAGAAGAACTGCCCTAGTTTTCATTTTGCCTTGGGGCTCAATTTAAGATGCTACTTGCTTTTGCCTAGTGAGAAGCAAAACTAAAAAGTGACAAAAATAGAGTCAGAGCCCTGGATGCGGTACTTTCAATGACTGTCATGCAGGGAGAGAACTATTGAACTATTAAAATAACCGGTGCAAAGAAACAGACTAACAAAAGGGGAAAAAACCAAGATATGTCTTCCAAGAAATCAAAGGCAAATTCAAGCCTAGATTAGGAATGCTGAATGTCTGGTAGGAAATCACACTATCTAACCAGAAAAAAATAAAGAGAAGGCAGCAACAGTATTCTAAAGCACACAAGAGATAAAAAGAACCCATGTTCCATATTTTGGTCTCTCTATTTAGTGAATCCTGTTTTTCCTTCTATAATCTGTATGTTTGTGAATCCAGGGAAATCTAGGTTGTCATAGCCATGGCTGAGGGTCAGCTAGTTATGAAACCAGGGATTATACATCAGTGAAACACACTGGTCTGGTTCTAGCCATATGTCTGTTTCCAAGAATTATAAAATCCCCCTCCCCCCAAATAAACAAAATGACGGAAGAGAAGACTTACTCTGCTTTGAAGGATTTTTCTGAAAACCCTCTTTGCCTTTGCTAAAGCCCTTTATTGAATTATGTACTTGTAATATTCATTTGTTTCTGGATGCATATATTACATGAACAACTTATTGCAAGCTATGACTCACATACAGCTCATCAGTCACAACATCATTGGCTAGACAGAATGTTTTGATATGGATGTAGACCTGACTTTATCTATGCAGATATTATCTATGTTATTTTAAACACATTTGTAATTATATGCTAGTGTGATCCTTGAGAGGGGTTCTGAATATATCAGCACATTTAGCAGGGATGTCATCCTGTAGTTTTACACTCCCTGCTTTGTAAGAACAAACTCAAATCATACCCCAAAAACCCACCATCTAAAACTGGCAAAATAAAGTATGTGATCATTTGGCATTCCCTAACATGCAAACATGAGGCATTCATGTGGTTACTTCCAACTGTTGCATTCCTTGTACGTTGAACTTGATAACATAAGGATTTGTGAAATAGTAGCATTCTGATTTTTGAACTTCAGGAGAAGAGAGATTCCAAAGGATGCTTTTCCAGTTGTGAAATTTTACCATGCTGATGCTTGACCATTAGAATATACGAGTACAGGTGTATATAATATTCACCATGGAATCATTTAAATTGTTGTAGCTGTTTTGTTACCTGTTTTAAAACTCCAGAACCTTGTAATATTTCTAACTGCATTTGCAGTACTTGTGTAACCTAAGGGAGTGATTCACATATACCCGGGTGAATAAATGTAGGAATGTAATTGGATCCTAACTCAAAAGATGGACTGGCTGTAGAGGTCAAGATTAAGCACATGCTGCTGCTTCTGCCAGAAGAAATCAATTTTTACCAGCAACGCTGCTTTTGCAAGCTGATCTCATACACTCGCCAGCAGAGCAATATGCAGTGGCAAAACTGTTCTAGTGGTTAAAGTCTCCCAGCAGAACAGCCCAAAAGGGAACAATAAAGTGGGGAGGAGCTGAGTTTTGCTTTCCTGCTCAGGTCTACTTACATCCACAACATCAGCACAAGTTAAGCAACATTTAACTTCGCTGGTCTGTAAAACTTTGGATTCAGCCACGTGGCTGCTTGGGATTGAGTTTGTTTTGTTGTTTAGTCGCACAGTCGATTCCGACCCTCTGCAACCCCATAGACCACTGTCCGCCAGGCACTTCTGTCCTCCACCATCCTCCTCAACTCGCTCAGCTCTGTGCCCATTGCGTCCACAATACCATCTAACCATCTCATTTTGGGCCGCCCACTTCTTCTTTTGCCCTTCACCCTTCCCAGCATCAAGGCTTTCTCAAGTGCTCAGGCATATATAACCTTGGTTAGATGTATATCTCAAAACGTCTTCCTTTCTAAAAACTTATGTCTCTTCCCACACCCCTGTCTCCCCACAAATTTAATTAAATTAAAATCAAATTTTAAATGAAAGAGAGAGCCAATATCACCTCTACATTTTCTTCCTGTGGCAGCAGATCTTTTTAAGGCTTATTATGCACAGCTTGCTTCCATGATTTACAAGGAAAAATCCCATTGAAAGCCATTTGAATATAAATCTATGAGAGAAAACACAACCAAACATGCCCTGAAAAAAAAAAATCTGTTCATTTTTGAGAATGTGTTACCTTTCCCTGTGACTTTAAAAGGATTATAGAAATCAAGTATAGCATAATAGAATCTCTCACAACAAATTATTTTAGGTCCTAAAGCTTAGTATGTGCAGCTTTATCCTTTTTGACAGCTGTTTCTTGGAGCAGTATGTATGATCACAGCATACCCTGAGCTGATGAGTGCATGCCATCTGGTGGAACTGAAAAGGCTTTTTACAAGCAGAAGCTTAAAGAATGATCCAATCTCTTTTAGCCAGTGTGAAACATTCCCCTTCATTCTTTCCACAGTTTAATAGCAACCTTCTTTATCCATTTTCAGTCATGTCTCCATTCCTGATTCGGCAGGAACCTATTATAAATCTTTCCCAACATTTATAACTCTTTCTCTCCCTCTTCCCACCCTTTTCTCTTTGTTTGCATGTTTCTGTCTCCAGGGCCATAGCAAGGTTTCTAGATTTTTTGGGGTGGGGTGGGGTGGGGTGGGTGGTTTCAGGAGGGGCAACAATTTTCAGAAGGGGCAACAATGTCACACTCACATATGTAACATTGTCATCATGGGGTGGGTTTTGGGGGGCAGGCTGTTAGCTCAGCAGGGTTTTTGTGCCCCCCCAGCCCCCCGCCTATGGTCCTGTCTGTCTCTCACGCACATAGATATATAAAGAATACATTGTGGTCCCCTGGTTTGTGCCTCAAAAGAACTGGACAAACAGAAAAGTTTGCCAAGATTTTTTACTTTATAACCTCCATCTGATTTACCTGAAGAAAAGGAAACTATTTACTGAAAAAAATAGCAAAAGGACATTTTCACTTTTGTACATGAACAGTAAGGATATACAATAAAACCTCGCATAAAGAGTGCCTCACTTAGAGACTAAATTGCTTAAAGGGCAGAATTTTATTTGAATGTTCGTATTGTTTAACAACTAAAACCAACCAAAAACTCGCTTAACAACGAAATCAGGGTTCGCAATCCCTCACACACACCAGAAGTCACAATTGGTCTCTTACAATGGTGTTTCGCTTAAACAGCAAGCTTGCTTAAAGAGCAATCCCGTGGAATGCATTATGCTCTTTAAGTGAGGTAGCACTGTATATTTTTTATTTATTTATTATTTTTTGGATTTCTATACCGCCTTACTTGGTGCGACCAACTCAGGGCGGTGTACAAACAAATAAAATACAATCAACCAATAATAATAGGGCAAGCAATGCTGTGACAGACCACCACATAGTAAAACAGAAACAGTGTGGCAATGCAAACAAGCAACAAACATTACTGCACAATCCATAATACAAAGCAAGACACAGTAACAAAATATAATACAGTATAACAATATAATGACAAGATATAACAATATAATAAGAAGAAAATTCAGTCCTAGCAGTACAAAACAATATAGTCACATGTCATAAAAATAAGGTTCCCTCAACTAATGACAGTCTCTTCCTCCAGTGAGATGGCAGAAGCCTGGCGGGAGGGCGGGAGCATCGCCTCACCACCCGCAGGTGCCGGCAATCTTCTCTTCCTCCGGGAGAAATGGCAGGGCCAGGACATCCACCTGCAGCTGTTCGGCATCTCCCCAGCGAGATGGTGAGCGTCCTTACTCCATCGCTGCTGCTGTCAAACTTTTATCGGCCACCGGGCCATGATGATGGGGCCCGGGGGAGGGTGGGAGCATTGCCTCACCGTCCGCAGGTGTTCTGCATCTCCCCGGCAAGATGGTGAGTCCGGAGGGAAGGCGGGAGCGTCCTCACTCCACTGCCGCCGCTGTCGAACTTTTATCGGCCACTGGGCCATGATGATGGGGCCCGGGGGAGGGAGGGAGCGTTGCCTCACCGTCCGCAGGTGTTCTGCATCTCCCCGGCAAGATGGTGAGTCTGGAGGGAAGGCGGGAGCATATATGGACAGATGTATCTGTATATGGATATATACAGGGAGCTGTGTAGGGAAATGACTTTACTAGAACATGTTATGCATTCTACAAAAATAATAACTTGTCTCCCAATCCTTGCCATGTACCAACTCAATTAAAGGAAGACCTACTTGAAGGCAGAAGAGCAATATACTTGCCATCCCATTCTCATTGGAATAACTCATGGCTGCAAAAGAAGTGCCTCATATGCCATACTGCACTTAAACAGTCGGGGTACAGAGTTGTGAAGGTATCAGAAACGTGTGGCAATGCCTTGAATTCTTTAAGAAGCTGCATTCTGAAAAACGTTCACACAGGGAAAACCCAACACAAGTTTTTGTTGTGCCAGTTGCCAACATGAATTACTCTACATCAGTGGTTCCCAATGTGGGGCACATGCCCCAAAAGGGGACTTTGTTTCCCAGAAGCCTAAGTCAGTACATTGGCTGATCAGTACTTTGGGGAATTGACTTAGGCTTCTAGGAATTGAAAACCAAAAACCAAAGGGAAACAGTGCTCTAGATAATCTCAAAGAATCTAGTTTATATTTGGTATGAACCAGATTTTCTCCTCTGATAATTTTCTTCTCTCCATTAAATGCCACTGCTACCAAGCAATGGTATAAAACAGCAATTTCTTATGTTTCTATACAATTATATGAATTTCCATACATTTCCCCTAGAACCCTTATAAACCATTATACTTTGCTCCACTGCAGCTTTCAAACCATGCCAGCACAGCAGTGGGAAACTGGAGCAGAACCCTCATGTCACTCCATGGTAGGCATGATGGCACCAGACTGAAAGCACAAACACCTAATTAAGGAAAGTGAATAAACTGGCATTGCATAACAAATAGGAACCCAGACCTATCATAGCAAGAATGGTGCTTCCTTTAAGAAATCATGGGGACGGTAGGTTATGGGATATAATGGCAGCTCAGCCTTCCCTTTTCCTTCAGTCTTCAAAACTAGGCCAGCATTGTGGTGTGGCACCACATTGTGGAAGACAGTGTGGAAGACAGCTGCACATGCTTGGGAGCAAAGCAAAAAGAAAACAAAAAAATTGAATATGCATCTGTTATTTCTGTATCACAAATCCACAATATTCTCCACTTATGGCATAGGGGTCGGTCCAAGGGCTCAGTGCCAAACTTAACACACACGCCCCGTACATTACTTTGGGTTGCATTAGGAATAATAATAATAATAATAATAATAATAATAATAATAATAATAATAATAATAATAATAATAATAATAATAATAATAATAATAATAATAATAATAATAATGTATATATGGGCATCCCAAGCTTTTTTAAAATGGTTTTGTTTTCTTTTTAAAGTGAATCCCCATTCCCTTTCCCCCTTTTTTCCCGACATAGGAGCAGAAAATGACCGCTCCAAGCTTTTTTGGGCCTTTTTTACCCATCATTGGCAGTGTTTTAAATTTGGGAGCCATAGGTTGATCTTTCAAGATATAAAAACCTCTCCTGGAGGTATGTGTGATTGGTGGTGCCGACTTTTTTACAGGAAGGCAATATTTCTCAATCTGACCCATCTGTATTCACAAAGCAAAATTCTTAATATAAGAGAAAGTAAGTATTGAGCTAGGAACAACTGTAACAAATTTCTTTTTAAATACAATTTCCATGCACATCTTTTCATGTCCACTGTCCCTCTCACTGCATGCAGATTCTAATGTCAAATACAGAGTCTCTTCCACAAGGATGCTTAATCTGGAATGTCCTGATTTAGATATTAAAAAGGAAAGCATAAGAACCCAGCTCTATTTACAGTCTGAGTGCAAGAGTGAAAAAAGAGGGAGAGTGACTTTTAAACATGATAAAGTGGATGCATAATTAAGATTATAGTATGTATCCTATTTGATTTTCTATCAAAAGTGAAATTGCTTCAGATACATTTGGCCCTGGTTCCTATAGAAATCGGAGAAAGGGTAGAATGTGGAATGTGTCTGGTGCTGCTATGGAAGTTTATTTTAACAAAACATAGAAGAAAGTCACCCAGCAACATTCATTTGCTGTCCTGACTTCCCCCATACCAAGAGTTTTTTTAAAAAATTTAGAAGGTATTACACAAAGTATCTTTTAAGGGTGATGTAAATTGAAAAGTAACTTCTTCATCTAGATATTTAGCTAGAATTATCTTCAAGTGACAACATGTATAATAATCTCAATTTCACCAGTATTCTCTATGGCTCTGTGTTTTCCGTTGTAAATTCTAAAGTGCATTATATAAATATAATCTAGGATGAAATGTAGTCACAAGACAGAACTCTAAAGACAGCAAGGGCTAAAAGTCAGCACATGATGATAAAAATTCCTGGGCTCAGTGCAGATATATTTCACTGAGCTTGGTGCTGATATATTGCATATATTTGCTTTAGCTTGAGTCTCCTAGCTGCTGACAGCCATCATACTAATTTGTGTTGAGCAGTGTTTTTAATGTAGAGCCATACAACATTCCCCTTCTAGTCTGAAGGGATACATCACCGGAGGATGGTGACACATACATTTGTGAAAAGATGGTTCAATTCTGAGTGTTAGACCCAATTCACATATTAAGACAGTAAGCATGTGTATTAATCATGATCGTGATCTGGGAAGAAAAAACATAGAATAATTGAGTTGGAAAGGAATCTATGAGGCCATCACATCCGATCCCCTGCTCAGAGCATGAATCCAAATCAAAGCAGATCTGACAGGTGGCTGCCCAATTGTATCTTGGAGTGCTCATCCCCTCCTGACATAATTGGTTCCATTGTCAAATTGCCATACAGTTAAGACATTTTCCATGATATTCAGCCGAAATTCTGGGTTCCTATAACTGAAGCCCATTATTATGTGTTCTGCATTCCAGGATGATTGAGAACAGATCGTGCCCTTTCCTTTTGTGACTGTCTTTCAAGTATTTGAAACGTGGTATCTTATCCCTTCTCAATTTCCTTTTCTCCAGGCTAAACATGCCAAATTCTTCCAGTCGTTCCTGATAAGGCTAAGTTTCCAGTCCCCTGATCATCCTTGTTGCTCTTCTCTGAACTTGTTCCACTTTGTTAGCATCCTTTTTAAAGCGAGATGTCCAGAACTAGATACAGTTCTTTAGATGAGGTCTGTCTATTATGCCAAATAGAGGAGGGTTAGTATCTCACAGGTTTTGGAGATTATAATTATATTAATGCAGACTAAATTAAAATTTGCCTTTTGCAGCAGCCACATCACACTATTGACTTGTAATCTACACCAATTCCAAAATCCTGTCTTCCAATGTATTAGCTATTCCACCCAATTTTGTCATCTTTAAATTTGATAAGAATTCCCTGCATTCCTTCATTCAAGTAATTAATAAAAATGTTGAAGAACACTAGGCTCAGCACTCAACCTTGTAGTACCCCAGTTGCTTCCACCCCCACTCCCTTCTGAGGAGCCTGGGATAAGCACGCTCTGAATAAGATTCTGTAACCAACTGTATATCCACTGACACTTGTGCCAGCCAGACCACACCTAGTTGTTATTCTAATCAGAATATTATGGGCACTTTGTCAAATACTTGGCTGAAGTCAAGAAGTTGACTTCAAATTCATGTTAACATCTAGTTATTACTACATTGTTCTCAAGGTGCTTGTAGAGTGACCACTTTATATTCTACTCCAGAATTTTCACTGGGATTGATGCCAGGCTGGCTGGTCTGTAGTTCCTCGGTTGCTCTTTTTGAAAACAGGGAGATTGTTAACCCTCTTACAATCATCTGATATTTCACCCATCCTCCATGATTTCAACAAAATGTTAGACAGTGGTTCTGAGATCTCTTCAGCCAAATTCTTCGATATCAATGGATGTAGTTCCTCCCTCCCTGGGAATCTGAACTCATTCAAAGTAATAAAGTTTTCTTTAACTATTTGTTTATCAATCGTAACCCCACCTTTTATAGTTAACATTTGCCTGGAGGGTCGCGTGATGTACTGGAAAGTAGGACTTGTTTTTAAAATGGCTGCTGGACTGTTCTCTTTCCCAGAAAAGGGTTGACATTAGGCAGAGAAGAAAATGCCTGACAAGGATAACTGGCAGAGAGACATCCAAGAATAGGAAGGAGTGGAGAAGACACAGCAAGATCTAATATGCATTCCACGCTAATTGGCAACAAATTATTCTCTTGAGAAAGAGGACTTGGGGGGGGGGGAGATGGTTGCTATAGTGTAGTGTTATGTGATTGGTTAATTCCAGGATGAGAGACAAGGAGAATAATTAATTGCAGCTAGATGGAGTATATAGTTAGCGCTTGTTAGTTTCCATAGCTGAAAGCTTTGGCTATGTAGTTTCCTTAGAGAACTCACTGAGAGGCAGTGACATAGGTTTGTATCATGACCATCTAGAATTAGGGCTTAGTTAGATCTTTATTAGTTTCTTTAGGATATGGGAAATATCTGACTCTCTTACTTTCAAACTTTTGCTTTAGAATGCTGTTTTACTTTTTATGTAACAACACTCTTCTTCTGATGTTTTATAATTTTTATTCTTCACCATTTTTTATTATTTTTAATAAATTTTAAATATTTTTCCAAGGTGTCATTTTTTGAGTAACAAGTGTTGATGTGTCTAAAACAGGTACCTTGACTAAAGGCCTGACACTACACTACATTTGCTATCTTGGACTAATTGCTACTTGGACTATCTGGTCTGGAAGGTAGATTTTGTCTCTAGCTACAAGAGACTTGAGAAATCTAGAGGAGATTTACCTAGCCCTAACTTTCTGCACACCCTGAAGCTGCAAGGGTTTTATACTAGCTGTGGGAGGAATGTGGTGGGGTTAAGAGGGTTGAAGAGCCCTTCTTTAGACAAGTTCAGAGAATCAACTCCCTGAGTTTGTTACATGGTGGCAGTGGTGGGATTTTGAACATATTCAACTCTTGGGGTTTTTTTTATAACAAAGATGACTAAAACACAGTTAGCTTCTAAGGAGGTCTTAAACTGTTTTTGTACACTCTTTTGAGAAAGGACTGAGCTGATGTAGGAATTGAACACTTTTGCCATCTCTTTATCATATGTTATCATTTTCCCATTGAGTAGCTAAGCTGCTATTTCTTTTCTCTGTCTTTCAGTACACACACCCCTAAAGAATGCTTTTTTGTTGGTTTTAGTGTCTCTTAATTACCTCAGCTCATTTTCAGCTTTTGCCTTCCTAACACCATCTCTTCAATTCTTTGCTACTCCTTTGTATTCCTGTAGCCTGCCCTTCCCTCCACTGCTTATACAGTATGTGTCTTTTTTGTTTGTTTTTAGATCCACTCTGAGCTTTTGGGGGAACGAAAATTGTCTCCCTTTTTTTCTGTCTTCCACCGTTCTTTCTTTCTTTCTTTTTTGTTGGAATTGTTTGGAGTTGTGGCTTTAGAATTTTATTTTTACAAAAATAACTTGCATCTTCTCAGAACCCCATACCACCTGGAAGTGAGGTATACCCTCATATGTTTATCACAAAGATCTACAAAGTAAATGCTTATAAATGCAGTCAGTTAGACAGACATGCACAACGGGTTTCTTTTATTGATATTGGTATCAGTCATCAAAATGCAGTAAAAACATTCAGCTGAAAGTATACCAAACAGTCATGATATAGACAGGTCTGCTTTACTTTTGAGTGGGGAGATGCCCTCATTCCACAATCAGAGCCTGTAGATTTTTTGTCTGAATAGTACATTTTTTTTTTGTTTAAATATAGAAAGAGCACAGGCTACTGGGAAAACACTTTTAAAATGAAAAGGAATTTATCACTAGGATAGGCACAAAGTATAATTCTATATACACTTACTACAGAGTCAGATCAGTTGACCAAAGTTGGTTAAAGGATTGGTAAAATCAAGATTGATCAGACAGTTAATTTGGTCTCAGTCCTTAAGTTCATTTGAAGAAACTTGACATTGTTGCTGCATCAAGAAGACTGTGAAAATCATTCTCCTTTTTGTAAAAGAAATAGCCAGGTTGTGTTTGTTGCATTAAATATTTGTTTTGGGAAACTGCTGCCCAATTGTTTACTTGTTTGCATCTCTTCCCTACTTTATTTGCATGCTTTTAGGAAAGAACACATTAAAATCTATAACTCTAATTAAAAATAGCACCAACAACATATTACAATCACCTTTTATTAAACTAAATAGTGGATTTGCCATGGATATTTTGTACAGCATGTTTTACCTTCTAGTGTGAGTATCCACAGTTGGCAAAGCATAATGCTTCTTTTACCTGCTCTGCCAGTAGAAATTATTGAGAATAAGACACTATTAATTATAAATGAATAAATAGATATATTAAATAAATAAATTGCTTATGTTCAGTGCTAAGCAACATTTTGTCCTGCAGTGGCAAGTAACGTGCAGGAAGGCAAGGAATGATGCTCATGTTACGCAAGTCAATGACTCTTCATAATGAAGGGTCACTTACCTGACCAAGCTCTCACCAACTTAAGGAGATTAGGAAGACATCTGGTGGCATCACAGACAAAGCTGACTAATGTAGATGTAGACTAATGTCAAACATGTGCCTCCTTAGCACACCTTTAGGATAAGTCAAAATGGACCAAAATGAATCTTTTACACAACATGGATTGGTTTGGTCCTTGTAGAAATGGTGCAGTTGGCCATACAAGGCAGAAAGAAAATATATCATCACAGCTCTTGCTGGAGTTCAGAAGCCCACACTACGTGGGTGGAGAAAGGACTGCTGCAGATACATTTATCTCATTGCAGATCCTTTAAGTTAAAATTAGAGCTGCATCCATTTGTTAATCCCATTACTCTTTCATCCCTTCATTCCAGGGAGCATGAACAATTCAATGTAAAGTATCTCATTATTGGGAGGGGGAGAATAGCAATTTTTAATTAAGGAGAAACGTTTTTTGCAACATAATTATTGATCCTTCTCCCTAGCAATTGTAAACTACTCTAACAGTTTTGGAAAGAATTGTGTGCCAGATATACTTTAAATAGCAGATCTTTTGTTCACAGTGATTTCATGTCAAACAGTTAAGAACTGAAAGGTGTCCTGTCCAAAACTGGCTCATTAATAGAGCTGTGACATACAGAATAGAAAAATGATAGATTAGAAGAAGTATTCAGACAGAGTCAAAATTTCACCTATCCATAAATCCAAGTGACTATCAATATTAAAAGTAATTGTAAGTCACATTCTGCAAAATGTTTTGCAGTTTGCTGTCTTTTGCTGTTTTTCATAATGTATTTTAAATATTTTAGGCTGGATCTGGAATACAGAATTTGCAAATGGAAGGACTTCTATGTGGAAAACAAAATGAGATCCTGCACAGCCTTCTGCTAGAGCCCCTAACCCTTTGGGCCTGCTGTGTTGGGAGGATGAAAGAGGAGGAAGTGGAATCACTAGTTCCCTATTCTATCTTCCTCCAAGAAAAACAATCGTAAGTGAAATTCTGCTCATGAGGCATTTGCATCCAAATAATTGTTGGTATTGTTCTAGCAGAGTCAGTGTGTGCACTCTGAATAGAATTCTTATCTGATTTATTCCTACAATCATTCTGAAAGTGATCTGAGATGTAACTTTGCCCAGAACTGCCCAATGATTTGCATGGTTGAAGATTATAGTTAATGGTTACAGCAAATACAATACTCCATTGTCATGCTGGTCAAATTAGCAAAAAGTTGTTTCTGAAATTCCACTTAGAACATTTTGCAATTGATCTATCGGAATGTTTCAGATACCAGGATCTCCTAAGGACAGATCAGTTTTTCAAAGGTTTCAACTCTCAGTTTCTAGTGTGAAGCCTCGTTGAATCCTACACCTCTACATGGAGTAAGTAAACCTTCAAATCAAGCACTGACAATACCACCTAAGCTTCAGTCCTGAAATTCCAACATCAAAACCCATCATTATTAAACTATATTGCGTATGTATTTTGTTATTATTTACTTTTACAAATTTATTCAATTTGTATCCCACTTTTTCTTGTGGGCTTGGGATAAAATAGTACAAACCCAAATGAACATATATGAAACAGCTATGAATACAGTAATTCAATATTTAACTAAATTGGACACAGTGTATATGTTAATGCACAAATCTACATGCAGCCTAATGGAAAGAGTGGAACAGAATTTAATGGCATTAATCTTAGTATTCATAGGGCATCTGTGCTTTGCTTTGGAGGGATTTTACCCTGGACTTTTGAAATTAAGATATTTGAGAAGGAGCTCAGGATTTGGGAAAATATGAACTATGTCTGTGTTACTGTGAAGCCTGGGGATGTGTCTGAGTATAAAAGATTGTCACACCTCCTTGTCAACGAACACTTCAAAAGGAGACGATACTCCGGTGCTATCCTTTGTCAGAAAATATTTCAAAGTAACCCAAAGTGATGCTTTCATGTTTATCATACATTTCAAAAGTAGGGAAAAGGATGTTTTCTTTTGTATCTTGAGTCAATCCTTCCTTGAGAATCATGTAGATGGTGAGTGCTGTCAGGGATCGCTATTGAGAAAGCAACCTATTGCTCTGTAATAATTTGGAAGGGGAATTAGGAGGATGAAAGGTAATTAAGTTTTTGCAGACAACAAGTCACCAAATGGCCCATTTCATTATATAAAATATTGACTAATGAAATTCAAACTTAGCCTAGCATCCTCTGTAGAAACCATGCTTCATTCACAGCTGTGTAGAAGTGAAGACTCTTTGCTCATTTCTCTGTCTCTTTGTAATGAAATGCATATAAATAGGCTAGAATAGATTTTATTATTTTCTGGTGTTCATTTTTTGAGTAGCCCTATTTTTGCTATGGGTTTTAAGAAATCAGTTTTTGACTAGCTGTGTTGAATAGTCACCCCTTTGGCTTTCCGTAACTGTTTTGTTCTTTCCTTCTTTCTTTTCAATAAAATATAAGCAATCTCATCCAGGAGTTGGTTGAATTTTGGTGCAAACAATTGTGGTACAAAATGCAGAACTTGCCTCATCCAGGCTACTGATATTTTTTATATTTATTAAATGGGGATGATGTCAGTTACTTTGCAAAACTAATTCTTCATGTGAATTATGAATTCTTTTTGGTTAAACTCCTTGGAGACACTGTCAGAGTGGGGTTCTCTGGAGTGTGTGAAAGCAGAAAATCTCTGTCAAACTCGATAGACCCTCACTACCTACTTTTTCCTTGAGTATACCCATCTCAGTACAAATGAGAGCAGTGGGCAGGGTGAGTCTGAAAAGGGGCTTGACTTGGGTATTGTGACCATATTTATTTGACTTTTTAACTTAAATATATCTAGAGAGCCCCTTGTCCCACACTGAAAGGTCTATATTTATAGTATAAATTTCAACATAGTATTTGAAATGCCATGGATTTTAACTAGAGTAATTAAAACACATGCTTACATTTACAATTCAAACCAGTGGGTCTGTAACACATTAAACACTGCTTGGATTTAAGCAATGGTTTGTTCCATTTTGCTATGAAGAAATTGGACTGAATATCCTCTTACTAATGGCCTGCTGTCCAAATTCCACAGTGCCAAACACTCAAGCTGCTTTCCTGCCATAACGAATAACCTTTTAGCTGACTTATTAGGGTTTAATAAAGGAATATTGAAACTCTAAGATTTTATTTTTGTAAGATGAAGTTTTATAGAAAGTTTTAAAAAGTTCTTGCCAGACTCACTTGACCTTTAAAGGATCATGGAGAAGGATATTTTGTTTCAATTTGTGTTTTGAGATTTTATGAGCTGAAGTCTAATGATGGTAATGTGTATTGCTTTCTGGATGTTTTAACCCTCATCCTGTTCATTTAAAAACCTGCATTGTGTGACTTCTGGGGTACTGTATGATCCTGTGGGAATTTGAATGCATTGCAGAAGAGAAAATGTGCCCTGCTCGCAGCAGTATTTGTGGATGGAGAACCAAATATATTCCACAATACCCAAACACCCAGAACTAGAAAAGAGATGACCACGTGAAACAGAATGCTGACTTCAATTAGCTAACAGCTAATTGAGACATCTTGGGTCTTAAAAATAGCTTTGTCTCTTTAAATTTGATATTTGTTATTTCAATTCAAAACAATAAGCATATTGTTTCAAACCCTCAAATTAGAAAACAAACATAAAACTGGAAGGAGAACACCTTGTTTGCTTTGTTTGTAAGAAGATCTAGCAAACTGAAGGGCTGCTCTTTGTGCTAGACAACCTACTGACAATCAGAGAATGACACTTTGAAAGCCGCAAATAAATCAACTACATGTAATGCAGCACCTGCAGATTCTCTTATTTGCTACTTTGATGCAGAAGTAATAATCATGCAGAAGGGAGCCCATGAATATATTTGAGAAGTTTCTGTCTTCTTCCTTGCCACTTTTCTGCTATGTTAATTCTGAACAATATTAGATAGAACTAAGTTTCCCCAGCAGGGCATCAGAAGAAAGATATTCCATCACTTAACTTGACTCCCTGGTGGAATCCAAAGGTTTGCTGGCTTTTCTTAGGAACATGAAATCTTAGTGATGTGCTGGGGCACTAAGAATTGGACATCTGATTTTTAAAAAATTATTCTTGTATTTATTATTGTCATTTCTGAATAGTCTGCTAATTTATTTATTTAATTTCATTAAATATTTACAAGTGACACAGGGCAAGGAATAAACCAGCTACATCAAATGATTATAAATGCTTGCTATTCAGAAATTCATCTTCTTTAGAAAGAAGGCAAACTAGACACTGAAACAGTTTCAAGCCTTCTTGATTTTAACATCTTAAGCAAGTGTTTTAATGCTCTTGTTAAAACCACTGAGACCTACATGCTGATTAGCTGTGGCTGAAGAGTTATGTCCAATGTTTTCCTGAAACAAATGTGGCTGAGGGATCCTTTAAACCATAGAAGTAAAAGGGCTTGCTTCCACATTGCCTATTCTTCTCATAGATAATCTATCTAGGTACACATTTGTTTGAAAAAAGAAATGTGTCATCTTTATAAAGAATGACTTTTCAAAGTCAAAAGAGTTACAAAATAAACACAATGTCCTCCTGTTTGTGGTATAGTCAGATTCAAACAATGCCATTGAGATGTAGTAGGCACCATCTTTATTTGACAAAAATGTATTAAAATTACAAAACGTGGTATGGAGACTGAGACTAAGATCGTCTAAACTCTTGTATTCCTGACCACCATGTACAGATGCAAAAGCTGTATAGTAGTGGTGATTGATCCTGGTCAGGATCGAACTTACAATGCCAGCAGTTGTGGCTACAATACAGCAATTTAAGCACTGAGCCACGAGGGACAGAAACATATCAGAATCATGTCATGTAAAGAAACATGGCAGATTGTTTTTTTTTTAATTCGTCTGAAATATAGTGTTGGAAAATTGCTTTGTAGATGCCATAGACTGCCAGAAAGACAAACAAGTGGGTCCTAGAGCAAGTAAAGCCTGAATTGTATCTGGAGGCAACATGATGAAGCTGAGGCCCAACTTGGAAAGGCAAAATTCTCTGGAAAAGTCAATAAGGCATCAGGGGGAAAAAAGAAAGACCAAATGCCAAATGGATTTATTCGCTAAGGGAAGCCACAAGTTGTAACTTGCAAGAACTGAGCTGAGCTGTTGAAGTTAGAACATTTTGGAGACCTCTCACTCTTAGGGCTGTAATAAGTCAGAGATGACTTGAAAGCACTAACCACCACCACCACCACCACCGACAACCAACAACAACAACAACAACAACAACAACAACAACAACAACAACAATTAGAAAATGAGGGAGAAGAGTTCCTTCTTACTTTACACAGGACACCAAATTATTATTTTCCCTTAGATTTTCTCAAATGTGTATTCTGGCAAAATCTTTTTATGAGCTTCTATTTTCTTTAATGTGTCACTCAAGAAATCTGTCTAAGGCTACTAGCATCTTTTAGGCAAGAAATGTTGACTTTCCTACTCCGTTTGCAATAATCAACATATTTTCTAGGTTTATAAACAGAACATGATGAGGAAGCCTTTCATGCGGAAAGCCTGGGTGAAATCGCTGTACCCAAGTCTGGCTAAAGACATTTTATTCATAAAGCTCATCTTCCTAGTCCATAAACAAAGATCTAGCAGTCTTGGCTGACCACAAGCTAAATGTGTCAACAACAACAATAAGACCAAACAACCAACCTACCAATCAAACAAACAAACAAAAGCTAATGTCATTCTAGACTGCATCAGTTAAAATATTGTGTGAAGGACAAGGGAAGTAATGGTATGAGGGACTGCATATGGACTAAAAAGAATAAAACTGAATACAATAAACATCTTCTGAAGGGTCTGTGCATAGAAGATTGGGCAAACATGTTTTCAGTTGCTCCAGAAACTAGGACCCAAGTCAATGGACTCAAATTATGAAAATAGGTTAAGATGATAAGAATATTTGACAGTGGAACATACTGCAGTGGAGTCTGGTCTTTAAAGGGCGATTGGATGGCTACTTGGGATGAGCTGACTTTAGCCAAGCAATGGATTAAATGACTTTTAATATTTACCCAAATCTACAATTCTATGAGCCTGTCAAGAAATTGATTAACCAAGGATAGTCAAGTTGTTTTGAACCTGAAGCCACAAGCACCTCCTCATTCCTGCACTCAAAATACAACAATAATAAATCAAATTCTAATAGTTTGCTGCCCTATCATAATACCAAAAGAGTTGCCTGAGATAGGCACTTCATTGTTCTTAATGGCAAGAAAATAAGGTGAATCTCCCCCACGGGTACCCCATCATACTTAACAGGAGTTTCTAGTGCTTCAGTGATGTCCAAGCCCTTTTAACTCAAGTATGACAGCACAATGCCTAGTTCAGAGACAGACCTGAGAGGCAGAGAAGTGGTTCATCAGGGCCCAGGAAAACTGGGCAAAAAGAGAACTCAAATGTGTTTTGTGTGTATAAAATATTAAGTCAACATGCGTGTGTGCGTGCATGTACATAGTCATGACAGGTTAACCATACAGTGGCACTGCTCATTTATTTTACTTAGTTCTCCTTTCTTTCTTTTAAAAAATGCATTTGATTGCTTCTTTGTGTATATTACATCCTTTTAACCAAAAGGCATAAATACAATCACATTCATTTTTAAAAACCAGCTTAGAAATGTATTTCTCATTTCACATGCTCAAGTCATAGCACTTATTGGTTCTAGCTGCTGCCTTATTCTTCAAAACAGCTGGAAAGAACTCTGGAAACTTACTGAGCTACTGATGGACATTCCTAGCAAAAAACATTCCCGGTTCCCAAAAAAGGACTGGTGGCCTTGGTACAAAAGCTTTAAAACAGAGAAGGGTGTTAAGTGCTCTCCTCCAGATGTTGTTGGAGATGAATGTCCTACATTCCTAATCATTGCCATGCTGAGAAGCATAAGTCAAAAACATCTGGAAGGCAGCACTTTGGTCAACCCAACTGTAGATCTTCATCCCATTGTGCAAATGATAGTAAAATATATATTAAACTCATTTATTTTTCTTTGTGGAAACATATTTGTTGTTATAATAAGGTCTGTGAGTTTTTTTGGTGATGTCATACAGAAAATGTTTTACTGGCTTTCCCATAACTGTCTGGAAGAACGCAAACTGCACTACTTACTTGTTTATTTATATATGCTGCCTTTCTCCATGGAGGATTTACAGTCAATTAAAACTACACAATAGTCACAACTAAAAACACCAGAAGACAAAGCACTACAATTTTTAAAATAATCTATAGCAATATTAGAAGCCACCATTAAATTAAAAACAACATTAAAAACATCTTTGAAACATTTTAAAATCTCTGAATTCCATAAATGTGGCATTCCTAAAAGGGCAGACCTTTTTGTGACCCCAAAACAAGACAAAAGGGAAGGGGTCAATATAGAAGAGCTAATTGTAGGACTCACAGTTCAGCGAGAGGGATAGTCCCTGTGTGACAAATTGTCAAATACTTACTGGTGCCAAGAAATGTTTAGAGCTGTTAATTTAATTTCAAAATTAATTTATGAAGTGCTTTCCTGGCATGCTGCACAGCAATGCCAAGGCAGTTCATTGATTCTGTAGAGCAGTTGCCTCAGTTGTGAGGCAATAGGGTGACTGCACACAAAACATGCACCACTTGCAAATTCCGCCTTATGGGAACTTCCTATGTGTGGACATGGATTTGTGCTGGGGTGATGCATCAACAGCCATGTGTGAAATCAGATCCTGATATCATATACATATTCCATGCTTCATCACTGAAAGTGAACTGTGTAATCCTGGCTTTTGAAAGTAACATTTGAGAAACAATTTTTACTAAACATTTGTTGTACACCCTGGAGAGACATTGAGGCACATTATTCTTTATTAGCTGGCTGAATGGCTAATTGGTTTAGGTATCTGGCTGCAGAGCCAGAGGCTAGGAGTTCAATTCCCCACTGTCCTTCCTGGGAGAAAAGCCAGCCTATGTAACCAAGGGCAAGTTACACAGTTTATTTCACAGAAAATATAACAAGAACAATGTAAGATATACAATATTTCTAAATCAAATACTATACAGTATATGGCAATCAAATAAATAGTTCATAAAATAGAATATGTAAGAAATAGCTTGCTCACCCAGAATTTCTTGAGTTATCTCTGGCCACCAGCCAGAAGCTGTGCAATGGCAGACATATCTTTAATTGACAGGGCTTTCTAATTAGTAAAAAACAAGTAATGGGCACTTTTTCACAATACCATTTAAAACATCATCTGTTTATGATGTATTGTTGAATGTAGTCAATTTAGTATTATCTGTCATGTAATTTTGATCATACAGTTTTTGTACACTTTAACTGTGTGTAGCTATTCACATTAGATCATTCAGCATGTTGGCCAGTGTTCAAAACATCCCACTGACATCTGCTCCACAATCTGCAGTTCTACTCCATCAGTTCCCATTAGTGTAAAATACCAAGGTGAGACCTTGTTCAAATTAAAAAACAGGATCAAATTAGCTAGTGTTTTAATTACAGTAAGTGTAAGGAGAAGAGACTCCCTGGGGTCTCTCACCTCAGTTTTCCTCTTAATCCTCCATTGTCTCTTGAAAAAACCCCGTTGGGTTGATCCGTCCTTCTGGCCTGCTGACTGGATGTGATTAGATCAGGAATTTTCTCATAGATAAGGTCCTGTGAGATGCTATATGTAATTAATGAGAATATTTTAATTCTGCAATAGTTAGTGTAAGGTGTTTTTTTCCCAAGAATTGGAGTTTGTGAACCAATCTGAATTTTAATGGGAGAGCCATTCATTCACAATCTGGTAGGACTACAGTGAGATGGCATAGTTCTAGTTTTAGCTGACATATATAGGTCTATAACAAAGCCTCATACATTTTTTACAAGATAAATAAAGTTATACGACCTTTAATTTGTTTAATTTATGAAACCTGACACTATCTTTTGTATTATGTACTGTTAAGACAGCCCAACCTATGGTGCCCCATGAATTAATGACCTCCTAAATGTAGATGTACAAACCACCTGAATCCTGATGTTATACATCTTCAACTGAAATAGCTGGGTTTAGCTACACACACCCCATGTGCTCACACACCCTCAACAAGAGCCAAAATTGATGGGCCTTAACTATAAATAGCACAGGCTAATTTATCTTAATATTTTCCCATATACAGAATAAAGGCAAATGACAGCTCCATCCCAGAAAGCCAGTGGGAATAACAGACTCCAATATCATATGTGTGTTTGTTCCTTTCTCTAGTCCAAGATTCTTGCAAAAGAGATGTGAAGCTCAAAATATGTTGAGCTGTTTTTTAAAGTAAAATCCATATTTAATTTCATCCTTTGGCTAGTAGGGCCAATGTTTAGATCAGGGATTCACAACCTGTGGCCCATGGGCCATATGTGGCCCATGGCACTATTTCATGTGGCCCCACACTGTCTCCACTACACCAGGAAGTGCCATGTGGTGGAGGAAAAGCAAAATGGCAGTCCGGCCTCCGAAGCTGTCTGAGGGAGCATGACCTGGCCCCTGGCTTTAAAAAGTTGAGAACTCCTGCTTTAGATCCATTTGATTGGCAAGCACTAAAAATGGCCTTTTCTGTGATTGCCCTCATGGATTAAACATCAGACTCTATCAATACAGCTTTATGAAAGGCTCATAAAATTCAATTATTCCAAGCTGCTTTTAGCTAGATTCTGGTTTTTGGCTTTTAAAACAGAGTTTATTGCTACTGAATTAGAATTGTTGTTTTATATTGCTCCTTTTAGCAGTTAAATTTTATACAAGTGTGGCATTGGCCTAACTGCTGATTCAATATGATTGGACTGTCCAGGAATTACCCTGTTATGTTTTAATGTGTGCTGTTATAAGAACACTAAGCCTTAAAAGGTATTTATTTATTTATTTATTTGATCACACTTTTATGCCGCCCTCCTCGCAAGGACTCTGGGCAGCTAACATACTTTAAAAACACTTAAAACACAATAAAAACACAGTATAAAAATCAAGATTAAAATTTACAGAGATTAAAAGAGATTAAAAATTTTAAAAAACACACACAGAGAGAAGGGGGGGCAGATGAGCCAACAGACTGAAATAACCATCTGGCCCATACTCCATACATCCCCTGCCAGCCAGGTCTTAACCCTCCTCCAAAAGGGCAGCAGCTCCGTCTGAAGATGCAACTCACTTGGCAGGAGGTTCCATAGAGACACAGAGAAGGCCCTCCTTCTAGTACTAGAGAGGTGTGCCTCTCTAGCTGAAGGTACAACCAGAGAGCCTCTTCAGTCCGCTCTGGTGGGATGGACAGATGTAGGGTATAGATAGTTAAGATAGATATAAAAATACATACAATTTATCAGGAAAAACCATGCAAAGCAGGGTAAATCAATTTACAGTAGGTTGCTAGACCAGAAGTAGGTTGTTAGACCAGAAGCATCTAGTTCTTTGAGATTTCAGGGCCACAATCTGAAACCAGGAATCAGGCCCTTGTGATGTCAAAGAGGTGGGGCATGCAAGAGTTGGGGATACAATGATCCTGGAAATGGGCTGAGAATCTGTGTAAAATAGGTAATATAGTCACCCAGAAACTTGACTGATTGTGGAGTTTGTCAGGTCCTACATTGCTACTGCTGGGACTTGTGGAATGATTCCTACCAAACCAGAAAGTACATTTTTTAAAGCAGTTCTTTGGTGAACAGCCAATTTAAGTAGCCTTGAACAAGTTCCAAAGTCCCAGGGCACCTCTGGAATGTGGGAATGGGCAACCACTGCTGCATATTCCATGCCTAGAGAACATTGGAAATGGTTACCCTAAATCAGAAGATTGACATGATGGGACCTAATTAATTAATTAAACCATGCACCATTGTTGTAAGGGTTTATGCAACAAGAAGGCTCATGAGACCTCCCGGAGGCCAGGGAGAAAAGCCATGGGTGGGGTGGTGGGATTTTTGCCACAGCCACCCCCGGACTAATTGGCTGGGCTAGAGACTCTGTGGAATTAGCATTGTTAAATTATTATTTTAATACGGTATTTTTATCTCTTTTTTGTATCAAGGATTGTATTTGTTCTTTTGAATGTGATGTAATTATGGTGTTATTTGTATTATTACTTGTGGTTATACTAGTGTTTATATTTCTGATTGTAAGCCACCTTGAGTCGGGTTCCCCTGATTGGGTGGGATAGAAATCGAAAAATTAAGTTAAATTAAATATACTGGTGCTCCAATTCCTGTCTTGTTCCAAATGGAATGATGATCCAAAATGCATGTGCCTACCAGCCCCCCACCCACCCACCCTTTCAGTCTCTACTTTTGGCTTTATAATATGCTAAAGAAACACCTTTGTGCTAAACAAGTAAGTCTGAGGATCAGCTAAGAACAGGTAGAGATGAGTTCCTAGGTTTTAAGGCTAGGACTGCTATTTATCTCCTCAAAATGTAGGCTTTTAGTCTGCGAACCACAGAACAAAGTTGTGGTCCAACAACATTTGGGTCATACTTCCTCCTATCACTATCTTGCAATAACTGATGCAAAACATGTGACCCTCATCTCTCCACCTAACAACCATATGTTGCCGCCTGCAAGATACGTAATAATCTTTCTTTCTCGAGTTCCTCAGTGCCTCTTACAGAGTTCTTCTCCCATCACTATACCATATGGATGATGGTTTATATTCAGTTTAATAGTAATCACTATTTCCCAGGCTTGTCATATAGTGTGAATTTTAAAAGTAGCCTCCAGAAGAGCAGAGGCGTAGCTACCGCCGTATCTGCCGTATCAATTATACAGGGCCCCCGGGCCACGGGGGCCCCCAATGTGTGTAAGCAAAACAAATCTTTACCCTTCCTAAGGGCCCCCAAACAAATTTTTATACAGGACCCCGCCAAGGCACGCTACTCTTCTGCAGAAGAGTATTAAATTCGGATCTGAAAATAGTCTAGAGCAGTGTGCTCCAACATGGGGCACATGCCCCACAGGGTGACTTCAATTCCCAGAAGACCAAGTCAGTATATTGGCTGATAATGGCTTTAGGTAATTGTTGGAAAACACTGGTCTAGAGCAAAAATGAAAATGATCATACTTTGTTTCTAAATATTAATTCAAGAACATCCTTTTTAAAGAGTTAATGTTAGTTTAAAATATCACAAATTAACATAATAAATACATTCCATGTTATTTTTAAACTGGTGTGAATCAACAACCACATCTTTTTACAAAAATGGCCATACTTTGGCTCTATTGCCTAGAGACTACAATCATTCAGGTTTAGGTGAAAGATGGGGAACATTTTTTTTTAAAATGACCTGTTTTAAAAATAAACACATGTGCTACTTGTTTTGTGTGCCATCAATGCTGAAAAGAGAACCATCTCAAGTCTATCTTTAAAAATGAACTACAGAGAAAAGAAAATCCACCATGTTTAAAAACAAACACTGATCAGAATCATATTGGTATTTGTTGAAGCATGTTATACCTAGCCAACATAATGCTATACTGAGCCAACAAAATGCTGAGGCATGTGTTGCCAGGTCATGCACCTGACTGTGTAACCATCACCTCCCAAGGTTCCTCATCAACTACCCACACTGGGGTACATAGAAAGAACCTCCTCAAAGATTGTTGAACCACAATTGGGCGTACCCTGATAACAGCAACCTTTTGTTGCTGGCTAATCTCTCTCACACTAGATCAGGCAAAAGAAACTTCAGAATTAACTCACCAAAAGCTGCCTCCATTTTGGCAGTTTCACATCGAGCCTAGACACAGAAGAAGAATTAGCCGCATCTAACCACAGCAAGTTTGGCAAATCTTACATTCACTCTAGTAACTTTGTATACCTATACAGGACTTATTATGTTTCAATTACAGCAATCTAACATGTATGCTACTTACAGAAATAGGAAACAGTTTATACTATCCTATTCCATTTTCACTGTGTTGGGTTTATAGGTAAAAGATGAAGGTCACCCTTGCTCAAAAGCCAGCTATATCCGACTCTAGGGTTCAGTGCTCACCTCTGTTTCACAGCCGAAGAGCCAGCACTGTCTGCTTCTGCAGACGTTTCCATGGTCATGTGGCAGGCATGACTAGACACTGGAGCACACGTAATGTTATCTACCTTCCCACCGAAGTAGTCCCTATGTGTTGGGTTTGGGAGATTGTTAGGTTTTTGGGTTTTTTTGGTGGCTACTTATAATTTTATCCAGTTAGGTCTATTGCTTATGTTTAATTTTGTGCTGGTATTAGGGAAATGTTTAAATTTGTATGCTACCCAGAATGGAAGAATATTCCAGCTGGGCGGGATAGAAATGTAATAAATAAATAAAGTATTTTATACTGCTTATGTTTGACACTTGAAAAACAGCCACCACCAAATATTCTCCCAACTTTGAGATTGTGTATGTTTGTTAAGGTATAAGCTAGGATACAATCCCTTTACTTGTCTAAGCTTGACTGGTTTAATACCATGAAACAATTACACTATTAAATAAATATAACACAGATTTTGTGTTATTATTCCCATTTAGCAGAATAGAATTTTTCACGATTTTTTTTACATATTTACAACCCCCAAATTCTATCACTCTAGCCTATCTGTCCACACACAGCAAATGGAAGCAGATGGAAGAAGGTTTTTATAATTCAGTCAAGCGTTATTTAGTGCTGTAAGCAGGTGTGCATGTATTCATGCTTGTATCCCACACTTGGATTCCTACCTAGAGAGCAAATTAGGACAACAAACAAGCAGCAAAATAGAATCCATCTTCCCAACTAGAAGTTCAATCAGACATTCAGTTCCCTTTCCTCTGATATACTGGGGGAAATCCAGCAGTGTAATTTATGCTAGAAAAGACTGATGCCATCATTTTCCTTTCCTATGGAATCCCTTTCACCAGCAAAAGGCTATTGGTAAGGGGAGTCTTTAATTATTGAAAATCACCATCACAGCACAGTTTGACAGGCAGCAGCATTGATCAGGCATACATGTTGTAAGTTTGCACAGCAGGATTTCAGGCAACGTGACATACCGTGTGCTACAGAGCTCCATGGACACATTGTTGGATCATGGCCTAAAAACTTAAAAACCTTCACATTACCAGTTTTGAATCTGGAAAAAAAAGTGGGGGGGGGACTAGATGCAAAAGTTATCGTAGTTAACTGGGCTACTGATTGATAAGGATGACAAGTTCAATTTCATGAATGGCCAAAAACCTGGTATTTTTAAATTGAGAGTTGAGCAAAATGTGTTTTCACTATGGATGAGATCTGTTCACTAAACACAGATCTGCTGGCACCATCTTCCCCACCCTCTAACTATGTCTCTCCCTTGCATTCATACCTTTTACTATTCTATTAGCAAGGCAACATCAGTCCTGGTGGTTGCCATTTACAGTTGTACCTCGCTTAAAGAGCATAATGCGTTCCACAGGATTGCTCTTTAAGCGAGTTTGCTCTTTAAGCGAAACACCATTGAAAGTGACCAATTGTGGGGTGGATTGCAAACCCCGATGTATTTGTTAAGTGAGTTTTTGGTTGGTTTTATTTGTTAACCAAGCGAACATTCAGAGAAAATTCTGCTCTTTAAGCGAGTTACTCTTTAAGCGAGAAGCTCTTTATGCGAGGTTTGACTGTATATTAAAAATGGAGATCAATGATTATTGATTCTCCATTCTCTTAGAGAGAAGAGAAGAGTTGTTGTTCACAGTGGACAAACTACAAGACACTGTTACTGCATAAATAAAACAGTGTTCTTAAAAATGTACCATACAAATAATGAAATGTGTGTGTTGGTGCATGCATGCTGGGAAATTCAATCAGTATTTATTTCAGCATATGCATCCCTGAGGAGTGTTTTGTTTAACTTCATTTGCACAGTTTATTATTTACATGATGCATATCCCTGACACTAAGAGAAGGAAAACATGTCATTCCTTAATGAGATAAATCTAAGCCTATAAATCAAAACACCCTACATTTTAAACAGAGAAAGCTGAGATATGTGAAGCTTTTATTTTTGCAAAGTACAAGTGAGCTTTGTTGGTTACATGATGGAACTCTGAGTGTGAATGATGACACACAACCCAGTACAAATTTGGCAGATAGTCTGTGACTGGTGCCCAGAATAAATATTGGCAGGCAGACAGCAACTAGCAAGCGCATCTGTTGTCTCCTCTAATTTTGTCACTCAGAACAAGTATTTTTGCTTTGATTGGAAGCCTGCAAGTCAACTCTAGACAATGAAATCTGGAACTGAGAATACTGGGAGGATGATATATTAGGATCAGCTCAGTCATCCATAGGGTAGATTCACTCATTTCAGTGACCACCACAACCACAACCACAACAACAACCTGACAGACACAGCCCTCTCTGTGTTGAATCCCTACATGTATGGCTTTCATCATCACTGGCACAGTTCCTGGGGGATCTATCACATTGTTTCTAGGAAGGCTAACGTAATGGTTATGAATCTAGCTCAATTTATGTGACTAAGCATATTCACACGAAGGGTCAATGGTGTGTCTAGGATCAGTGTTGCATGCTTGTCATACATCTATCTTGGACACGTTGGCTGAAAATCAGTAGGAAGTCACAACTGGAATAAGTCCACTCAATCAGTAGAACTTATCATGCAGTTGACTTACCAAATCTTCACCCATTAAATGCCCCCCAATAAGCAAAGTAGTTGTTTAATGCTTTTCCCACAGTCATTTTATGGGCACACCCAAAAGTGAATACTCTAGAATACATTTGAGAACTATATCAATGGGATGCTCTTAAGCTAGAAGAGGGATACTGTTGAAATATTGGCAGCACTGCGTTTTATTAGTACACAGAATGCTTATATGCCAAGAGCTAAGGGCATGATCCAGACAAAGTGAAATAATAATAAATAAATAAAAGAACTAAATAAAAGTTTCCTAGAAGAATTTTTTTTGGCAAGAAAATGTATTTGAGATTTTTTTTTTCTTTTTCTCACTATCTGTGTAAAATGATACCGCTGCATAAATATTGGATACCACTCTCTGGTGGGGTGACCTCAGTTCCCCTATTCCAATGCTCTGGAATGCCATGATAGTCAATGTAATTATGGAAGATGCAAGACAGTGGCTGTGAGAGCTGCTGCTTCTGCCCAAAATAAAACTGGGGGTGAAAATTGTCATTCTCCTGCCATTCGTAACAAGAAATTGCTGGAGAATATATCGTTCCCCAAATAATAATCAGTGACATAATCACCTTAGATTAGCTGCTCATGAATAATTTGTAGGAATTTTGCTTCTGTGCTGAATATTGTGTTCATATCCTCACATTTTGGGCAGTCTTGCAGACATAGCGATAGCACCAAGTGATCATTAGCAAAGTCTTTTAATGGTCTGGAATGTCACATTTGTTCAGCAGTCGTAAATGGAAGTAGGAATTCAGCTGCTGGCCTTGGAGGTATATAGTGGTGAAATAAAAGTAAGAAAAATCTCTGATACATGCACCCTTTTGAGTGAAACTGCATCTGTCTATGAAATATCATTGACATTAATTGGCTGGTGCGTTTTTCCAAAGCTGCACTAGAGAACTGTAATGGTAGTAGACAAAAAAAAAAAAAAATCAAAACTATGATCACATTTTTTTACTTGAAAAGAATAATAGTCTGGTATTTCCTGAAGTTATCAAGGACATTTGGTGTCTGTATTTCTTTAATTTCAATCTTCCAATTTTCAATTGATGCCATTGTTCTGTTTCGGACACCACCTTTGCAAAGCATTGCAGCCTGTCATTGTAATCTGTGTGTTGTCTATTTTTAATTCCAGCAGATTCTCAAGGTCATTTGACAAATATTACTTTACGAGATCTGAACACAGTAAAGAAAAGGAGGGGCCGGGAGGCTGGCGTGGCGAGTAAGCCAAATGCTTGCTACTGTACTCTGAAGGATAACCAGAAGCGCAATTATCCAAGCTGTCTCATAAACCACATGCATCCATGACACAATCCCCTACTGTTCAGCCTTTAGGCTTACTGTCATTTGCTATTCATAGAATGCCCCTGAGAGCAAGAATTATATAAATAATTATGGCATTAGAGAAAGGGAATCTAGTCAGGGGAAGCCTTAGGATTCCTTTGGCTTCTTCTTTCATCATAGTCTGGGATGCCATTTCCACTCACCACTGAATGGCCCTGAAGCTTTCTGTTACTATTTTCAAACAACAGCGAGTGAAGAGAAAATCCTACCCAGTGTGATCTTAGGAGAATGTTACATTTCTGTCACTTGTTGTTCTCGTGACAGCTGTCCAAGAAGACAGGATCCACATACCATATTGCTGAAATAAATACAACTTTATTCAAGTTATTTCAGTCCTGGCCCCAGGACTCAGGTTCTGCTACATTTCATTCTCTTCCTTTCCCAAATCTCTGAACAAAGCAGCTCCAAATCTCTATATTTTATGTTACTCATTACAGCCACAGCTGCAGTTCTAGGCAGCAATAATAATG
Organism: Furcifer pardalis; assembly: GCA_030440675.1. Classification (NCBI taxonomy): domain Eukaryota; kingdom Metazoa; phylum Chordata; class Lepidosauria; order Squamata; family Chamaeleonidae; genus Furcifer; species Furcifer pardalis. The sequence continues at coordinate 70,392,547 of CP126894.1, read as the reverse complement.
TCTGTTTAGTTCTTTCATTTTTCCCTTGAGAGTGTAAAGAGGAAAAGGTGAGTAGGTACATAGCCCCATCTCTATGACCTATAGCAGAGATTTTTTTTACAACATGAAGCATTAGTGCTCTATCATTCTATGTGAATGTAGGAGTCTCCAGAACAACTTTCTCTTACTGGAAAAAAAGATTCCACTCTAGAAATATAGAATCAGGCCTTAAAAGTCCTCCTGGGTTTCTGGTAATTTCTAGTTTTTGGGGCGAAAGGCAGGTACAACTCATGAAGAACCAGAGTGGTAAGTAATGTGCTTGATGTGGTCCTAGAAGAAAATGAGTAAGGTAAAGGTAAAGTTTGCCCTTGCTCAAAAGCCAGTTGTATCTGACTCTAGGATTCAGTGCTCATCTCCGTTTATACCCAAAGAGCCAGCGCTGTCTGCATCTGCAGACATTTCTGTGGTCATGTGGCAGGCATGACTAGATACCATAGTGCACAGAACACTGTTTACTTTCCCATTGAATTGGTACCTATTAATCTACTTGCAATTTCTTGCTTTCGAACTGCTAGGTTGGCAGGAACCAGGACAGAGAAGGGAACTCATTCCATTGTGCAGCACTTGGGTCTCAAACTGTTGGCCTGTCAATCTTCCAGTCATCAAGTTCATCATCTTAAACCACTAAACCACTGCAGTCCCTTAGAAAATGAGAACCCTTTCTCAAAGCTCATGCACAACAAGTGATCCAAAAGACATTCTACCAGGTAGTGCAAGAAGGCATCTCATATAGCATCTTCTGAGGCACCCTGTCGAGAAATATGCAACAATCAGTCTTGTGAGTGTGTAAAATCTCTCCAAGGTCAAAAATGTATCACCATCTAACATCTAGGGATCTGGGTATGGGGAGCTTTCTTGTTCATCTTGTGAGACCAAATCAAGTCAGGATTTACAACCTTTGCTCTTTTTTTGGCTGATTTCCTATATTGGGATGAAAGACAGATGGTCAAGAACCAGACTAAGGGTGGCTGTTTCTTTGCCAACACTAACTGGTCACAGGGTTAACATGACTAACAGACATCATTGACAGAGCCAAGAAGAAGTACAATTCTCCTTTCTGTCTCATTGCACACCTGAAAACTGACTGGTTCTACCTTCATGGTGGGCATATATGTTAGACAAATCTCTAAGTAGAAATACAGCTACCCATCCTACCCCATTTCAGATGCTAAAGGGGTTGAACTGTGAACCAGACATATTCATTTTTGTTGTTTAGTCACACAGTCGATTCCAACCCTTTCCGACCCCATGGACCACTGTCCGCCAGGCACTTCTGTCCTCCACTATCCTTCTCAACTCACTCAGCTTTGTGCCTATGTGTCTACAATACCATCTAGCCATCTCATTTTTGGCCGCTCCCTTCTTCTTTTGCCCTCGACCCTTCCAAGCATCAAGGCTTTCTCAAGTGAATCCTCTCTTCTCATTTGATGTCCAAAGTACTTTAGCTTCATCTTTACTATTTGACCTTCTAAGGAGCAGTCAGGTTTGATTTCTTCTAAGATTAACCTATTTGTTCTCCTCGCTGTCCAGGGGACTCTCAAAACTCTCCTCCAACACCACATCTCAAATACATCTATTCTTCTGCGCTCAGCTTTCCTAATGGTCCAGCTCTCACAACCATACATTGCCACCGGAAATACATCTTCATAGTTACAAGGAATTGGAAAGCTATAGCCACAGTGATGTAGTGTGGAGCCAGTGTGTTGCAACAATTAGAGTACTGGACATCACCTCAGGAGGCTTGAGTTCAAATCTTCACTTGTCCATGACATTAACCGAGTGACCTTTTGCTAGCCACAATCACTCAGCCTGACTTATCCTACTGGGTTTTTGTTAGGAAAAAGTGGGTTTGGGGGGATCCATGTACACCACCTTGAACTAACCAGTGGAATGTGAGACATATACACAACAAATGAATAAGTTTTACCATAGCTGAGCATAGTAATTAATCTGGACCACTGATATTTCTGTTATGCATTGGTGCATATTAGAGTGTCCTACTTCTCATTTTTGCCTGCTAAATTCTACATTTTACACTAACATTCATTCTGACTTAATTGACTTTACCAGAGTAGCATCAAATGTCACCTACTTAGTTTACTTCAGCAGTTTAGAATGCATTTAGATACTCATGAACCTAGGAGTTAAATGGGATTTAGTTCTGAGTTAATACGCATCAGACTGCCTTGTGCATAATCTCTTCTTTTCTATCTTTATGACATGCTCAATAAACATTTGTGCTGTTACTCTCATTTCCACTGAAAAAATTAATTAATCTAAAAAGTGAACTGTTTGAACATGGATGATATATAAAACTTTACTTGTCTGTACTTATGATACCCAAATGAGCTCTTTAGGAACATATTGAAAACTGAAATTTAATGTTTTCAAGCAAATTAGTTACCGTTTGTGCCAATGAAAAGATTACTTGAAAAACACTGATATTCCGCTTACTTCTGTAGCTATACCCAGTGCCAAAACACATTTCCCTTATGCTTTTGAACTGCTTTTCTGCAATAAAAGAGCCTTTCTGAACCCAATGGCCTTCAGATATGTCTTAATAGCCTGTGCCTCTTGTTGAGCTAGCAGCAGACAATCCCTTAATGCTTTGTGGGTTTGCTGGTTTGCATATTAACATGGAAGTGGGAAGGATCCGTATTTTAAAAAAACATAGTCATTGCCTTTTTTCAATCTAAGCAGTCAATCAGCAGGATAAACATTTCATCCCTCCAAAAATAACTGTTTTCCATTTTGTGTGTATGCTAAACTCTCTGTGTGGGTGTAGTTTAGTCTGTCTGTTCTTTCTGAGTAGTTCAGCTATTCAGCTTATTTAAGTCTGTTTCTGACATAAAATTTGTTAGTCTCAGAAAGTTAGTAACTTGGTACTATCATTTGCTTGAGAGACTTTCCTTCCTGTTTTTTGGGTTTTTTTTGCAACCAACTATGTGACAACTTTATTTGAACACAAACGTTATAAGTAAATATTCATTTTCTTTTTGCTAAAGCTGTGCCTGAGCAATTATACACTCAAAACTAAGAAGAAAGAAAAGGGGCTGAGGAGGAAGCTCCACAGAGCATATGCATCACAAGACCACTGCAAGAACATCACAGAACTCTCCCTGCCTGTTGGAGAGGGGGAATGAGGGCCAACTGTGTGGACCAGCTAGCCCAGCCATAAAGACCTTGCTGCTGTTGCTGCCTTCATGACCACTGCAGGAACATCACAGAACTCTCCCTGCCTGTTGGAGAGGGGGAATGAGGGCCAACTGTGTGGACCAGCTAGCCCAGCCATAAAGACCTTGTTGCTGTTGCTGCCTTCATGACCACTGCAGGAACATCACAGAACTCTCCCTGCCTGTTGGAGAGGGGGAATGAGGGCCAACTGTGTGGACAAGCTAGCCCAGCCATAAAGACCTTGCTGTCTCTCTTGACTGTATTGTATTTTTACATTGTATTTTATTGTATTGTTTTTCTTTTTATGTAAAATTTATTGATTGTATTATCTGTGCTGCATCTGTTGTTATATTTTTATATTATGCTGTATTTATATTTGAGATTGTGATACTGTATATGTTGTTTATGTTATGTGAGCCCCTCTGAGTCGCCTCAGTGAGGTGAGTAGAGGGGCATATAAATCTAATTTAATAATAAATAAAAAAAATGCAGGACCAGCTACAAGTTGGAGAAGACAAAACATTTACCTCAGCTTGTATGTTGAGCACTAAAAAGATGAGACATCCAAAGACCTGTTGGTTGGCTAATTTAGAACAAGCAAACAAGTTAGTTTTCCTAGAAAGATTATTTTATTTATTCTAAGAGGGTGATGTGACCATCCTCTGCATAAAGTAAATTCTTTATCCAATTTCATTCCTACTACCAAAGTTAAGCATTCCAAATGAACGGCAAATTTTACCAATACAGCTCCATAGAATATGTGTAGCAATATCACTATGGTAAGAGTTACAACTGGTTTTGACATAGCAGTTTACACAGTGTAAACAAGTACAAGTTGTGGTATCAAATCTATATCAATTTGACTCATTTACCTGAACAATTTGAAACTTATCTGGTTCCTCATTTTCTAATTAAATACCACAATCCCTCACAATGTAGTGTGCCATCCAGTGTTGACTGAACAAACATAGAACTCATTTAGAAAACATATTTTTTTTCTTAATGGTAAATAAAAAAGAGTTCAGTAGGCAATTAAGAAGTGTTGACTTCTTTAAAAGACTACATATAAGCAATGTTTTGCGTGCACTTTAAAGGTAAAAGTTTTCTTTACTCGAAAGCCAGTCGTATCCGACTCTAGGGGTCAGTCTTCATCTCTGTTTCAAAGCCGAAGAGCCAGTGCTGTCTGCTTCTGTAGATGTTTCCATGGTCATGTGGCAGGCATGACTAGACACCGGAGCGCACGGAACGCTGTTATCTTCCCACTGAAGTGGTCCCTATTTATCTACTTGCAATTTCTTGCTTTCAAACTGCTAGGTTGGCAGGTACTTTACAGTACTTTAAATGGAAAAAACAATGCCCATCAATCTGTGTACTCAGGTTTAAAAATGTGTATACATTTAAAAAAACTACCACATCAGATACAAGGTATTAATGTTATCATACAAGGCTCTATATGGTTTGGGACCTTGCTATCTGTCAGAGCGTCTCTCCCTCAGAGCAATTCCATGCATCACCCAGTCATCAAAATCAGTACAGCTCCGGGTGCTGACCCCAAGGATGGCTCAAAAGTCTTTAACTAGAAATAGGGCCTTCTTGGTGGCAGCACCAACACTGTGGAATGCACTACCAGTGGAGCTGTGCCAGGCCCCATCACTAGCTACCATTAAAAAACAATTTAAAATGCTCTTCTTCAAGGAGGCATTTCAGGATGTTGTTCCCTTATCAATAAATTACCAATTAGGTTCAGTCTGGATTACCTCAGACACCAATTACTGTATTTTAATTTAGTTTAGTTTGTGATATATTAGTTGGTGGTGGGTTTTGATTTGTTGGGGAGATGGGCAGTATAGAAATTCAATAAATAATAGTAAACGTGTATTTATGTGTGCATCTGTGTATGTGTTTCTGTCCAAGATCATGAAACCTAGAAACACAACATTTGGGTAATTGATATTTTTTTTTCAAAAACTTAGTTGCTTTTTTCTAAAGAAATAAGTTAATTTTAATTATTTTAGATGTAACTTTAGCCCAGTGGTTCTCAACATGGGACCCATGCCCTGCAGGGGGTCTTCAATTCTCAGAAGCCTAAGTCAGTATATTGACTGATCAGTGCTTTGGGGAATTGACTTGGGCTTCTGGGAATTGAAGTCCAAAAACCCAAGGTTGGGAGACACTGCTTTAGCTCATAGTACAGGAGTTCATAACCTGCAGGCTAGACCTGACCCGTGGTGGCAAATCATCCGGCCCACGGCAATGACCCCAGAAGCTGAAGCAGAAGCAGACACAGATGCATTTGTGACCCACCGTGGTTTACAGCAGTGTTTACAGCAGGGGGAACCCACATGTCTGGCCCATTCAGCTGTCTGAGGAGGTGTGATCTGGCCCATGGTGTGAAAAGATTGAGAACCACTGCCATAGTAGTATGTTGAGCTGTTACTAGGTGGTACAGAGCTATTAAACCACTAGGTGGCAGACATTGGGGTATCCAGGTAAGGTATACCATTAAGGAACAAATGGGTCCTCAGGAGCAAAAGGACTTCTGAAGTAAAGGAAGACTTGAGCAGCCATTTATCATTCACTTGGTAAGTGTATCTTTGTGATATAATATAGGGACTGTCCCACACACTTTGTTGAACAAAACAATTTTCATTGGTATGTATATTTTAATCTGCTTTAAGCGTACACTGAAAAAATGCCTGAACAAAAAGGTAAATGTTTGCAAAGTGATGGAGATGAGGAACAGAGAAGAATCAAATCTTGCAATGCTTGTCACAGATGTTATGCATGGACAAATATGTGAATTTATTTGGAAATGACCATATGATCCAGAAATACAGATTGAAATTCAAAACCCTGGTGGTGGTGGTGGTGGTATTATAGATTTATATGCCACTCTCCTCGCCGAAGCGACTCAGAATGGCTAACAGTGTTACAATCTCAAATATGAAAATGACATAATATAAATATAATACAGTCAATATAGTTAATAAATCTTACATAAAAAATAAAAATACAGTACAATCAGAAAAATACACAGCTGTCAAGAAAATACAGTACAAAACAGTCAGGAAAGTCCTTATCCCTTCCCAACAGGGAGTGACTGGCCATGGTACAGCTGTGGTGGTGGTAGCGGTGGCAGCAGCCTTCGGCCAGCCAGCCAGTCTAGACAGCTGACCCTCATTCTCCCAGTACAACCAGCTGGGGAGAGCATCCAGTGATGGTCTCCCGGTGGTGGTGACAAGGTCTTTTGTAGCCAGCCACCTGGTCAGCCCAGCTGGCCCTCATTCTCCCTGCCCAACCGACTGGGGATAGCGTCCTGCGATCTGTAAACTATGGCCTCCATTCAGGTTCCATTCCTAGCCATTCAAAATCTCCCATTCTGTAGGCCAGAAGCTAGCAAAGGGTTTATTTTTGTTTCAGTGGTCTTTTAGTGCCCTTGTTATTGTATTGTCTAAGGACTACACAGCTTTCCCCAAAATAAAATAAAATTTAAAGTACCACAGACACAAAGCAGTCAATGTTTTCTATACCGGTTGATCTGGAGGAGATTCAACTATCTAAGCAAATTCTCCATAGAATTAACAGAATCAGTATATAGCCATGATTGTGGCCTTTAACAATGTTCCACTAGCATTATGTCATTCCACAGAAAGTCTAAAGTGAACAGCATTAAAAAGGAAAACCCAAGAGCTTTGATTGCATTCAATCCTGCTAATTATGAGTCTCTCAGAAGATGTGTTCTCATGTTAAGGCAGCAGAAGTCATTGATACTCCTAATTTGTGGTATATTCCTTTAGCTAAGCAATTTTCTGAAATTCCTTACAAATTATGTTAGATTAATGTGCTCAGATAACTTCAAAACTCACCATTTGACAGTCTCTGAAGTTTCACAGATTGTAATTATTTGAACAAAACTGCAACAGTAAACTATATTCAATTTTGCTAGTCCTCCATTCATATTCATGACACCTGGCTGGCTGCAAAACCATGACTCACTAATTATTAGACCTTGAACAAGACCTGGAAAACTGAAAAGCAAATTTTTTTGGTGTGATCTGACTAAAAGTTTCTATAAATTTGACCAGTTTCTTTTAAAAAAGGGGGAGAGGAAAGAGAAAGAAAGATTAATATTTTTGTGTCTAAATAACATGAGCATTCTGGTTAGTCAAAAGCCTTCTGTTGATCTGCCTTCTTAGGAGAGCCATTCCATTACCCACCCCAACAATAGATGATTTCACATGATATCCAAGCACATATGTGGCATCTCAGGAAAGTTTCCCAACATAACAAGGTACAGTACAGTACTTTGGTAATTGGTGCCTTTCAATCCCCACAAAGTTTATCATTTCCAACCCAAGAAGACATCTAGCACTTTTTTTTACCATCACCATTTCCCTGATTTGTGTAGCAGACCTTTGGGTAAAACCTGAGTCCTTTGCCTTTGTGAAGAAAGCATGCATACACAAGCATCGGAGGATTCATTCAGTCAGATAGATGCAAACAGACTACTCAATGCTTCTAATTTTAAAAATTCCATGCAAATGCAGCAGCAGCAACCACAAACATCTTCTTTTTTGTACGAAGTTGAGTTATTCCCACCAACACAAGACTTCTTAATTGTAAGTGCCAGGAAATCCCTTGCTGCAGGATCTCACAGGATCTACATAAATCATTCAGAAAACATCAGAAATAATTGATTCTCAAAGTGGCGCAGTGGTTAAACTGCTGTCATGCAATCAAAATATTGTGAGTTTGACCAGGACTCAAGGTTGACTCAGCCTCCCATCCTCCCAAGGTCGGTAAAACAAGTACCCAAGCATGTTGGGGGCAAAATGCTAATTAACTTGTGATCCACCCTTAGGGTGCACTAAGCTCTATGGAGCGGTATATAAGTGTGATTGCTTTGCTTTTGCTTTACTTTTCCAATGCCCAATGTATTTTGGAACACAGTATGTGATTCCTTCTTCAAGGAATATATAAAAATTAGTATGTATATATAAATTAGTATGTATCGTTGTTTTCATTGTCGGCTGCTACTCGTATCTGAGTATACATTTTTCCTGGAAGTCATTTTCACTGTTGATGGATGTTTCTCTGATGACTCAATAAATCGATCCTGGCATGAAACATGCGGCCGCACACGGTACACTGAATAGATGGTGGAGGGCATAGTTGAGTTTAACGAAGCTTCCGTGCTTGTTGCTTAACCTCTTCATGACTGCAACGTTCTCCTTCAAAGTGATCAGTAGCAGCAGATATGGTTTGGCGCCAAATTGGGCGATCTATGACCGCTGCTTGCCAAGTTTGTGGATTTATACCTGACATCTTCATGGTATGTTTCAGCTAGTCCTTATAATGCTTCAGAAGAGCTCCATGAGGTCTTGTACCAGAGCTAAGTTCACCATAGAGAATTTGATGAGGAAGCCTGGAACCATCCATATGGCAAACATGCCCTATCCATCTAAGACAATGGCCTATAATGGAAGCTTCAATGCTATTTACATTTGCCTTCTTGAGAGCTGTGATGTTGGTGACATAGTCATCCCACTTGACATTCAAAATGGACCTTAGCTTCTGTTGGTGAAAGTTCTTAAGCTTTTTGATGTCTTGGTGATAGAGGGTCCATGTTTTACAGCCATACGATAATGTAGAGGTAACAACAGCTTGATATACCATGAGCTTTGTATGAACTGTTAAATCTTTGTTCATGAAGACCCGGTGTGATAGATGACGAAAGGCAGAATGGGCAGCACTGATTCTCTTCACCACATCCTGTTCACAGATGCAGTTTTTAGACAGGATGCTACCAAGGTAAGAAAAATGGTCTACCTGTTCCAGTGTTCAATCTGAGATGGTAATACCGAGCTCTGGAAGGGCTGTCCTTGGAACAAGCTGTGTAAGTATCTTTGTTTTCCAAGCATTTATGGTGAGGCCAAAATGATCACAGTTGACTGATTGTTGCAGCTCCTCAGGTGTGAAAGCAGGTGATGCCATATCATCAGCATATTGAATTTCTGTTCTCCTGTTAACACTGTTTAGTTTCCGGGAATGTAGTCTAGCCAAATTAAAGAGTCCTCCATTGAAGTGGTATTTAATTTCTATGCCTGTGTTGTTATTAGATGTTTCATACTGCAAGGCAGCCAAGTAAAGGGCAAAAAGGGTTGAATCAAGCAAACAACCCTACTTCAATCTGTGGATGACTGGGAAGGCATCTGTTACGTTGTTTTGATGGAGAACCCACCCAGACATGCCATCAATCATGAAACACCTGGACCAGATCTACAAAATGCTCAGAGCAACCAAAGCATCTCAGCACAGCCCACATAGCAGTTTTTGGGGCAGAAATGAAAGCCATTTTCCAGGTCATAAAATCCTAAAAAAAAGTGGAATCTGTCTAAATTTTTCCTGAAGTTGTCTTGCACAAAAAAATCATGTCTGTTGTGCCTCCGGAAATACAGAAACCACATTGAGATCCTGGAAGGTCCATGCCATGATAGTTGCCACAAACACCTTTCTTAAAGATGATGGAAATGGTGGCATTCTTAAAGTCATCAGACACTTTACCAGTTGTCAGGAACTGGCATCAATTTCCTAATGCTCACAAAGCTTGATTAAGTAGTAATTTCAAATAGGCCTCAGAAAAATCCATTTTTCTCTCTCTGAGCCTCAAGGCTGTGTAATAGCATGTTTTTCAACCATGTTTTTAGTGTCAGTGTACCCGTCTTATCTCTTTAGCAGAGCCATGTTATGACTAGCCCCAGTTCATTCTGTGTGCACGTGAATAAACAATGTACTATTGTTTTGAGAAATTTTTCACTGTTACTTGATTGGCTGAAGCAGTCCCATCTGACTGCAGATTCTCCATTTTGGAGAGAAGAAAGAGTTCGTCTCTGTTTCTTCATGGATTAAGACCTGTTTTTGATTAGAGAGCTTTTGTTTCTGCATCTCAATGGGCTAGAAATCTTTAGCCTAGGAGCTATGCATTTTTGCTCCTTAAAAATGGTTACCTAGATTTGCCTGTGGACTTTATTGGACTGACCTGTGCTTCTGACTTTGATGCTTTATGAACCTGATCAATAAATCTTCATCATTTTTCTGAACAACGTGTCTTCATTGGACTAAAAAGGGTAAGAGCTGCCTTTCACACACACAAATCTTTGAACACGCTACCAAAATAAAAACCCCTTAAGAGCTGATAAGCAGCCGGCTGGATCGTGACATGGCTGGCAAATCGGTGGGATATCGCGCCTCCTGAAGAAGTTTTTTTTTGTGTGTGTGTGCATGCTCATCTCTGCCCGGCAAGAAGAAGCAGCCTTCGTTTATTTTGGCTGAACGCCTCTGTGTGTGTCTCCAGCCTGAAACTGCATCCTTGGACTGCTTGTGTTTTCCTGTGTTAAAAAGGGTGCTGAAAGGAAAGCAACTGATTGCTGTTTTGAGTTTTGAGTCGGATTCTCAAACTCCCAGATCTGAGGGCCGTGGGCCAAGGGCCGTTTCCAGTGTTGGCAGTTCCAGAGGGACTGAGACGTCTTCCAAGCCTACAAGATGGAAGGTAAGCCAGTGGCTGATGAATGTACCCCCTCACCACAGTTAGCACCCCAAGACAGACTCCATTCCAGATGGGATCTTGGAGAAAGTGCCCAGATGATGTTTAGCAAGAAGGAAGGGCCCAGGGTGGGTGAAGCTTGTCCAGATGACTTCTGAGACTTCCCCAGACGCCCAGCAAGCCCCAAGCCCTAAATAAGACTCTTTTGTGTTGAATTGGAGTCAAAACTCCACAGAGTGCCTATTTCACTCAGAATCAGTTCCTTGAAGTTAGATTTCCCCCAAAGCCAAGAAGAGGAGTGGAACCCTTCAGATAAGATTTATTTTCCTGCATTGAAGTTCCTAGTTGCTGATTACATGTGCTGTTTTGGTCTTTGAAGACCTGGAGAGTTTGCAAATTGCCTCATTGTGTTTGAGATACCAGCGTAAAGGTGGAAGAGCTCCAACGGACTCCTCCACGTGTCCAAGGAAGAAATGTTTTGCTAGAGTGTGTGGGCCAGAGCCACCACTCTGAAAAGTGTTATCTACAGGCTGTTACACTACGCTGTTTTGGTCAGCTAGTGGGAAGTGGGAAATAATTGCCGGATGCAGTGTTTCCCTGAGTTTTACTACCCTTCGAGAAAGCCAAGAGCTGAAGAGGGGGGAGTACGTAAAGATGGCTGTGGGAAGCCCACCTAGCGTTTTCAGCAATAGCAGAGGCCAGATCCAGATCCAGATTCCCGACGTACTGAGGAGAGTGAATGGAATTCTGCGCGCTCTTGAGTTGAGAAGCTAGTCAAGCCATCAATTCTGTTGCCTGTTTAGTTCCCAAACCTCACTGGGATGAGAGTGCGGGGTTGTTTGATTGATTCCTTTGGACTGTGTTCTGATAAATACCTTAAAGGTTGTTTCTTGAGTTTGTTTTCTAGGAGATGCACATGTTCCTGACGTCTGAAAGAAGAGCTGATAACGGAACTCTAAATGGACTTTGTTCAACTGGCTGGTTGTTTAATTGTTTGCAGGTGCAACATCGAAGAAGAAGAAGAAGAAGGGGGGAAATGTTATTGTTTCTTGCTAATCATCTGTTTATTTTTCCAGAGGCTCGTACAAGCGGCCTCTGTGACATGTGTGGTGTTACTGACCTGTTTCCTGATTTAAAGGTTGTTCTGTTTGGGCAAAATGTGTTTTGGAAAGGGAAAACCTTTGGTACCTGAAAATGCCCAAGTCATTTGGTCCAGCAAGGTTTTATACCTGAGTTTGCTTGCAATGCAGAATGTAACTTATGTAACGTGTACCTCCAGTAGCTAAAACTGGAAGAAGCTTTAACGCTTGATATCCTACATATATAAGGGATAGCTTGTTTGCTCAATTGCTTTGCTCACATTAGTAAACAATGCCTTTTGGTAAAGTCAAACCCCCCCGGTTTGCCTTTCCAGAAAGGAGGGCGTGTCAGGAACTGGCATCAATTTCCTAATGCTCACAAAGCTTGATTAAGTAGTAATTTCAAATAGGCCTCAGAAAAATCCATTTTTCTCTCTCTGAGCCTCAAGGCTGTGTAATAGCATGTTTTTCAACCATGTTTTTAGTGTCAGTGTACCCGTCTTATCTCTTTAGCAGAGCCATGTTATGACTAGCCCCAGTTCATTCTGTGTGCACGTGAATAAACAATGTACTATTGTTTTGAGAAATTTTTCACTGTTACTTGATTGGCTGAAGCAGTCCCATCTGACTGCAGATTCTCCATTTTGGAGAGAAGAAAGAGTTCGTCTCTGTTTCTTCATGGATTAAGACCTGTTTTTGATTAGAGAGCTTTTGTTTCTGCATCTCAATGGGCTAGAAATCTTTAGCCTAGGAGCTATGCATTTTTGCTCCTTAAAAATGGTTACCTAGATTTGCCTGTGGACTTTATTGGACTGACCTGTGCTTCTGACTTTGATGCTTTATGAACCTGATCAATAAATCTTCATCATTTTTCTGAACAACGTGTCTTCATTGGACTAAAAAGGGTAAGAGCTGCCTTTCACACACACAAATCTTTGAACACGCTACCAAAATAAAAACCCCTTAAGAGCTGATAAGCAGCCGAGAGTTGGATCTCTGTTCTAATTAGCCGTCCAGCTCGCCCTGTGTAGGTTTGTTTTGGTTTCCAGGGGTTTTCCAGAAGAGTGGGGGCCGGCTGGATCGTGACACCAGTTTTCCAAATCAAGAGAATGAGTGTGCAGATCCTTGTCTTTAGAGGCACCCCTCCCTTCTGAATTAACTTCAGAGGGATATTATCTGGCCTGGGAGCCTTTCTGGGTTTCAGCTTATTCAGAGCCTCACAGAATTCCAAGTATGTAGGTAGAATTGCCATCCATGGCTGGTGGGGATGTTGTGGTACTTCTCAAAGAAAATGCTTGGCAGTAGTAGAATTTTGGTTTAAAAGTGTACAAAAGTCTTCCTTCCAGTGATCCAGGATTTTCTGACCATCTGTAAGGATTGTAGCATTGTCAGCTGCTTTCAGAGTGCCTGATGAAAAGCGAGATGGTCCATATAGTTCTTTTATGCCATCATAAAAGTTCCTTAGGTTACAAGAGTCATGCTAAGTGGTTAAGATGCTGAACTTGATGACTGGAAGGTCAGCAGTTCAAGAGACGAGTATTGCATGACAGATTTAGTTCCCATCTCTGCCCCAGCTCTAGCCAACCTTGCCGTTCTAAAGCAAGAAATTGCAAGTAGATAAATAGGTACCACTTCATTGGGAAGGTAATGCACTCTGATGTCGAGGCATGCCTACCACAGGTCCATCTGCAGAAACAGACAGCACTGGCTCTTTGGCTGTAAATAAAGATGAGCACCAAACCCTAGAGTCGGGTACGACTGGCTTTTGAGCAAGGGTGACCTTTACCTTATATTTTATATTAAATATAAAATATAAGGTAAAGGTCACCCTTTTATATTAAATATAAAATATAGTCTGGAATAAAATATAATCTGGAATACTTGCCCTATATCCAAACTAAATGCTCATACACACTGCTAAGTCAAAGAATAGAGCAACTGTCCGATTTTCAATCACAGCCACACTTCTTTCAACAACTGTTATCACATAATCTGCACTCTACCCTCCCTGTGTACTCCTTCTACCTCTTCCAGGATAAATACATGGCAGTTTATTTTTAGGGAACTTTTCCAAAGAGTTTTATTTTAAAGCCCAGCTAATCTTTGCTGCTCCATGGACAGGGCTGATCTCTTGATAAATCTTAGCACAGATTTGTGGTGAGCTGCGAGAAGACACTGACTGCCTTTTCCATTAATCCAGCTACATTGGCACTCTTGCAAAAAAGAGAGAGAGAAAGAGAGAAGTCTGTTGTAAATGCATTATGAAAAGGGCAGCTGAAATGGAAGCAGAACATCCTACCATTTCTGATTTTCCAGTGTTTCCCATATAATAGGTATGGCCCAAAATATACTTGCAGTTGCATGAGTTGTTCTGCTTTCTATATTTTTGAGACTAAAGATAGAAACTGCCAATTCATGCCAGTCAAACTCTAATCTGTCATTTCCTTTCAAGAGAGTGACATTCCTATTTTCTAATGTACAGTACAGTATTTGAATTTGGAAGCAGGATCCTTCTGAATAAGAGCGTTCCCCTTTTAATAATACACTTGGTTCCCACTGTGTGTTGTAGCTTTCAGCCTGCATATCTCGTCCAGTACATTCTGGTTGTCAAACATTTGGTAGTACTTCCCTACTGGGTCCTTACATTCATCAGGGTGTTTCCACATTGTCTGTCATGCACACAGTTGCTGCTGAAGAGGCTGTCCATAGTTAAATCCTTCCATGTCATGATCTCATCAGGATACATCCCTAAGTCTCATCATTGGGACTTGAAATCACAAGTAAATGGATGGTGCAGACCTGGCATTTTTTGTAGCAGTTACAAGAGGCTAACACAACTGGCATATGATATTTCCAAGGCAGAAATGCAGAATACAATTGTACCTCACTTAAAGAGCATAATGTATTCCACAGGATTGCTCTTTAAGCGAGTTTGCTCTTTAAGTGAAACACCATTGTAAGTGACCAACTGTGACTTCTAGTGGGGGGGATTGCGAACCCCGATTTATTTGTTAAGCGAGATTTTTTTGGTTGGTTTTATTTGTTAAGTGAAGCAAACATTAAGAGAAAATTCTGCTCTTTAAGAGAGTTATTCTTTAAGCAAGGTGCTCTTTATGCGAGGTTTGACTGTACATCTAGACTTCTTTCCTTATTGCTTACCCTCCTTTAATTTCCCTCATGGTTTCAGGAGTGAAAAGGTGTTTGCTTACTTTATATAAATTAACTCCTAAGCATGAAAACACTAATTAATTGTTGGGAGGGGGCAATATGCTGATACCTAGTTTTCTGTGCTTGTTGAATGGAGGATAATCAGATTCATTCTGTTGCTTTTTTCCAACTCACCTCTAAGAAACAAAGACTGGAACAACATCTTGTCATGAACTTTGGGACTTTCATTACACTAGCCACAAGAAATTGGTGCACGTCTGAAGATCTTGAATTAAGAAAGCTGGCATACTGTAAATAAATTATCACCTTACTCCTGCATTTATATCACACTGCTGTCTTTGTTTGTTAATGAATCTCAGAACAGCTCAATGTTTTTCATAGATAAGTAAATATCTTCTTACTATAGGGATTGTCCGTACACACACTTTTCTCCTATCATGCATTTCTGTGCCTGGATTATTCCTTGTGCTGTGACCAAAGGAGAAATGAACTACTTGAATGGAATAGTATTTCTCTAGCTTATTCAAAAATCATCATAGGCACTAGCAGCTACTTTGCTGAATGAAACACTAAAATTTAACAATGGCAGTGAAAGAGAAATGCTTAGCAAGAAAATTCATTAGATTCGCATTTTAGAAACTTCATGAAGAGTCATACTAGACTGATGTAGGGTTGCAGCTATAGCCTATTCTATCCCCTTCATAAAGCAGGAGCAGTATATTTTTTAAAATGGTATTAATCATATCAGCTAAGAAATTGGATTTTTTTTTTAATTCAACAACTGTACATTGTTAGATTTAAAAGATTTCTGTGGCTTTTGTGAGTCAGCCAACCTTCACATTTCCTTTGTGGTTTTTGCCAAATTGAGGCAGGAAAGCATTGAAAAAGTATACCTTCTTTATAGAAGGCAGTATACCACAATATTATATACAATGTCCCTTTCACTCTGGATCGAATGTTGCCCTACAAAAAATGTTCTCTAAACACCAAACTGAAAATTGCCACCAGAAATAACAGACTTAGGAAAATGGTTGGGTCAGACTAGGGCAAACACCCACAAACAATAAGAACAACAGCTTTGTCCCTGTGCTACTACACAGCAGAATAAGCTAGTGCCGTATGGTATAAATCAGCACATGCCAAACAAGTGGATGTAGCGGATTTAATGAATCCCTGCAGGATTACGACTGGCTGTCTGAAACTTACCCCCAATGAAAAAGTCTATTATTCAGCTAGCACTGCCTCTCAAGAAGAATGTCAAGAGATGCTCACATAATGAGCACAATAAGCTAATGGAGCACCAAACACATCCACTTTATGGATGCCAGTCCCCTAAAACAGTGATGGCAAACCTTGGCACTCCAGGTATTCTTGGACTGCAACTACCAGAAGCCCAAGTCAGCACTCCTGCTGGTCAGGGCTCCTGGGAATTGAAGTTCAAGAACACCTGGAATGCCAAGGTTCACAATCACTGACCTAGTAAAGGTAAAGGTCACTCTTGCTCAAAAGCCAGTTGTATCTGACTCTAGAGTTCAGTGCTCATCTCTGTTTATAGCCGAAGAGTCAACACTGTCTGTTTCCATGGACATGTGGCAGGGATGGCTAGGCACTAGTGTGCACAGAACCCTAGATGATGGCAAAAACTGAGAAAACGTTTTTTGCACACCTCTCAATTTCTAAATATGAAAGCAGAAGACGCTAGGATAAAACTATGAAGAGCAAAAACAACACACCTTACTGATGGATGAATGATGAAGAGTATCTCCCAGTAGGACAAGTTTCTGGCTGGACCATTTGGAAGTCATTAAGTAATTAATATGGGGCAATTTGGAAACAGGGCAAAAAAAATCTGGGATAATGCTTTTGAAGTAGACACTTCTGGTCAAAAATAGTCTGACTATTTTAATATTTGAATGTTTTTTACTTATATTTCATGTACACCCATAACTTTAAACTGCAATGTTCTGATAGGAAGAAAGGAAGAAATCCCATGAAGATGTGTACCACCCCTTCCAGTTATGTTTATTTTGGCATTTACTTCTCTTTCCCTTTATAGCAAGCAGTTCCAGAATAATGAGAAGGAAACCTGTACATGAATCAAGAAGCAACAGTTAGGACAGAATATGGAATGACGGAGTGGTTTGGAATAGGAAAAGGAGTAAGACAAGCCTGCATTTTGTCACCCTGCTTATTCAACTTATACACAGAACACATAATGCGCAATGCAGGGATGGAGGAATCACAATTTGGGATCAAAATTGCTGGGAGAAACATCAACAATTTGAGATATGCAGATGATACCACCCTAATGGCAGAAACTGAGGAGGACCTAAAAAAGCTCCTCATTAGGTTGAAAGAAGAGAGTGAAAAAGCTGGCTTGAGACTCAATATAAAGAACACAAAGATCATGGCAACAGGTCCTATCAGTCCCTAGAAAATAGATGGGGAAGAAGTAGAAGCAGTGACAGATTTTACTTTCTTAGGATCAAAGCTCACTGCAGATGGTGATTGCAGCCATGAAATAAAAAGGCGACTGATTCTTGGGAGGCAAGCGATGAGAAACCTGGGGAGCATAGTAAAAAGCAGAGACATCAAATTGCAAACAAAAATTCGTATAGTCAAAACAATGGTATTCCCGGTGGCAATGTATGGTTGTGAGAGCTGGACCATTAGGAAAGCTGAGCGCAGAAGAATAGATGCCTTTGAAATGTGGTGTTGGAGGAGAGTTTTGATAGTCCCCTGGACAGCGAGGAGAACAAATAGGTCGGTCTTAGAAGAAATCAACCCTGACTTCCCCTTAGAAGGTCAAATAGTGAAGATGAAGCTAAAGTACTTTGGACATCAAATGAGAAGAGAAGATTCACTTGAGAAAGCCTTGATGCTGGGAAAGGGGAGGGCAAAAGAAAAAGGGGGCGGACAAAAATGGGATGGCTAGATGGTATTGTAAACACAATGGGCATAGAGCTGAGTGAGTTGAGGGGGATGGTGGAGGACAGAAGTGCCTGGTAGACAGTGGCCCATGGGGTTGCAAAGGGTCGGAATCGACTGTGCGACTGAACAACAACAACAAAATTTAGAAATTGCAGTGCCCAAATCTTCCCAGCCAACAAGGCCATTCACTTTTGCAAGCTTTGTTGTTCACATGTTGTCTCCCCCATGCTTTGATAGGCATGTGGGTAGCTCCCTACACCATTGCTTCTGGTAGAAATGCTTCTATGCTGTCTACACATCTGGAGGTTGTGGTCAGAGGAACGGTTGACTGTTGAGGAGGATGTGAACAGAAAGGTTTGAGGCAGGGGAAATGAAGCACAGTACCTTCAACAGGAGGACTCTGCACTGTAAACCATGTTGACCATGTGGAGAAGGAGGAGCAAGCACCCAGCTTCCTGTGGAGGTGGGTATGAAAACACCATGAAATCTTTTGCTGTTTGTCCAACATGCATTTCTACAAAGAGCACCTGGCACAATAACACTGTGCCATGAACTTTCATTAATAATTTTATGTCTGCCTGATGAAGTGACCTTGATCTTGAAAGCTCATGCAATGTTTTTTAAAGTGATCCAATAAAGGTATCAACTCCCTCCTGCATTCTTTGTTTTTTTTATGATTTGAACAAGGATCAGACAGCTAATTTCCTTTGTTTGCCCATGTTGACCTAAATTCATCTGTTAGTGTTTTACCTTCTTTTAAGTCAGCAGCTGCTATTTTTTTAATGTAATCATATCTTACCACAATTTACCATATTACATTTTTAACAATTTCTAAGATCACCTTGGCCCCCTGCATTATGAGAATGGCATATTATAAACTTTAAAAATAAACAAAGTTTCAAAATAACGTAAGCTAATTGAGTTAACTGCTGAATGGTAAGTAAACAGTTGTGTAAATCTTACTGATTTAATAGGCCTACTATAGCTGGGACTAACAGCAGAAGGCAATGAGTTGTCCAGGAAGATGATAAGCTTTTAAGAAGGCAATGAGCTATTCAGTTTTGGCAAGAAAAATGACACTCTTTTCATTCATGTTTTAAAGTGTGTGGAACTCACAAGTATTGAGGGGAGGGTACTGGTCCTGCTATGTCTGTCATGTGTTTAATCATTTAGACCAGTGGTGGCAAACCTATGGCACTCCCAGCCCTCTCTGTTGGCACATACACTGTTACCTTAGCACAGAGTTCGCCCTGCCCCTCTGCCCAGGAGCCCAATGGGAGTGCTTCCTCCTTCTACCCTAGCAAAGGGTTCACCCTACCCCCCCCCCCGCCCAGCAGCCCAATGGGAGCTATTCCTCCCTCTCCCCAACACAGAATTTTCCCTGTCCCTCTGTCTGGGCACTCAGTCTCTAAAAGGTTTGCCATCACTGACTTAGCCTGACTGTCAGAAAGGGCTGGAAGGGGCTCATGCAGAGCATGGTCCAATTTTCAAACATGGTCCAATATTTAATATTCAGCTTAACAATTCCTCAAGATATATGTATTACTGTAATTAAAGGGGTTGATGATTAACCATTTAATAATGACTGTTGGTAGAGACCTGTGACTTTCTTGTTGTCAGGAATATGGATTCACTGTTTAAAGCATCAATGATGCATGGCCAAATTTGATGAATGATCTTGGCTGCCTTTCCATTGTGTTGCTGTTTGCATTCGACAAATGTGATATGTTGGCAGGAGTCTCTGGACATCAGTGCAATCCTGCTGCCAGGAGTGGAGGAAAGGGTGGGGATGGGGTGTCAGGCAGTTCTCTGTGAGCAAGCTCTCATTCATTCATAACTTGTTATTTTGACAGACATCGATAAAACTGTACATCACGGGTAGGAGAGATGCAATTACTGGAAGGAAAAGAGCCCTACCGCTATAGCTGCCTTAATGATATTCTGCTGTAGTGGTATTCTTAGTTTTAGGGAATTCTAGAGACAAAAATAGACCTTATAGAAAATACATTCCAGCCTGCTTTTGGTCCAAATACCCTCAGCATTTTTGTAATTTATAGAATAAGAGCATGACTCCTCGTGTATGCCTGAAAGGAAGGGCAAGCATTACATGAAAATGACCTTCACCAGAGCAAATCAAATGAATGACTATTGGAGAAACAAAGTTCTCTGACACTTTGAGACAAAGCATTTTTGTCAGGAGCAGCAAACCAGCAAATAAATCTATACATTTCTTGCAGTGTGCTTTTTTTTTTTTTTTTTTTTGGGGGGGGGGGACACCAATTGACCAATGCATCAGCAGATCAGGTGGGAAGAACAGACTGAAAAGAAATGTGAGAGTTTCATCTATTACAATTTTTGCTTGCTTGCCCTAAATCAGGGATTCTCAACCTGCGGCCAACGGCACCATTTCATGTGCTCCCCTCACTGTTTCCGCCACTTCTGGAAGTGCCATGGGGTGGAGGAGTACAAAATAGCTCCTGAAGCTGTCTGAGGAAGCATGACCCAGCCCCTGGCTTTAAAAGGTTGAGAACTCCTGCCCTAAATAGTCCTGAAACACTTAAAATCATCAAATTGTTTGATCTCTGGACCCTTTTCTTAACATGAAAGATACTGTTTCTTCCTGTCTGACCCTGCCAGTGACTTAAAGGAAGGTGTTGTTGGCCAGGTGATTCTGGGCCTGTAGTCCCCAAGGGTAACACTCTGAAGCTCTTGTCATGTAGATGGAAAGAAAGGGGAAATTTCTATAAACTGGGAGTGAGCAAACGATGTGCCCTTGGAGTCCACAGACCTCATCTTGTAATTTTAAAAAATCTGAAATAAATTGCTAAATTCCCCCTAAGTGGTGTGGGGGGCAATTATGCAATATTTTGTTTCCTCCGCACATGGCTCCCACATCACTCCAACTTGTAGTACTATAAATATTGGTCATTTCACAGAGTGATGCATTTTTCAGTTGTTAAAAATCTTTCAAAAATTAAAATAATTTGGGGGGTGGAGAGGTTGTGGGAAAGAGTCCATGGATGGACACATGTGTCTTTGAGCTTCAGATGATAGCCCACTAGTGTAGGCAAGTATGATGTCTTGCCCACCTGCTACCAGATGAAGATCCAGCAACATGCTAAATGAACATTACCATTACAATGGTACCTCACTTAAAGAGCATAATGCGTTCTGCGGGATTGCTCTTTAAGCGAGTTTGCTCTTTAAGTGAAACACCATTGTAAGTGACCAATTGTGACTTCTGGCGGGGTGTTTGTGTTTGCGAACCCCGATTTAGTTGTTAAGTGAGTTTTTGGTTGTTTTTAGTTATTAAGCGAAGGCAACCATTCAGAGAAAATTCTGCTCTTTAAGCCAATTAGTCTCTAAGCAAGGCACTCTTTATGTGAGATTTACTGTATATACATTGGTATAAGCTTTGGAAGCACATTGCTATGATTTAAGACATCTCTATAGACATTATTTATGCCATACTGAGACACATGATTGACCATGCAAGAGATAATGTCTATGGAGATTGCTCAACTTAGGGCAATTTGCTCCCAAAAGATATATGTCATTGGTGCAACCGCACAACAAAATTTCAGCCAATGAATTTTGTATCTAGCTTTAGCAAGATAGGGCAAATCATGTCATGTGACTGATCCATATATTGATCCATATATGAATGGAGCAGTTTACTTTTAAAGGCATTAGCAACTGTGATGTAAGAATGGATGGTAATATATACAGATTTAGAGAGAGAAACTGATTATAGCCTGATCCTCTTTTTATTTGCTTTATAATAAACACAGTAATATATCAGCACTCTTTTAAAATATCTCTGTTTCTTTAACAGAGTTCCATAATTTACAAATAAAATGTCCACTATCCATCTGTGAGTTCTCAGCTCACAGCTTAACTGAGCTAGGGAGTTTTGGCTGGATTCATTTTCTTCATTCCTCTTTTGTATATGTTCATTATTCCACATTAACCATTTCCCTATGTTGTATAAGGAAACACTTTTGCATTAGCAGAAAGGTGAAATGGTGACAGAATTGGAAAAGCATAAGACATCTTCTAAGCTTTAGGACTATAAAATATGTTATGGGTCCAAGCTTCATATCCAGATTCCTGGGAGTCACACCCAGATCTTGGAGTAGTTACTTGTTTGGATTACAACTTTTCTCACCAGCATGAACAAGTTGCTACTTTGGCAGGGGGATCCTGGATGACATAGTTCAAGAATGTAACATATATAAGCAATACTGCACCCAAATATTATTACTGACTCCTCAGACATCAAGACCTGAGAAAAGGAACAGAGTAGAATCTACAGTTAGTTTCTAAAAAATAACCTTGAGCCATCAAATATCACTGTGATACTATTGGTCATTTTGCCTACATTGTCTTCAGTCACCAGCTCTCTACCATCACTTGTCTGCACATGGGAGTGGCCATGGGACCTGTTCAGTGGTGGGATTCAGCTGGAATGCCCTGGTATGCCTGTACCAGTAGTAGAAATTCTGGCTTGTCCCACCCATCTGGTCACCGGAGTCTCGGTTGTAGTCCCATGCCTGCCTCCCGTACTGGTGGTGTAGCCTCCCCGGGCTTCCCCCATCCGGTTGCCGGAGCCTTGGGTCATGGGCCTGTGCCTGCTTCTCACCCGGGTGGCACGGCCACCCAGTCACATGGCCACACCCAGCATCATCTGGCCACCTGGCCATGCCCACCATGCCATGCCCATAGAGTAGGGAGTAAAAAAAATTGAATCTCACCACTGGACCTGTTTAATGAGTGCAGTCGGAAGAACTGTTTGAGAATAACCCTTTACTTACTTCTGTCTTGTATTTAATGGGCTTTCCAATCACTCTGTATGAAGGGAAAGAGCTCAAAGGAAAGAGGGACTTCCAAGCTGCCATTCCACAGTTAGTACCTCATTGGAAGACTGAATAGACTTCCAGCTAAAGTAAAGTCCTTAAATCTAAGAGCACTGTTGTAGTATCGTGGACTAAGTGTTTGGGCTAGGATTTATGAGTCCTTGGTTAAATACTTACTTGGAAACTTCATTGAGGAATGCAATGATAAACCACTCCTTGTACATCTATCTTGAAAATCCTATTAGTTGCTGGAACTTGGAAGCAACTTGACAGTACCTGTCAATTATGTCTAAGTTGCTATCTATACATATACAGCAGCAAAGAAAATTAATGTAAACCAGTCTCATCTTTTATTCTCCTTATTGTTGGCCACTGTTTTCTTTTTCAGTTATGCTTAAATGTATACTTATTAAATATTACTTGCAGCTCTTAATTTTACATTCCTTCTGCTTGCCCTTAAGATTTACCAAGAGGGTCTCTTTTCCCTGCCTGGATAACCTAAACATCTTTGAATATAATTTGAATATGTAATCAAAGATTCTAACTGGAAATAAGGATACTTGTCAACCACTGATTTTCCAAGAACTAGGAAAAAGTCAAGAAAGCATGACAGAGGTGAGGCTGTATAGGAATTGCAGTATTAAGCTAAGCTTTAAAATATTTCTTCATTAAACAGTTACAATGATCTATTCAAGTTAATTATATAGAACAAGTTTTGAAAATCTAAAATGGAGCTCTGTGCATTCATAGTCCCTATATGTTTATCCATATTACATATTTTTTCTAGGTCATTTGCATGCTCCTAATAGGGACTGCAGTGGCTCAAGTGGCTAAAATGCTGACTGGGAGATGGAAGGTCAGCAGATCGATTCCTGAGTACTGCAGGATGGAATGAGCTCCCATCTTTGTCTCAGCTCCTGCCAACCTAGCAGTACGAAAGTAAGAAATTGCAAGTACAGTAGATAAATAGGGACCACTTTGGTGGGAAGGTAAATAACATTCAGTCCACTTTAGCGTCTAGGCATGCCTGCCACATGTCCATGGAAATATCTGCAAATGCAGACAGCACTGGCACTTTGCCTATAAACAGAGATGAGCACTAAACTCTAGAGTCGGATACGACTGGCTTTCGAGCAAGGGAACCCTTTACCTTTACCTAACAGAGGTTAATTCTCAGAAACAGCTCTGTCAATGTCAGGCTTTTTTAAAAAAGCCATCATATAATGTTTCCAGCCATGTGAAATGGTTTCAAGGCAGTTTTGAGAAGCTGCTGTAAGGATGTACATGTGTGCACAGGTCAGTCAACGTGACCTGAGATGGTGAGATGTTTATGAATGAATGGAGCTCATTCAAGAATGGAACTAAATGGCTTCTAGTTCTTCAGATCACCATTTCATTTGTATTAGAGCAGGGCTTAGAAAAATTAGTCAATTGAAGCAGCAAGGCCATGCAGCTTTCTATGAATGACAAAGGAAAAAACCTTCAAAGTCAGATCTCTTTCCCTTAAAGATCTTTGTTTCTGCCGGCAAAAAGGAGATCTACTGAATATTTCAGACCAGGGGAAATTCAAGAATGGTGATATGAAAAACTAATCATACAGTATATCATAGAATATTTCCATGCCTTGTTTATAAAAGTGTGTACTGGATTTCTTAGCTGTTTTCTAAAGACATTTTAGATTCTAAAGACATAGTTTGCTACAGCAACAGAAACACATGGTGTAAATACCACAAACTACTGAATAAAAGTGCTCATATAAATCCAAACAATGATGACCATTTATTGGAAACATAATTTATTCTATTAGGCCACCTTTAAAGACATGTTAAAATACATAAGCATCAAGTTTATGCAGTACTGTATCTTCTTTCCTTGAACTAATATGAATCTGGGGGATTATAACTACATTCTGCTAACATTCAAGGTAATAAAAAGGCTAAATAAAGAGAAAAGATATCATTTCAGAGAAATTGGTTTTTTAAAAAAATTCTGAAAATGAAGTTTGTCTCATTCAAACAGGGGTGGAAAATCTTGAGTGTACTGCCATCTGTTGGGAATCATCTAAAAATTCTCCTTGTTTTATGTTTGCGAAAAATATATTCATAAAGTTGTCTCTGGAATCGGTGTAAAACATTCCTTAAATAATATTAGTAATGAACTACCATTGACAAGTAAAAATAACTGAGAAACATTATTTATTTATTTAAATTTGTTTATTGC
The DNA here is from genome assembly GCA_030440675.1 of Furcifer pardalis. Lineage (NCBI taxonomy): Eukaryota > Metazoa > Chordata > Lepidosauria > Squamata > Chamaeleonidae > Furcifer > Furcifer pardalis. The sequence continues at coordinate 70,367,537 of CP126894.1, read as the reverse complement.
CCTTCTCCCAAAAGGGACCCAGGGCGATTTACAACAATTATAAAATCATTTTAAAAAATTAAAAACTCTAAAAACTTAAAAAAAAACTTGGTATTAAAAGCCAAAAATTACAACACAGGCATACTGGGGTCAAACCAACCAATTGGCTGGGGAAATTGCACCATCCACTCCCCAGACCAAACCTGCCAGCCAGGTTTTCACTCCTTTTCTAAAGGGCAGCAACTCCTTCTGCATGTGTAGTTCTATTGGCAGGAGGTTCCAATGGGGCGGAGCAGACACCGAGAAGGCCCTCCTTCTCTTGCCAGTGAGGTGCGTCTCTCTGGCTGATGGCACAACCAGAGAGCCTCTCCGGTCCGCTCTGGTGGGACGGGCAGATGTCCTTGGGACGATGCAGTCTCTTAAGTATCCTGGTCCACTACCATGTAGGGCTTTAAAAGTAATAACCAGCACCTTGAATTGCACCCGGAGGCAAACTGGGAGCCAGTGCAGTTCCTTCAGCAACAGTGAAGCTCGGGCATAACGCCCGCATCCCACCACTACTTGTGCAGCCACATTCTGGACCAGCTGAAGCCTCAGAATGGTCACCAAGGGCAGCCCCATGTAGAGCGCATTACAATAATCAAGTCTGGAGGTGACCAAGGCATGTGTGACCATTGTTTTAAGTGAAGGAAGATAAAAGTCAGCCTAGAAATTTAATCAAATGCACTACATTAGATGATAAAAGATAAGATACATACACATGACAAGACAGGAGAACATGGGGACAAACTTTTCTGATTTGTGTAAAATTGTGTACATATAGATGCCTTGATGAGGAAGGCAAATGAAAGGCCACTGCATTATATTCTCAGGACAATCTTCATGGCTGATTGCCATGATGATCACCTATATTTAGATTTGGATATGGCAGAAGAAGAAGAACAGATGAAAATTAGAAACAACTTTTTTGTCAATGAAACAGAATGAGGAGGCATCTCCCTCTACAGGAGAAAAACTCAACTAAGTAGTGACTAGGTGCTGAGTCTGCTGTTCAGTTGTTACTGGTGGTGGGTGGCAATGTCAAGGTCTTTCCTCTCCCTCCTTTAAATCAGGCCTGAACTGAACAATAATCACAAGGGGGGGGGACAGTCCTCAGGCAGCCCTCCCTCTTTTAGGTTATTTTTGAAGAGAGCATATGTCACTAGGCTAAGGCAAGGGCCAGGGACAAGTAGAGTACAAGGGTGATGCCACAGGAAGCGGGCAGCAGCAAAGTCTCAGGCCACTCAGCAGGGGTTGGGAGCCTGGTGGAAAAGAGACCTGTGACTGGCACTCCCTGGGCCCTAAACCTTTTGAGGAAATTACCCCAGAAGGGCAAACATTTTATTTCTTGGTTCTCTTCTCATAAGTCAAGGACTCAAAGCAAAAGGAATATGCTCCTGTTCTCCCCCTACCCCCCAAAAAAGATAAAAACTTTAGAGATGGACTTTTGGCAAAGATGCACTTTTGGCAAAGACTTTTCAGTTTTCTCACTGCCTTCAATAAATTCTGCAGCATATTGCTATGTTTTAAGGGTTTTAAAATTGTTTTGTATTGGTTTAACTTGTGTACACCATCCAGGGCAGTATATAAATCTATTAAATTAAATTAATTAATCACATTGTTTTGAGCTTGCTACTAAGCCCGTTCTTGCCATTATCTTGCTATTGTTTTATCATCTAACATTTAAATAGTTTAATTTATCTGTACACCACCCATAAAGATTGGTTATTGGGCAGTTTAAAATGCATTAAGTAAGTAAGGAAGTAAGGAAGGAAGGAAGTAAGTAAGGAAGGAAGGAAGGAAGGAAGGAAGGAAGGAAGGAAGGAAGGAAGGAAGGAAGGAAGGAAGGAAGGAAGGAAGGAAGGAAGGAAGGAAGGAAGGAAGGAAGTGGTAGAAAGAAAAAGAGGAGCTAGAGCTTCTTTCATGTTATGGAGCTATAATGAAGGAACAGATGTTTTGCATGTGTATACATGCTATGTATGTATTCTGAAAGGGTCCAGGAAATGAAAAGATTCATCAGCTTTTTTCCTCTGGGTCTTTTCTTCATACCAGCAGAGCTAGACTCTGAGGTTAAAAATAGAAAACATCAGCAAGCTGTCCTAATGAAACTCACCAATTTTGTTCTGTACGTTTCTTGTGAGAGCCGGCAAGGTGAAGTGGACAGAGTGCCAGAATTGGATGCTAAAGATGTGGGTTCAAATATCCACTCAGCCAAGGAAGTTCATTGGGATGGTGACCACTCCTTGAATATCCTGCATACTTTTCAAAAGTTCTTCCAGGATGCCATAAAATGGAATTGATGTGACACCCCATAACACACATATATCAGATGAAAAAATTGCCAGAGATCAGCTATTATCCTGGTTCTGGATAAAGTGGCTAGATTAAAGGCAGAAGAGGAAATCATCAGAGACTTCTACAGAAAGTACTTTCTTTCCCAACCCAACAGCAGAAATTGCTATCTGACTAGTGAACAAATGGATGAATGAGAACTGTTGGAATGCTGAACAAAAGTCTCCTAGGGGAGAACATAAGAATGCACAGTATCCTTTCTGGAACCACCTGCTATGTAGAAATCAAACAGAAAAATAGAGAACTTGGAAAAAGTAACCCCTTCTACTTACTCATTACAGTGTTTTAAAATTAATCCTTTTCTACTTATTACAATGTTGAAAAAAAATAAGCCATTAACATCATTTGTTGTGCTGTTGACTACATTTTTTATGGCTTCTAACCAGCTTTTTGGGAGGGAGGAAGGCTAAGAATTATTAATAAGGTCCTTCTTTCAGAGTACAGGAGTATACTAGGCAAAGACCTGTGGACATATCAACTGGCTTGGCCTACAGATATATGGGCTGTGGAATGGATTACTGACCCAAGAAATGGCTTGCCTATGGAATGGCATCGAAAAAATCTTTGGTTTATTTCATAATAGCATGACGGTTTTCTGTTGGCAAACAAGGCTGAAGATTTCTTCCAACTTGGACTTTTCTATAACGGAATGAGAAAAGAGAAAGATACGGGATTGCTGTGACAACAAGGCTCTGTGCTGAACTAGAAGACAAAGGAACATTATGGATAGGCTATGAAGTTGGATACCTTCAGTGACTCAAGGCCCAGAATGTACCTTGATAAGATGATATGATCCCATCATGACAAACAGATGGTTTAGTCCCTGGGAATTAAAAAAAACAGTGACGCAGTGCACTTTCTCACTCAGCTTGCCACCTACCAATAGAGAATTGAAAGTTAGGGTAAGAATAAAGACATTAACCTGAAGGCAGGAAAATTAAAGGTCAGTGGAACAAGAAGCACTTGCTTCTTGAGAGAACAGACTCAGATGTATTCATTTACACTCACATGCTTTTCAGCTCATACACAGCTCACCTTTTTCATGTAATTTTACTTTTGCAGATTTTGACTACTCTGTGGACTTTGAGCATTAGTTTGCTGTAATTTTTACAATGGGCTAGATAACTCCTACTGGGAGACTCTGCATCTCCCTTACTGTCTTATTTACACTTACACTTACACACATACCAGTGAGTTCACTACTTCATTTTACTTTTTACTTTTGATTTTTTCCCCATCTGGATTCTCTTGCATCCATTCCTCTGTACATTACCCTGAGTATTCAGGAACCTGTTCCTCGGAATAAATAGCTATAATCTTTCTTTCTCAATCTTTAGGCTAAAGACTAATTCAACTAGAGGGCTGGTGGTAAATTAGGAGCAGATATAGTGTTTTATAAAAGGGCCGATCATGACAAATTTTGCACAACTGTAATTTTATCTGATACTTTTCTTTTTTCATTGTATTGTTAGAAATTCATTAATTTTTCTGTGATTTCTTTTATTCTGTGCCTTCATTTCATAGATCTTAATCCTTATCTATAAATTGTAATTTAAATAAACGTCTCTATTAATTGTAACTGAAATAGCCTGGTATCATCTCTGATTATTCTCTCATTCCCACTGGAGTAAAAAGGAACTCATTTTCAAGGATTGGCAAGAAAATAACATAAATCATGTCCAGTTTCTGTCAAATGCTTCTAAAAAAGCGTGAAAATGCCCTTTAAGTTTTCCTATTGAAAGCAACTAGAAAACATTGTTTGCTGCAGTATCTGTAAATAGTTCCTTTCTGAATGAAGAGGGTGCAATGGCATAACTAGTAAGCTTGAAATTATTTTATTAGTTTAATGAGTAATTAAACTAAATTAAATAATCTGACCAGGTTATCCTTCTGTGGTAATAGAGTAGACCATACTGCCAGCAATTTAATGCTGAGTATCAGGCAGTGGTTAACTAACCTGACTACCCGCAGGACTAAAAGCCTTCAGCAGCAAAGTCCACAGGGAAAGGTGATAGTCCCACTTGAATCCATCTTGATGGAGGGCAGCAGCTTTATCAATACTAGCCTGAGGTCAATGAAGACTTTGCATGCCAAAAGGGCTCAGGACCAGAAAGTGACTCGCAGAACTGGATCAGTGGTACAGGTGTCACGCTGCAATGCAGAAGAATGGAGGGCCACTGCATTATATTCTCAGGACAGTCTTTTTGGCTGATTTACATGATGATCATCTATTTCTGGATTCAGATACAGAAGGAGGAGGAGGAGGAGTAATATTGTATGTCTAACCTATTTTCAGTCTATTTTCCCAGGCCAACTCAAAAGACACAAGAGTAGCATGTACAGTCAAACCTCATATAACACTAAAACCTGGTTCCACAAGTCTTGATGTTATATGATTTTTAGTGTTATCCGATGCATGTTAAAATCCTATGGGAGCCATAGAGATACATTGTAACCACACAGGCTTTAGCGGTTGTTATCTGAAGCATCCCATAGGATCTTAATGTTATCCGATGCAATTCTTCCCCCCAGATTCCTTAATGTTATGCGATTTTCGTGTTATTCGATACTAATGTTATATGAGGTATTACTGTACTGGCCTGTATTCTGGGGTACCACAACTGTGTCTACCAGCTACACTTCCCCCTCCTGCAAAGTATACTCTCTTCCCACAAGGCCTCCTTTTTCCTTTCTATTCAATTTCATCCAACTTTTACAAAAAGTGTTATTTTGTTTCCTCCAACACAAAGGATTCTTTCTCCATTTTACATGGAAAGGGCTTAGGCATCAGAATTAATATCAAGAGATTAATGATAACAACATTTCAAGAGACCTAGATAAGAACTAACATTTTTCACACTAGGACATTGCAGATAACCAAACCTCTGATGATGTATCTCCCTATCTTATAATGTAGGTCTCAGTTCACACCTGGCGCTGGTGGCAAAGTTTTCACTATTCCCAATTTCATTGTTGCTTATATTTACATAGAAGAAATACTATATGCATTAGCAGAAGATTCTGAGGCCACTTGTCTGCTCTTCGGATCCTGTGAGACTCACACAAATCACCAACCACTTACTCTCTCCTGCCACCAGAAAAGACAAAAACAGAAGTAAGCAAAAATTCAAAATTACTTTTGAATAAGTGTTAATTGTAATGCTAAATGAAGTAGAGTCTGTAACTTATCTAGAAAGGGCTCTGATGTTTCTGGGGTCTTTGTGTTCCTATTTTGTAATTACAGTAAGACTGGAGACTCCCAAAAAAAAATTAACCTTTCTACATTCTTCTTAAGGGGGAAGGAAATCAGAAGAATCTGAAAGACTGTCCAAAATAGCAACTCGGACCACACTTTGTCCACCACATTGTATATAGTTAGCAATACACTGTACATAAATAATAATGAATGCCTGCTTATAATCATGCTTTTGTTGTCAAGAACAACCATTTCAGAAGCTGCTACCATAAACTGTATGTTCATAAAATCAAGTATGTTTTTATTTCATATGTTACTCATTTCTGTATTTCAATATACTATTAAAACTTGGTCATCCATACTCAGTGATGAATCCAGCAGAACATCTAAGCTGTGTACCTGGGTTTTCAGGAAGAGTGTAACCCTATCCAGCACAAGATTGGTTCCTACTCTTTCATCAGCTTTCCAATTGACTAGCATTACTTCTGACTTGCCTGGATTAAATTTCAATTTAATTAAAATTTCAATCCATTAAAATACCAGGTACTCATACCAATGGGATTGAATTCCAGAACTCCAAACAACCTCTTCTAGTGATTTCAAGTATATAATTGTCTCTGTCACATAAACAACTTGAAGCTAGATTGAAATATATCTAGGCAACATATTTAATGCTTACATTTATTGTGATGTGCCATCAAGTTGCATTTATTGTACAATGATGCTAACATATTTTTCAAGGCATGTTAAGTAGGAATAGTCTTGCCCTTGCTATGACCCAGTGAGTTTCCATGACCGAGCATGGATTTGAATCTAGGTCTCCTAAGTACTAATCTATCTTTCTGTCCATTACATGACACAGGCTCACAATGTTTACATACTCATTACATACTGTATTTGCTTTATAACTATTATTAGCTCAGAACACCACCCCCTCCTTCTAATGCAAATTTGAGAATTATTAGTGAAACTAGAGGATACCTTAGAATTTTGATTTATCTAAACTATTTAATCTGGCTAAACCAATGTGAAGAATGGAATAGCTTTCCATCATATTGGGCCCAACGGCAAAACGAGCGGAAGAGGAACCACTTCACTTTTCTGATTCCCAACAATCATGGAGGCAGAAGAGGCCATGCCAGGTGGACTGGCTGTGAAGGTGCACCTTGTTAGTATCTTATCCTCAAGGCTGCAGTAGTCCATTGCAGACCCAATGTCAAATCCTGCATGTCTCATTTCACGTGCCATAGGAGATGGCTCCATGATCATAGTGTGTGGTTCACTTCACAGCAAGCTGGGATCCACCTTAAACAAATTCACGGCAATGGCATTTTTCCTGTTTGTCATTCTTTTTTCATCCATTAACTGTGAAAATGATTTTCCGGATGGGGGTGGGGAATGTATACTCAGACACAAATAGCAGCTAACAATGATGATGACACAGTTTTAACAGTCTGTCAACATTCTTAGTTGAAAGAATAATTATATATCATCACATATTTCTAAATATAGGATTTTAAAAAAAATTGTTTAAATTGAATCTTTTTGAGAGAAAATCAAAATGTAAATTTACATGTGAATATTTGCAATATTTGTTTTCAGCTGTAGATTAATAAGGATAGCAGGAAGGAACTGAAGTTGATCTTCACAACCAATTTCTTTCAGTTGCTTTAGGCTATTCCCTGCAAAAGGACCTCTGATGCTGTGGAATAGTTTTCTGTACTGTTTTACACCTGTACTTCTATGGCCCTGATCCTCTTACCTAGTTACAGTGGCACAGCACAAATGATGTAACTTGTGAAGGCAAACTGCCCTAAGGTAAGCAATCACTATTGACATTATCAGTTGCACACTGAGTTGCACAACTCATTATGAAACCAATAATATCTACAGTGATTTCTTAAGACAATTTATTTATTTCTGAAAGTTATGGCATTTGCATAACTACACAGGAAGATTTTTGCCTCTGTAGTTATATTGCATACATGCATCTTCTTGCTCTTTTTGAAGAAACTGGTAGTTTTGCATGTGCACTTCTCATTACAGGAGAGAAAATAGTATGCACTAATAATAATTTTCTGACTTATGGTGACCCTTTTCAGCATCTTCAGAAGTGGTTTCCCATTCCCTTACTCTGAGGGTGCCCTGGGACCCTGCAGCATGGCAAAGACCACACAGACTATCTCTTCTGGGATGCACAGTGGGCAACTGATCTTTCAACCTCTGACTCTGGCGTCAGATACCTAATTCACTCACGTATCCAGCCAGCAGTAGAATTCAACATGACTATATCAAACAAACACCTCCTGAGTTCATATTTCCTTCATCCAACTATTTTTTATGAAGCCTCTTATTCTGCCTCTATTATTACAACACAGATGGAGCCATCTGAAAGGAGTAACTAAGGCTATTCAGATCTGAGAAACAGTACTGTACCTTATTTATATCCTGTACAATCTCAATATGCTATATCTGAAAATGTAAATAATTCAAAGAAGCCTGTTGCTGCACAAAATAGGAATGACACAAATACAAAATGTTTTTGTATTTCTGTCATTCCTATATCGTGCAGCAACAGACTTCTTTGAGTTATTTACAAAAGGAAACAATGGAAACATGCAATCATAACATCACAACTGCCTGCACTATTTAATCTTCCCATTCTGATGTATGCAACAGAGCATCCTCTCTCTCTATCACAAATAACAAGACTGCGGGTATGAATTATTCTGTCACTAAAGAAGTATAAAGAGACCACACATGTTTAGGGGAATGTATTAACCCTTCCCCTTTCATACTCCCATTGAACACAATTGTCTGAAGTAGGAAAGGCCACATGACTCAGTTAGCCTCCTCATGTGAGTCAACCTCCCTCAAAATCATGGTTCCATCTCATGTAGACAGTCTACCTCAGGGGTTCCCAAACTCTTCACGCTGCGGACCAGTCATGTGGTTGAGTAGGCCAGTCACATGGTTCCTCCCACCGGAAGCAGAAGTTAAACGTGCCCACACATGCACAAAATGCTGCCGTAAATGCACCTGTGGCTGTCATAAACACATTTTACCATTGTTCTACATGCATTTCTGAGACTTGTACCTGGCAAGAAGACATCATGCCATGCCTGAAGAAGAGACTTTGGATCTCGAAAGTTTGCAGCATTTTAATTTTCAGTGATCCAACAAAGGTATCACCTTCCTTCTGCAGTTTTTTGCAGTTTTTTTGTAATTTCTCAAAGTAATTTGTTCCTGTTACTCATTTCAGTGCTTTTAAAATGGCAACTTTCATTACCATTCTCCACTGAAGAAAAAGAACTTGTGATATGGTTATGTTGCTCACTCTGCTTATCTTTATTATTATTATTATTATTATTATTATTATTATTATTATTATTATTATTATTATTATTATTATTATTATTATTATTATTATTATTATTATTATTAAAGGATTGATAAAGGAATGGCATATAACCTAAAGCATTCACTAAATGTTCTGTAACATGCCCTTTAAAAAGTAACAGTAAACGTAGCTAGAAAAGTTACTTATTAAACTTATAAAATAGCATTGTTCCCAAAGGCTGTTATTTTGTAACCTCAGTATTGTACCATCCTCATGATCTAAGTCAGGGGTGCCCAAACTATGGCCCAGGGGCTGGATGCAGCCCTGACACCAATTCATCCAGCCCACAAAGCCCTCGTCACTCCTGGAAGTGGAAGTAAAACACGCCCATACAGGCGCATTTTACTTCTGCGTCCAGGAGTGATGAGGGTTTATTCCCTATCCACTGACCACATTATTCAAGTTGCTTTCAAACAACAATTACTTGTAAGTTAACCACCACCAAAGGTTCCTATTATTCATGTATCTTATTATTATCTATTATTATTATTATTATCTATATTATTCATAGGTCTTGGAAATGTGTATAGTTAATATCCTCAGTAAGTATTTCTGGAAGGTTGGAGAGATTTTTTGTCTTAGGCTACAACATTATTGATAAAAAATGTGGGAAATGCCACTTGTTAGTTGGAAGGCTGGCAAGTCAGCAGTTTGAGACCCGGGTACTGAATGACAGATTGAGCACCCATCTCTGTCCCAGCTCTTGGGGACATGAAAGGAGCCTCATTTGGACATTCCCTGAGTGGAGTATCTCTCACAAAAATCCTTTCAATCCAAAATAATTTCTGACATGAAATTATTATTATCACATGATGCACAACAAATGCAGACTAGGCTAAAGTTCCCACCTTACCCAGCAATCTGTACTTTCCCCCTCATCACTGGTGCTTCTATTTTCCCCCCATTTGCATCAATTTAGGCATTGTGATTATATGAAGCAATCCAGAAAAGTATATGCTGTGGTTGATGCAATGACACACTGGCTGGTAGAGGGGAGAGTAAGGAACGATTCAGCGTGGAAAGGCTGGATCTTTGCAAGTACCATATATACTCGACTATAAGCCGACCTGAATATAAGCCGAAGTACCTAATTTTTGAACTGAAAACCCAGGAAAATAGATTGACCCAAGTATAAGCCAAGGATGGGAATGCAGCAGCTGTTAGTGAGTTTCAATAATCAAAATACATGAAAAATGGTAAAATTAATTAAATGTTTGGCGTGTCTCAATCTGACGTGGTGTTGGGACCCTTGTGGTCATTGACCTGAGTATAAGCCATTTCCCCTTTTGGGAGCTCATTTTTGGGACTGAAAAACTAGGCTTATACTCAAGTACACTAAAACATCAGATAATGTTATGACTTGGTTCCACAAGTCATGACGTTATCCGATTTTTAGCGTTGTCCAATGCATGCATTGAACAACACTAAAAAAAGCCCTGACATCAGGGACAAACCGTGTGGTTTGTCCCTGAAGTCAAACTGACCCTAGGCTAGCAATTGCTAGCCTAGGGTCAGCTTGACTTCGGGGACAAACCTCTTCTTGCCACCCAACATGACCCTTAGCAAGCGCTAAGGGTCATGTCAGGTGGCGAGAGAAGGTGCCCATTCACACACCACAAGGCGCGCAATTGGGCACCTCTTCTTGCCACCCAACACGACCCTTAGTGCTAAGGGTCGTGTCGGGTGGCGAGAAAAGGTGCCCATTCGTGCACCACAAGGCGCGCAATCAGGCACCTCTTCTTGCCACCCAACACTACCCTTAGCACTTGCTAAGGGTCATGTCAGGTTGCGAGAAGAGGTGCCCAATCGCGCGCCGTGCATTTGCAGGGTGTTTGGGAAGGGTACGGGGAAGATCGCAAACACGGTGCCCGATTGCATGGTGTGTGTCAGCTGGGTGATTGCGAAGGGTACGGGGATCTTCCCCATATCCTTCCTAAACACCCTGCAGGAGCACGTGAATCAGCGGGGGTTTGGGAAGGGTATGGGGAAGATCCCTGTACCGTTCCCAAACACCCTGCAGACGCACGGCGCGTGTCAGCTGGGTGTTTGGGAAGGGTACGGGGATCTTCCCCATACTCTTCCTAAACACCCTGCAGGTGCACGAGTGTCAGCGGGGGTTTGGGAAGGGTACGGGGAAGGTGAGTGGGCACCTTCTCTCACCACCCGACATGGCTCTTAGCAAGCGCTAAGGGTTGTGTAGGGTGGCGAGAAGAGGTGGGGGGGATTGTCACCCAAGCTGAACCAAGTTGCGGCTGGCCATCCCAAGCCGCAGCTCGGTTCAGCTTGGGTGATGCCTTTCCTCCGGACCCTACTGCACTCGCAAGGATTGTTGTGAGCACAGTACGGTCAGGGGGAAATGTGCGCTACCCAATCCACCCCCGCCCCCAGACGATTGGCTCGCATAACGCTAAAGGATTGTTATCCAGAATCGTTATCTGATGCAAGTTTCCCCCAAAAAACTTGCATTGTTATCCGATTCTAGCATTATCCAATCCAATCGTTATCCTGTATATACAGTAATACTGTATATACAAGAAATGTTATTACTGTATATACAGTATATTACTGTAATATACTGTATATACAGTAATAACATTTCTTGTTCTCTTCTTTTTGAAACTGTTGAGCTATGGCACTTAGACACCCAAACAAAAGGAAAGAATGAAGAAATTGACACATCACTCTTGTCTAATAGCCTATTAAGGTATTTCTCTGCCTATAGGAGATAGATTAACAAGCTGCAAAACAACAACACTGCTTAAACAGTTTTCTCCTCTCACCCTGTGTGGCCAATTAACATAAACTAACTTGAGGAAGCCCAAATTTCCTTGTGCAACTTTATGGTGACTGAATTTGCATTTTCTCTTGCACACTTAGGGTTACACACACACCCCTTTAGAGTTTTTGTATGTGTATACTTCTGTAAACTCAGGTTTCAATCAAGCCTCTAGGTACCTTCCTCTTTAGTTGAGGTGGTGCCATTTCTTCAGTATAAGGACTGGCACATGGAGAATGGGTTTGCTATGAGCATCCAGCATGCCCCCTCACCACTATTGTCTGCCTGCCACTTTTTCATGATAAGCTTTTGACATAGCATTTCTAATGACACATTCTGGGCCAGTTATTTACCGACCAAGTAATAGAATAGGCCTAAGACAAAATAGATTTCTCAATATCATGTTAAATGTAGTTGCATTAAAGGACTGCACATTATTTGAGGACAGTCACTTTCTCCATGGCATCACCACAAATAATACAGGTGGGCTCCATGCTTGGTCCCTTAAATTTACAGATTTGTCAAAGAGGGATTTTTTTAAAAGGTGCAACACTGTCCATCCTTGTCCTTGTTTCTGCCATCTGTTCTTTTGCAGGAAAATATTCCCAGCTCTTTCAGAAGTGGTGATAGGTTTTCCATTAACATTCTCTGACTATGCACCTGCTGGTGAAAAGAAAAGATGTGCCTACATTCATGCCATGAGTACAACTATATGTGGAACATGAAGAGTGAGGTGGCTATTTTTAGACCACACTTTCAGCATGTTGTGAGCTATATTTTCTGAAATCAAACACTTTCTAAGAGGAAATGTGAATACAGTACTACCAATACCCATGGACACAACATCCATCAGTTGTTCTTATCAACTAAACCAGGGACTGCTATCTTTCTATGTACCCATGTTGCTTATGAGGTAGAAAAGGCATTGGTCAAATTCCTGTTGTTAATGCAGTAAACTGCACTAAAATAGACCCTTTGAATCAATTGGGATTTAGTGAGTCAACTTCTCTGTACATTCTATTGCTCTAAATTGGCTGACTCTAACTACAACTTGCTACATTAACAAATATATTTGTAATAAGTTTATCTGACTCAGTGGAACTTAGGATCAAAGCTCACTTCGGATGGTGACTGCAGTCATGAAATAAAAAGGTGACTGATTCTTGGGAGACAAGCTATGAGAAACCTGGGGAGCATAGTGAAAAGCAGACACATCAAATTGCAAACGAAAATTCGTATAGTCAAAGCAATGGTATTCCCGGTGGCAATGTATGGTTGTGAGAGATGGACCATTAGGAAAGTTGAGTGCAGAAGAAGAGATGCCTATGAGATATGGTGTTGGAGGAGAGTTTTGAGAGTCCCCTGGACAGCAAGGAGAACAAATAGGTCAATCTTAGAAGAAATCAACCCTGACTGCTCCTTAGAAGGTCAAATAGTAAAGATGAAGCTAAAGTACTTTGGACATCAAATGAGAAGAGAAGACTCACTTGAGAAAGCCTTGATGCTTGGAAAGGTTGAGGGCAAAAGAAGAAGGGGGCAGCCAAAAATGAGATGACTAGATGGTATTGTGGACACAATGGGCACAGAGCTGAGCAAGTTGAGGGGGATGGTAGAGGACAGGAGTGCCTGGCGGACAGTGGTCCATGGGGTCGCAAAGGGTCGGAATCAACTGTGCGACTGAACAACAAAATGGGGTAGTTGACTCCTCACATCAGTATTGATTTAATGGCCCTCCTCTAGTGCAACTTACTATGCTAAGCAATAGGATCTTGGTCAAATAATTTCAAATGCAAACAGATCATTTCACAAACTGTTGAGTTCAAATAGGAATCTCAGAGCATGAAATACATGTGCTAAAGCATACTATTATGCATCAAAATCTTTCTCACTTGCTCCTTCTTTGTACATACTATTACTGTTTCATATTTCATATGTAAAGTTTATGTATTATAAATGATACATGCAAAATGTCAAAGAAACACATTATAATAAGGAAATGCCTCTGTTTCTTAAAAAAATAGAACAATATTACTTAATATTTTTGCATAAGAAAAAATGGAAGTATAAAACCAAACTACTTGGCATCTTTTTTTTCCTATCTCATGAACAGGCCAAAGTATTTTTTTAACATTATCTTCATGAAAATATAGTCAGCTTTCTGTTATGTTATGTACCATTATGTTGTACCCAATCAAGGATGACCTTAATAGGGTTTTCAACACATATAGGATATTTAAGAAATGATTTTGTTGTCCTCACCCATCCCATGACTTCCCATGGCAAAGCCAGGATTTGAACCCAGATCTCTTGAGTCATAGTCTTACACTCAATCTACTACATCACACTGAGTCTCAGTTCTGGCCCTATGGACAGATAAAAATCTGTAGGAGTCAGATCCAGTCAGTGAATTGACAACCTATTCAAATTATTGATATTCTGTCAATAATCGAGGATCTTTCTGGATTCCAGCTAATTTCTCTATAAATCAAACATTCTTATCACAGAGCTCAAGGTTTCTCACACTCTGCAACATCCTAATATCATGGTATGAGTATTTTTCCCCAATTTAAAAACAGCAGCTGTTCAAAAGCTGTTCAGAGATTTGCAGCTTTAGAGATGCAGCCTTTGCAGAAGGATTAGCAAGCAAAGCAGAGGTGAAGAGGTCAGATGGGTAAAAAAGATGCAGCTAATTTGCCTGTTGTGCAGCTTGTTTTATGCGCAAGAACCAAAACATTATTCTAGTGTTTCCTTTAAAACTTAGGTAGGGATTTTGCTGGAAGGTATTTTCCAGCTAGTAAATATGTACATGTGTGCATGCGAACAGCCTGCACATAATTCCACCAAATGCTGCGGACTAAGACAACATCATAGTGTCAGGAGTGATCTCTACTCATTTCAATGGAGAAGGCTGCATGTGTGGATCTGCTTGTAGCTTTGAAATGAATGAATGAATGAGGTTTAAAAATAGAACCTGAATATGTGTATGAGGGTTGTCACAACATATCTGGAAAAGATAGCTGAGCTACATTGTATGAGTTCATCTAAGGATAATTCTCTAGTCTAGTTTGAGATAGGTAGCATTTTAGAAAAGACAAAGGAGTAGCATCTTACTCATTTATTATTTTCATTGTCCCAAATCATCATATGCTAGAGTAGTACAAATGGAGCAAATTTTTGACATAAATTGCCACAAGTTAAGAAATCATCATAGAAATTATCAACAGCATACTGAGTTGTATGACTCAATATGCAGCTGAATGTCTACATTGATTTCTTAACTTGAGACAATTTGCCTCCAAAAGTTACACCGTTCACAAAATCATAGGCAAGAAGATTTTGCCACTTAATCATATGCTAGTAGCTTCTCTTATTAACAGAATGGCCTCCATCGTGGTTATTATGAGGCTAAAAGTAACATCAAAAGGCACCTGAGGTTCTTAGCGATCTATGGAAAGCCAATGTTTACACAGTTTGTACTCAAAGTGGGGAGAAATAGAACCTTCCTCACTCCCACCCAAGTTCACTCTCCTTGCCTTTATTTATGCTTGAGATCAACATTTGAAAAAGAAACCTCTGAACTGGAATGAAAGACAATTTTACCAGATTACATTTCTGCAATGCTGCTTTGGCTTCAGGTTTTATGGGGTACATATTGTTCAAAAGCCTGACAATCTTGGTCTTCTCTCTAATTTGTTTTTGTTCTTTCTTCAAGGTCCAAATGCTTACCTAAGACTTTACTAGGTAATGAAACAAATGACTATGCCTGATGTCACTGGGTTTCATTATGAGGAAGAAGGATTCTCATTCCTCTTTTCTCATTCATTTTCAATAAATGCTGAGGAATTCCCAAGGCCATTGGCAAGGGATGGTGGGAGTACTATTTTATCATCTTTTAGTGGGTCATCCATTTTCCATCTCTAATTTAGCTGCAATCTACTTCTCAATGAAGTAATAATCATCAGCATCTCAGAACTACAGAGCTGGAAGGGATCCTGTGGATCACGGGGACCAGCCTCTGTTCAGGAGACACAGTGAAGAATTGAACTCTGAACTTCTGTCTCCCTAAACCACTGAGCTATCCAGCAATAATAATGGAAAAACTCGCATAACAAGCGTTTCTATGGGGAAAACTCGCATAATGAGTTTTTTCGCTATGTGGGTTTTCCCCATAGAAATGCTCGTTATGCGAGTTTTTCCATAGGGAAAAGTCCGACTCGCATAGCGAAAAAATCGTTATGAGAGTCAGACTCATATAGCGAATTTTTTGCGTAGTGAGCAACCTTGCAGAACAAATTAAATTCGTTCTGCGAGGTATGACTGAGTTTCATTACCATGTTGAGGGTGATCAAGGAAGTTCCACTACTTTTTGTTACCCTCCTCTTCACACTCCATACGTTGAAGGTGACAGTTAGGATAAGGAGACCTTTGTAACCATGTATGCAGGATCTGTACTACACATAGTCACCTGCAACAGATGGGAACAGAACGAGCATGCTCCACCTCACTCCTTATTATTGGGCACTGTTTAAAGCCACATAAATCTTAGCCAGTACATTTTCAGTTTCCACAGGAGAGGAAAAAATAACACATACTGTAACACCTTAAACCTTACACATTTACTGTAGCATACGACTTTGACATACTAGAGTTTATTTTTTCAGATGTGTGAAGTATTGCTGCCAGTTATCACTTATTTCCAAACATAGCCAAAAAGAACATGCCATAATGTAGCAAATCACAAATATGTCCCCTCACCACCACCTCAGATGAAACCTTCTGTTGCTGTACCTGATTCTTCTACTGATGAATCCTCATACACGTGATTACATTGTCAAGTTTACACTTCAGTTAGTCAAGGGATGCCCAGTTAAGACCAGGAATATAATAAAAGATCTAAAGTGCCACATTTGAGCACAAGTATGGAAAATGATCCCTGAACTTTTACTAGCACTAACTAGAGGAAGAGTGAGTTCACACATCTGCATCACACAACAGACATATTAACTAAAACCGGTATCCTCAGATGGTGCAAGGCTACCAGTTTCAGTCATTGCATATTTCTGTTTGCCAAAAGGGGATCCATTACACATACTGGACAGCTAGGAAATGGCAGGTGAGTGTGATATGCAGCTACCAAGCATTCCAGAGTAGAGTTTGGTTTAGTTGCATACTTTGCTGACAGTGCCAATTGCAATATTAATCATACAATGACAGTGTGCCCTGCATGGTGTTAAAGGAGTAGCCCCTTTGTTTCTATGATACAGACACTTATTTATTTATTTATTTATTACATTTACATCTTGCCCATCTGAAATATCCCCCCCTCCCCCATCTATTAAGGGCACTGAGCATCAGTTCCCTTTGCCATGACACTGACCTATGCTCAGCAGAAATGTTGCTTGAGCCATTGCTAATAATGGACTACAAATTATGGGAGAGACAATATTGCTATCCTTATGATGTGAACAATACTTGTTGAGGTCTTGTGTTGAATCAAGACTTGACTATAAAGCTCAGAAGAGTCAAGACAAGAGGCAAAGACAGAGAGATTTTTGTGGAATATGCATATACATCATGAAATTGCACATGCTATAAGGTGATTTTAGGTGTGTTTTCTGGGAGATATGTAGCTCCCCAGTATACAAAAGACTTCTTCCAATATTTCCTCTGGATTTCAGAGACTGTGTGGCTGGAAGGGCTGGCCTTGCAACTTGTTCCCACTGATAATATGGGTACTGGTTCTACTTTCAGTGCCCAGAAACATTAGTTTTTGAATCTACAGTGTTCATGGCCACTCACCATGCAGGCTTGGGGATTCTGCAAGTTGTCATTTTCTTCCATCATTTAAAGAAAATTTGTGTAACTTCTATTAAGACAGCTCTTCTGTATGTTTAGAGTCTTACTACTGAAACTTTATCCGCTCTCTACAGTCTTCACCATTCTGACACACTTTAGATGTATTTATTAAAACTTCTTTACAATATCAAAACTCATAATTTATGGATTATGACATCTCTTAGAAGATTCAACAAATTTGTGATTAAGCTGGTTTTGAAACAGGAGTAAAATTGTGATTCTAATGAATATATCATAGCTAAAATATAATTCATCGTTTTTCACAAACAAGTTATTACCATCTGTTTAGACAATTCAGATAGATCACATTCATACAGGAAATTTCTGTAGTGGCAAATAGGATCGTCAGTGGTAGTGATATGAGCCTTTGAAATCTGATTATATAATGCTAGTTAACATTGACAATTTGTCTGATCTTTCTTTCAGAAATGGCTTACAGTTTGTTATCCTGCAAGGAGTAACAACCTAGTCCAAGATGGTATCTTGGCAATGGATACTTAGCAGATTTTATCAGCTTAGAGAGCCGGTTCTTCTGTATGAAGAAATTCACTAGAAGCTGGTATCAAAGTAATTGTCATCACATTATTAGGAGACAAGCCTACTGGATAAAATGTAGTTCACCACCCTGATCCCCCAGCAGCTGAGTCTGGGAAAGTCCATAAGCAGGATATAATGGCAATCACCTTTTCCTTTGGTTGCTCTCCAGCTCCTAGTGCTGAAATGCATCTTTTCTTTAGAGCCAAGAAGAGGCAACAAGCCATGCATGTGTCTAATGCTCCATAATTGTTGAGCTAGAGCTAGCGTCACAGGCTTAAACAAACAAAGACAAAAAAAAATTCAAAGTTTTTCGTCCAGCTCTATCACTTCTTTCATACATACAGATTTGATTATTTGAAAGTCTTATGATTAACCTGCTTGTTTAATGTGGTGATAACTCAAAATAAAAGCATATAATGCCAATTCACAAATGACTAACAGTGCAATCTGATGCACACTGATACAAAGTAAGACCCGTTGCACTTAGTGAGGCTTAGTCATACATAACTGAATGCAGGATCGCCACCTAAAGTTTTTTCTGATATTTCTACCACCAGAAGAAGCTTCCTGTCACTGCCATAGATCATACCCCTATGGTCTATGATCTTAATCAGTGTCAGAAAGCTCCTATTTGCTTGATATTAAGCAGGCTCCCTGGCCAAAGATGTTGGGCGGTAGCAGTGGAAACCTTCAGGCGGTACCTTCTCAACTCTAACTATTGCTTTCTGATAGAGTACAGAGGTGTATACTCCATACAACCTTCTTCACCACCACCAAATAAATTAGGAACTCCAGCACAGGGAAGGATGCTAAACCTTTGCCAGAAGTCAAATGTAACTGTCTGTCCAATCAGCTTCTGTATAGGTGGAGAATGCCCACTAACCATTTGAAAAATGATTTGGGTCAGCTTTGTTAGAGGTATGCTCTTTTCAAAAGCAACAATACCCTTTAAAGGAGATAGCTCCAAAAGAGTGGGTAACCAGATTTCATTCTGGATTTCAATCTGTGGTTCAAGATTTTTGTCTTGTCCACAGATAAGTCATTAACAACACAATATTAGATGTATATGAGAAAAATTACAAACCATTAATACAACTGGATGATACCTTCTCATGTAAGTGTACAACTACTGCATACTTATTTCCAGTCATCAGTCTGATTATACAGTATGAATTTACTTCTGAGCATCCCACTTCAATCTTATTTTCCACCAGTAGACCAACATATAAAACAACATACTTCCATGTATCATACCCTCTTCTTGGATGCACACCTTAATTTGGTGAAAGTGTTTGAGTGTGCTAAAGAAGCTAAGAGCAATGTTGTCAGGAAGGCAGACTCCATTACGAGCTTGGATCCCTAGCAGTATCACCCAAGGCAGAATAATCACAGCTGAAATATCATACTAAGATGAATCCATTCTCTTCAAGGTAAGACTGGTATAGGATCTTTTTCACAGGCCTCAGCAGTAACATTCAAGCTAAAAAAATTAGTTCTGTTCAGGTGACAATGGTAACTGCCAGCTGAACTTTCCTTGCAATGAAAACCCTATGATGAGACACTCCAAAATGAAATAAGAGATAATGCTGGAAGATGAGACTCCCAAGTCAGAAAGAATTCAATCAGCTACTGGGGAAAAGTAAAAGATGAATAGTGTGGGCATTAATGGCTTAACTGGTTTAAAGCCAAAAAGAGTCTAATAGCTGACATGCACAGAGGTAAAAAGAATGTCTGATGCTGCACAACACATACAACTGGGACATGGAACCTATGAAGTATGAATCAAAGTAAGCTGAAAGCTATAAAGCAAGAAACAGAATGTATAAACGTTGCAGTGCTTGGTATCAGTGAACTAAAGTGGACTGGAAAGGGATATTTTCAGTCAGACAACTACAGCATGTTGTAGTCTGGAAATGACAAACTCAAAAGAAATGGAGTGGCTGTAATACTGAAGCAAGATATAGCATAGGCCAGTGATCGCAAACTCTGACACTGCAGGTGTTCTTGGACTTCAATTCCCAGAAGCCCTAGTCAGCACTCCTACTGATCAGGACTTCCAAAACACCTGGAGTGCCAAGGTTCACCACCATGGGCATAGGCAATTAGGGGCTATAATACAATGTCTGACCAAATAATACCAGTAAAACCCCATGGAAAAGCTATCAACATAACTCTCATTCAAGTCTATGCTCCAGCTATAAATGCTGAAGATGAATCTGAAAGCTTTTATGCAAGCATCCAGTAGGAAAATGATCACACTTCCAAACAAGATATACTTATAATCCTAGATGATTGGAATGCAAAAGTTGGAAACAAGAATCAAATGTTGTTGGAAAATTTGGTCTAGGTACCAAAATGAAGTAGGAGAATGACTTACAGAGTTATGTGAAGCCAACAATCTGTTTACTGTATTTCAAACACATCCTCCAAGCCAATAAAAAGATGGCTCTACCTGATGACATAATCAGATGGCTAGTGTAGAAATTAAATAGACTATGTACATGGGAGCAAGTGTTAGAGAAGAAGAATTCCATCTGCCAAAACAAGAACAGAGGCAGATTGTGGTACTGAACATGAACTATTAATATCCAAAATTAGAGTAAGTTGGAAAAGAACACTAAATGAATCCTAATGTCATCATATAATTTAAACATTTCTCATTAATGTAAAATCCACATGAAGAACAGAAAATTCAACTGACCATGAACCAGATGAACTCTGGATTAAAACCAGAGATTATATTAGGGAAGAATGCCAAACATTCCAGTAGTAAAGTAAAAGAAAACCTTAGATGGATGACAGAAAAAAACATTTAAAACTATGAAGGATAGGAAGAAAGCAAAAGTAAAAGGCAAAACAGGATCTGAATCCTGAGTGCAATTTTTCAGCTACTATCAAGTGAAGAGAAAGATAACTGTTTCAATAATCAATGCAAAGAAATAGAGGAGACCATCAAAGGGGGGGGGAAGAAGACTTGAATGGGATAAATTTTGAGGTGTAAGAGATAAAAGAAACCAAAGGGAACCTTAAGCATACATTAGGAATGTCAAATGCCTAATGGGGAAACACACTGTCTGACCAAGAGGAAAATAAAAGGGGGAATCAGTTTACTGAAGACCTATACTAAAAAGATAAAAGGATGACAGATTCCTTTGAAGAAGGAATGATGCAGAACCTGCAGTTCTAGATAGTGAAATGAAATTTGCTCTGAAAGCAATGAGAAGATATACACTACCTGTTCAATCTGAAAGCAGAATGTATTATATGAAAGCTAGACTAGATTCAGATGAAGGAGTAAAAACTGGTGGAAGAAACATCAATACAGTAATTTAAGATATGCAGATGATGCTGTCTTACTGGCAAAAAACAACAATGATTTAGAAAGACTTTTAGTGGAAAAGAAAGAAGAAAGTGCCAAAGCAGGACCGCAGTTACACATGAAGAAGACAAAAAAAATCATAACTACAGATTATGTACACAACTTTCATGCTGATAATGAAAAAAAATTAAAATTGTTAAAGATTTTTTATACCTTGCTTTAATCATCAGTTCAAATGGATACTACAGCCAAGGAATCAAAAGAAGACTGAGTCTTGGAAGAGTACCAATGAAGGTCATCAAGTGTACAATGTGTCATTGGAGACCAAGATCATCCACACTATTGTATTTCCAATCACTAGCACTGGAAGCAAAAATGATGAAACTGAGGCTGGAAAAGACAACAATGCTGAGAAAGACTGAAGGCAGCAGGGAAAGAGCTAAAAATAAGCTGCCTTGTGCAAAATCAAGCTATTGGTCCATCTAATTCAATATGACCTACATTGATGATATTATCTACAGTGGCTCTCCAAGGTTTTGGATAGGAATCATTCTCAGAATTACCTGGAGAAATGGCAGGGATCATTCATTCCGCATAGTAAACACTAGCCTTATCACAGAGCTACAACTGATTTCCTACTCAGATCTTGGTGTGTGTGTGTGTGGGGGGGGGGGGGATGACAAAGCCATAGGATGATAGGCTGTGCATGGCACACAAAAAATCTTAAAAATTACTGCCTTTCTGTTGTGCCAATAAATGTATTGAATCCCTTAAAGAGCCAGTTTACTCTTTCATATTTATTGATAATATGGCTGTACAAGAATACACTAAGAGATTTAACTCCACTTCCCTTGCTTTGGACAGGGACAAGAACTTCTTATTTTAGTGCTTCCCAAATGCTGGTTTGTGGACTTCAATTCCCAGAAGCCTAAGTCATTTCCCCAAAGCACTGATCAACCAATGTACTGACTTAGGCTTCTGGGAATTGGAGTCCACTTGTGGGCTGTGTACCCCCTGTTGGGAACCACTGACTAATCAGCTCATCCATAAAGGTTTCTCTATATTACTACTGTTGTACGCTTACAACTATAATTTCTCTGCTTGTAAATTTTGCACTCCTATTTCCTCGGCTCCCTCTGAATACTACTGCCAAATCTATCAAAACTATGGGCCATATTTTTCTATTACAAATAAATACTTATTCCTCACCTCATGTATCATTTTGCGTTCCTATGCTTGAATACAGATCTGCCAATAATTGTGAATAATTCTTAATCACCAGTAAGAACTCTACCTGTCACCCCAAAGACCATCAACAACCAATATTGTGGGCCTTCCACATTTCTATTACATTTCACACTCTCCCCCATGCAAACAGACAGACAGGAGAAAAAAGGGTGCTTAGTTCCTGCAATCCTAAATGTACTTTAATGTAGTTTAATCTGCGCATCCAGAGGTTCTGTGTTGGAGTGGCACGCAGTGAGTGGCAGGTTATTTTAACAAAATGCTAAGGTGCTCCCTTCCCCATAAAAATTCATGTGCACACTCTTCTATGTACACATCCATGCACACACAGAGGGAGCTCATGCTTAACTTATTTTCAGGTTCCATTCCTTTCAAAGGGAGAGCGCTAAATAGGTGCTTTAATGTCTGATTAAGAACCAATGGGAAGCACATTATGCACAGCTTTGACTGACACATCGTATAAACACAAACAAAAGTTTTTAATGCTTAATTGATTCAGCGCATCAGCAACGGCCTAGCAGAGCCACCACCACACCCATTCATTTCATTTCCCCTAACCCTCTCTACAAAGGGACAGGGAAAGTGTTTAATTTGTGGATATCCTGACGTGGCAACCTTATCAAGCCATCACAATACTACTGGAAATTGACCCCAAAAAGCACCTGGGCAGCTTTGACAGCTGCAAGGGTCGTTACTAGCAGATCCATTCCCAGCCACCATACTTGCTGGGAACAGATTAAACTAGAGGGCACCTTCGTATACCCCAAAAGGTAACGTTTATTTTTTATTCCTTACATGTATATCCTGCCCTGGGATGTTTTCCCAGTTCGTGATGTGGGCTCAAAAGGGTGCAGGTATGGGGCTCTCTGGGGACAACAGGTCTTCTGATGGGGGGGGGGGGGAGAGCAAACCAACCCACACATTCACACAGTTGCACCAGACAGGTGGACAAAGGCTTGTCTTGCTGGACAATGTGCGCACATTGCCTCCCCAGTTTGTGGCGTGCAAGAGGGACCCCATCCTGACCTCCGTTATGAAAACCATCGAGGCTGCGCCCCCAAGGAACTGCCTGCAGGAGGTCACCGGTCTTATGGCGGAGGCTGCAATGCGCGCACACCTGGTCGCGTGCAAAGTACTTTTCCAGCAGTGGCCGCTTGCTTTAAATCTCCTTTTGGCCTCGGAAAGGTGTGTGCACGCGCGCGGTCCCACACACGCGCGCGCGCACACACACACACACCCACACCTACGACAGATATAAACACGAGCCTCTTTTTGACACTCCTGTCCTCACAAGGTCCCGTCCCGAGCCGATCAGCGCTGATCCAACCTGACAGCCAAGCCCCGAAGGATCAAGAGGCGGCCGCTTTTGCCCAGACGCCCGCCTGGGGCCAGACGTGGCTGGGCCAAAAAAACACCAAACCCGCCCGAGCGATCCCGTCGCCCGATCCCAGACGGAGCGCAAGGGCCGGACCTTTGACCGGACGGGCCACAGGATTAGGGTGGGTGGGTGGCAGTGGCCGCTGGAAAAAGAACACGTCCCCTGTTCCTTTGCAGAGGGGTAGGGAAAGTGGCATTAATTGGGGGGGGGGGGCTCTGTTAGAGTCTAACAGAGCCTCCCCCCCTAATTAATGCCACTTTCCCTACCCCACTTTCCCTACTTTTTGGAAATGTTTCGCAACGGGCAAAGGACTTCTGGAGACAAAGGGCAAAGAAGGCAGCCCCAAAACTTGTGACTTCTTGTCCCATCGCAGACAAAAGAATGAAAAGCAATAGCATAACACACACACACACCCCTCCGGCTTGTGCAATCGCCACCCCACCCTGCGGTGTGCCTTCCCGCTGCTTTCCCTTGCAGGCATGTTCCGCTGCGCTTGGCACCCGGACCCGCACCGCTTGCAAAACTCTCTTCACAAGTTGTTGGCAGTTGTCGATTCCTCCTTTTGGTTTCTCTCCTACACAGAACCGAGGACTTTGTTTGCAGTTGGGTGGGGTGGGGTGAGGAGTGTCTGTGTGTTGCCTCCAGCCCCCCCCCCCTCAAATCCGACTCATGCTTTGCCCTGAAAGACATCCCAAGAAACACTTTCGCCCCTAAGGCACCGACGTGTTCAGGATGACAGCCGCAGAGACGGCGCGATTCTGTGACTCCCAGAGGGAAGTCCCTGTTCACCCGGTGGGGGGGGGTTTATTGCGCAGGATCGGGGCCGAGGGTGACTTCCACAAGTCCGACTGATTTCCACGGGCCGTAAGTACTTGTGGGTTATGGCACAGCCCTTGCAGCCCGAGTCCCCCTCCAGCCTCCCCCACCACCTTTTTCTTTCTTTTTTTGTCGGAGGCGATTTGACCCCGAAAGGGTTAAAGAAGGAAGCTTCCCTTCCTTCCCAGGAGGAGAGCCTCATATTTGAGATGCCATTCTCCTCCAGGCTCGAAGTTTGCGGGCTGCATGAGGGCTCCCTTCTGCGGTTGCTACCGGAGGATCCCGGGCCGGGCTGCCCGCCAGCGAAGCGCGTAACGTTTACACTGGGAAGCCCCGGGGGAGCCCCGCGCTGCCCAACCCACCCCCTCCCCCTCTCCCCCTCGCCACGAATGGGAAGGAAAACCCCTCCACGTCCCCCTCACCCGTCCGTCGAGGCCATGGTCCGTTGGGGAGCCTCCTCCGGCGGTCTTTTGCGGCAAATCGGGGGCTTTCAAGGGGGGGGGGGCTGGGAAGCAAGGACGCCTTGGTGCCTCCTAGCTTTGGGCGAAGAGCCTTGTAAAATCCCCCCGGCACCGAAAGGCGAGCATCCAAGAAGCCGGGCTCGGGTGAGGATGATGAGGATGATGCCGCCGCCGCCTCCACCTCCACGACCCCCGCCGCCTTTTCCCTCCTCCTCCTCCTGGCTTGGAGCGCAGCTCTCTCTTAACCTCTCTGGCGAGCGTGAATGTCTAGAGGGAAAGAGACCCGCCGACGGGCGAGCGGAGGGGGCGGGCGGCGGGGCGGGTGGGTGGCTGGGGGAGGGGGCAGCAAAGAGGAGCGAGCGAGCGGGGCGGTGGCGGGGGCCGTGCGGCCCCTCTGCCTCCCCTGGGTCGGCTCGCAGGCTTTCGCGCGCTCTCGGCGGCTGAGGTGTGTCGCTATGTGCGTGAGAGCGAGAGAGCACTAGAGGAAAGGGGAATGGTCTGTCTGCGTGTGTGTGTGTGTGTGTGTGTAAGAGGCGGGGTGTGTGTGCAGGGAGACTTCACATTGCCATGGTGTTGTATTGGCTGCGAGGCTGGATTGGAAGATTTAAGTGGGGATTTGCAGCCTTCTCTCTCTCTCTCTCTCTCTCTCTCCCCCCCCCCCCCTATTTCAGGCGCCAGCTGACATCACTCGCCCGGGCAGCGCCGACGAAGGGCTACGGTCTCTTGTATTTATCCAGGGACCAGGGAAGCCCTCCCTGGGGAGCGCGTGCGGGAAGCTAAAAGCAGGGGTGCCCAAACTTTTTGGGTGGTTGGCTGGTCACTATGACCCGGGGCCTGATCTGGCCCCCGTGCCAATTTATCCAGCCACTTTGTCACTCCCGGAAGTGGAAGTAAAACACGCCCATACGGGCACGTTTCACTTCGGCTTCCAGGAGCCACGGCGGCTTCACGGGCTGATGAATTGGCGTCGGGGGCCAGATGCGGCCCCCGGGGCGTACTTCGTGCATTCCTGATCTAAAGGGCGATCCCAACTGAATATACTCTCTCTTTCCTTCCTTCTGGCCTTTATTATCTCTCCCTTTCCTTGAGAGCCTGCCTAGAAAGAACGCAAGAGGCGGCGATGAAGTGACAGGAGGGACAGAAAAAAGAGTCTCCACCATCATTATTGCCGCCGCCCCTTGTGCTCCGAGTCCCTTTGTGCTTCAGTTCCGCTCTCAGAGCTCAGCGAATCTCCCGCCTGTCAGTTCCGCTAATAAGGGAATATTTACACTGTCATCAGCTCGGGTTTCCGCCACTGTCGGGGTGTCTCCGCCGTGCCCCTCCCCTCGTTCCTCTTCCTCCCCCCTCCCTTTTCTCCACTCATTAGCTCCTCGTGAGTTTTGGGATGGCCAATTAGAAGTGGAACTAATTAGTGCAATCGCTGTGCTTTCTTCTCGCCTGCTTTGGGGTTTTATAAAAGCCAGGTCGGTTCTGATCCGATGGAAAGGGCAGCATCCGTTGGCCCTCCGAGGAAAGGGTTAAATGCCTGCTCTTCGCTCACACACACACACACACACACACACCGCAGGCTGTCACATCGCCTGTCTTTTAAAACCTTCCTGGACATCCGATTGGAAGGCGGAGGGAGGGGGCGGGGCCACGCTAATGAATTAATACTCACGAGACAAAAGGATGGCTTTACAAAAGGCACACAAACATACGCCAGGACAGAAAAGGATAATCTGGTTTCCAGCTACCCACAGATTTCCTATTTTTGTTTGTCTCTCAGGTAGAAAGAAGGTTGCGGTCCTAAACCCTTGGGAAATATCTCCTTGAACTCACGGGAATTGCCAGGCATTCGATTGCATTCTCTATTTCTGTACATAGTGTTCATTTGTTGTTGTTCAGTCGCACAGTCGATTCCGACCCTCTGCGACCCCATGGACCACTGTCCTCCAGGCACTCCTGTCCTCCACCATCCCCCTCAACTCGCTCAGCTCTGTGCCCATTGTCTCCACGATACCATCTAGCCATCTCATCTTGGGCCGTCCCCTTCTTCTTTTGCCCTCGACCCTTCCAAGCATCAAAGCTTTCTCAAGTGAATCCTCTCTTCTCATTTGATGTCCAAAGTACTTTAGCCTCATCTTTATTATTTGACCTTCTAAGGAACAGTCAGGGATAATTTCTTCTAAGATTGACCTATTTGTTCTCCTCGATGTCCATGGGACTCTCAAAACTCTCCTCCAACACCACATCTCAAAGGCGTCTATTCTTCTGCGTTCAGCTTTCCTAATGGTCCAACTCTCACAACCATACATTGCCACCGGGAATACCATTGATTTGACTATGCGAATTTTTGTTTTCAATGTGATGTCTCTACTTTTCACTATGCTCCCCAGGTTTCTCATCGCTTGCCTCCCAAGAATCAGTCGCCTTTTTATTTCATGGCTGCAATCACCATCTGCAGTGAGCTTAGATCCTAAGAAAGTAAAATCTGTCACTGCTTCTACTTTTTCCCCATCTATTTTCCAGGGACTGACAGGGCCTGTTGCCATTATCTTGGTTTTCTTGATATTGAGTCTCAAGCCAGCTTTTTCACTTTCTTCTTTCAACCTAATCAGGAGCTTCTTTAGGTCCTCCTCACTTTCTGCCATTAGGGTGGTATCATCTGCATATCTCAAATTGTTGATGTTTCTTCCAGCAATTTTGATCCCAAATTGTGATTCCTCCATCCCTGCGTTGCGCATTATGTGTTCTGTGTAAAAATTGAATAAGCAGGGTGACAAAATGCAGCCTTGTCTTACTCCTTTTCCTATTCCAAACCACTCTGTCATTCCGTATTCTGTCCTAACTGTTGCCTCTTGATTCATGTACAGATTTCTCATGAGGGCTATAAGGTGTTCCGGTATTCCCATCTCTTTAATTACTTGCCACATTTTGTTGTGGTCGACACAATCAAAAGCCTTCGTGTAATCAATGAAACAGAAGTATACTTGTTTCTGATATTCCTTTGTTTTTTCCATGATCCATCTTATGTTGGCAATGTGATCTCTAGTCCCCCTGCCTCTTCTGAAACCCGCTTGCACTTCTGGTAATTCTCTCTCCACATACTGTTGCAGTCTATCCTGTATTATCTTGAGCATCACCTTGTTAGCGTGAGGGATGAGCGCAATTGTTCGATAATTTGAACATTCTTTGGCATTACCCTTTTTGGGGAGTGGAACGTATACAGATCTTTTCCAATCCTGTGGCCATTGTTTTGTTTTCCAAATCTGCTGGCATATAGAATGCAATAATTTGATTCCATCATCTTGTAGGGCTTTGAACAGTTCAACTTGGATACCATCAACTCCACTGGCTTTGTTGTTTGCAGTGTTTTTTAGGGCCTTTCGGACTTCACTCTCTAGAATGTCTGGCTCATGTTCAATGTTCTCATCATTGTGATTATCAGGGGTGTTGAGGTCCTTTTTGTAGAGCTCCTCTGTGTACTCTTTCCATCTTTTCTTAATCTCTTCTGCATCTGCTAACTCCTTGCCATCTTTGTCTTTTATCATGGTCATTTTTGCTTTAAATGTTCCCTTGAGTTCCCCAATTTTTTTGAAAAGATCTCTAGTCCTACCCCTGATATTGTTTTCCTCTACACTGCACTGTTCATTCAGGTAGGTTTCCTTATCTCTCCTTGCTTTTCTTTGAAATTCTGTATTCAAGTGACTGTATTTTTTCCTTTCTCCTTGGCATTTTGCATTCCTTCTGTCCTCTGCTATTTTAAGAGCCTCCTCAGACAACCACTTAGCTTTCTTACGCTTCTTTTCTTTTGGTATGGTTTTCCTTGCTGCCTCCTGCATGATGTCCCGCATCTCTGTCCATAATTCTTCTGGCACTCTGTCTATCTGGTCCAAGCCATTAAATCTGTTCCACACCTCCACTGAGTATTCCCAAGGAATGTTTTCTAGCTCATATCTGTCTGGCCTAGTTGTTTTCCCTATTTTCTTTAGTCTAAGCCTGAATTTTGCAATCAATAGGTTGTGATAGTGTTCATATGGATTGATATTTTCAGATATCTGCTGAGGAACGAGAGAGGAGACAGCTGGAAACTTTTCAAACAGAGTAGTCACAAAATTCTTCAAGTAATCCTTCCTGATTTCCCCTTGAAAACTAGATAAACAAAACATAACTGAAAATAATTGTAGGGTTAGTAGGAAGAATATGGAGATCAAAGGCAAAAATGTTCAAGTAATACATCCTAGTTCCAGTGATTGCTTCTTGAAAAATAGATAAACAAAACTGAAAATGATTTTAGAATGGTAGGAAGAATATGAACAGAGGCAAGCTAATATTTTTAAATCATTTTTTATGTTGCAGAAGTAAATATTTGTCAGAAAGACTTGTAGAATTCTGTAAAGGTGAAGGTCACCCTTTGCTCGAAAGCCAGTCGTATCCAACTCTAGGGTTCAGTGCTCATCTCCATTTATAGCCACAGAGCTAGCACTGTCTGTGTTTGCAAATGTTTCCATGGTCATGTGGAAAGCATAACTAGAAACCAGAGTGCACAGAACACTGTTTACCTTTCCACCAAAGTGGTACCTGTTTATCTATAGTACTGTACTTACATTTTCTTGCTTTTGAACTGTTAAGTTGGCAGGAGCTGGGACAGAGTTTGGAGCTCACTCTGTTGTGCAGCACTCAGGTCAAGAACTGTTGACTTGTTGACTTTCCAGTCATCAAGTTCAGCATCTTAACCACTAAGCCACTACAGTCCCTGTAGAGTTCTTTAGACCATGCTAGATCACAGCTTCTTTGCTCCCCATTTCTATACCCATTTACCTGCAGTGGCTCAAATGGCCAAGATGCTGACTGAGAGGCAGAAGCAGTAATAGGATGCAACAGGTTTGCACCAGTTCGCCAGAACCGGTAGTAACTTTTCCCAGCGTCCTGGAGAACCGGTAGCAGCTTTTGGGGGGAACCACCTTTGGTGCTTACCTTTTAACTGGTTTCCCCACTGTGCATGCGCGCCAAGCACTTGGTGTGCATGCATGCCTACAGTGCTTGACGAGAATGCACGACCTCCTTGCTGTCCTCCGAAGCAGGGAGGAGGAAGAGAAGCTGCTAGCCTGAAGCTCCCTATAGCCTGCTCCCCAGGGTAAGTGATTCACCTTTGGATGGGGTGTGTCTGTGTGTATTTTAATATGTATTTAATACCTTTATCTATATTGACATACTACCACAGTTCCTAAAAAGGCCTGGCAGCCTGGCTTGGGGGTTTTAAGCAAAGTCTTGGAGTTGCCTCATCAATAAGCTACACCTGTCCTGTTCCAATTGCTGTTCCAATTGGAGGACCATTATGGAGGTACGGCTGTTTTACATTTACATTAAGGCATATTATCCTAGAAAACTGGTATGATGACCATATCCAACTTGCAACATGGTGCTGCTCAGGCACTTATACTAACAGGTAAGTGACGGATTTGTGTTTGGGGTGGGTGGGTTGATTTGTGTTTGGGGTGGGTGGGTGTTTGGGTGGGTGTATTTTAATGTAATTTTTATTTTATTTATTTATTTAATTTATTAATGGGTTTGTGTTGTGGGTGAGTGGGTGGTTGGGTGGGTCGAGGTGTGTGTGTGTGTGTGTGTGTGTGGTTATTTTTATTTTATTTATTTATTTATTTATTATTTTCTTTCTTTGGCCCCACCCATGACATCATGACGTTAGCTCCGCCCACACTGTGATGACGTCATGGTGGGGTAGTAAATTTTTTGACAACTCACCACTGGGCAGAAGTTCAGCAGTTCACTCCCTGAGTACTGCAGGACGGAATGAGCTCCCATCTTTGTCCCAGCTCCTGCCAACCTAGCAATTTGGAAGCAAGAAATTGCAAGTAAATAAATAGGGATCATTTCAGTGAGAAGTTAAACAGCGTTCCGTGTGCTCCGGTGTCTAGTCATGCCTGCCACATAACCACAAGAACGTCTGCAGAAGGAGAATGTGCTGGCTCTTCGGCTTTGAAACAGAGTTGAGCACTGAACCCTAGGGTCAGATACGACTGGCTTTTGAGCAAAGGAAACCTTATACTGTATCTAGTTCAGCTCACAAAGCATTGCTCTTTTCTTTATCCTCTTCTTTGCAAGTACTGTACACTATTTCCATAAACTTACCAGAATTAACTAAGGCAGTCACTCCAAATCATTATTATTTTCTTACTGCTGGTTTCTTACCAAGCAGGTCATGGGAACATAGTTGTTCTATTCATATTAAAGAATATAAAAGCAGTAAATTGACACCTTGCATTTGACCACATTCACATAGTAAAGCAGCATTCCTCATCAGACCAAAAGAAGAATAGAAGGTAGCTTAGTAAGTAGAAAAACATACAGTATGTATTTCAAATAAGGCATTGGGTGCTTTTTTAAAAACTCTTTTGAGCATGGCAGCATCCTGAAAGGCATAGTGATAACATACCATATTGGTCTGAGATGGCTTAATGTGGAAATACAAACAGCTTCTTTGCAGCTGTAAGCTCCAGTGGTTACAACAAATCAGTCGTCTAAGCCTCTGCTGACCTCTGTTGGGGATGCAGCAAATCAATGCTAATTGAAATGAGCATGGGAAAGAGCAGGAATTGGACTTTCCCTGGAAAATTTGAAGCATTTGGTTAGCTCTCTTTTCTTCTCTTCAGATGATTTCTTCTTAATTGGCATTCCAGGAAGTAGTCAGTAGATTAGTTTCTTTAGAACAAGGCGGAAGAAGCAATAATAGGTATTCTTCTGGAGTGGAACATTGGCTGCCAGAGTCTTCAGAAGGCAACAAAATGTCACAGCCAGGATTGGGTGTCCAGCCTGGGTGGAGCCTCATGTAGTGTACACAGTTTTGTCCTGAAGTATCTTCCCATCATTCACTGCCCTTCAGCTCCCCAAGATAGCTGATCCTGCTTAACAATAGGAACCAGCCCCAACACTAGCTTCCTCTTTTCTGGTCATCTCTCAGTTGTTACAATCTTTAATAACCCCAAATATTTTTCTACTCATATCAAGGGTTCAATCCCTTGTTACTTCCTGCTGGATTTCAGCTTCATTTTCTTGAATTTTTCTTTTCTTTGTCCCAATCAAATGCTAGACTGCCAAAATGAAATCACTTTCTTTGCTTTGTCCTTGCCCAAACTTAAGTCCTCATCAGTGAATGTTTCTGGCAGTAATCAGCAGACCAGTAAATGAGCTGGATTCTGTATCTCTCCACAATCACACAGTGTGTTGTTGTCTTCTAGCAGACCTCACTTAAGTTGGTCTTGCATTAAGGGACTCCAACCCTCAGCTTATTCAGAGTCCTCCAGGTGACATAGAGGAGAATGAGATCTTCAGCTATATCTATCTTTAATGTTGTTCCTTGCCCAGTGAGCTACTTCCTCCATCTTCTAATTTGTTTTTTCTCTTGTGTACCCTCAAGAATGTTTATTCTTGCCATAAAGCTCTTCCTGGATCTGAGCTGACAGACTTGAGGCTCATATCCATCCAGTAAGCTCCTTCTTCCATCTTGTAATTTGGATTTGCTCAATGTGCAACATAAATATTATGCTATTTGTGATGAAATGAACAAACAAATTTCAGAAAAGGCATACGTCATGAAATATTTTTTGATTACCACTATTCATCATAGTACATTTCAGTAGTGTTGGACTGTGTGGCTGCAAAGTTAGGTGATAAAAGTTGAGACCCTTGCTGTGCTTCCTGGGGCAAGATCACTTGCATTTTTTGTGATGATGATATACCAAATTGTATACACATTACATACATGCATAGAAGTCAGTTTTCACATAGCATAAGGTCCCACTAGACAGAATTTCATACTAAGTTAATCATTGGTTTTGATACCCATGTGGTGAACTGCTCATCTCATCCTCATTTACTGCACACTACACATAACCAAAAATATGCACGGGACTCAGAAGTGATCCTGTGGAGATGCTACTGATCCAACCCATTAATCCATTTATCCCTAACAGTACACACAATCTGAAGTCTTAGATGGAGGTATTTCCCAGTGATCTAGTAATTAGAAGTATGAAGAGTTGGATTCAGATTTTGCTCTGCATTGCTTTGCCTGTACAGTATACCTTAAATTGCTGAATTACTGTTATATAGCCTAATTGGATGGCTTCTTCATTTCTATATTGGCCATCCAGTGACATTCATTTTTATGGTAAGCTATTAAGTTGCCTGAAACATGTACTTGTAATAGACTCTTTACTAGATTCATAGATTTCTATGAATTGCCCCTCTGCTTCATTGCTGACGTAGATTAAAAAAAATTCAACCCTATTAGGTTCTGCATTATTCCTTACTTTTCTGTTCCAGTTTTTTTGTTGTTCTGTTCTGTTTTTGGCTTTTCTGTCTTTAATATATGATCAGTTTCTCTTTGGTCACCTTGCAGAACTTCAATTTCTTCTTCACTGTCTGTAGTTGGAGCATAGATTTAAATGACTACGACTCCCAGGAAGAAGTATGGCAGCTCTCTCTCTATCCCCCCCCCCTTTAACAATAAGAAGCAAAAGGTGGAGAAGGCCACACAGTCTTGGAGGTAGGGCATGTACCAGATGAGTTAAATTTAGTTCTCTGGCTCTGGTATGCAAAGAAAAAAAATGAACATCCCTTTCTTCTATCACAAAATGATAAACAAACAGAAAGGAATCAAAAATCAAATGTTCATTTTCAGATTAGAACTAAACCTTTTTTTTTATTTGAATGTGTAATGTATTTAGGAAGGAAAAATACAACATATACTACAGACACCTTAGATTATTAACAAACTGAATTGACTCTCTAAAGGAAAGCCATACTTTTGAGTGTTCAGAGCTGAGTAGGGTTGTGGAGAACCAAACATTTTGGAGATTCTCATTCATAGGGTTGCCATAAATTGGAGGTAGATTGATGGCAGATTACAAGGAAGAGGTAGCATATTAATTACCTCTTTTCAACCTTTCAGACTTCTGATGACAATGCATTTCAATAACTTTATTTAAATGATTGTAAAATAAAGATTAAAATCAGCTACTTCTGGCCATTGTCTTTTGGTACTACAATCCATTTTGTATTACATCTCATTCCCACCAGGAGAACACAATCAGCTGAGACATGTCTACTCCATCTATTGCACTCACACTGTTGGTATAGATTATTTGATCTCATTTAATAGTCAGAATTCTGTTCCAAAGTGGTGAGGCTCCTGCCTTAGTTTTATTCCATACATTTTTCATCAATGGGACAAGAAGCCCAAAGCACATTTGTATATTTATTTTTTAAAAAAAAACAACAACAGACTGAGTGTTCATTTCATGTTCTTTTCAATCCAGTCTTTGAAAGGAATTGCTCTGGTGTAGGCAGTATAAAGTTCAAGGCTGCAAGTTTTATCATAACCCCAGCTTACCAACCCCATGAGATGCCAGGTTAACTCTGAAAATGATTTTCCTGGCAACTGTATTACTGCAATGCCTCCAGTCTCAGCTGGGCAAATGTTCGAAAAGGCAGCAGGATGCTTTTTGGCACAAAACATACTATCAGTGACACTGACCTGGATTCCGTTTTCCTCATATTGCTGCTCGCACAGTAGGGAGTCCACTATCTGAACAGTCCCCATACGGACAGAGTCATTCTTGTAGCCAGGGTCATCTGCCTCTGTCAGAATCTTCCAGCCAGTGATAATTATTTGCAGGTTATCTGCAGCTGGGTCAATATCACGTGTTGATGCCAGGCATATGGGTTGGACACGGCTGCTGATTTTGGCTTTGTCCAGGAGTTTAATGACGGCTAAGTCAGAATCAAGCAATATTGGGTCATAGTTCGGGTGGACTATAATAGCTGAAATCTAGGATAGAAGCCAGAAAGAGCAGAAAACTAAATTGTAGGAATTCACAATCAAAATGTCCTGCCTGCTTATTTTCCAATTTACCTGAATATGAGTAGTAAGGTCCCAAGACATTTTATGGTTGTTGCAAGGTGTTGCAAAAGACAATTAAACGTTAGGTCTTTACAATAACCACTTACAATAACCCCAATTCTGAAACAAAAGATTGTTTGAGAGGATTCAACATACTCTATTAAATGAACTTTTTCTTATAGTTTAGCAGTGAGAATGAAGGTTTTGATAGACTATGCAGATATAATGGTTATGTTCTGTCGCTAAATGAGTTTATAGCTAGTTTTGAATGTGTTTAGTGCTATCAAACTGTTATTTTACCATACTTCAGGTTTAAATTGGTATTGGTACCTACTCATAAATCCCATTTAAACTTTAGTTCTGATACACAAATCATACACTCACTTATTAAAAATCAATATTGGTTTCAGCCTCCTGGGTTACTTTCTGTAGGCCTTATTTTTTTCCATCTACAGAGAAACAGTATCACAACATTTGAACATTAGACTCACTCGCAAATTCTGTATAGCCTTTTCATCTCTATCATCATCTCTGTAGAATTTGCCAAGAACAACTTTGACATCTGCTGTTTTGAGAACAGTAACCTTCCCCAGATTGGTGACACAGTGGGCTGCAACAACTACTGTGCGTTCATTTAGAAGGGCCCCACTGCAGATCAGTATCCATGCCCCCTTTCTCTGACTGGGACTTTTCACTCCATTGGGTCTCCTATAGATGGCTGCTTGCCACGGCCATTGAGTAGTAGATGATTTTTGAAGAGTGGAGTTTTCTGTCTTTCCACAGACTGCCAAAAAAAAAAAAACAGAAAAGAAAAGAAATCAGGTATCTATGGAGAGTTACCTGAGAAGGGATTTTAACCTTGGCCATGCCCATCCCCCATAGCATCGCTGGCCGCCGCCGCCACCCCTGACTAGACAGCTACTGGTACTTCCAAGACCTGATCCCAGGTTCAAGGTGCACCTGGGAAGAAAAAAGAGGACCTGGAGGATGGCCATTCCTGGAGCTCCAACCTTGGGCAGCAAACTGCACCTCCTGGTGATTGGAGAGCAAGCAATTCTGCATAGCTAAGACTAGGTGAGCATATTAACATTAACTTTATTGTTATTGATATTGTCTTGGCAAGTCTGCAACCTGCTGTATGTTTTGCATCTATTGTCTTACTTGGTATGCATGAAGGAGCTCTCCCACTCCATTTTCCTGTTTTCAGACAAGTTCTCCGGCTGCTTCCCAACCGGCGGTAGAAGGGAGAAATACAGTCATACTGAAGTTGGGTGTGAAGATGCTGGAACCCTGGGGGTAATTCTCCAAATGGTAATGATGATTTTTTGGTTGGATATGCTTCCAGTTTCTGCTTAGTAAATGTGGATGAATAGAGCCGGTGCAAAGGAGTCTCCCTGTTATATGAATAAAGAACATGGGAACATAATAGACAAGCCAAAAAGCTCTTCTTAACACTGCTAATAATTTCAGTGTGTTAAAGTAAAGTTTGAAAAGTTACTGTTTTTTGGACTAGAAATCTCCACAGAGTTTGCTGAGAATTTATGGCTCCTAAAATAATATTTCTGAACTCTGAGCTCACAGTACTACACTGGGGCAAATTGGGCTTACTTACTTCAGATTCCATTCCAAGGTTAAAAACTGTGTGTAAGACCCAGCATTTCCAGCTCCAGCTCCCAGGCTTGCCAGTTAAAAGGATGGTCTGAAAAACATCTTTCTTGAAAAGCCACTGCTTATCAGAGTCATTGTACTGCTCAACTGTGTGAATCATTGTCTGACTCACTATACTTGGAAAAAAAAACAGCTGGAAATCATACAAGCCCATTTTTCAAGCTAAAATTATCTCCATTCACACAATTCTGACTATAACAACTGTCACTATAATTAATAACTCTTCCTAGTATAAAACAAACAGAAACATTGTCATTGTATTTTTTTTAAAAAAAATTAAGGCATATGTGCACGTATGCAAGCACACAATGGTAAGACACTGAGCTGGCTTTTCAGAGTGTCAGAAAAGGAAGTGTGGAGAAATGTTGCTTATACAGGGTATAGAAAAAACATGAATTGAATGTTGAACTCAGTGAGGCTTAATTCTGAAGACTATTCAAAACTATTGGGGGCTGGCAGCATCTCTAGTTCTGCTAGAAATTTTACACCAGGGATGCCCAAACTCTGGCCCATGGGTCTAATTGGCTCCCTGCATATAATTAATGCAGCCCATGGTGAGCACCCGGGCTTCACTGCGGTCCACCCCCCACCCGCCCCCACCACCTGATGTCAGCAGTGGTGGTGACGGAGGCAGCGACTGCGCTTCCTCTAGGCTGCTCTGAGCAGCCTCTCACTCAATTCTTTCCCCTCAGCAACCTGTGCTGAAGCCGATCGCTGCCTCGGGCAAATTTTTGGAGTCTCCTGCAAGTCAAACTTTGCAAGGCTAAGAGACCCCCCTGGCGCACTCAGGATGATGTCATCCCGAGTAGGGCAGCATACAAATTAAATAAATGAAACGAAATGAATGAAACGCTATATATACTCGAATATAAGCCAACCCGAATATAAGCAGAGGTACCTAATTTTGACCTGAAAACTCAGGAAAATAGATTGACCTGAGTATAAGCCGAGGATAGAAAATGCAGCAGGTGTGAGTGAGTTTCAATAATCAAAACACATAAAATATGGTAAAATTAATTAAATTTTTGGCGTGTCTCAATACGAAACAGTCTTGGGACCCTCATTGTCATTGGCCTGAGTATAAGCCATTTCCCCTTTGGGGGGGTGGCTCATATTTGGGACTGAAAAACTAGGCTTATACTCAAATATATACAGTAATTACAGAAAAAAATATTT
Organism: Furcifer pardalis; assembly: GCA_030440675.1. Classification (NCBI taxonomy): domain Eukaryota; kingdom Metazoa; phylum Chordata; class Lepidosauria; order Squamata; family Chamaeleonidae; genus Furcifer; species Furcifer pardalis. The sequence continues at coordinate 70,329,435 of CP126894.1, read as the reverse complement.
GTGTTTCTACATAGAAGACTTGCTAAATTGAACTAAACTTATTGCTAGGTGAGTCTGTATGTAAAAGGTTGTTATCTATGTCTGTCCCATACCCAAAGCTTCCGAGGTAAACCACTCCTGAGTACCCTCTACCTAGAAAACCCGATTGGGGCGGGATACCAAATGTGAGCAATAAATAAATAAAACCCTGGAAAGGATCTTCATGAGTCAATATTGACTGAATAGCATTTGACAATGAAGATTATTATTAACCAACAGAATATCTTTTCTTTTTCTTTATCTATTTGGTTTTACTTGTCACGGTAATAGCAAAATCACTGATTGCACTGTTACAGTGCTTAATGATCTAGTGCCTATTTGGCTGAGGTCTATCTATACATGGCCTCATGTTGGTACAATCAGTTTGGATACCTTTGGCTAGTGGACACAGATTCCCAGAACCTCAGCAAAGCTCTTGAAAAACAGTCAATAGGCTGGTCACCAATGGAATAAAAAATGGGGGGGGGGGGAGAGACAGAATTTTTCACAAATATTGTAATTAAGGCATTGCAGTCTTACCTTGACTGAACCTGCATTGGGAGTACTTTCTGTCTCACCAAGTCAGAGATTTTTGGCTCTCTGCAGGCTAGGAAAAAAAATACAATATTGCACAACACTTTTCCATGCTTAGAGATCAAATATTAAGGTTTACAAGTTTATTTATTCTTTTTCCTTATCATTAATAATAATAAATTAAGTTTAAGGCAAGCAGTTTAGGAAAGGTACTTTCTCCCTGTCTTTTTTCAGGACAGCTTTCTTAAAAGATAAGTTTTAATCATGTATATTAAACAGACACACATGCTTAAATATCACAAGAGTCTCTTCATCAGGAGAGATCTAGCCTACAAATGATACAAAAATAAATAAATAAATAATAAACAAACAAACTAGTCTGAGGTTTAGATAGATGCCTGTTACAAGTAACATTATGACGAATTCAGTCCAGCAATGCAGTCCAATACCATTTGGATCAGAAAATCCACTGCAGTCAATAGCAGTTATTCCCAAGTATATATAGATTTGACTTAATGTTTAGCTGAGAGTTATGATAATTCTTGAGAATAAGAGTTACTTGAAGAATTTCCTTTAGTCATATATTAAATTTAACTTCAATAAAAACCCATTTATCATCACTAAAAATTCCATTCAATAAAATGCTTCTCTAATGTGGGGTCAAAGTTATGCCTGACCAATTTCAACTAACTTTTATCACCAAATGTGATATAGAAAACATGTGGCCCTCCAGGTGCTGTTTGAATGAAATTTCCATTATTGTAAGTATCACCTCAACTCTGCAACAAGAGCCAGACAATTCTAGCATTAATGCATCTCCCTCCAAAAGTTTGTATATCAATAAAACAAGGTATTTAACAAAGCCTGGTTTTGTAAATTGTTAATAAAGAGAATCTAAATTACCTCTTATGCAAATTGGCTGTTTCCCTGACCATTCTCCATTTTCTTGACATGTCCTTTGTTCATTGCCACTGAGAACATAGGAGTTATTGCAAAAGAAGGTGATAACTGTTCCAATTCTTATATAATGGCCATCCAACAATGCAGTATCTTCTATAATTTTCCTGTATCCATTGAGCGGAGCACCTGGATCAGGGCAGTTTTTGTCTTCCAGGACTACAGAGGGAATGAGAAAGAAAACCTGAGTTTAAATGTGTGATGGCTATATAGATTTTGCACTGCACCCACATGTTTTATGTTTCCTTCTGCCTGGAGCAGAGCATAAGAGCTTGGTCTATGTAGGTTAGTGCCTTCTAGGGCTAAGCCATTTTAAAATGCAAATCCCATGAGTCTCCATTCTGGGAGTCCCATCTGATAAACCTCTACAAGATTCTTAAATGTGGCTCTCCTGGGAGAAAATCCTATTGGGAATATAAAGGTTTACAAGGGTTTTTTAAAAAAATTATCATTAATAATAATGAATTAAGTTTAAGGGCAAGCTGTTTAAAAAAGGTACTTTCTCCCTGTCATTTCTTAGTATGAGGCAACTTTGTGAAGGAATCCTAACACATCTTAAAAATACAACAAAATCTATGTGAAGCCAAATTTGTCAGTCTCAGAATAAAATGTCACCTTTTCTTTTCATTACACAAATTATGTCTTTATGGAGAAATAAAATAATTGAAAAAACAAGAACAAAGCAGCCTTACCACATCCAGGATGTTGTGTTGACCAGCTTCCATTTAGCTGACAATAGGCGACACGATGGCCTTTTAAGGTGTAACCTGCATTGCATTTGAAGTAAACCTGGGCCCCGTATTTAAAGTCATCTCCTTCCACAAGACCATGAGCAGGAGCACCTGGAGTCCTACACATCACCACTGACAGTTCAGATATTTCAAAAAAATCCACTTTATTACAAAAACAGGACTGTTTTTAAACTCTAAGTTTAAAAAAAACAATCTAAAACAACATGTCAGAAGACCAAACTTGGAATAGTCAACAGCCTACAGTTATTTCTTTACACTTATTATCATATATGAACATACCATAATAACAGCCTACAGTTATTTCTTTATACTTGTTATCATATATGAACATCCCATAATAAGCAGATTCTATCTGTAGTGCAACAAAGCACCAATGCTGATTAACACCCTAGTATGAATCTGGGGGTAGGCTAATTTCTTTCTCTTCTAACCCTTCTTTTAAATATACTTCTAATCTTCTATTTGTTGTTATGTGCTATCAAATTGGAACTAACTAACAGCAACTCTAATGCTTTCAAGATAGGTGAGATATAAGAAGTGGTTTTACCAGTTCCACTCTCCCAGTGGGTTTCCATGGAATGGCAAGGAGTCAAACCTGGGCCTCCGAGTCCTAATCTATCACTCTGTCCACCACACAACACTCAGTATCAATTTTCTGATTACAATTCACTAACTGAGCAAATGCACGAACAAAAATGTGTGTATCTAAATTATAGACACTTATATAAAGAATCTGATATAAAAAGAATTCATTATAAGAAAATACACCTAAAGCAATATTTTATAAAGAAACATAGTCAACTGCTCCTTCCAGGTAACACTGCAAAGCTACTAAACACTTTCTTCCTTTGCCCTATATAACATCACTAAGTACCTGCTGGCAGCTTTGTTGTGCTCTTTGCACTTTATTTTTCTTATTTATGGAAGTACTACTCAATTTCACCATGCTCCAGTGTTTGTTCAAAAATAGCTTGTGTTAAACAGTCAATTTGGTCTTTAAAAACAAACAAAAAAGCTTCTAGATGATGAATTCAAGTATGCATTACTTTTTAACCTACAACCTACTCTTTAACCTACAACTTCCAATAATCTGAAACAGTATCATGGTCCAGCTCAAGTTCTATCTTGACATTTGACTCTATTACTGTCTACTACTTCATTTTGACAATTTCATGTCTGGCCTAGACACAGAAAAAGAAGAACTGTGAAAAATCTTGCTCACAAATGTGGTGATATTTGTTTGTTCATTTCACTAATTAGACTGTAAACTAAATTGGGGTGTAGGAATGTCTGGGCTGAAACTACCATCAGCCCAGAAATTGTTGGATTGAAACTACCATCGGCCTTAGCCATCCTGGCCAGCCAATGTGAGGGATGAAAGGAGCTGCAGTTTAGTGTGGCAACACAGAATCAAGCTGCTTGTGCAAGCACTGCTGTTGTAGAAAGAATGATTTCCATGAAGAAAACTTAGGGGCAATGTCTGCATAAGTGGTGCGTTATTATGCTGGTTGGGCTTTCTACTCAGCCATGTTCTCTAAAATGCCACAAAACATTTAAATCATTTTCATCTTGATAGTCAAATAGTAAAGATGAAGCTAAAGTACTTTCGACATCAAATGAGAAGATAGGATTCACTTGAGAAAGCCTTGATGTTGGGAAAGGTGGAGGGCAAAAGAAGAAGGGGGTGGCCAAAGATGAGATGGCTAGAGGGTATTGTAGATACAATGGGCACAGAGCTGGGAGAGTTGAGGAGGATGGTGGAGGATAAAAGTGCCTGGCGGACAGTGGTCCATGGGGTCGTAAAGGGTCGGAATCGACTGTACGACTGAACAACAAAACAAAGGGACACACACCAGCCATTTTTATGACAGCCATTTGCCCAACCATTACCCAACTGAATATATAATTGCTAGACAGTAGAGGCAGCCTTGTCATTTTACCTGATATACCATGTTTTAAAATAACCACACATTTGTACCTAATGAAATTGGGAAAATAAAAGGTATCCGGTGACCTGTTTTAATACTTTTCATTCTCACAGAGTATTTTAGATAATTTCTCTACCAAATTATGCTTTTTACTTAATTTATGCAAAAAAGCTCTGAAAGGTGACTTAAATTAATATTAGCATCTTATGTGCTTTGTAAGGGCATTTCTTTTCATTCTGCGGATGGCTGTCTGTTAGGTTCATGAACCCGGTTGATTCTCTCCCCCTCAGATATTGATATTGGTTAGTTTTAATAGGGTTTTCTAATTATTATAATAATGCTAAACTTTTTTATTTCATTATTTGTATGATTGTGATTGTCCAATTGTGATGTGAGTCGCTCTGAGTTGGGCTAAAAACCTGAGCAGGCGGCATATAAATGCAAAAATTAAATTAAAATTAAATTAATTCCACAGTAAGATTAATAGAGGTTTTGCCTAGGACAAATTCCCTTGTATGAGTTAGTTTTAAATTCATTTTAATTACCTGCCTCATAACATATGTACACCAATGAAAAAGACACACTTAAATTCCACTGAAATCAACACTCAACAATGTGTGCTGGGTTAACAACAAGGAAATGTGTGATCTGCATGGGAGATTTCTCATCCCAGAATCATCATCTTTCCCAGAAAAGAATGAAAGAGCAGAGTCTAACCAAGAACATTTCCATCTCAAAATATCTTAACTTAAATCTCTTAATTTCAACAGATCTCTTCTAATTATAAGGGTCAGACAGCATGCTATATTAAACATGCAGCATTCAGCTTTGCATATTTTCTTTCTTCTTTGCTCTTAACAACTGAGGAGCATGTGGTTCTCCATGTTGCAACTAGCGGGGAGGATGTAAGGAAGAAGGTCACATGCAGCCAACCAAGTGAACCCACTTGCCTGGCAAAAACTGGTGTAACAGAACCAGGGTACCACCTGAATATGCAAGCTATTTTCTGGACCTCATGTTAACCTGGGATGGATGGTTTGTGAAGATTCCTATTACAAGATATGAACAGACAAGCCCCTTTGCCCCAACCAGGATCAGCTCTAACATCTATTCATGCCATGTTGTTGTTGTTGTTCAGTTGCACAGTCAAGTTTGACCCTTTGTGACCCCATGGACAACCACACGCCAGGCTGCTCTGTCATCCTCTGTAGTCCACCAAGATCTACGCTGACCACATCAATGATGCCATCTAGCCATCTCATCCCCCGCAGCACCCTTCTCCTTTTGCCTTCAATCTTTCCCAGCATCAGGGCCTTCTCCAGTGAGTCCTCTCTTTTCATTTGGTGGCCAAAGTACTTTAGCTTCAGCTTCAGTATTTGTCCTTCCAAGGAGCAGTCAAGGTTGATTTCCTTTAGGATTGACTGATTTGATCTCCTTGCAGTCCAAGGGGCTCTCAAGAGTCTCCTCCAGCACTACAGTTCAATTCTTCTGCACTCAGCCTTCCTTATGGTCCAGCTCTCAAGACTGAGCATTTATTCTATAAAACTGTTCCACTGGCATAGCAATAATCTATGTCTCGTCTCAGCATGTAACAAGACTATAGGACTGCTTTGCCAAGCTGCAGTCTTAAATCCACTTACTTGACTATACATATTGCAATATAGAACTCAATGGGGCTTAGAACTACTTTTCAGAACTGCTTTTAACGAAGTTTTCATGTTTTCATACCAGGACAAGGTCTTCCTGATCTGTCCCAACTAGCAAGAAGGCTAACCAAAGTATACTTTGAAGCAATTCTAGTTCAATTAGGATTGAGTTACATATGTTTCAAAGTCATATAACAAGTTAATGAGCAGTTTAATAGAATTTAATGTCATCCTGCTTCATTTCTGCAGGTACACTTCAATACTTGTCCTACAATTTTTCAATACTTGTCTTACATGTACTATATTTAAAGTCTCATCTGTTCTATGAGTATATTTAGCTCTCAGACAATGTAGAAGAAATGAAGACAGAGCATCTGGATTTTTAAATTAAGTTTCCACTATTAGTAACACCCAGAAGATTATCATTCCTTTCCTCCTCAATTATTTCTACACAAAATTTCTCAGCTTTGACTAATTTGCCATTTAGAAATGGGCTTCTATATTCAATTTCCACACAGAAAAATTGGATTACCTATTTAAGCCACTTTTCTTTCTTCCTGGAATACACCTATTACATCTTTCCCAATTCCGACTATCCTTTGCACTTGCACCATTGGTTCTGTGCATAAGTAAATCCTACTTTCCTTTCCTTCTCTCTGTCTTCTCTATTAGTCATTGCTAAATAATAGATATATTAATTTTACCCATGCACACTTCAACTGTAATATATCCCACATCATTGACATTTGCTAGTAAAATATCATACAAACTTAATATAACTGAAGAATTTAATCTTCATGAATTCCAGTATGAAAGAACTTGATCCACATCTCTTGATAAGAACCATAAGAGACACACCTTGAATTCTGTATTTCTTTGAATATTGCAACAGTTCTCAGGTGAATGACACATCAAAATACACATAAAATATGTGTAAGGGGAGAAAATATGTTTCAAATATATATTTAATTGTGAATATTTGTTTCAGAAATTCTGCAGATTAGTGAACAAATGGAATCAAGTTGATTCAGGGGCAAGAATACATGCAAAAGTAACATGGATGGATAAGAAAGTTGAGGGAACTGAACATCACAGCAGCAAAGGATAAGAAATGGTTATCTGTCCACCTCTAATAATGAGTTACTTTCTTATTTCCCAACTATTAATGTGTCTCCTTTCTCTCCCGCTGTGGGAACTTCTGCCTGCCTGTCTCATCTCTCTCTACCTTGTACACTGCTAACTAAGAGGAATAACCAAAATTCCCCAATACTCCCATCTCAACAAATGCATTAGAATACATATGGAGAACCTTTGAGTCTTTACAGGCCTCATCTAGCACAGCCAATGATAAGACAGAGTGGCAGTGTAAATGTATGTTTTTTCTTTAAGTTACATGCCTGTTGATTTGCAAATTATAATAAAATGTCTTCACCAAAGCTCCAAAAGAATCTAATTCCACTATATTTATGAAGATCATGATTCCTGCTGAGTTTCCAGTTCCCGTCCCAAATCAGGCAATTTGAATGTTCAGCAGTTTCATCATGTACCGAAAATGTGCCTCATCCTTTCCTTCAAACTTCATTATACAGCTAGCAGAAGTATTTTGAATACACATCCCCTCTCCTGAACACAGAACAAATTGCCACCACTTCCACCACACTTCAAAATATCTGTCTCCCCACTCAGTTTTATCAGTTTTGTAACAATTTTCATATTCTTATCATGAATACAAAACAATCCTACAGTGGCCGGCCACTCTCACAGAATGCTTTCATTTGTGGATTTACAAAAAAAAAATACCCTTCATGAACAAAAAAGTCTTTTTCACAGTTATGCTCCCCTATGAGAAATAATCAGGATACTGTAATTCAATGCATATATTTGGAGCAGCAGAGAACATCTTTTCTTGCCTTCCCAAACCAAGTGTAACCTACTCTGATATTTTCCAGCTCCATGCTTCTCTGAATAAGACAGTAACCATGTGAAACTATGCTCCAATTTCAGGGCTGTTGCATACAACCAGCCACTTGATCTTTAACGGTATTGTTCCATTCCCTTGGAAATCTGTGTCTTTGGATACAACCTTTCTGATTATTTGGTTAAGCTGTTTTAATTGCAGAACTAAACTGATTTCTGTGTAAGATTGGGCTGAATGAAAGTTATGAAGAACCCATCCTTCTTCGACATCTCTCTGTGTGTTTTAGCATTAATTATATGGATTTCTCCCAAAACCATCTTTTTTAAGCACAACTTTAAAGTACTACAATAAATTTGTATTATCCTTTTTTATACTGAGTATAGAGCAGTGTTTTCCAACCTTTGGTTTTTAGACTTCAATTCCCAGAAGCCTTAGTCAATTCCCCAAAGCACTGAGCAATTTACTGACTTAGGCTTTTGGGAATTCCCCACATTGGTTCCCCACATTGGGAACCATTGGTTTAGAGGAATAATTTATAACTTATTTGTTAGTAACATCAAGATTTATATGCTGCCTTTTCTCCACTGAGCTCTAACCTCTTTGGCAAGTAATGTGAGAAGAGATTATGAAATTGTATTTAGTTTGTTCTCTACTACACCATGTATTTCTTGCTTACTTATTGTAAAACAAAACAAAACACTCCGTCTATTTTCTTGTCAAATTTTACAGAACCATGTTTAACCCTTACTCAGGATGTCAAGTAATCACATAAAATTTGCCTTAAATAGTATAAAAACCTTCCTTTCCTCATCTTATACTTTTAGAAAGTACAGTTGTACCTCGTTTAAAGATCATAATGTGTTCCACAGGATTGCTCTTTAAGTGACTTTGCTCTTTAAGTGAAACACCATTGTAAGTGACCAATTGTGACTTCTGGGGGGGGGGATTGTGAACCCCGATTTATTTGTTAAGCGAGTTTTTGATTGGTTTTATTTGTTAAACAAAGCAAACATTCAGAGAAAATTATGCTCTTTAAGCAAGTTACTCTTTAAGAGAGGCGCTCTTTATGCAAGGTTTAACTGTAATCTCCCAATTTAAATATATAAATAAGCCATGTTCTCCTACAGAGCAGAGACAGAAGGTGTGCAGCCATCCTGGTGTTGTTCAATTGCAACTTGGCTATACTGGCTAGGGTTGATAAGAAAAGCAATCTAACAACATCTAGAACAGGGTTCCCAACCTAAGGCCTGTGGGCTGAATCCGGCCTGCAGCGCCATTTCATGTTGCCCCACCCCACCCCCAAGGGCATTTGAGAAACAAAATGGCTACCCCTTTGAAGTTGCTGAGACAAAATGGCCACCCCCATCGTGCAGGTAGGGCAAAATAGCTGTCCAGCCCTCGAAGCTGACTGAGAGAGTGTGACCCGGCCCCCAGCTTGAAAAAGTTGGGAACCCCTGATCTAGAAGGCACTTGTTCCCTCTTCTTACTGCTCCTGAAGACAGTAATTGTGCCTATTTCTCTTGTTACCACAGATCCCCAGGGAGGATCCTTCACACTGATTTAGCCACTAAAGACAAGGAAGCATTTTCAAAAAACTTTCTATATATTACTGAGCAATGATAGTGCGTAGGTATCAAACACAGTCATAGAGAAGAACAAAAAGAACACTTTCACAGGACACCCACTCTCCCAAAATCAGGACTGGGACAGGCACTCTCCAAGACTAGGAGTGACGATAGCACAGTAAGCCACAGCAAGCTCAAGGGATTCATTAGGATGCAGCACAGGTATTACTCAGCTGGCAACAGAGACTGAGAAGCTGTAAAGAAATGGAAGTTGGATCTAAGGGAATGAATTCCCCATTCAGTGCAAGATCCCAGCATTTACTCAAGGACTTGAGTTTACTGGGCTTTGTTTTGAACAATGGGGACAGGAAGTCTCGGAGCAGAAAAGGGTCACATTCCCTCACTTTGAAGGCCAGCAGTCTCATGGGAGGGTCTGCTGAGCCAGAATGCTGAATCCCATGGTAGGAAAATAACACCACTTTAAAGGAATGAGAACGGGACAGTGGTGGGCACCAGCAGGTTCACACCAGTTCACCAGAACCAATAGCATAAATTCTGGCTGGCCCCACCCATCCAAGTTTTGAAATAAAGTTGTCCTAATTTGGCTGCAACGGAAGGCTTTCCCCCTGGCCATGTCCACCATACCACACCCACAGTGTGGTAGTAAACTTTTTTGGAGAGGGGGAACAAACAGAAGGTTTGTTCATATAGACTCTTCATACACACTATGAAGGTAAGGGGACAGTTTTCCAGTGGTAAATGTCAGAAAGTGCCTGTCTAGGTAAAACCTAGTAAAAGCATATAAACAGAAAGCCCAAAGTGGCTGATATCGACTATTATGATTTATTAATATATTGTCTAGGAACTTGTAACTGTAATTTTACTGTAATTTTATATGTATTGTAAACCGCCCTGAGTTGGCTATGCCAAATAGGGCGGTATAGAAATTGAAATATAATAATTATAATAATAATACTTACTATTCCTTGGCACTAAAGGGCTCTGCAAAACCAAAATTAAGTACATGACCATCTCTATGATTCCTAGCAAAATATTATTACTGTGAAGATTTTTTTAAAATTCCAGAGCACTTCCAGAGTGCAGTCATTGTTAGAAAAACTACAACCAAAGGCTTGGTGGATCAGTTCTCAAACTCTATCAGCCCCATCACCAAATATGATGCCAAATATTTGTTTAATCCATGAAAACACAGATATTCTGATCATGCTTAGGTACTCACAGCTTTCACAGCGGTTCCCAGTATAGCCTGCCAGGCAGGCACACCTGTAGCCACCAATTTTATCAAGGACGCAGGTTCCGTCATGAAGACATGGAGATGAAGAACAGGCTGAAAAAGTATAAGAATCTCTTAGTTTCTTCTTATTCGCTCCATACCACATCAATCATAGTAAAAAAAGATGTGTTAGATGTGTACTTCAGTGAATATTTTTATTTGATAAATGAAAACATAAATCTTTGTTATTTAAAATTGTAGTAAGAAAATTCTTCTTATCCACTTCCTGGTCTACTAAGCCTTATTCATCATGATGAACAGTAGACAAGCCAACGAGAAGCAGTGATTAGGCTATGCCACTGAATGAACTTTCTCAAACGTCCAATTTAAACACTGAAGCCGTTCAAGAGACACCCATCTAATCCTCATCTATATCATCTGAGTTGTCTATAATTCCTGCTCTCTGAAAGACAGATGTGCCCAAGCAGACAGAAATAAGGCCTGTGCACAGCCATGGCCTGATCCATTAAGATTTTAGGAGACCAGAAATAAAGCCATAGATGGAAAGGCAGAGGAAGGAAATGTATATGACTGCAGAGTTGCAATGTCAAGAAAAAGATCTAGGGGTCCAGCAAGTTATCTAAAAGGTTTCCCTTGCTCGAAAGCCAGACGTATCCAACCTGGGTTCAGTGCTCATCTCTGTTGCAAAGTCGAAGAGCCAGCACTGTCTGCAACTTTTTAAATTTTTATAATTGTAACTTTGAAGTTTTTGATAATGGGTTCAGGTTGTATTATGTTATCCTTTTATGATTTGGTTTTTTTTTTTATGATTTTGTACATTGCTCTGGGTCACCCCAGTGAGAAGGGTGGTATAAAATTGTAAATAAATAAAATAAATAATCTGCAGACTTTTCTGTGGTCACGTGGCAGGCATGACTAGACACCAGAGCACATGGAACATTGTTTACCTTCCCACCAAAGTGGTCCCTATTTATCTACTTGCAATTTCTTGCTTTCAAACTGCTAGGTTGGCAGGACCTGGGACAAATACGGGAGCTCATTCCATCCTAAACAGGCTCTTAATTACAGCAATTCAAGAATAGAGTGCCCAGTGATAAAAAAATGTCATAGAAAAAAGATTAAATCTTTCCAGATTACAAAAACTTATACAACAGTATAATTTATACCAAAGATGTGGAACATGTAAGCCTCTAGATGTTGCACTGCAACTCCTTTCAGCCCCAGCCAACATAGTCAACAGTGAGAAATGAGGCAGGGGTCCAGGGGTTTTGTACTCCAACAATGGTAGCTGGAGAACCACATGTCTCCTATCTTTGATTTAAACAATGATTTAACCAAACCACCACATTTTCCATTTTCCTTATTCTTTCATAAATACTCTGTAAGGAATCTTAGGACCAAAGTCTGAGAATGTCACCATTTCTTTTTGGACCGCAGAACAATATTTCAGTGATTAAACCTGCCCTTAACAATAAGCACAGGAGAACAGCCAAATAAACCCTGTTCAACTTGTCACACTGATCTGAACTACTTCTTAAGAGAGTTCTTTTTGCATCTTGTACCACTTTTTAAAGAAAGATTTCACACAATTTAATCTTGTTAAATTTGTGCTGCCAGACTTCTCTATCCCACAGCCCCACCCCTCTTCACTCCCCATGCAAATTACATTCTTTCCCATAAACAGTGTCACCAACCAGGTTAATGCTTTGCAAAAGAGAGAGTTTAAAAAGCTTTTCATTTGAGCTGCACATTCGGGCCAGGACAACTTCACAATAAGGCTCACAATAAAGCTTCCTTATAAAACTGTAATCCCTCCATATCCCACTCTGCACAGATTATCACAGTAGCAACTACCCAATCTCTAAATAATTACTGCTGGAAATGGGATGGGAGGAAAAATAGGTGGCACCAGTAGCATACTAAAAGGACCCCGCTGAGCAGAAGAAACAACATCCATTCATCCCACTCTGTGTGGAGTATGTTAGTCCCATGAACACAGAAGGCCTTGCTAAAGCATACCCCACACTACATTAATTTCAAAAAGATGACTTCTGTTTTTCGTAGATCCATTAATGTCATTGTAATCGATTGCAACTTGTATCTAATAATGCATTTTTTTCCTGAAGCAGGAAAAATGTCATTGGTGTGAATTTGTTTAAGGTGGATCCCAGTTTGCCATGAAGTGACCCACACACTATGATCATGGAGCCATCTTCTGCAGCACACACAAAATGGGACATGCAGGATTTGACACCAGGACTGCAATGGACTGCCACAACCTTGATGATATGGACAAGGTGCACCTTCACAGTCAATCCATCTGGCATGGCCTCTTCCACCTCCATGACCACTGGGAATCAGAGTTCCTCCTCTGCTCATTTTGCCATTGGGCCAAATATGATGGTTTCCAGTGGCATTTCCTCCACTGAGGGGGACCATCATCCCACCTAAAGGGGCTCATCCGCCTGTAGCCATTGGCCCCTTTAGGGAGTCAGGTTAGTTAACTGCAGCTTGACACTCAGCGTTGAGTCACTGGCTGTACGGTCTACTCCATTACCGTAACAGGATGACTGGCCAGACTATAACACAATAATGCTTATAGCATCTTCTGGTATAGTATTGTTTGGAGTCAACACAATAACAAAATGAGAAATCATAATATAGCAGATTAGCTGTTAAGGCATCCCGACATAAAGAACAGCCCTGTTCAACTCAATGTAATGGGCAAGATGAATTTCTTGTGATGAGCATATTCTTTCTCTTACAATTACAATTCCCGTAATGAATGTACACAAGCAATTGGAGTTACAAATGAACTCCTGGTTTATTTTACAATGACCAATCATAAAATGCAGATTGCTTCAATTCAAGATACAGAGTTAAGCAAAGATGATTGAAAGTATGTTCTTTGATGATCAGAAATCTTTTGCCATTTAAGAGAGTGCCATTTCTAATGTCGTACTAACTGTATTAGTTAATTTTACACTGATACCTGGGAGGAGGGAACTTGTATTTCCCTACCAAGAACCTGTTGTATCACCTTGGACCTATAATCAACTCTCCTACTCAGTCTTCATCCATCCCACTCACCTTCTCCATGAAACAGAAAATATTAACTGGGATTGTAAATATACCCTGACACATAAAATGCCCAAAAAATGAGGAGGGAATCAAATTCCCATTTTGACAGCTTACCTTTAGAGTTCTACAGTATCAACAGTCAACCCAGGTATTAATGAGCTGGTGTATTGCCTAAAATAACCTTGTCTTCCTTACAATAATAGGATTGACTCAAAACATAGTCCTCAGCAATCAGAATAGTATATTAAATTTGTGTTACCTTCCAAAGACCACTCAGAAACCAAACTGTAATAAAATATACAGAGGAGAGGAATAACACATGCTATGGCAAACAAATATCTTTTACTACTTGAGAAATGAACTCTTCAAATAATAAATATATGATCTTAAATCTACAGTTACTGAAGCAACAGCAATGCCAGCATTACTCATGGTAAACATGGAGGAAAGGATGTTATGAATAAAAACATGTAAAGATCATAAGAGCCTATCTACTGGAAGTGGCGATAGAGGTGGTGAAATGGCAATATTTCACCACCCTTATTGCCTCTGCAGATAATCACCCAGCAACTCTGTTCTGGGTAACTAGGTCCATCCTCAGTAGAGGGGGTCCTGGCTCTGGTTGGCAGGGGTCAGCTGAGGACTTTGCTGATTATCTTGTGGAGAAAATTGCTCGGATTCGCTCAAAGTTTGACCCTGGCATGGATACTATGGGTCTGGATTTGACTGGATCACAGTCTCGCCATGTTATCTGGGATTGGTTTGTTCCAGTTGTCCCTGAGGAAGTGGACAGGTGCCTTGGATCTGTTCACACCACTGCTTGCCTATTAGATCCATCTCCCGCCTGGTTGGTCAAGATGTCTAAGGCAGTGACAAGCAGTTGGGTCGGAGCAATAGTCAATGCATCCTTGTGGGAGGGGGTGTTTTCTGCACCATTAAAACATGCTTTGTTGCATCCCTTCCTTAAGAAGCCAGTGCTCAGCCCAACAATAATGGCCATCTATCGGCCGGTATCCAACATCCCCTTTTTAGGGAAGGTTTTGGAGAAGGCAGTGGTGTGGCAGTTACAGGGGGTTCTGGATAAAGAGGATTATCTGGACCCCTTTCAGACAGGATTCAGGCCTGGATATTGTACAGAGACTCATTGGTCATGCTGTTGGATGATCTCTGGTGGGAGCAGGATGGAGGTCATCCCTCCGTCCTTGCTCTTCTTGACCTCTCAGTGGCCTTTGAGACCATCGACCATGGTATCCTTCTGGAATGGCTCTGCGGATTGGGGATCCAGGGCACTATGTGGTCCTGGTTTTCTTCATTTCTGAAGGGCCGGACCCAATCGGTGTGATTGGAGGATGGGATGTCCAGCCCTAGGCCTCTCTAATATGGGATGCTTCGGGGCTCGGGGCTCTCACCTCTCCTATTCCACATCTATATGAAGCCATGGGGGGAGATCATCAGTTCCCATGGGGTGAGTATCATCAGTATGCTGATGATACTCAGCTGTATATCTCCGACTGTGGTGATCCAAGCAATGCAGTCAGAGTCCTATCCAGGTGTCTAGAAGCTGTTGGGGTCTGGATGGGGAACAACAGGCTACAACTTAATGCCAGCAAGACTGAGTGGCTATGGGTCAGGGCCCCTGCGTTATCCTGTGAGCTACCATCTTTGGTTCTGGATGGGACTATTTTGACCCAAACAGACCCGGTGCATAATCTTGGGGTCCTCGATGAGCAGGTGGCAGTCGTGGCCAGGAGAGCTTTTGCACAACTTTGTGTTATATGCCAGTTACACCCACTCCTAGATCTGGACTCCTTGCTCATGGTCACGCATGCTCTGGTCACCTCCAGATTGGACTATTGTAATGCGCTCTACATGGGGCTGCCTTCGATGACCATTTGGAGGCACAACTGGTCCAGAACGTGGCTTCCCGGGTGGTGATGGTATGCAGACGTTATGCCTGTGCCTCACCACTGCTTCAGGAGCTGCACTGGTTACTGGTGCACCTCTGGGTGCAATTCAAGGTGCTGGTAATGACCTTTAAAGCCCTATATGGTAGTGGGCCAGGATATTTAAGAGACCGCATCACCCTGAGAACATCTGTCCATCACACCAGAGTGGACCAGAGAGGCTCTCTTATTGTGTTATCTGGTAGAGAGGCTCACCTCTCTAGCATCAGAATGAAGGCCTCCTGCCAATTGAGTTACGACTCCAGACAGAGTTGCTGCCCTTCAGGAAAGAACTAAAAACCTGGCTGGCAAAGCAGGTGTGGCACACTGGATATGTGGTGAACCCCCCCCCCCCCGGCCGCCTGCTGGCTGATATAGCAATATTGCTCCCTTGTTCTTTTAGCTGTTGGGGTAATTTCTGATGTATTTTTAATTGGGGTTTTATGGGTTTTATGTTTTTAGATTGTGGAATTGATTTTAATATTGTAAGCTGCCCAGAGTCATTCTGAGTTGGGCAGCTATAAAATTGGATGGATGAATAAATAAATGAATAAATAAATAAGACTCAAGTAATCTGCATAACTAGCAAGGAACAATCTTGTGAGCAGAACTGAAAAAGAATATATTTCTTACTCAATAGATTTCTTCCTCCCAAATTATGTGGCTAACAAAAGTGTGAGCAACAGTGGCTTCCAGATATTTCTAATCTGCAATTTCCAACTGAGCTAGCCAGTACATGAAATAATAAGAGTTTATGGGAGATGCAGTCCAAAAACTTAAAGAGGGCACATCTGCCGATCCCTGTACTAACCCACTGTAAAATGTAGGGAATATCCACTATAATTTATTTATTTATTTTTTGCATGTGTATATTTCTAGAACTTCTTCAATTACACATTTTTTCTTATGTCTACATAAAACTGTATGTAAACTATATACCAACATCTAAAATGGGGTGCCCAAACTTTTTGTGCTGTGGGCCAGTTACATGGTTCAGGGGGCTGGTCACTATGGCCCAGGGGCCGGATCTGGCCCCCAATCCCAATTCTGTATGGGCATGTTTTACTTCCGCTTCTGGGAGCAATATGGGCTTTGTGGGCCAGATGAATTGATATCAGGGGCCAGATCTGGCCCCCATGCCATAGTTTGGCCACCCCTGATCTAAAATAAATCAACTGATATTGTTAGAACAGTGCAGTGTGAATGCATAGTTTTTCAGTTTGTAGTGAACAAGCCATCAAAGAAATAAACAAAACATTGAAGAACTTGATAATTTTACAGCAACCAACAATAGTGTCTCACATTTTCACGCAAAACAGGTAAAGGCATCAATGTGATAACATTATTGTGGTTTTTCAGAAAGTACGTCTCTTCCTCTCCACCCCATTTACCTGTAATTTCTTCAAAGATGGCATGAAACCCATCAAAGTTCTTGGAACCATCTGACTGGAAAAGAACATGGAGTGAAGACCCTGTGCTTCGGATTGGCAGAGGTCTATCATTCCCACAGAAACGTTTAATTATTCTACTATCAACACTGTCTCCATCTCGGATCTCCACATAATCATACTGGCACATGTAGTCAAACTCCAGGCTCAGCATAGCAAACCTTGGAATTGAGGTTAGAGATGAAGAAAAAGACAATAAAATCAGATGTCAAACACTTATTTCCTTACAGGAGTGAAAAGACCATTGAATCAATTGAACTTTTATAGGTGTTGACTCACAAAATTCCCATCGATTCAATGGGTCTACTCATTGCTACTTACTACTACATTTTAGCCATAAAGTAATACAGACAAGGAAATCTATTTGAAAACCAGCTGCAGATCAGGTTTTTCAAGGGAAAAGAAGAAAACCGGGCAGCACTGAATCTTCCTTTTTATCTTACATCTTAATAAGTGGGAATGTAATTTTTCAAAAGTTGGAGAAATGTTCATCAGTGTCAGTAGTTGTGGCCCATGAGTTTATATCCTCCAGCTATCCTCTAGAATAGAATCATACTAAGCAATTGTGGTGCCTAGGTCTTTGCTGCCCAATTGGTTAAGGTTGCACCATGTGAGATTAGAATATATGGAGATACAACAGCAATACATGGGGTGAAGACAGCCATGTAGAAGATAGCCTGAGTTTCAGGTGCAGTGGCCATATTGGTTCCATTCTAATCCCACATGTCTTGTATCTTCTAAAGCATTTGGAGGCATGCATAACCATGCCATTCGAGCAGCACCAATGGACAGACTTGCATACTTCCAGCAGCAAATTTTGGGCATTTTGGGTCTAAACCAAGTCATGCCATATGAGATGCACCTCTTATATAAAGGCAAACTTTCCCTTGTACTGGAAGTAGAAGATAACTAGTAGCTACTGATAGCCTTCAGTGTGAAAACTACATTCAGTGCCCACTTACCTGTTGAAGATGCCAAAGCTTGAGAGTCCAACATTTCCTTGTTGTTTAGTAAATCAGGGATTCTGATACCAGATTATTGCCCTAGATGCCTACAGAAAGTTTTAGACCTCTAGGGAAAAAATCACTGCCTCCCTTAACAAGTGCCTAAAGGTAAGTTTTTTGGTGGGTAACCTTTAAGAATGCTCAGACCTCAGTATATACTGATACTTTGTCAAAAGTCAGTATATACTGACTTTTGACAAAGTATACAATGATGTTCTAGTTAGCAATTTAACTAGGTATGTGCTGGGTAGAAGAACAGGAAAGTGGATACATAGTTACAATAATCATAGTACAGTACTTATCAATGGCTCCTTCTCAAACCAGAAGGAGGCAACAAGTAACTTTAAAGCTCTGTTCTAGGTTTGGCACTCTTCAGTGTTTTCATTAATGACTTGGATAACAGTGGACAAAGAATTGAGTTAAAAATCATAAATGTAGTGAACTTGAATATATCTCAAAAGGAAAGCTAAGGTGATAAAAAGACAATGAAAGATATAGTAACCAATATCTACATCTGGAAGCAGATGATCAAGAAGATTAACTTAAATTGTTATGGGAATTTGATATTGGAGAAAATATAAGTTCCAGTGCCTGAAAGAGGATATGGAATACTAGAATACTGAATATGTAAATAAGATAAAAGTAAAATTATATAAATTGATCTGGAGACTGTACCTAACTCCAGTGAAACTTAATCAAATACAGTAATACCTCATATAACATTAGTATCGAATAACACGAAAATCGCATAACATCAAGGAATCTGGGGGGAAGAATTGCATCAGATAACATTAAGATCCTATGGGATGCTTCAGATAACAACCGCGAAAGCCTGTGTGGTTACAATGTATCTCTATGGATCCCATAGAGGATCAGATAACACTAAAAATCATATAACACGAAGACTTGTGGAACCAGGTTTTAGTGTTATATGAGGTTTTACTGTAGATGGTAAACACTCTAAGATGTGCTGAAGAGGTTGCCAGAAAATAGGTGCCTATTTCCATATCTGGTGGGGATGAGAACACATATTGAAATTATGGCAACTGGTATTTAAGAAGATAAATGAAACAAGTAATTTAAACCTAACTATATATCCTAAAATAATGTTTTATTAGTATTTGATGAGAAAATAGATAATTGAGCAATCAGAAAAACAATTTCTAATTTAACAGGATATTGCTTACTGTTAGAAATTAGAAAATAGCTCATAATATTTTGTTAAGTATAGGGAATTAGCAGATAGATACAACAAATAATGATAAACTTGCTTGTAAATTAAAAGTTCATTGGGAAAGATTGATAGGGATGTGTGTTCAGATATACGGTGGGTGTTTATCAAATTTTAAAGGGAAAGAGAAAAAGTCTAACACATAGGTTTGAGCACTGGAATGAAAACAACAGAATGAAATTTAACAGAATAAGTGCAAAGTTCTACATCAAACACACAGTTAAAAGATGGGAATACTAGACTCAATAATACTACAAGGGAGAAGGATCATGAAATTGTTGTAGATCACAAATTGAATATGAGGCAATATGGCTGCAAAAAAAGGGAAAATGTTATTTTATGCTGCATTAACATAAGTATATTCTCCAAATCCTGTGAAATACATTTTTTTAATGTCATCAAGTCAATTCTAACTTATAGCAACGTTTTCAGGGCTTTCTAGGTAGTGTTAGTTTCCCTATATTCAGCACTAGTGAGGCTTCTTAAGTTGTGTGTCCAATTCTTGGCACCACACTTTAAGAAGGATGCCATCAAACATCAGAGCAGAGCAACAAGGATGATCAGGGGACTGTAAACTTAGCCCTGGAAGGAAAGACTGAAAGAACTTGGTATGCAGAGCCTTGAGAAAAGGAGATTGAGAAGGGAAATGATAGCACTTTTCAAATACAGAGGAGGGGCAGGGTCTTCTCTTGATTATCCCAGGGTGCAGGACACATAATAATGGGCTCAGGTTACAGGAAGCCTGATGTAGGTTGAATATCAGGAAAAACTTCCTAACTGATACAGCAGTACAATTACCTTGGGAGGTGGTGTGTGCTCTAATATGAGAGGCATTCAAGAGAAAATTAGCCAACCATCTGTCAAACATATTTTAATTTAGATTCTTGCATTGAGCAGGGGGTTGGACCCAATGATCCTTCCAACTCCATTATTCTATGATTCTGTGATGACAACATAAGACCTAGACACAAAGGCCAGGGCCAACTGAGTAATTTCTGAAAGTTTTAACATAAAAAGAGGAACAGAACTGCAGATTGAAGCTAATGACTAAGAAATGTGGTTAAATTCCATTAGGAATGTCTCTGGGTTCCTGCTTTTGAATACTGCTTGATGTCTGAATATACCTGCCGACCATGTGTCATGCAAGAAAAGAAGCAAATTCAGTACACCAGCATTTAGCTCCCACTTACCTTAACTCAACAACAAACCCAGGTTTGGCACGTATAGTCCACTCACAGTGGGCATTCAGAGGATAACTCTCTAATAAAATTTGGCCCTTTGAAGCCTGGAGAACCTGTCCACATTCTGAAGGGATTGGGAGGGGGGGAGAGAAGAAGAATCCATTAGTATCCATGATGAAATCAGGATCTAAGAAGCAACAAAGTAAAAATGTTTAACTCTGAGAAAGATCAACAAGTTAGCAGATCCTCATTTCTGTGTACGGAAAAGAACAACACACATCTTCACACTTGACAATAGTTTATTATAATCTTATGCAACATAATCTAAGAATCTTTAACTTTAAAATGGAACATAGCTGAATTATTTTCCATTATATGTGTTCCAGAAAGATACAGAGAAAGAAGACTGACTAAAACTATTCTTAAGTTACATTTCAACCAGTTTTCAGGCTTGCGTGCAGGCCATTTTGACCTACATGAATGCAACATATGACTTTCTCCATACATATAAACAGTGGAAGAGCAGTTGCCTACAGATGTTCACTTTTGACTTGTAATGCATTATAGCAGTGATGGCAAACCTTGCCACTCCAGCTGTTCTTCAACTTCAATTCCCAGAAGCCCTGATCAGCAGGAGTGTTGACTTGGGCTTCTGGGATTTGAAGTCCAAGAACACCTGCAGTGCTAACGTTCACCATCATGGTATTAGAAGTATCACTATATCACATTCAATCATTTGCAAAAGGCCACATATCTCAGTCTCTTTCCTGCAAGATCCTTCAGTGTTAAGACTTATCTGTTCTTACAAAAACAAACTCTTTGTCAGGTTATCCTCATTTACCCTCAATTAACTGCACTTAGATGAAACAGAAAACAAGCTGAGAAATGTTCATCATAAGTGTTCCATTCTATACTAGGGCTTGTGGGTTCCTGATGTGAAAGGCTGCAGAATTAATTACTTTGCCCTTATGGCTGTTATTAGGATGCCATTGGGAAATGCCAGGAACCATTGCAATGTACATGGTAATGTGGCTTCCCACACTGGAGAGAGGAAACCCCACACTGTTGCTGGCTCCTACCTCAAAACAACCTGAGACAAAGCCCCAGGAAACTTTCTTCAGAAGGCTTGACAAGATCCTTGAATCACCTCAGAGAACATTCCCCTTTCGCTTCAAGAGAGCTTTTGAGTGTTCTTTGTTGCTCTTGCCTTGGATGAGAAAGAGCTGGTGGAAAGAGATGGTGGTGTGTAGGGAATACTGAATGCAGCTTTCTTGGGAGAACAGTACGGTCTGAACTTGCAGAACATTCCTGCCAAGGAAGCAGGACTGGCCAACAAAGCAGGTGGTCCAAACACTAAAGACAGAGCCATTCAAAGACTGCCCCCAAGAGAAAAGGCTCACTACTACCACAAACCTTCTTTGCATGAAGTTGATCCATGGTAAGTTCCAATATTTCTTCTATCTTTCAAGAAAGTTTTACATAATTCCCTGACAACTCTCTAAGTAAAATTTTGGGCACCTAGCTCCATCATCTTCAGAAGGATCTTTTATTAGTCACCAAAGTTTGGAGAGAAAGACCTGAAGAAATGCCCAAGAACAATTTACACCCTATAACACTAATCCTATCCAATCCTGCCTTGTTCTGAACAGATGGAGCCTGTGAGTGAGAAAAGAATCCATTCTGGAAGTTTGTCAACATCACTGTTTCTTTTGTGTTTGGGGAAGAAAGAAGCAAAACTGTTTTCTGGGACACACAAAAATTCTAGTTTGAGGCAAAAAATTGCCAGAAAGAACATCGACTGGATTTTTTCATTAACAGAAGTTCATGTTATGTGTTTACACCCCACCCCTTTAGGACCAGATCAAATCTTGATCTATCTTTAAGACCATGGATGAGCAACTTTCTGATCCAGACATTGTCAGTTTACAACACAAATTTGTCCTGGATAGTATAGCCGATGACAACAGATCTGGGACTTGCAGTCCCACAACGTAATCATATGACTCTGGTCATCATTGTGCATTCAAAATCAAATCAACATACACAAAAAAAACCCCTTGGTTCTGTGCCTAGACGGGGAGAAGCAGGATAGTTAGGACAGACTTAATTATATCTACCTGGAAGAAAGTAGTATGGTTGTAAGTCGACCAAGGGGAAAATAGATATTTCATCTAACTATGTATCCTAACCTTATTGAGTATGCATGTCCTCCTTTAGAAATAGTGACTGGAAAGCTTCACACATTACTTGAAATGTGTGGATCTTACTATATAAACTCTGGGTCACCACACCCCAAATGCATATGATAAAAATAGAAAATGTGCAGAGGAAACTGATGGAAAGGTAAGAGAACCATCCATACAATAGAAGTCTAAAATTTCCCCATATTTGTTTAGGAAGAAAGGAGATAGAATTTGATAAAAATTGTGTATGCTACACCCTCCACAAAGTCCTAATCAGCAGTGGCATAGGCTGGGGCCCAGGGGGGGGGGGCTGCCCCGGGCACCACTTACCAGGGGGCGGCAAAATGTCTTTAGCACACAGCAAGCCCCCTCCCGGCTCATTCACGCTGCTCTCTCTTCCAGCTTTTCCTCTGCTCTTCTTGCTAGATTGAGTGTATGACTGGCTGGACCCACCTGGTGGTGACTTAACAAACAGCATGCAGTAGTGAATTTAGTCTTTAAAGCCTATATGGAATACTGTATACTGTAATATGTTTCTAAAAATGTCCAGAATTGTGCTCTTGTAGGTGTTTAACTCTTGGCAGCAGTCTAGGTTTTGCTTGATTAAAATGATTTCTAACAGATTTAACCAAATTATCAATGAAACACTGCAGAATTCATAAAAGTGTTCTCAAAGCTCACTAGTGCAGCAGTCCAACTGAAGATTACTAGATGGCTAGATCATTGCATCCATAGCCAGCCTTTCTGCCCCAACCATATACAGCATATCAACCTGTTCATGCATTTACATATTAAAAACAAGCACAAATAATTTACATTCATTTCACTATGCCTGCCACATGACCTCAGAAACAGCTGCAGAAGCAGACAGCGCTGGCTCTTCGGCTTTGAAAGAGGAAACCTAAGAGACCGCATTGTCCCAAGGACATCTGCCCGTCACACTAGAGCAGACCGGAGAGGCTCTCTGGTTGTACCATCAGTTAGAGAGGCACATCTCTCTAGCACTTGAAGGAGGGCCTTCTCTGTGTCTGCTCCTGCCCTGTGGAACCTCCTGCCAACTGAGCTGCGCCTCCAGGCAGAGCTGCTGCCCTTCCAGAAGGGTGTAAAAACTTGGCTGGTAGGGCCGGTCTGGGGTACTGGAAGCACAACGACCTCAGCCTGCTGGCTGTTTTGACCTCCTCCCCTGCTCCCTTAAGTTCTTAAGTTTTAAAACATATAACGTTTTAGTTGTAGTTTTAATTGGTTTTAACTGTGGGTTTTTTAGAACTTTTAGAATTTTAGCCATTTTATGTGTTTTAGGATGTGTTAAACCGCCCTGGGTCACCTTTGGCGAGGAGGGCGGTATAGAAATTTAAATAAATAAATAAATAAATAATAACCAAAATAATTATTAGCAAGAGCATTGAATTATTAAGCATGACTGTTAAGTAACATTAGAGCTGAGAAAGAAACAGACTCAGTATACTCTTCTAGCCATTGAGAAACTTTTTAAATATAAAATGAATTTACACAGATTCATGCCATCCTCTTATCCTGAGAATTCACATCAGGTTAAGAGAGACAGAGTTGGTTTCAGATAATTTACTGTAATTGAAATCAGCAATACATAACTGTTCACATCCAAGTAATTTGCCTTCTTTGATCTGGAAAGTAAACCATTTAGATATTTATCTTGAATTATGTTGCCAAGTTTTTATGAACCATGGTTAAAGGTATAATCCTAACCATACTAATCTGGTAGAAATATTCTACCAAATGATTGGCACTTATTTCTGAGTAGACTTCTATGGAACTTCCTTGTTGGCACCTTTACTGTCTCCTTCGCTTGCTTCTCATGTCTGAGTTTAGATCCCCCCCCCCCCTGATAATCATTTTCAGGGGAAATGCCATTGGCGTGAAATTGTTTAAGGGAGATCCCAGCTTGCCATGAAATGATCCACACACTATGATCACAGAGCCATCTCCTGCAGCACATAGGAAATGAGACATGTAGGATTTAACACCAGCACTGCAATGGACATCTACAGCCTTGAAGATATTGACAAGATGTGTTTTCACAGTCAGTCCATCTGGCATGACCTCTTCTGCCTCCATGACAGTTGGGAATCAGTTGGGGAAGGGAGGCCTTGCATTGGGCGACGGACCCGGTGAGGGCATTGCCTGCACGAGGGAGCTTTGAGGAGGTGGCACCCACAGCAAGCAACTTCGTCCACCATGAGGCCAGCTAAAGTGGGTTTGCCGGGGCTTTTTGCCATCTACAAGCCCCCTGGGGTGGGTGTATTGGAAGCAGGTGCATGGTGGAGACCAACCTCCTAAAAAGTGAGGATTTTGTTTTTGGGGCACCCTGATCCCTCCTTCACTCCAAAAAACAGTGGCGGGGGGGGGGGGCTCAGGCGGCATTTGGGGGGGATGACAAAAGTTGACACCACCAGTGTCATGGGCCCAGGAGGTGGCAAATTTGGCCTCAGCCCCGGGCAGCTGAAACCCACGCTACGCCACTGCCTTAAATTAAGAAATTATCACAAATATTACCTAATGCATCCCAGTTGTGTGACTCAGCTTGCAACTCACAATTTCCATGAGTTTTAAACAATGCAATTTGCTTCCTAATGTTATGCCATTTGTGTTTCTATGCAAGAAGAATTGGGCAATTGTTTTTACTCTGTCCTTAAATAATCTTTTTCATTTATTTTATTGTACTACAATTTCAGATTCTTAACAGGCAGGAATGCAATAAATATTTAATAAATAAGCATATGTAACAAAATGGCTACATTTTAATGAAGAGCAAGATACACTTGTAAGCATTCCATTTACTCTGCACTTTGTTCCATGCGCAGCTACTACTAAATACAGCAGCCTGTTGTGTCAGCAGGATTTTAACCATATAAATTGCATGCAGTTAGGATTATAAAATGAAAAGCAATAGCAGAAACCTTGAAAGAATGTGAATTTTATTTTTTAAATATGATTTCAGTGCTGATATTACCCATTCTTCTTCTTTTGCAGTATCTGAATGCAAATATTGGCTATTCTCATGGCGATCAGCCATAAAGATTGTCCTGAGAATATAATGCAGTGGTCTTCCATTTGCCTTCTGCATTGATACCTGCACCATTGATCCAGTTCTGCAAGTCACTTTCTGTTCCTAAGCCCTTTTGGCATGCAAAGTCCTAATGAGTCCCAGGCTAGTATTGACGATGCTGCTGCCCTCCATCAAGATGAATTCAAGTGAGATTCAATCCACTTGGGTACCATCACCCTTCCCTGTGGACTTTGCCATCCAAGGTCATTAGTCCATAGGGCTGTCAGGTTAGTTAACCTCCACCTGACACTTGACATTGAGTCGCTGTTGGTATGTTCTACTCTAACACCATAGCAGGATAACATAGCCAGACTCTCAAGATTACCCATTAATCAACAACAGTAATAAATATGGCCACGTAGTACAAGGGCAAAAGAAGAAGGGGGCGGCCAAAAATGAGATGGCTAGATGGTATTGTAGACACAAAGGACACAAAGCTGAGCGAGTTGAGGAGGATGGTGGAGGACAGAAGTGCCTGGCAGACAGTGGTCCATGGGGTTGCAAAGGGTCGAAATCGACTGTGCGACTGAACAACAAAGTACAAGACCACTTTTTTACACCAGCTGTTCTCATCCCACATCTTTTCAAAGAAGAGTTAATGAGCACCACCTACTGGACAGCTTGAGATATGTATACTACAATTTATATTACACTGTTTGGTGTTGGTCTGTTTCCACAATAACAATAGCAGAAACAAAAACAAAAATATTTATCCCTTTAAAACCAACACATGGATTTCAGTGATAGAATTTATTTCTTCAGATATACTGTACCACTCTTCTGACCTACAAAAAAGGAGAGATGATGGGCCACCGAGTAGCCTTATGGTAAGCCATATTCTAACTGCCAACTAAGTGACAGTCTGTATTTTTCTCTAGGTTGGTTGCATGAAAAACAAGACATGGCTGCTGTACCTTTAACAGGTGGGTAGCAGTGAGACCTCCCGAAAAAGGAATTTTACACAACAAGCTACATCTTCTGAAATTCCCTTTGCCAGACAATTAGCAAGAGACACAGAAGTCCTTTCTTCTGTTTCCCATATCCCACTCTATATTTTCCCTCACTAGTAGGATTTCTAGGTCTCAAGGCATTGGCTGAGGTCTCTAAGAACTCTTATTTCTTTTAGTTCTTCAAGTGGGTAGACAAGTCTCAGAAACTAGACAACAAAGTTTGATTTTTCTGAGTGCTTTAAAATTTTGGCACAAAGATAAAGGTAAAGGTTGACCTTGCTCAAAAGCCAGTTGTATCTGATGCTAGGGTGCAGTGCTTATCTCTCTTTACAGCCAAAGAGCCAGCACTGTCTTTGTCTGAAGACGTTTTGAACTACAGTCAAACCTCACATAAAGAGAACCTCGCTTAAAGAGTAACTCGCTTAAAGAGCAGAATTTTCTCTAAATGTTCATTTCGCTTAACAAATAAAACCAACCAAAAACTCGCTTAACAAATAAATCGGGGTTAGCAACCCACACACACACACACACACAATTGGTAATTTACAATGGTGTTTCGCTTAAAGATCAAACTCTCTAAAAGAGCAATCCTGACAATAGTCAGGAAATTCAATTCTCCAAAGGTGCAAGGGAACACAAGAGAGTAGCCAGTTAACCATCTTGACTGCTGATATTAGTGTCATCAATATTCAGGATGCACTTTGCTACGTTAAGTTTTTCATTCTTTTTCCTCCTGGTAATGGGTGCATCAGTGCAACAATATTGGGCCATTTCCTATCATTTTGAATCATGGATAATGATGTGCAATATCCCACATTCATAAACCAGAGGTTATTTTAAGAATTGAATTTGTATTTGATGGAATGCTATCTGGAACTAGCTATGCTTCCTTTCATTCAGGTTCCTTCTGCTATGTATAATGCAAAGCCTGAAAGTACTTTTTTTTTTTACTTCAACTCTCAATTAGCTGTCTGGGGGATTCTAGAATGATTGTCCAAAGCATAAATTTTTCAAAATGAGATATGAAGCACCATTCTAACTGCATTGGAAGATGGACATGGCACTGGCAATACTTACTCATGCAGTCGCCTCCATACCATCCTGCTCTACATTCTGCACAGTAGATACCCTTTACATAGAAGTTGTCTAGTGTTCCCCCCCAGGATCCATTGCGGCAGGATTTGCAGTTTTCAAATATCATACATCCTAAAAGAAGAAGGAAAGCATTTGGCAACCATTAAAATGGGTTTGGATGACAGCTGCAAGAATTACAAAAAAAGTGTTCTAAGACCACATCTTTGCCTCTGTGACTATATTTGTACATACTGCTTTATAAGATTAGACCAAATGGTATTCTAATATCAAGGTACAACAAAAAAGAGTCAGTAGATGGCCCCATAACTACTATAGCTCCTGCTGGAACAGTTGCTGGCCTTTACTTCTGCTGATCTCATTACTGAAAACCCAACTGTTTCTGCTCCTGAACGTATTTTATATTGTCTTAAATTAAGTCAGCTTACTGAGCTACTCAACCAAATAGTGGTTACTTTTCTGATCAGAGCTACCTAAGGTCCTTTTAACAGTCCTACAACCTGAGCTTCCCCCACTCCCTAAAAAATGCCAGGAAGGGAACTTGGGATTACCTGTATCTGTATAGCCATAATGTGGAAAATATGCTAAAGTTACATTCTATTAAATGATATATCTATACATAGTATATAATGTAGATTTGAAAAGTATAGATATCAGAGAAGCTAACAATGGACTATTATGCTCTGGAGCCTTCAAAAAGACATGCAAGGACATAAGGCTAAAATTTTTGTCTCACGTCTCAAGATCTGAATAGTCGGAATCTCATTTTTTAAAAAAAGAATATGAACAAAAATGCAATGTTCTAGCCACAGAACATTGACATAACATGCAGTAAAACCTTGGATAACGCTAAGACTTGGTTCCACAAGTGTTATCCAATTTTTAATGTTATCCGATGCATCGGATAACATTAAATTCCTATGGGATCCATCGGATGTTAAAACTCTATAGAAATACATTGTAACTGGCACAGGCTTTAGCAAACGTTATCCGATGCATCCCATAGGAGTTGCTGCTGCTGCTGCTGCTGCTGCTGTTGTATGCTGCTCTCTTTGCTGAAGCAACTCAGAGCGGCTAACGATGTTACAATCTCAAATATAAAAAACAACATAATATAAATAAAACAACAAATATAATACAGTCAATGTAGTTAATAAATCTTACATAAAAAATAAGAATATAGTACAGTCAGAAAAATGCAATACAATCAGAAAAAATACACTACAGTCAAGAATATACAGTACAAAACAGTTGGGAAAGTCCTTATCCCTTCTACATCTTTCAGTTAGAAATGAATATAAACTTATCCAGGGAGTGGCTGGCCACAGTACAGCTGTGGTGATAGTAGCAGTGGTGGTGGTCTTTGGCTGGCCAGCCAGTCCGTTTCAGCTGGCCCTCATTCTCCACGCCCAACTGGCTGGGGAGACTGTCCGGCGATGGTCTCGTGGTGGCAACAGCAGGATCTTTTGTAGCTGCCCACCCGGTCCATCCAGCTGGCCCTCATTCTCCCTGCCCAACTGGCTGGGGAGAGCATCCGGTGATGGTCTCGCAATGGCGGCAGCATGATCTTTTGTAGCCGCCCGCCCAGTCCATGCAGCTGGCCCTCATTCTCCCTGCCCAACTGGCTGGGGAGAGCGTCCAGCGATGGTCTCGCAGCAGCAGGATCTTTTGTAGCTGCCCGCCCGGTCCATCCAGCTGGCCTTCATTCTCCCCGTTCGACCAGCTAGGGAGAGCATCCAGCAATTTAATGTTATGCGATGCAATCCCCCCCCCCCCCATTGCTTAATGTTATGTGGTTTTAGAGTTATCTAATGCAAACGTTATCCAAGGTATTACTGTATTTCAGAACTGCTGGACTTAAGCACCCATAACAGAACAAAGGAAGCAGAATAAAAATATGTATGTGAATAAACAGATCAGGAGAATAACACAGCAAGTTGTCTGTTCATCATGTCATGATTGTACCAGGCAGCAGGAAGAAGTGAGGGTCTGGTAAGACTGTAATTGGAAAAAACATACCATGGGTCTAAATTTCCTAGTTCTTTGCCTCAGGAAGAAAGACTCTTGACCAAAACAAGCTGTTGAACTAGATTAATAACAGAGTATTCCCCTTAAGGAATATTGCCATGGAAATCTAAATATATTCTTTAAGTAATATATGCTAGAAGGCTGGCCAGGAGTAAACTAATCATCCCTAACAGAAATGTATTCCTCATGATCTCTTCCTTTACCTTATTTTTTTCCATCTTCCTTTGCTAAGAAACTCAGCAACCTGTTTTCTTTCAGATTTTATTTTGTTTTGCTTAAAACTAGGCAGCAAAGCAGCCAGGTCTTGGAAACTGAAGAACTAAAACCTCCATCTGGTCTTACAGCCAAGGATGACTTTAGCCTCTGGAGGGCTTCCAGGTATGCATGGTGAAATCCTGGAAACTTTTAGCTCCTGGTGTGAGTTTCTATTACTAGTAAAGAGGACATGCTATGGACAATATGCTAAACGCATTAGCTCTCATCACCAGAGTGAGTGGTTTACATTGGCATTCAACCATCTCTAAGGAGGGGAAAACTGTTCCTCATCAAGACCTGCCAGGTAAAACAGTTTGTATACACCACCTGGCTGCAAGCAGGATCTCTGCATGTGTGTACAATGATAATTATAAAACAGATTGAAGAGTAAATCAACATACCTGGGTGAATTAAACAGGAATCACATTCATTGTCCTCATTTCTGCAGCAGGGGATGGTGTAGCCAACTACTTCTTTCTGCCCAGGACATACACACTTGATCTGATCATATTCACAACACTCCCGACACATGATATTCCATTCAGCACCTGGACAGTTTTCATTGATCACCGTGTACCCTGCAGAAAAGTGAAAGAAGAGGAATGTGGGTAGGAGCAGCCAACTAATCGTTGAGCTAATGCACTCCATTCTGTTCTGGGTCAGGCAACCTGTTACGTAGGAAATCTGGAATGGGATGACCTATCACATCCTTTATAACAAATGAAATGCAGCTTTGAGGAAGCTAACAGTTTGGGGAAAGCAGTCGGGTGAGGCTACTTAACCATCTCATCGCACTTGCTTGTTTACCATCCAGCCTGGTGAAGGGTCCTGTTGAATTCAAAAACTGATTCATTGTTTAATGATCTTCATTTTTTAGACTAATAGCAACATTACCCCAATAGAGATATTGAAGTTTTGTTACTGTTTATTGCCCCCCCCCCGAGCATTATTTCTATAATGGCTAACTCAAATTATCTAGAATTTTTTGGAATAGTAGCCGTGTTAGTCTTTGGTTCAGGCATATCAGAAAACAAAATAAAATAAACAAAACAAAACAAAAAACACCATAGCACTTTAAAGACTAACTGCTATATTTTTATTGTTATCTTTCGTGGATCAAGCCTATCACTTCAGACAAGGAGTGAAACTTACAGGCATGGTTTTTATACACCAAATTCAGGGGTCAAAGGGAGAAGGGTGTGTTCAAGCAAAATGACAGACAAGCCAGCACAACAAAACAGCTATATACAACTACTTTTACTGTTACAATTTTGATCATTGAAAAATATGTGCATTTAAGCCACTGAAGGTGCAAAACAGAAGTAGGGAGGGGATCTTTAATTATAAAAAATCATTATCATTGGTAATGTCATCCCAGTGGCAGTCAATTTCAGCAATTCTTCTTTAGTGTCTAGGTCAGAATTTAAACCATCAAAATTTGATAGTTCAAAAAATATCTGTTATTATTTATTTGTTTGTTTGTTTGTTTGTTTGTTTGATTGATTGATCAAACTTTTATGCCGCCCTCCTCACAAGGACTCAGGGCGGCTAACAGGCTTTAAAAACACTTAAAACACAATAAAAACACAGTATAAAAATCAAGATTAAAAATTACAGATATAATTCCTAATATTGAGAATCCCACTTACTACTGTAGTTAAGAAAGCAAAAAAACTAAGTTACTGCTTGTTAGAGAAAGAAGTAAAAGTGAAACATATTTCTCAGACATCTTGGAGTGATTTCTTGAGAAATGAAGCTTAAATTCCTCAGACACCCTGGGCATCAAAGGTAGTGGGCACAAATAAATAGTTCTAGCATATCAGAGCAGTTGCAGGGACAGTTCAAAAAGCTCCCACTTACACTTGGTTAGGGCACTGCTACAAATCAAATTTGCTCCAACATTTTGTGAGTTAAAAATGCTGAAAAGTCAACAAGAAAAAAATAGTGCCAATTGCTATAGTGCAATTTTTTGAAGTGGTAGCCTTGTTAGTCTGTTCAAGCATATTTGAGAGTAAACAAAACAAAACAAAACAAAGACAAAAAACAGGAAAGGTTTGGATATTAGCCAGTGGTTTCTGGGACATTATCAAATTTAAAAATACAGCAACTAGGAGTTACATTCATCTTGCATAGCAGACTCAATAATATGGGGAGGGGGGGAGAGAGGGATGTTTTTCAGGACAGTTTGACTTCTAGTTGTGCCTCAACCCATAAAGCTTCTTCTATCAACTTGTTGTTGTTCTTCAGTTGCATAGTTGAGTCTGACCCTTTGCGAACCCATGGGCCATTGCACTGCTATCAACTATCAACTAGGAGATGTATAATGTAAGACCCATGTCAGCTCCCCACCCCACCGCCATCAGCAGCTCCCTCCTCCTGGCACCTCCTGCCCTTGTCAGACATTCGCAGAGCCCACCCGGTGGTCCGGAACTCTTTCTGCCTGGCCACTCCGGCTCACTCCTAGGAGGCAGAAGCAGCTGTGCCATTGGTGCCACTTCCCCACCCATCCTTCTCCCTCCACCAATGGGGGTGGGCAAGAGGGGAGGCTGAAATCCCACCCGGGAAGTGGCAACTGGGACGGGGACAAGGTGAGGCAACCAGACACACCCCACATACCCCTCCTAGGAGGCAGCACATGGGGGGTGTCTAGTCGCTGGCGAGGTGGGGCAGAGCTTGCCTGCAACAGAACGCTTGCCCAAGAGAAGCCTCTGCGTGCCATCTCTGGCATGTGTGCCATAGGTTCACCTACACTGCTATAGTGAATGAAGGAAGTGTATCATTCATTTTTATAAAAAGCAAAGATGAAAGAATGCAAAATATCTAGTGAGATGGTCTTGCCAATTCTCATTAAGTGAAATTAACAATCCTTGGGGATTCATTTTTTGTACTTGGGTACACCCGTTAGTCACTAACTTTCTTTCAACTACTTTCAGTGAGCACTAATATGATCTGTAACTGCCACCCAGAAGGTCTTTCAGTTACTTATAATAAGATCATGCCTGCTTTTGACCTTTTGCACTTGGTTAGAACAGTGGCGTCACTAGGGGGAGGGGGGAGCCTGCCCCGAGCAACACTTTCAAGGGGGCGGCATCCCAGGGAAGGCAGAGGAGAAGGAGGGCACAGGCACACATGAGTGTGCGCGCGTGCAGGTGTGTATGAGAGATGCGTGGGTACAGCCTTTTGTGAATCCCTTTGAACAAGGGTGATCTCTCCTCCTCCCCCTCCCGTCCCCTCCTCCCCTGCAGCAGAGAAGGAGGAGGGAGGTGGTGCTGGTGGTTCCTCCAAGAGGGTGAAAGGGAAGTTTCTAATCGAGTCGTCAGGGAGAGGGAGATGGAACTAAGGGATTCCTCTCCCCCTTGCCTCGCTGCTCAGATCGTCTGTTGCTATTACCAAGATTCTCCCTCAACTGTCCTCAAGTCAGAGTAAGTTCTGCAAAAAGAAAACGTAACTTATTTCCCCCTCCATCCATCCACCTACAACTCCTATTTTTTACGGAGGGAGGAATCTCCTTCCCCCAATTAGTCTCCTCCAACCAAGCTCTCAATTAATGGCTAACTATATCTCAAGGCCACTTCACACACACACACACACACACACACACACACACACACACACACACACACACACACACACACACACACACAAGCCCTTCCTATCCCATGTTGGAGTGGGTGGGTTTGCAATTAATGGCTGGCTCATTTTCCTCCCCTCGCTGTTTAGTTTGATCTTGGCAATTATCAGCCAAAGCCATAAATTGGGGGAGGGGGAGGTGAAATGTGGCAGGCACAACTAGACACTGTAAAGTAAAGGTAAAGGTCGCCCTTGCTCAAAAGCCTGTCATAGCTGACTCTAGGGTTTGGTCCTCATATCTGTTTACATCCAAAGAGCCAGCACTGTCTGTGTCTGCCAATGTTTCTGTGGTCATGTGGCAAGCACGACAAGACACTGGAGTGTACAGAACACTGTTTACCTTTACCACTAAAGAAATACCTATTGATCTACTTGCAAATTTCTTTCTTTTGAACTGCTAGGAGCTGGGACAGATGCCAGGAGCTCACTCCATCATGCAGTATTCAGGTCTTGAATTGCTGACCTTAAAGTTATCAAGTTCAGTATCTTAACTGTTAAACCACCAGTCCTTTTTGGTCACAATTGGGGGGGGGCTTTGATTTCCATCATCCTTCCTTACTTCCTTTCCTGGCTCCTGGGCATGTGCAGAAATACTAGATATAAAACACCACCCCCACCTCCATCCTTGCAAAGAAAATCTCCACTGGGTCCCTTTGCTGCCCAAAGCCTCTGATACTTGGTGGGTGAGTAAGAACATGTGCAGAGTTCCAACCTGTCTCCTAGGCATGTGCAGAGTACAGACTCCGGGGGGCATGAGGAGGAGAAGGAGGGGGAGCACAGTCTAAGAAGCCCATTCTAGCCCCCTCCCCATCGACACATTGCAAAGGTTCCACCAATCGTAGATCTTCCTCAAGGCAGAGTAACTTCTGCAAAAAAGTAACTGATTTCCTCCACCACACACCCCTCCCCTGCCCCTAATGAGTTCCCTTCTGCCAGGCTCTCAAATAATAACTTATTTTACCCGGAAGGTCTATGTTTGATCTTTTCCTCCTCCTTCCTTACCTGTGACTTGGTCCCCAGCTTTCCCTTAGCTAGTCACAGGCTGTTGAAGGAGGAGGAGGAAGAGGAGGAGGTTGAGGAGGAAAGGATCCAGCATAGAACTTCGGGGATTTCTTTCTTTCTTTCTCTCTCTCTCTCTCTCTCTCTGCCTCATTTCCTAAGACCTAGACAATCCCTAAAAAGAGTAATGCCAAAGAATGTTCAAATTATCGAACAATTGCACTCATCCCACGTGCTAGCAAGGTGATGGACAGGATAGACTTCAGCAGCACGTGGAGAGAGAATTACCAGAAGCACAGGCTGGGTTCCAAAGAAGCAGGGGGACTAGAGACCACATTGCCAACATATGTTGGATCATGGAGAAAACAAAGGAATATCAGGAACAAGTCTACTTTGTACACCAAGGCCTTTGATTGTGTGGACCACAACAAAATATGGCAAGTAACAGAATGGTTTGGAATAGGAAAAAGAGTAAGACAAGGCTGCATTTTGTCACCCTGCTTATTCAACTTATACACAGAGCACATAATGTGCAGTGCAGGGATGGAGGAATCACAATTTGGGATCAAAATTGCTGGGGGAAACATCAACAACTTGAGATATGCAGATGACACCACCTTAATGGCAGAAAGTGAGGAAGACCTAAAGAAGCTCCTGATTAAGTTGAAAGCAGAGAGGGCAAAAGCTGGCTTGAGACTCAACATCAAGAAAACCAAGATCATGGGCACAGGCCCTATCAGTCCCTGGAAAATAGATGGGGAAGAAGTAGAAGCAGTCACAGATTTTACTTTCCTAGGATTCAAGATCACTGCAAATGGCAATTGCAGCCATGGAAGTAAAAAAGCGACTGATTCTTGGGAGACAAGCAATGAGAAACCTGGGGAACATAGTGAAAAGTAGAGACATCACATTGCAAACAAAAATTCGCATAGTCAAAGCAATGGTATTCCCGGTGGCAATGTATGGTTGTGAAAACTGTATCATTAGGAAAGCTGAGCACTGAAGACTATATGCCTTTGAAATGTGGTGTTGGAGGAGAGTTTTGAGAGTCCCCTGGACAGCGAGGAGAACAAATAGGTCAATCTTAGAAGAAATCAAACCTGACTGCTCCTTAGAAGGTCAAATAGTAAAGATGAAGCTAAAGTACTTTGGACATCAAATGAGAAGAGAGGATTCGCTTGAGAAAGCCTTGATGCTGGGAAGGGTGGAGGGCAAAAGAAGAAGGGGACGGCCCAAAATAAGATGGCTAGATGGTTTTGTAGACAAAATGGGCACAGAGCTGAGCGAGTTGAGGAGGATGGTGGAGGACAGAAGTGCCTGGCGGACAGTGGTCCATGGGGTCACAAAGGGTCGGAATCGACTGTGCGACTGAACAACAACAAAGACAGAAAACAAACAGCTGCTGCTTCTGGCTTCCACCCTCACACCCCAAGGTCAAGCTCTCCTGCAATGCCTCTCGCCACCGCTCTCTTCTCCCAAAACCTGAGTCTCCACAGTGAGCGGCTCCAGCGAGGTTCCTCTTTCAGACCCCTGCCTTGAAGATTGCTGTTCAGGTCTTGCTCCGAAAGGCTTTCTTGGCAGGTCAAAACCAGCCCTGGGTCTTCTTGGTGCTGTGAAAACCTTTGAGAAGAATGTATGTTCATTCCTAAACCTAACAAAAGAATTACCAGTAGGCATCCCTCCTCCACACAGTTCATCATGAGGTCCCATAGTCTTCCTCCCATACCTATCCACATTCAATCATAACCCTCTGGACTCAGGAGAGTAATTCATAGCCCACCTGGACCCCTTCAGAGAGGGCAAGAAAGGTATGGGTGGTGGTGGTGGCAGTGGCGGCAGCAGCGGGCAGGTGAGGAATGGTGGTGGTGGTGTGCACTTAGCAGCGCTTCCCTTCTGCCAGACCTTCGGAGCCTCAAAGTCCCCCTCACAGAGGCAGACAGTCATGGGGCACCTCAGCCCCTAACAGATGCCCGCCCACCATTGTGTCCAGCTCCCGGGTCGGCTGTTTTGGTCTGCATAAGGTGGGGGGCTCCAGCCCCCCACCTTGGAGGGGCTACAGGTGGCTTGCCACTGGAGGTGGGGGCCTGAAGCCCCCACCCTCCGCAAACCAAAATGGCCAGCCTGGGGGTTGACCTGTCTACCTCTGTGCAGGGGACTTCGAGACCCCAAATGTCCACCGGAAGGGCAGTGCTCCTAAGTGTACCCCACCACCACCATTCCTAACACACACACCCTGCTGCTGCTGCCACCTGTACCTTTCTTGTCCTTGGATGCATGCAGGAAAGGCGTTATAGAGGTGCTCTTCGTCTGAGGGTGCGGCAAATTTGGCCTCCGCCCCAGGCAGCTGAAACTCATGCTACGCCACTGGGTTAGAAAGATCTTATATAAAACATTTGCTACACTGGAAGATTTTGCTGTTGCATTCTGTTTTACAAGTGTGACTCACTAGGGATGAGAGGAGTATTACACACATTATGCACAGATAGTATTCAACACATGGTGCAAAGTAATTTGTTTGGAATGCACCCATATGAATCATTTTTACAAACTGCCCAAAAAATCCCAAGCAAACTGAGTACACAAGGGTGTGATCTTCATGTAGAGAAATTGTTTTCTTCTGATATATTTTTCTTTATATAAAATCATCACAACTGCATTAGCACAGATATGCTATTGAAACTGGAGTTGTTTCTAGAGCGTGAATCTGCACTTCACTCAA
This sequence comes from Furcifer pardalis, assembly GCA_030440675.1. Lineage (NCBI taxonomy): Eukaryota > Metazoa > Chordata > Lepidosauria > Squamata > Chamaeleonidae > Furcifer > Furcifer pardalis. Next base: position 70,292,033 of record CP126894.1, on the reverse strand, counting down.
CAGTGCTAATTAGTCAATTTTAAGGTCAGGACAGGATGCCATTTCCAGCTAAATGCCACAATCCCAGCACATATATGCATCACACATATAAAGTATCCTATCCTATCATTTGAAGAACAACAGATGCCTTGGTTTCTCTTTGTCTCTTATCTCTTAATTTTCTCCTGGTATCATCCTTCAGAAATGTTGAACTGCAAAACCATTATCCCCAGGCAGCATAGCCAATGGACTTACATTAAGAACTTCTGCACTAGCTTCATGTTACTCTGTAGGAGAGTAAGCTAGTCCAATGTGGTACAGATCAAAACATGCAAAACAGATGGATGTGATCTTAAATGAAACAGCAAGACTGGTCACAGGATGTTTAAAACCACACCAATACAAAAATTGCATTATTTAGCTAGCATCTCTCCACCAAAATTTCACCAAGAAAGTGCTGCTCAGAGAGAGTGGGTTAAAGCAAGATTCTCAGAAAAACATCTGCTATTTGATCACCAACCACCAAAGCAGAGACTGAAATCAAGGCACAGCTTCCTCGCAACATCTGCCCATCTGAACAACCAGCCCCCATAGACCACGTTAGAAATATGGAAGGTGAGGAGCTACCAGATAACTGGGCAGGACCACATGACTCTCTACCACCTGGCCAAGAACAACCATGGCCTGTGTGGAAAGCTTTATATAGACTGTGTGCAGGGGTATATTTATTTATTTATTTATTTAATTATTGATTGATTGATTGATTGATTGATTGATTGATTGATTGATTGATTGATTGATTGATTGATTGATTGATTGACACACACACACACACACGACACAATGCAGACAATGCCCCTCAACGTGCACTAAGGAGGACCTTGTGTTGGCAAAACGAAATGTTGTTGATGTGGCCCAATATTGGGCAGATGTCATCTAGCCCTTGTTAATTCTATTTTGTTTTTAGATGTGTTAATTTTAGCTTTGTATGTTATTACACCCGGGTGGTGCATCTGACATGAATAAACAAAAAGAGTCCCAATCCATCAAGAGTGGACCTTATTGAGCAAGGCTGATCTGAAAATTTATCCCTCAGCATATACTAAAGTGCAACCACATGGAAGTTTGTCCTGGGGTAACATATGATAAACTTTTGCATACTGCATCCTGGCTCTTTGTTTTGGCTGAATTCGCAGTTGTTTTTTACATAGAAATGTTTGATTTTCATAGGAAGGTACATTTGAAGTGTCTACACAAGAGGGCCATACCAGCTACCTGCCTCCCCTATATAACATAGTTTTTCTTTCCTCCCACTCTCTTCTGCCATTGCCACTGCATCTTCCTGCCCCTTTCACTAAGCCTTTACAGCACTTACTGCAGCAAACTCACCTGCTGTCACTTATTAGACAATACAGCTAATATGAAAATATCAATTAATCCAATGTTCATAACACATACTAAATGGTTAGATATAGTGTACTCATATAGAACTTGTCTGACCAGACATCCCACTACGGTCATGGAGTAGACTGTGCAGCCAGTGACTCAACACTGAATGTTGTGCAGCAGTAAATAACCTGACTCCCTAAAGAGGCCAATGGCTATGGATAGATGAGCCCCTTTAGGTGGGGTGATGGTCCCCCATGGTGGAGGAAATCCCACTGGAAAGCATCATACTGGACCCAACGGTAAAGTGAGTGGAGGAGGAACTCTGATTCCCAATGGTCATGGAGGCGGAAGAGGCCATGCCATGCAGACTGGCTGTGAAGGTGCACCATGTCCCCTCAAGGCAGTGGTATTCCATTGTAGTCCTGGTGTTAAATCCTGCATGTCTCATTTCATATGTGCCGCAGGAGATGGCTCTGTGATCATTGCGTGTGGGTCACTTCTTGGCAAGCTGGGATCTACTTTAAACAAATTATGCCAGTGGCATTTTTCCTGATTGCCTTGGAGGGTAAAGGCAGCCCAGAACCATCTGGCCTCCAAGACCAGGCCTCCCAGACCCTGGGGCAGGGGAAAAAGTACACTTGGATAATATGTTTTACATGTGATGGAGACCTCTCTTTCCCTCATCCTTTTTCTCCTTCCTCTTTTCTCATATCAGTGCTGCCCAGACCCCATTTTGTGCTACTAATTAGAAACAAAGCTTCTTTGGAATGGTAAGGGATGTCCCCACTTATTTGCCTCCTGTCATGTGTGTGGTTTCCTCTCACTGTTCTTTATTGCTACAAACCCATTAAGGCAGGGATTCCAACTCATGGCCCATGGGCCTAATCCAGTCCATGCATATCATTAATTCGGCCTGCAGTGGCCACCCGGGTACCTCTAGGACCACCCCATCACCACCAGAAGTCATGACATGTCATTTACTGCTGCACCGACAACAGGAATCACACAATTTTTTCAGGTTTTTTGCACAGCCTCTGCTGCTTCCCAGGGTGGTGGGAGGCTTTTCAGAGCATGTTTGCTCCGGTTTGGAAATTTTCTGCCACTTTCCCACTGCACTTCAACAGCTAGAACCCAGCGGTGGGTGACTTCGGGTACTGGGCAGAGTTTATGTCAGTGCCTGGGATCCCAGCACAAAACCAAGAAGTTGCCCACCACCAAGCTCTAGCTGCTGAAGCATAGCAGAGAAGGGATGGAAAAAACCCAAACCGGAGCGAACATGTTCCAAAGTCTCCTGCCACCCTGGGAAGTGGCAGAGGCTGTACAAGAACCCAGAAAAACTGTACAATTCCTGCCGCTGCCGCCACCGCCGATGACGACAAAAACTTAAGTAGTGGGCACAACCATGCCTCCAGCCCCCACAGCTGAGCTCACACTCAGTCAGTATCTCTGACCTGACAAGTCAAAAGTGGCTAAAAAGCACATCAAATGAGAAGAGAGGATTTGCTTGAAAAAGCTTTGATGCTGGGAAGGGTGGAGGGCAAAAAAAGAAGGGGCGGCCAAAAATGAGATGGCTAGATGGTATTGTAGACACAATGGGCACAAAGCTGAGCGAGTTGAGGAGGATGGTGGAGGACAGAAGTGCCTGGCGGACAGTGGTCCATGGGGTCACAAATGGTCAGAATCGACTGTGTGACTGAACAACAAAAAAGCAAGAAAGCAACATGCAGGCCAGCTAGTAAAAGAAGATGAGGTCCTGCTGGCTTTTGGAATCCAAACAAAGTAGCCTAGGATAGCAATCTGTGCATCCATGGATTAATGCTTGAAACATTCATTCTACAATGATTTTTTTTTACTGAGGTGCTTTTGCTTTAATCACTAGGCCTTGTTATGTCTGCACTGCATGTTCACTGTGTGTGAGTGATGTAGCCTAATAGCAGACTTAAATGTCTCCATTAAAATCATCTGGGAACTAATGCATAACTACTAACTGAAGCTACTTTCAGACTGTACCAATTAAGATAAACATTCTTGCTAACACAAAATTATATCAAATTATGGAGAAGGAAATCCTGAGTTAGAACATTACAATTACATAGCTGTCATCAGAACCATGTGTTGGCCTATGTTCCTCCCTCCTCTCCCAATCAACTTTAGCTTCTTCTCATTGTCTTTGTGTGCAGACCAAGAACGCATAGTTTTCCATCAGCTGAGCAGTTTTGGAGACATTTTACTGCTCCCTAAAATTGGGGGCAAAGGCATAATAAGGTTTCTGCTACCAATAAAGCTTCAGCATCAACAAGGCTAAAGCATGAGCTGTAGTAAAATGCAGTGTAAATAAGTCCTTAAGAGGGAGCTGCTCATCTACTTTCTGCAAGCAAATTACTAAAGCAGACCAGACTCTCTTAATCCTACCACAAATATATCTCACACAATTTCACTGTGACCAGAGCGGGGCAAGAAACAAATCTGCTGGCCTTGGGAAAAGTGCTGAGGAAACCTATTTTGTTTGACTGTAATCCCCTCAAACTGAACAGTAGGCCTGACGTATAACCTTACATATGGTGTTACTTATACATACTATGAGCTCCAGTGTTTGGAATGTCATTGTGTTTACTTAGTACATGCAATTTTCTTTTCTTCTTCTTTTTTTGCCACTATTCTTTCCTTCAATAAGGTAGCCTTTGTTATCCAGAGAACTAATGTCAATGCCTTTGATTTTAAAAAAAAAACACACAACACCACTATTCCTCACTCACAAAACACAATATACACTAGATATCCACAAATTATCATTGCATTATTTGTTACATTTATACCTGCCTTTCTTCCAAGAACACTTCAAACATACTTGGAGCTACACTTAACCAGTGTGTTGTAGTGAACAAGAGTGTAGACTAGAAATCAGGAACCCTGGGTTCAAATCCTCTCTCAGCCATGGAAACTCAGTGGAGGGATGAAACAGCCCTATTAAGGTTGCTTAAGCTGGTCCCAACTTGATGGCACATAACTAACTTCTTCCAAGAAGCTCAAGACAACATATCTTTTTCCCTCCTCTGTTTCTTCATACTGTATTCATAACAACCCTATGAGATAGGCCAGGATGAGAGATAGTGACTGGCCCAAGGAAATGATCATGATCTCTGTAGTCAGCCTGTCCAACTCTAAATGCTACATAACCCTGGCTCCCCCGCTTCTAACAGACATACAGTATTTTGGTCTGTTTCAAAACCCATATGTATCCCTTACTTTGGAATAATAAATTGTAACCTGTCTCTCAGGCTGAGAGACATTGCAAAGGATCCGGGGTCCAGGGAATGGGCCTTCCTAAGGGCAGGCTTATTTCTCAGACAAAGACACAACACTGGCAATCCTGAAAGGGCCAAACCAGTTTTTGCAAGGGAAAACGATGCATTTTTATGGACAGGCCCAGCGAAGGAAGCAAGAAAGAAATTCACCCATGTCCAAAATGTAATAATAATAAAAAGAAGATGGCCCATTCAACTTCAGGCATCTTTTCCCTTTGAAGTAACCAAGCTACAGGCAAAAAAGAAAAGCATAGAATGGAAATCAAGTGCAGCTTTTGTTCTCTTCCCAGCCTTTTCTTTCTTAAGAGTATAAGAGTGGAAAGAAAAATCCATCTTCTGGCAGACCCTTTGCAGACCTCGCAGCACAGAGGCAGCTGAACAAGCTTTTGTATCAGCCTCAGACTGTGGCTGTAGTTTTCGAACCCAAAACCAACCAGACAAACAAACAAACTGACCTGAAAAATTGTCCCAGAAATACAGAGAGAGAGAGACAGAGAGAGAGCAATTTTTAAAATGCTCAGTAGCTTCCCCTGTCAGGAACCTCTCTCTCTCTCTCTCTCTCACTCACTCACACACACACACACACAAACTTAAAAATGCTCAGTAAAGAAGAGTTTCCCATGTCAGAAACTTCTCTCACACTCTCTCACTCACTCACTCAGTCACACTCTCACACAGCAATTTTAAAAATGCTCAGTAGTTTCCCCTGTCAGAAACCTCTCTCTCTCTCTCTCTCTCTCACACACACACACACACACACACACACACTTAAAAATGCTCAGTAAAGAAGAATTTCCCATGTCAGAAACTTCTCTCACACTCTCTCACTCACTCACTCAGTCACACTCTCACACACAGCAATTTTAAAAATGCTCAGTAAAGAAGACTTTCTCCCTTCAGAAACTTCTCTCACACACTCACATACTCTCTCTCTCTCTCTCTCTCTCTCACACACACACACACACACGACCCCGGCAAAGCAGGCACCCAAAGCCACTCGCCTAGTACGTACGGTACCTCTGGGCAGGCACGGAATGAAAAAGAGCGGGAGGAGGGCGGCCAGTCCGAAGTGCGCTCCGGGGGCGGCTTCCATGGTCGCCGGCGACTGCTCCAAGAGGGAGAGCGGGCAAGACGGGCGAGCTGCTGGGGCTGAGACCTCACTAAAGCGGTAGCTCGGTGGAGGCTCTCCGGTTTCAAACTTCGCCGGAGAAGGAGGCGGCGGCGTTGGGAGGGAGGGGGGCGCGAACCCTCTTCCAGAAGAGCCTCCTCGGACAGCCAGAAGCAGGACGACGTCTGCTGCTGGCGACGCCTTAATAACCCTTTCTCGGGCCTTCGGGTTTGGGAGGGAAGCCCGCGAGGGTCGGGCCCCCTTTGGACAGCGCTTACCACCACCCCCTTTCCAGCCTGTGGAGTGGTGGTAGTGGTGGCGGCAGAAGTTATGAGGGGAGGGAAAGGACGGATAGGTAATGGTGAGCAAACGGGGTCGCTTTATTGGGCGGGGGGGGGCCCTGGCTGACAAATTCTGAGAGGCATAAAGGTAAAGGTCACCCTTGGTCGAATGCCAGTCGTATCCGACTCTAGGGTTCAGTGCTCATCTCTGTTTATAGCCCAAGAACCAGCGCTATCTGCATCTGCCGACATTTCCGCGGACATGTGGCAGGCATGCTTCAACACTGGACTGTACGGAATGCTGGTTGCCTTCCCACCGAAGTGGTCCCTGTTTATCTGCTTGCAATTTCTTGCTTTCGAACTGCTAGGTTGGCAGGAGCTGGGACAAAGACGGGAGCTCATACTGTCCCGCAGTATTCAGTATCTAACTGCTGACCTTCTAGTCAGCCAATTGAGTCATTGCAGTCTAATAGCACTTATATGCAACCCCATTGCACTTAGTGTGCAGTTCACAAGACAATTAGCATTTTTCCCCCAAAAAGTTGGGTCCTCATTTTACCATCCTCAATAAGAATGGAAAGTTGAGTCAACTTTGATCCCCGTCAGGAGCAAACTCACAACCTTTTGGCTACAGTACAGCAGTTTAACCACTGCGGCACCAGTGCTGTAACCCAAAAAAGGCACGTTCCCCATCTCGCTTGGGGCATTATTTAGGCCAGCAAGTGCCTTCTCCACTGTTCCACCTGGGGATGGGGGGGGGGGGGATCAACCCTTGAGCAAGCTGTCTAGTCCCAGAATTGCCTCCAGAAGAAGGAAATGGTAAGCAGGTTTGTATACTTTCTGCCTTGGGAACCCTGACAAGGTTCTCCACAAGTTGGAATCGAATTGACGACATGACATTTTCAGAAGTATTTGAACACGTGCAGAATCCTCAGGGATTGAATAAAGATGTCTTTATCACATTTGACCTGAATAAAAATGTCTAAGGACCACCTGACCATAGAAGTGAGTTGTCTATTAGGCTAAATGAGCTACTGCCTCACTTCAGCCTCTGGCTACCTGCCTCCTTAGTGATGGCAAAAGGCTGTACATTTGTATGTGAATGTATGAATATTTGCCTCCTGCTAATAATAATTTCGTCTCAGAAATTATTCTGGGTTGAAAGGAATTTTGCTGGAGAAACTCCACTCATGGGGATGCCTGAATGAGGCTCCTTTCATGTACCCAAGATCTTTTCCCACTAAAGTGGTCCCTATTGATCTACTTGCAATTTCTTGCTTTTGATCTGCTAGGTTGGCAGGAGCTGGGACAGAGACAGGCACTCAATCTGTCATGCAGTACCTGGGTCTCAAACTGCCGACTTTCTGGCCTTCTGGCTAACAAGGCAAGCTTCTTAACCACTGAGTCACTGCAGCCTCTTGCCTCCTGCTGTGTGTGAGTGAGTGAGAGAAATTAAGAGTGTATCTTTGGCTGTACCAAACAATTGCTTCCTGTACTTTTCCCACACCAACCACAGGGGGCATCATCCACCACTGCCTGACTCCAGCTGGTGCTACTTAGCAAATTTCAGCCTCTTCTGTGGCTTTAAAAGGGGAAATGCCTCTGCATACTGAAAATAGTGGTGAACGTACTTCTGATCAGAAGGTTAGGACTTCCAAGAACCTGGCAATAATTCAAGCTTATTGCAGGAGGCCATCACAAAGTTATAAAGGACATAATTTAATTCCAGATGTCCCCAAGTTTCAACCATTGCCATTACCAAAGGCACTGGAGACATAACTTTGTTTGGTCTCACTTATAAGCCATATCCCTGTTTTAAAATGCTGCATTTGACAGCATTCAAAAGGTTTCTTCAAAGTTTTCACCTTGAGTTATTTCCAACTTTTTGCTCCAACATGTAAAGAACATATTTGGCTTGAAAACATACTGTAATTTCTTGAGGGACGCTGTGGTTTTCTGCAATGAATGTCACCTGGGCATACTGAAAATCTAATAAACTAGGACACCCAAGATGTATGACCTAGTTGCTTTAATGGGTAGTGTAATCCCATCTGGAACATGTTGAGTATCACTAATTATCAGAGTTCAGCTGAAATTCCTTCAGTGGGAGCTAAGGGCTAACCCGAAAGACACGTGGGGGGGAATGAGAAAAATGCTTCCTGGTGGGTGTGAAAAGTATACTTCTGCAGTTTGAACTGGACAAACAGAAAGTTGGGATTTTCTAACCAGAGTTAGCTCAAAATGAGATTGAAGCTTGGGGCTGGCTGGCTGGCTGGCTGGCTGCACAAGCTGATGTCTAGGAATCTGATACAGCTTCAGATATTTGCTAGCTGCAGAAGAGGTGTCTGATTCCCACTACTTTGCTCAATTTATACATTTGCAAGTAAAATAAGTACTGCAAGATATTGATGGTGAGCTCTTCTGCAAAGTAAAACATGTCTCTAGTAGCAACATGTAACCAAAAGGAGGAAGTACCACTGTTTTACAATATATATACCCTGCAGTTCTTGGAAATGTTACCTTTTTTTAAAGCTGTAAATGCCAGCATTCACCAGCCTACATGCCAGTGATTTTTCCAAACTTCAGTTCCAAAATACAGTTTTCATGTTCCTGCCAATAGACTGGGGATTTTTCAAGCCAATTAGTTCAGATTCTTTGCCAGTTTCTCTGCTAGGAGAGAATGATCGGCAATGATGACATCTGAATGCCCTATTGCTACCCTTTCAGAATCCCAATGTAACCTCTAGGTAGGATTTTCCAATACTGTATATCCATTATGAATGCTTATGTGAAAATTTTAATTTGTATGCCCCCCCTATTGCAAGCTTTATCTTTGAAATACTAGGGGGGAGAGAGAATTGAAAGCTTACAGAAGGCAGCAAAAGGTTATTTCACTGAGGTAGCATGAACTGTGTTTGACTAACACATTAATAAATGTAAAAGTCATCTCTATAATAAAAGGCAAACTTTCTTTAAGGGATAATCTCCTGGAGAGCATGAATGGCTGGGTTCCTGGATGCCATGGGGCTCCTAAACTTAACTGTCATCTTGGATGCTGAAGCCAGCAGCAACCTGAGCTCATCCACCATCTGAGAGTAAAATGATCACCAAGCCATCTCATTTTCTTTGAATCATTTCTTTTTGCTGCTGGCACTGCCCACCCTCTTCTATACTACACAGTTATGGTAGTTGGACTCCATTTTCTCACTGTTGTCTGGTGTGGTTCTTAGAATTCCTTCTTAGAATACAGTTTGTCTAGTGAAGACTCCAAGGTCATCATTAAGCATCCCAGGATTCTGTAGGACCAAACCATGACAATTAACCTGACATCAAACTGTTATAAGACTGTATAGACAGTCTTAAGACAGTTGCTGTCAGAAAAGGTGTGTGGAAAGCAGTAATAGCTATACAAAACAGCTAGTCCTGCTGTCCACATAGTCAGTCCAACTCAAATGCCTTCTAAGGCAAGCACTGTGGGCAAAATTCTCCAGTTCTCATATGCATAAATGCCTGACCCTGAGGTTTCAACAAAGCCAGACCTGTGGGGTGTGGGCAGCTCTGTGCTGTTTGACAGTGATTGGGGGCCACCTGGTGTGTTGTGATTTTCCACCCTTCATGCAGGGACTTTGTCCCACCTAATGAAAGGAAGATTATTGGTATAGCTGTTGGGACTATATATCTCTATCTCAAAACAGAAATTAAATTCAGAATAGAGTCAGACCTGGGGCTCAAGAAGAAGCAGAACTGCAAGCAGATCCACAACTATAATTTAAAATTTAAAAACATGGCTGGCAGGGCAGGTTTAGGGTGCGGAAGGGACTATGACCCCAGCCTGCTGGTTGATTTAAGCCCTGCTTGCCCTTAATTAGTTTTTAGATTTTGAATTTAAAGTTTCAAATTGAGAGTTTTTTAGGAATGTTTTTAAGAGTGTTTTATTGTTTGTTTTTTAATGAATTGTGAGCCGCCCTGGGTCTCCTCAGTGAGAAGGGCGGTTGAGAAGTATGACTAATAAATAAATAAATAAATATAATGGTTTGTCAAGAAGAAGAAGGAAGAGGAGGAGCTACTTTACAATCTCATTTATATTTTTTGGGCAGGCAAACAGTATAACACAGCCAAATGTATGTTATCATGTAATGGAGCTGAACAAAGCATGTGTTTTCTTCAATTTTTTTTGATGTCTTGCTTGGTTTTCCTCTTAAAGAATTTTTAGTTCTCTTTTTGTAGTGTACAAAATGTATCTTCACCATGGTAACATGATCTTGTTGTTGTTCAATTGTACAGTCAATTCCAACCCTTTGTGACCCCATGGACCACCGTATGCCAGGCACCCCTATCCTCCACATGCCCTAGGCTTTGTTTTTTTGATAGTGTAGGGCAGGGATTCTCAACCTGTAGCCCACGGGCTGGATGCGGACCGTGGTACCATTTCATGTGGGCACTCCACCACCTCCACCACACCAGGAAATGCCATGTGGTAGAGAAAGGGCAAAATGGCTGTCCGGCCCCCAAAGCTGCCTGAGGGAGCATGACCCGGCCCCCGGCTTTAAAAGCTTGAGAACTCCTGGTGTAGGCAAATTCGGGGGGGGGGGGAATGTATCCCATTCACCAACATTATACAAATAACTAATGAAAGAAAGATTGCTGTTGTGTCAAAGTGTTGCTAAGGAATCATATAGCAAGTGTCAGCAATCTGTGACCCTCCAACAATCTCTTGCCATTGGCTATGATAGCAATATCTTATAGGAGTTAAAGTTCAAAAATATCTAGAGGTCTATCGGTTGGCCCAATACTCATATAAAACCATACTATCATGGTGATGTTTAGTGTAAGTGTCTGTCTGTCCGTCTGTCATTATCATAATTTGTAGGCACCTTGACTCGCAGTGTTAAACAAGTGAAATTAAAAACCACAACAAAATACAGATTCAAAAACAATTAAACTTTAATAATAATTAAAAATAAATTACATAACTTTAAAAGCAAAATTACTTAGCTAAAAAACAGCATCCAGGCACTCAGATATGGTTATTTTTTTTTAAAAAAAAACTTCAATCTGAGTAGGTAAATTTTACTTGAATGTGCATTGAGTGACTTCACGGATGTATTTTCCCTCTTGATCCTGTGGGAATTTCAGTGTATTATACAGTATAAAAAAATAATCTATGAGAGTATGAGCATAGAATCAAGTGTATTCAGCAATACCCAAACACCCCTCTGGTATTGTAGCCTGAAGTCAGTCTGTGCTATAATCATTTTGGAGACCAGGGTATGTGTATAGTTTCTTGCTTCCTTGTTCCCCAGATGCCAACTAGATCTTCATGCATTGAGCACAAAGGCACTTGAAGAGGCAGTTGTACAGCTTATTCTGTTGCAGATGTGTAAAGGGCTTCAATGATCAAGAAGCCTGCCTTATCATGCCAGCTAATCAAGAAAATGTTGTGAGCACATTCTCTTGATTGTACAGTAGGAATACCTCTTCAGCCCTCCACAGCTAGAAAGAACATGTTCACATGAGTTGGAATGTTTGTTTTGAACAGCCATCAGTTTTCCTTTTCTGTATCAATACAGTTTCTGTCTTTAAAATAATACCAATGTTTTTCCATTTTGAAACAATGACATTGTTTTGAACCAAATGTATTAGAAAATGGATGTAAAGCCTGAAGAAAAGACAGATGTTGTTTGCTTTTAGGAAGCCCCATTGTTAATGGAATTTTTTTCCTGGATAACAAATTAGCCTCTGCTGAGGGAAATGTTTCACCCACAAAGACCCTTTTTTTCTCCAGACCTTGTACAGAATATAGATAAAAACGGGGGGTGTGGTGTGGTGTGACAATGTAGTGGCCCTTATGAGAAAAGTTCCTGTATGTGTTGCCTGGTTTCCCTATTCACTGTCCTGATGCAGACATAACAGCCAAGGGAGAGGTTGGAGGTTGGCTTTTTCTATCTGATGATGCCAACATATGCTACATCTTCAGGTACAGACCTCTGCTATCTCTTAAGCTTGTGAGGAAACAAATTCCCACTACATCATACAAAGAGTAGAAACATGATAGAATTAGTGCTGGTAATCTCCGTGCCATAAAATGGAGTACAAGGCTGTTGGCCAAAGTCATTTATTCTCTTCAGAATATACAATGTATTGGCTTTGCATCATCCCCACCCTTAAGGGAATTGTTTTCTTTGAGTAATTAATGTATTATGACAGGGGAAACATTTTCCTCTGAACTGAACTGGCCATTCTCCAATAGATAGCTCTGTCCTTGGTGCGTTATTATGTTTATATTTTTCAAGAAATATAATCCCCATGTTATGACCATGTCACCAGTCTATCACTATCTCTATGAATCTTTCTTGTTTGAAGCACCTTGTATACACACAAAATCTTTACCTGGAGACGCAATGCCATTGTTTCTCCTAGCTTTCATTTTAACTATAATACACTTCTAGGTGGAGCAGTACCCCAATATGTACCTTCAATTCAGTGATGACACAGGTCTTCTTCACTTTGATGCCAACAGAGTTCCTTCTATTCTTTTGTCTGAACACATGTTGTGCTCATCTGTTTGTTTCACAGGTTGCCCAAAGTCCTGTTAGGTATGCCTGTCAGCATAAATCCATCAGCGTAACAGTCAACAGCTCGACTCTGTGCAATAGGAAATATCTACAACCAATACTCAATTTGTGGAAATTCAGCACTAAAAGTTATGACAATGGTATTATGCCTGCATAAATGTACAAGATAATACTAGCCATTATGTGACAGTGCCTGTGAGGAACAGTTCAGTTCAAGTTTTACTAGCACTGCTTTGTCTGCAGCCCCACTTTGTTTTTGTTTTAGACATCCTAAAAATGATGGCTCTATAGCAGGGGTGGCCAAACTTTTCAGGCCACAGGCCAGTCACATGGTCCATGGGGCCAGTCACTATGGTCCACACGCCAGATACAGCCCCTGATGCCAATTCATCCAGCCCGTGAAGCCCTCATCGCTCCCAAAAGCGGAAGTAAAATGCACCCATCCAGTCACATTTTACTTCCACTTCTGAGAGAGACAAGGGCTTTGCAGGCCAGGTGAATTGGCATTGGGGGCCAGATCCAACCCATGGGCCATAGTTTGGGCACACCTGCTCTATAGACTGTAAACTCTTTATATAGGTCTACATTAGATATCCATTCTTCTCCTTACAGTGGTATCTCCATTTGATCCTTCCTGAACAGGATCACATAAGCATGCACTTGCTCTCTTCCCCATCTATATTTTTTCTATCTTAGAAGATGATCTGTCTATCCTTCATGTACCTGGATGCATTTCCAGACGTTGCTAATGAAGCATGTTTTTTGTTGTTCAGTCTCACAGTCGATTCCGACCCTTTGCGACCCCATGGACCATTGTCCACCAGGCTCCTCTGTCCTGCTTATACTTGATGAATTCTTGCAGGAACAGTCTGTTTGGGTTCTGACTGAGCAATTTTCATTTGGCATGGTGTATTTAGTGATTGTTCTGAGAGTCATTCTCAAACATCCATTCCAGTCTTTCCTCTGAAATACATGGGCAAAATTCTCTTGGCATTTGCAGAGCATAATGTCTCTGCAAGTGGAGCATTCTGCACAATCTTGTGCTTGCGATTGCATAAACCAGAGACTGACCCATTCAAAGCAAGGGAATTACTACTTGCACACATGGTTAAAGAATTTTGCTTTGTGGAAGCAATGAGAAAATTGGAATGATGAGCAGAATAAACTATTCTCTGCTTAGTTAAATATAAACAGAATTCTGGGCAACATGGTAATTTTGTTCAGGACTGCAACACACCTAAGAGAGCAAAAGCTATGGTCAAGTGGGCTAAACTACTATTTCCCCCTTTCCACATTTTTGTATCAGTGAGAACTTATTTTCTCACTGGCCCTGGGCCAGTTTTGATGAAGGTGCTGCCCTCCATCAAGATGGACTCTCAAGTGGGATTTAATCCACTTGGGAACCATCCCCCTTCCCTGTGGACTTTGCCACCCAAGGTCATTAGTTCTCAGGATTGTCAGGTTAGTAACTGCTGCCTGACAAACAGCATTTATGTCAGCCATAAAATGGGCATGTGTAAACATACCTACGATTGTTGATTGTCGTAAACATTTATGACAGCTGTAAATGTGCCTGCTTCTGGGGGGCATGGTCCAGCCTGCTCAGCTGTTTGGGGGGAGTGGTCAGGCCCAAGGCATAGAAAGGTTGGGAACCTCTGGGCTAAAGGATACCATTAACAATTATTATTTTTTGTGTGTATGAACATTTTATGATGCTACTCTAATCCCTAAACCAAGCAATCTTTGAACATGAGCAAAATCTACCCATCAAGAAGGACTGCTACTTGTGAATCCCCCTCCTTCCGAAAAGAGAAAATGCATTACCAAAAATAGAAGAAATACATTAACTAAGAAAGATGGTTGCATATATCATAAGAACGACATGAGAGTGGCTATACACACATGCAGGTAGTCCAGCTCCACTTGTTTGCACTATTCCTTCCCTCTCAAGACTCCACAAATGGCACTAGCCACACTGTGATACACAACCAACAAGATGCAGCAGCAATCCAGCCTCAGGAATAGCCCCTGATGGGGGATGACTTGTGGTAAAGTGAGATGATTTCTCCTGCTTGCACACACAAGTGGACCTCCATGGAAGACCATTGTTAGAAGGTACATTCTTGATACAAGCCTACTTGGGATATGGGGAAGGAGGAGTGAGGTATCAAAGATAGGGAATGCATAACATCTTTTGCTATGTTTCACCGCCCAGAGTGGGATACCACCCAAATGGGGGGCATAGAAATTAAATAAATAAATAAATCCTATTTAAAGATGTGTGTATATATGAGAGATAAAGACCATTTCTGGCAGGAAAAGAGGCAGTGGAGAACTTTTTGGAAACTAAGATGACAACAGGAGAGGGATTCACAATATATATTTTTAATCAGGGGACCTGGTGCATTGAAATCAATGAATTTAACATTCCAGCCACTTTGGCCCTGAAGACTGTAAATGATGTAGGCAAAAACTTAACATTTACTACACTTGAATTCAATTACAAGTAGAAATAAAAAATTATTTTCAAGGATTAGAGACAGAGTTTAATTAAAATTATATTAATGTATTGCATGATAGTTAAATCTCCATCTTTAATAGCAATATTTTTGAACATTTGTGATATCAGTAATTTTGCACATAATCCATAGTTTTGGTACAAACAGGTACATTACCAGTGATGGAATAAGTCTAAATTACTAAATAGGATTGTGAGCAGCTCTATGTTCAGACGAAATTGGCCAAACTTTTTTTTCATAACTCACATGCAAAACAAGTAGATCTGCCAGCTGAAAAGTCTTTCAGTGAAGTCGTGTATTTCAATCTGATTTAGAACATGAATATTGGCAAACAACAAGCCCATAGAATGATCTAATTCCATTTGGTATTTCAGGGACAGGAGGGAAGATGGGAGAAATTAAGAAAAACTGGCAGAGAAATATTGGTTTCAAAGTTGGCAATTTTGCAAACGTTGACATGATCTCTATGGAAATCTCTTCAATATTTGGGGGAGGCAGCTTTCCAGGTCCTCCTCCCAGCATTTTAATTGATAATATTGCTTAAAAGAAAATACTAGTTAAATCTAGGCAGTATATATTATTAAGGGACTAGAGTATTCCCCTACTGTTCCATTGGTGTGTGCCTTCCAAAATGGCACTCTCCTCCAAATTAGAGCCTATCCGGGCAGGCATTAAGTGCACTCTCTGGAGAGGGAGGCAGGTTAGCCCACTTCTGTTTTTAACAGATCTAGACACATTAGATGCTGGAATGGGCCAACTCCCACCCACCCAACACATGCCTTGTAAGCCATTGTCAGGAGATTCTACTATTTCAGTCTTCTTCTTTGCTTCCTCTTTTACTTCATGGGTTTGGTATATCCCCATATATGCTGTTTGCAGTGCCTGTGAATACTGGGGAACAGGAGATATGGAAGACATGCAGCTGTCAAATCTGCTTCCAGTATCCTGAAGAGACTAATGAACCTGTTCAGAATATTGGAAATTAAGAACATCCCCTAGTCAGAGGAAGTGAAAATTTAAAAATGTGGCTTTTTTTACCAGTCGTATATAATTGGTCAAGAAACTCCCCACAGCAGTGTAGGTGAGCCAGAATGGAGAAGATGTGGTGGTGGTGGTGGTGGTGGTGGTGGTGGTGGTTATTGTTGTTGTTGTTGTTGTTGTTGTTGTTGTTGTTGTTGTTGTTGTTGTTGTTGTTGTTGTTGTTGTTGTTGTTGTTGTTATTGTTATTGTTATTGTTATTATTATTATTATTATTATTATTATTATTATTATTATTATTATTATTATTATTATTATTATTGTTGTTATTGTTATTGTTATTGTTATTGTTATTGTTATTGTTATTGTTATTGTTATTGTTATTGTTATTGTTATTGTTATTGTTATTGTTATTGTTATACCCTGCTCTTTTCCTTGGACTCAGGGCAGATTACAGTCTAAAAGAGTTAAAACACATCAATTACAATTCAAGATTTAAAATCAAGGATTAGAAGACTAAAAAGTTAAAATTAAGTTAAAAACCACAATGGGGAGAGAGATGTGGAGTTATTTACAGGAGCCAGCCAACCGAACTCATCGCCTGGCCCACACCCCACACATGCCCCATCAGCCAGGTCTTCACCCCCTTTCTGAAGGGCAGCAGCTCTGTCTGGAGATGCAATTCACTTAGCAGGAAGTTCCAAAGGGCCAGAGCAGACACAGAAAAGGCCCTCCTTCTCGTGCTAGAGAGATGAGCCTCTCTAGCTGATGGTACAACCAGAGAGCCTCTCTGGTCTACTCTGATGGGACAGACAGATGATCTTGGGGTGATGCAGTCTCTTAAGTATCCTTGCCCACTACCATTTAGTTAGTGAAAGTACTCTCATCTGAAATTAGTCTGGCAACCACATTCTGGACTTTCTAGACTTTCTGTAGCTTCTGTATCAGAAAAAAAACTCTACACAATGACTTTTAAATGTGAGTATTCTACATACACACATTATCTGGAAGTAACCTAACTATATTCTTGCTATCAGAATATAGGAAGATGCCAGGGTTGTAGCCAGGATTCTAGATGTGGGTGGGCAAATATTTTTTTAGGGTGAGCAACAAAGCCTCTTTTCAATGCATTCCTATGGGAAACAGCACTTTGCCAGAGTGGCCAAACTGCTAACTCAGGGTGGGCGAAGCCCCCTCCCCCCCCCCCCCCCCCGGCTATGTCCCTGGAAGATGCCCTAAGCCAGTGATGGTGAACCTTTTAGAGACTGAGTGCCCAAACTGCAACCCAAAACCTACTTATTTATTACAAAGTGCCAACACAGCAACAGGGGAGGCAGGAAATGCTCTCATTGGGCTACTAGGGATATGGGTGGGGGTGAACTCTGTGCTGGGGAGAGGGAGGAAGTGCTCCCATTGGACAGCTGGGCAAAGGGATGGGGCAAACTCTATGCTGAGGTGATTGCATGGGTGCCCACAGAGACTCCATGGGTGCCCATAGGTTTGCCACCACTGCCCTAGGCTGCTTTGCTGGATCTAGTGGAAGAGAACTGGGACTGAAAGCTGTGTGAACTAGGATAACATCTGAGTTACAGAATGAATGATTGAATGAATTCCTTTGGGGATTCACTGCCAGGATCTCTAACTAGGGTAGGGCAACCTGGGTTTTGCTTCTTGGTACCAAAACTTTGAGACTGGTGAAGTCTAGACATGAACCTACTGGTGAATGTAAGGAACATAATTGGTAACAACTTATAACTCTGTTTGCTTTCTTTTCCCCCCATTTGTTAAAGAAAAAAATTGTGACAATACTGCTGCAACAAAGAAGTATGAACTTGGACCACTACTACATAGTTTATGGAGTCATAATAACCTGTCATGATAGTTTGTACATTCAGAAACAAAATGTAGAAATATTCTTGCTACTGTTTGCAATTTTAACCTTTGCTTTCTTGTTTCATTTGTTGCCTAATTGAGAGACATACAGTATTTCATGCATGGTTCTGAGAGGAACTCTTCATCCATTCCAGGTGAGCCATCTGCCATTGCTCCACACACCCCTCCAAGGCAGACACAGTGGAGATCTCAGAAACAGGGTGCCAGGGAGGCACAAAACCCAGCTTGAGGGGGGAAGGAGCTGGACCAGACACACCTAGTTGAGAGGGTGGACTTGGAGGCCAGGGCTGGCTGGAGGAAACTCAGTTTAAAGGGGCAGGAGGGGAAGAGACTCATCACCCTCAATGGGGCTGGAATAGAAGCAGTGAGGAAGGCAACAGCAGAAGAGCTGGACCCCATATTTTTTTCCCTTGGGTTAGGACCACCCACTGGCAGTGTAAAACCCGTGTGTGAAGATGTAGCTACAAATCCCACTAACCCTGACCCCTTGGATGTAATGGAGACTAGCTGGATACTCACATCCCACATCACCCCAATAAAATAGCAATAGCAATTACACTTTTATACTGCCCCATAGTGCATTCTCTGGGTAGTTCAAAGAGTAATTAGCATTTTGCCCCCAACATGCTGGAAGGCTGAGTCAACCTTGAGCCCCATCAGAAACCAACTCACAACGTTCTGACTGCAGTACAGCAGTTTAACCACTGCACCACCAGGGATCCTCTTTAAAAGAGGAGTAAGCACCCAAAGGAGTGCTTACTCCCTAAACACTGTTAGCTAGAACTTGATCTCAGCCACACACTGTGGACAGAGCAATCCAGTGAATGGAATTTGGTCTTGGGAAAGACTGGGCTTGGGGTTAGACTAGTCACACAGACACCCACAAACTGTTGAGACAACCTCCTCCCTCTCCCCAATGTTGGGACAAGGTACAGCTGGTGCCCAATCTATTTTTTCACTCCACTCCCCTATGTTAATAAAATCTAGTTCTAGTATATCTGAACTTTGTGACTGCATGGAACCCATGGCCATTAAGGTCTTCCCAGCAGCCCCTGGTCTGGATGGAGGCACTGGTGGTCGCAATTTTTTTTTTTGAAGGAAGGTCCTTCTTGAGAAAAATAAGGCAGAATAGAAATAAAATGAATGAATGAATGCCACTGTATAATTTTGAAATGTTATATTATTATTTATTTTAGACAGTATGGGCAAAATGGAAATCATTCATTTTCTAAGAGCTTCCTTACAGAATAGCTACTTAAATGCTAAGTCCAATGCTTTACAGTTCCCAAACTTTAAACAAAAATGCATATATCTCCCTGTATATCTCTTTCTCTTCTTTCTTCTCCACCCCACTCAATTGTCACCCAAAATGGAAAGATTGATTGTAAGGTCTCTCTGAAGAAAACTAGTACTAGTGTTCCCTAAAGTATTTCACATATTATCACATGATTAGTCCATGATGGTGGTGGTGGTAATGCCCCATTGAGTTGGTGGAGAACATCATCCAGACTGTGCTCATTTTTACCTTTCAATATTAGCAACTGAAATTATAAAAGGTACCCTCTAAGCTTGAATAAATGTCTCAAGAAGATGCAGCAGATGCTGGAACACTAGTGTGTCACTATGAGGAAATGGTAGCTGTTAGAAGTGTAGATGCAGACTTTAAGCAATCATCAAAGACAACCTAACACTTTGATCTAGTGTTGAATTGAGGAAGACATGACTGACACAAGATTAGTATAGGAAAAAGAAGGGTCACAGCTTTCTCATCAAATGTAGTTAGTACAGCTGGTCATTGCCATGACCTGAAGTTTTCTTGGAAGAACTCAAATTCCCATAGATCTATACAAGTAAGGGAGGGTCAGAAGCAGTTCATTTGTGGCAATGATTCATCTTGCTTCCAAACACTGTCATCTTGACAAGGGTAAACATGAAGCAAATTTTCCATGATTGAAATGTAAACACTGTTGGATCCATGTGCCATGGATTTCTAATAGTGGCATAAACAAGATTATACTTCTACTTGGTTGATGGAGTTTGAAAAAAACTTATATTTCTAGCTGATATATTTCTATCCAGTGAATTTCAGTGTGTGCTATTTGTTTTTTGTTAGTAAGCTAATCAAATAGCCAACAGTCCTACACTTACTTTCAAATATTAAAAACAAAAAAATACTAATTGAAAAAAATAAGGATTCAGTGAGTTATCTAATTATTGATATTAAACATATGACTTAGTCTATTTCAAATCCTAGGTCTTCTTGACCCTATAATGGTAATGTTGCACACAATCATATTTGTATGCTTGAAAAGAGTACAGTTGTGCTCTTTGACCCTGACTCTTCCGTTATGTCTCTGTTGCCTCCATGACTCATTGTTCAAGTGCCATAGGGAGATGCGGGTGGAAGAGGGATGCTTTATACAATCAGAAGTGTCTCTATATGACAAAGCTAACCTGGTTTGGTTTATGTTTGGACAACAGGAATCCATCCTAAGGAATGTTGAGTTTGTCTGTTGCTGAGGTGCCGGAGTGTATCCACTTCTCCAGCAGACAATTTTAAGTACAGTAATACCTCATATAACATTAGTATCGAATAACACGAAAATCGCATAACATCAAGGAATCTGGGGGGAAGAATTGCATCAGATAACATTAAGATCCTATGGGATGCTTCAGATAACAACCGCGAAAGCCTGTGTGGTTACAATGTATCTCTATGGATCCCATAGAGGATCAGATAACACGAAAAATCATATAACACGAAGACTTGTGGAACCAGGTTTTAGTGTTATATGAGGTTTTACTGTATCTCACCAAACAACAAATCTCAGGATTCCTTAGAATGACACCTTCCTTAACAGGAAGGTTAAAGCAATATTAAACTGATATGACTGTACAGTTCAGATACAGCTAAAGTCCCAGGTGTAACCCAAGCTCAACCGCTGGCTGCAGAGGAAAGGAAAGCATGTCTCCCATAGGGATAAGACCAGTGGTGGACATCAGCAGGTTTGCAACAGTTCACCAGAACCAGTAGCAGAAATTCTGGCTGGCCTTGCCCATACAAGTTTTGAAATAAAGTAGTCCTAATTCAGGTGCAATGCAGGGCTTTCCCCTGGCCATGGCCACCATACCACACCCACAGTGTGGTAGTAAAAATATTTTGAGCCCGCTACTGGATAAGACATCACCCTCTAGAAAACAACACATTTCCCAGTGCTGCCATTGGCAAATAGAGATTAAATCCTCTTTTTTTCTATTTTCTGAACTCTTACCAGCTGTGTTCACTTTCCCAAGAAAAACAAGACATGTCAGCCACAGTGTAATTCCAGAAATACAAGACTGGTTCTCAACAAAGCTGGATCTTTTTTGTGAATGATGATTCCAATTGACTCCTGGGAACTAAGACATAGTGTTTAGCAACCCCATGAGATAACTACTCCTGCCATTATCCAGAGGACCCTGGATGCTCCATACTTCTGGAAGCAACATTGCAGCTACCTCCCCAACTTCCTCTTGGGGTGGCACACACTGCTGGGGAGAGATCAGAAAGGGGAAAGAGGCACTGTTCATTTGAATGAACCCTGAGTCTGGAGCAGCAGTGATGGCAGTGGAAGGGGAGCAGTTCACTTGCTGTTCTCAGTACTTGGTCACCTAAACATAGTGTCTCAATGTGGATAATATTAAGGCTGCAGAGTTTAGAATTAGAGTTCTAAGCCAATGGGAGAAGGGCTGTTTGCACAAAGTGGTCTCCTCCTGTCCGCAAACATTCTTTCCACAACACAGCTGGTACAGGACATGACTAATGGAGGTTGTGAATAGAGGAATGCCCAAAAGGCACACCCTCTCTCCCTCACCACCACCACCCTTTGTATATCTGAGTGCAAAACAAAAACCCCTCCTGACTGAGACTGGTAGGGGGAAAACACAGCTATTTGTACATACTCCTTTAAACTCCTTTATCTGATTATTGCAATGGAGCTTCTCTAGAGTTATCCTGGTTCAAAACGCTGAAGTCAACTTTGGCATTAATATAAATTATGAATCCATAATTAGGCCATTAGTTAAGCCAGGATATAGATGCCAATCAGCAGCCACCATCCTTTCTCTGAAATTCACTCCAAAAACTGAGACGAGGGGTCCTTGTCACAGAAGGAAAGCAATGAAGGACTTGTAGTGAAACCAGTACAGTTTTTGGTTCAACTAACAGGGATTAGAAAATGCTGGCCAAATGGGCTCAGAATCTAGTTGGAACCTAGATAATGATGTAAATATGACAATCCAGAGCCAGAGGGAGAAAAGTCAGCAGTACGTTGGTGACAATTGTCCAGCAGCTCAGCATTTTTCACCCTTCTCACGAAGATGTGATTTTTATGGCATACATGACTCATTAATGCTGCGGAGGCTCATGGAAAGCTTTCCATCACCCAAGGGAAATTTTTCTAGGGGCTGCATTGCTACCACCAGTGCAACAGCAAAATAAAGGCTCACAAGTCATGATACTGATTGTCTATAGCCCTACTTTGTTCCAAATGGAACAACAGGCCCAAGTGTGACTACCTACCAGCTCTCTTCTGGCACCTGATATTGTCTTATTGATATTCCAACATTGCAGCACCATGTAAACAAATAGATTACTACTGAGCAGGTGAGCCCTAGAAATATCTGGGAATGAGTGGCTGTTGATATTTTGTTGGATAATTCTTGCTGTGTGGTGCAGTTACCATGTAGCTAAGGCTTAAGGCTGAATACTTTGAAATGTAAGCCTTCCTCAATTCCCTTTTTCTGTTCTCTTTGAACAAATGCTCAGGCACAGCTTTAGCAAAAGGGAAAAGGAAATTTTTACTTACAAGACTTGTGTTAAAATAAAGTTCTCAAGTAGATAGTAAAAAATATATTATAGTAGTTAACTTCATCTTGGTTGCAAAAAGCAAGAAGAAAAATCTCTCAAGCAAATTATGGTTTTGAGAAAGTACTGAGTTACTAAATTTTTGAGATTAGTACATTTTGAGTCAGAAAGAGACTGAACAAGACAATGGAACCACTCAGACTGAAGTACACACCACACAGAGAGAGCTCAGCATGTATGCAGTGTGGAAGGCATTTATTTTTGGAGAGAAAAATCATTTAGCTTGCTAATTGGCTGTTTAGATTAAAAAGACAGGGCATTACTATGTTTGTTAAATTCTGGCCCTTCCCACCTCCAGGTTAGTATGCAAAACAAGCACAAAGCATGATGGTATTGGCTGCTATAAACCCAACTATTGAAATGGAACTTTCCTCTCTTCAAATGTGTTCACACTGAGATATGTCTTCCTGCTGGAGACCTGGGGAAACAGCACTTTCCTGATGCCTCAGCTAGTACCTAAAGAACTGGCAATGCTAGAATGAAGTTTAAACTTGGTGTAAACCTACAGTTTATCCCTGTTACTAGAAGACCTTACAGAAGTTTTGGCTTGCATGGCTAAAACATTGTTTGTGTTCTAGTCTGTTCTCAAATTATCTACATTGATGTATTAAAAGTGATGGTTATACAAGACTAGTAAGCAAGCAAGTACAGGTGTTCCTGTTAAGAAAATGTGAAATAAACCAGTTGACAGCCAGAGAAATGAGGTAAGGGCCAGGCAATAAATCCAAACTGAAGAGCAATCCAAGTGCAAGCTGGAAAACTGAGACACATGTTTACAGAACAGGAAGGGAGCATCAAAAGCGTTAAGTCAAATGTTTACACTTAAATGTTTAGATCAAGCCTGGACTGTTACCAGAATCCAAAATGATTAATCTATACTACCTTGACCATGCCATAAGAAAATACAACTCACTGGAAAAGACAATAACTAAAGTTAAGGCACTGAGAAAGAGGAAACCTCAGCATGGAATGGACTGACAAATGAAGAAGCCCATGGTCTTAAGTTTACATGACCTAAGCAAGACAATTAATAGAACCTTGCAGAGATAACCAATTCACAGGTTGCATTAAGCCAGAAATGACAGCTATGGACAGCCAGAAAGAAAGGTCTTAGAGTTACCAGACTTCCTGATTTAGCAACACAGACATCCATATATAGTCTGTAGAAGTGTACAGATTCATGGTTTTTTATCACACCTCCTAGATCTACCCAGACAATACCTCCCTGGATTGGCCTAGAATTCCCCTGGGACAATTCTGAGGTTGGAGTCCAACAGCACAAGCCTGCACACATGCATTGGTTGGAACTTCATACAGCAGCCCTCAGCTAAACTGTGGAACGGCCATCAACCCTAAGAGTTCTAAAATAAGGCTTAACTCATTTATAGAGAATGGAGCTTTCATTGGTAACTAATAATAAGGGATGTATTATCTCTTCAGTACTAGAGGTAATGCATCTTTGTGCACAAGTTGCTTGGAAAAGCAACTGTTATACATATGTTCCTTCTTGTGGGATTTCCGTAGCAGAGGTGGATGGTCAGTGTGAATTAGACAGGAATACCAGTGCAATGCAACTTGGCTCTTCTTGTATGTTAAAGCCTCTAATGATTTTCTCTAAAATGAGAAGAAAACTAGTGCTTGTTCTTTCAGGTTTTTTCAGTTGTTTTATTAAAATTATGCAAGCACTAAACACAGTGCATATGTTTTATTTTGGCTTTTTGCCCTTCAAAGCTGTTTTATTACTTGAAGAATGCAGCTTAGAAACGATTTGTTGTTGTTTTATTTGCTTCTCCTCCTATAAGCTTCGTCAACTGAAAATCAATGTCAAAATGCTTCTTGCTTTGCTAATAATGATTGTTTATTTTGTCATCTAACAAACTCCAAACGTGTCTTTTTAAATCGGTTCCAAGGGATCCATCGTTGTATGGAAAAATCGCTAAATGATACATGTATCATACAGTGATTTTCCCTATGGGATGAGTCATACAACGATTTCCCCCCTACTTTTCCCCTGGGAAGCGTGTTCCCATGGCAAAGGCAGCCCTGTGGGGGTCGGGGGAGGCATCTGCAGAAGTCCCCTTTCTGTTTTGAAGCAAGGGGACCTCCATAGATGCCTTCCCCGACCCCCGCAGGGCTGCCTTTGCCCTGGGAACACCCAGCATGTTCCTAGGGTAAAAGCAGCCCAGCCCTCTTAGCGACAGAGATCCACGGAGTCCTTGCCATTTTGAAATTTTATTTATTTATTTTATTTAAGCAAACTTCTATGCCGCCCTCCTGAAAAAGACCCAGGGCAGCTGAAACAACTCTTAACAACCTAAAACACAATAAAAACATAATATAAAATCAAGATTAAAAGATTAAAAAATTTAAAAAGCTAAAACAAGACAAACAGAGAGATGGGGTTCAAATGAGCCAACAGACTGGGGCATCTGTCTGGCCCATACCCCACACATGCTCTGCCATCCAGGTCTTGACCCTCTTCCTAAAGGGCAGCAGCTCCATCTGGAGATGCAGCTCACTTGGCAAGAGGCTCCATAGGGCCGGAGCAGACACAGAGAAGGCCCTCCTCCTTGTGCTAGAGAGGTGCACCTCTCTAGCCAATGGTACAACCAGAGCGCCTCTTCAGTCTGCTCTTGTGGGATGGACAAATGTCCTTAAGGTGATGTGGTCTCTTAGGTATCCGGGCCCACTACCATATAGGGCTTTAAAGGTAATAACCAGCACCCTGAATTGCACCTGGAGGCACACGGGCAACCAGTGCAGCTCCCGCAGCAATGGTGAAGCATGAGCATAACGCCCACACCCCATCACAACCCGGGCAGCTGCATTCTGGACCAGCTGCAGCCTCCGAATGGTCACCAAGGGCAGTCCCATTCAGAGCGCATTACAATAATCCAG
This sequence comes from Furcifer pardalis, assembly GCA_030440675.1. Taxonomy (NCBI): domain Eukaryota; kingdom Metazoa; phylum Chordata; class Lepidosauria; order Squamata; family Chamaeleonidae; genus Furcifer; species Furcifer pardalis. The sequence continues at coordinate 70,266,202 of CP126894.1, read as the reverse complement.
TCTGGAGGTGACCAAAGTGTGTGTGATCATGAGCAAGGAGTCCCAGTCTAGGAGTGGGCGTAACTGGCATATTACATGAAGTTGTGCAAAAGCCCTCCTGGCCACGGCTGCCACCTGCTCTTTGAGCAGTAGTCATGAGTCTAAGAGGACCCCCAGATTATGCACCGGGTCTGTTTGGGGCAACACTGCCCCATCCAGAACCAAAGATGGTAGCTCCTGAGATAACACAGGGCCCCTGACCCACAACCACTCAGTCTTGTCAGGATTCAGCTGTAGCCCGGGCTGAGATATACAGTTGAGTATCATCTGCGTATTGATGATACCTCACCCCATGGGAACGGATGATCTCACCCAGTGGTTTCATGTAGATGTTAAATAGGAGAGGTGAGAGCCCTGAGCCCTGAGGCACCCCATATTGGAGGAGCCTAGGGCTGGATTTTTCACTCTCCAACCACACCAACTAGGTCTGGTCCTTCAGAAATGAGGAAAACCAGGACCACACAGTGCCCTGGATCCTTAATCCTTGGAGCCTTCCCAGAAGGATACCGTGGTCGATGGTATTGAAAGCCGCTGAGAGGTCAAGAAGAGCCAGGACAGTTGGATGTCCACCATCCCGCTCTCTCCTGCCCTTTCGGAAGGGTCTAAAAACCTGGCTAGCAGGGCAGGTGTGGGGCTCCAGGAATATGGGGTCCCATGTTGGGTGGCTGATCTGATGGGACAGCCACCCCTCCCTCACTCTTTTAAACTTTTTAAATCTTTTTAAACTTTTTAACCTTTTTAAATTTTTTAGATCTTTGTAAATTCATAGTTTAATTCTTTTTTAATTGATTTTTTAAAGTAATTTCGAACCTCAAGGTTTTAATTTATGAATTTTCTGTAAGCCGCCTAGAGTCAGGTTCGCTTGATTAGGGCGGGATAATAAATCTAAATAAATAAATAAATAAATAAATAAATAAAATCATCCACGAGCGCGACCAATGCAGTTTCCGTACCATATCCGGGCCTGAATCCTGACTGAAAAGAGAAAGGGATTTTCGGTGCTCCCATTGCCATTTCAAAATGGCAAGGGGTCCGTGGATTCCATCCAAGAACATCTGGAGTGCCAAGGTTCTATGTGGTTTGAGAAGTTGTACGAGTTCACAGTTATACAATTTCATTTACTGTACATAAAAGTCACCAGGCTTCACTATTTAAAATACAAGTTTCTGATTGATTTTATGACCTTACTTCTTGGAACACATAACATGTTTAAAAGTGTACACTAGCTGCCATATTTAACATGCACATTTTTATTCAAACACCATAGGTAGAATCCTATTAGGAATTCCAGAACTTAACTGCTCCATTAGCCATGTACCTACCAGCCCTCTCCCCCTGCTCTTGGCTTCTTGGTTCTTTGCACATGCAAACAAATTTGTCTCACTACCCTGGGAAGGACAGCCATTCTCTGAGACTTCTGCTACTGCAGTGAAATTTGGCAACCTTATCATGACTCCTTGTGGAGGTACATTCCATGGATTATCTATGTCCATGATGGCAAACCTTGGCACTCCAGATGTTCTTGGACTTCAATTCCCAGAAGCCCAAGCACCCTGTGAATCCACACGAATGGGTTTACTGTGATTCCAGGAACAACGAGGGCAGTGGAATCAGATAAATCGCAATAAACCCATTTGTGTGGATTCACAGGGTGCTTGGGCTTCTGGGAATTGAAGTCCAAGAACATCTGGCATGCCAAGGTTTGCCATCACAAATGTATGTGGTTTGAGAAGAACTACTACTAATTCCTCTTCTCCCTCCCTCCCCTCCCCTCTCTTTTATCTTTGTGTCCTGAACCTTCCATTATTTAGGTTCATTTGGAAGACTCAAATTCCTGCATCACAAGCCCTCATTCTTGACTACTGTATGTGAAGGCCAGGCTATCAGAAAACCTTTTCATCTTCCTAAAAAGAGCCCATATCTATTATTGAACTAATTCATCCATTCATTTCCTTCCAGAGTGTGGACAATCATTTTTCAGAAGAATGCCTATAGGAACATACTGAAACCATTCCTAATTAAGCAGTAGCATGAGTGCTAGGGCATCCTTCTACCACTTCTAAGTTATGGATGGCTTTGAGTAAGTCCTGATATTAATTCATTTTAAAAGAAATGTGTCCAAGCTCTGAAATAATTTCTTGCCTACTCCTGCAATGAAAGAACATGAAGTCACTCAAAATAGAATGCCATTCTCCAGACCAAAAGCCAGAAAATTGTCCCTTGCCTTCTCTGACTTTGTTGACCAGTTTGGTCCACAATTTCTGGCAGCCAAAACTAAAACAAATAGGTGATCAAACAATGGGAACAGTTCAGCCAAATTTTAGCAACTTTCCTTCTGGGACCTTAAGGAGTTCATTTTTCTTTGGCTCATGGGTGTAATTAAATGGCTGCTATGCCATGTGTTTGAACTGCACATTATATATACATGTGCCTTTGAGGAAAAAAGGAAAGAAAGTTTTGTTTAGAAGATTTACAGTGTGTCCACAGAAATCCAAGGCATAACCCACACATTCCAGTAGTCCTTTATATATCTGAGCAACGGACATTCCAATGCACCTACCTCACATATAGTTCACTTCTAACTCTTAAAAAGTTGAAAGGAAAATATGAGGAAAACACCACCATCAAATATGACCTATTAAAGCAGCTGTGAAACATATGCAATGAACTCTAAAGGAACAGGAAGAGGCAGAGGGGCAGGCAGACATGAGTGAAGGAATAGAAATTCAGCATCATGAAAAAAAGTTATAAAATTAAATATGAATGAAATATGTAGATCTCTTGAAGGTTTTTAACATCAGTTTGACAATCTAATGTAGACACATTTTATTAAATCCCCAACTTTTAGAAGTGCATTTAATTTTGAAGAAGGCAATAAATTATTTTACACACTTCATAATATGAATGTAATGAGGACTTAGCAATTTTTCCAGTTCTAGTTAGAAGAAATATTAGGCACTGTTTCTTATTTTTGATTTCTCTTTTCTGTTTCTTCCTTTTCTTTTCCTCTTTAGGAAGGGAGGACACTTCTTGTCCAATTCCTATGCAAGATTAAGTCTGACTGTTCTTCTCCACTTGTGCCCGATCCTCCACATGATTTTTGCCTCTTTTTGTATCTTCATGATTTCAGGCTCTTACATTAATGAAATCCTAAAGTGATTAGCCTGACATGACTACCATTTGAAATTGACTAGTTTAGGAGCCTGAAATTTACAAGAGCAACAAAGAGATTCAGACATGTTTGGGAAGGATAACGCTTCAGGCACAAGCCATGCAAACTTAACCTTGTGTGGGGAAATTGGTGAGAAGAGCAAAAATGCTTCCCTTTCAAGACCAGAAGACAAGGTAGATAGATAACATAATCATATATTCAGAATACCATATGATGTGATACATTACAATAATATAGCATAACAACAAACTGAATCCTATCATGCAGGGAGAGTCAGTTTTAAAAAGATCAGTGGTTGTCACCTCAGAGACCATTAGTCTGCAAAATGAGGCCATCACAGTCTTCACTGTTTGTTCTTAATGTCTGAGTAACAACACAGAATGAATGATGTTACAAGACAATCTGACTTAAATTTATTGTTATAGCAATAGGTAAGATTTATCTAGGTACTGAGAAGAAGTTATGTGGGAAATGACATCAATTCCTGTGAAACATCTAAAAAAGTGTGCAAAGGATTTCCTAAAAAGAAACCAAGAATATTTGCCAGTGAATCTCGGGGATGTGGGTGGGATGGTGAGAAAAGCAGAAAACCCTGTAGTGAACTGTGGGTTAAAAGGCATTTTAACTGAAAACCCTACTTCACAAGTATTGTGAATGCCTCTGAAGATGACATCTAGGTTCTAGAAAGAATGTCATGGCCAGAATCTCATTGGTTATTTACATCAAAGTACAATGGTAGAACTTGTGACAATGAATTGCTGCTAGTTAATGAGTTGCTGCTCATATCCCTTATTATGGGTCGAGTCATGTGTCTGACATGGAACAAGGAATACAAGTGGTGACTTAATAACTAGTGGTAATCCACTGCTGCAGTTTACACCATTGCCCTTATACTGCCATAAAGGTTTCTGGCCAACATTAGTAAACTGATCTTTTAAATCTCAATGACTAATTCATCTGGGTGTTTTGTTTTGTCTTAAGCACATGATCACAATCAATACACATTCACTACACAATTGTTGACTGCCATCTCATTGGTAGCCTGGATCCTGCCTTTGCCAGCCTCTAGGTGTGCTCATGTCTAAGCAGGTTGCTTGCTTGTGGAGGACGATAAAAAGAGCAAGGAAGTATAGAGAACATTATCAAAAAAGTAGCTTCTCAATTACATTCTGTATGGGAGCTTTGTTTGCTTATAATTTTGAGATAGGATTGGCTAATAGTTCCAGCTAGAGTAGATCCACTGAATCAGTAGGATTTGCATAAGTATTAACTCACTGTTTCAAAGTTGATTCAATTGATCTTTTCTAGTTGGGCAAACGAATGGGATTCAGACTGTATGTTTTAATCAGAAGCGTAGCGTGCCTTGGCGGGGCCCCATATAAAAATTTGTTTGGGGGCCCTTAGGAAGGGTAAAGATTTGTTTTGCTTATGCACGTTGGGGGCCCCCATGGCCTGGGGCCCCCGTATAATTGATACGGCAGATACGGCGGTAGCTACGCCCCTGGTTTTAATTCAATTGAATGTACATCTTAACGATTCTAGTCAGAGTCACTACAACCTGGATCAACATATCTGAGCAGTGATGAAATAAGATCTCCAAGGCTTGTCTCCATACTGGGAATTCAGCCAGATGCCTTCAGCTCTTTTCCATTTCACACAGATTGGGAAGCCAAATTCCAAACAAGCATAATCTGTATCATTATTTGGCACTGGCAGTAGTGAGGGAGACCTTGACTCTGTTTTATTTTGCTCTATGATAAACAGAGAATAGAAAAGTTACTTTTTTTGGACTAATTTAGTACTTCAGCTCCTTTCCCAACACTGATATGCTAGCTAGAGGATGCTGGGAGTTTCAGCCCAAGAGAATGAGCTCTCTGAGCTCTTCATCTGGCCAAAACATGATTGCAGCATGAACAGGAACCTTTTGAACTGCATCTCCAGTGCAAGGCAAACCATTTCCTACCTTTTCATCTCAGGCAAATAACACAGTTCTGCATGTTTTTAATTGCATTTGTTTTGCCGCTTCAATTGTGGGGTGGGGGAGGGATATCATTCTACATTATATTTTCCTCTGTTGTCATAGTAATTAGTGTTTCCATTTTACAGGCTTTTATTCTGTCTTTCCATCCCACACTATTTCCTTTACACTATTCTACAATGCATATTCCCTGCTAGGGATTCCAGCCAAGAAGAAATTGAGATTAGAGGTATCAAATGCCATAGAGTCTGTGGCTGAGATTCAGGTCATTGTGTCTAGGTTCATTGGCACTTGCTCCAAAGAGAGATGTTTTGAACAAAGAGTAAGAAAAGGATGGGTAGTTCCAAGAGCACCTCTGAAATTCTGATGACATTTATGTCAAGAAAAATAATAAAACTAGGGACTATTAAGTCTTAACCACAGCAAGTCAAACCAAAGCACTTCCATGGCCAGAGACTTTTTCCTTCTGCGTCATGCCTTAGGAAGGAAAAACAAATTAAAGAGATCATATTCCTCAAAACATGAGTTCAGACGTCATTATAGTCTCTTTGAAACACTGGAGAACAAGGTAGAAACTCCTCACCCAATGACCCAGGCTTTATAGAATTCCTTCCTTATTGGATCAGTAAAAATACAGTGAACAATTGTGGTTTGGTAGGATTAACCAGCTCTATGTCATTGCCCAATGAATGCCCAAGAGTACTTTCAATACTTCCTACTCTTTGTGAAGGCTTGTTTTATGCCCCCACAGAACTGGCTACATGTCAATATATAAACCAGTGGCTCAAGTCACTAAGACGCTGACTGGGAAGCGGAAGGTCAACAGTTCGATTCCCGAGTACTGCAGGACGGGAATGAGCTCCCGTCTCTGTCCCAGCTCCTGCCAACCTAGCAGTTCGAAAGCAAGAAATTGCAAGTAGATAAATAGGGACCACTTCAGTGGGAAGGTAATAGTGTTCCATGTGCTCCGGTGTCTAGTCATGCCTGCCACATGACCATGGAAACGTCTGCAGAAGCAGACAGCGCTGGCTCTTCGGCTTAGAAACAGAGATGATCACTGACCCCTAGAGTCGGATACGACTGGCTTTCGAGCAAGGGAAACCTTTACCTTTACTAATACACCATTCAGCTACAAGAAGGAAAACCAAAACACTCACTTTCTGGTTTAATATTTCAACAGCCATAGTAATATTTGGGTCTATGGGCAAGATTACTAAAATGGAAAACCCATTATAAAATGGCTAGAATCCCACTCAATGTGCCTTATACGTAATCCCAAACTATCTAGTTCCTTTAACATTGAAAGGTGGCAAGGAGGCTACAACCCAGAACAAATTTTTGTTAGTGAGCCAAGAGTTCAACCGTGTATTAAGAGCATAGGTGATCCAATCCCAAACACTCAGCATTGACCTGTTCTATCTCAAATCTACTCAGACATCAGACCTCAACCATTCAGTAAGAGGTATAATTTGGAAAAGGCCAACTGAAGAAAGCTTGCAACAGTGTTAGTCACAGCTGTGCTTCAAATTGCCCTTCAAACAGAAAGCTATCATCAATTTGTAACTTTCATTTTGGAATATTTTTGTGCCTCCATTTCAAAAAGGGTGATGGACCAACTACATCCCAGGTCTCATTTCTGAAATATACACCCATTACAGTACTTAGATTATATTTTGCACTTCAAAGAAAATCACTGTAGGGAACATGCTGTAAAAAAAGCTCAGAGAAATTTAACCTCAACAATTGCAGAAACAAAAAGAAATTGCTGGGTAGACACTATAGCACAACTTGACATGGCAAGAAGCCTCAAGAAAGCTTGGTGACTATTAAAAAGTCTGAACAGTGATCCAAACAAAAGGACACTGTATACTAATGTAACCCCAACCAAATAGCACACCAACTACTTCTGGCAGGAAAGATTAACCAATCCATAATAAAAATAAATCAACAAAGGAACATTCTGAGTGAGTCTATTGAACTTTCTACTGTCTTCATATTGGCATAGAGGAAGCCATATGAAGACATAGGATTTGCAAAGCGATGAGACTCAGTGATATCCAGATCAAGCAAATTACAATTTTTAGGCAAAACAAAGAGAAATTGCTTCTTCAACTCTTCAATAACTGCTGGATGAGCAAACACATCACAAACATATGAAAGGGGACAAAAGAAATCGCTATAGTGAAGCCAGGCAAAGAACCATCAGATCCTAAAAGCTACAGGAACATGTCCCTATGATGCCACTTATGCAAAGTGTTTGAACAAATGGTATTAAATCATCTAACTCTTAAAACTGAACAAGGCAATCTTTAGGCCTGGGAGTTGCTGTACACCTCAAATCTTATATCTTACCCAACAAAAACTGTTGGATAGCTCAATAGTTCAGATACCTCATTATGGCACCAGAGGCTGAGAATTTGATTCCCCATTCTGCCTCCTTGACAGACAGTAGACTCAATGATCCATATGGTCCTTTCTAGCTCTGTAGTTCTAAGATTATTATTATATAGAAGATGGTTTTGAAAAATACAAATAGCAATAACAGCAACACTTACATACCACCCTATAGTGCTTAGTGCATTCTCTGGGGAGCTCACAAGGTAATTAGCATTTTGGCCCCAACATGCTGTGTACATTTTACTAACCTCAGAAGGTTGGAAGGCTGAGTCAACCTTGATCCCTGTCATGATCAAATTCATGTTTACAGTTTTGGCTGCAGTACAGCAGTTTAAATACTAGAGTAGCACATGCCGACCTTGTAGCAACATTGATACTGTCCATCATCAATTGCTAAAAAACAAACAAACATCCCTACTTCAATGCCCAAACAAGCTGTTTGATGTCTGCTAGTATCAGGCCAGAAGTGGCCCACATGCTGTTTTAAAACCATGGGAAGCCTTATATTTATAGTTTGGGTGAAATTATGTGTTCTATTGCCCTCCTTATCATAGCCCCTTTGCACTTGTCTACCTAAGCTGGACATGGTTTGGCCAGCTATTGCTTGGCAGGTTTGTTTTACTCAGCATGGGCTGTCTCTGCTCCTTTTATCCAACTTACTTTTTTATCTAACTTTAGCTAATACATGTAGATCTATGAACAAAGCCCCATGCATTGATTTTGTGGGATAAATGATTTCATGCCACAATTTATTTGTTTTAATTAATGAACCCTGACATGTGCCTTCCACTTAAAGAACAGAGAAGCCTAGAGAAAGCTCTGAGATAGCAATGAAGGTAAGATTTTGGAGCATTGCCCTAACACAAAACACCTAAGCCAGTTGTGAGGAACCTATGGCACACATGCCAGAGGTGGCACTTAGAACCCTCTCCGTGGGCACCTGTGCAGTCACCCCAGCACAGAGTTTGCCTTGCCCCAATGCCAAGCAGCACAATGGGAGTGCTTCCTCCTTCCCCCCAGCACAGAGTTAACCCGCCCCTCTGCCCAGCAGCCAATGGGAGTGCTTCCTCCTTCCCCCACACAGAGTTCACCCTGCTCCTCTGCTCAGCAGCCCAACGGCAGTGTTTCCTTCCTCCCCTGTTGCTATGTTGGCACTTTGCAATAAATTACTGGGTTTGGGGTTGCATTTTTTGCACTCTAAAAGGTTCGCCATCACTGACCTAAGTATTATGCTAGATCAAAATCTGACCTACAAAAAACACCAAAATAGAAAGTTGCCGCCAGAAATCGCCATCATCCAGAAATAACATACTGAGTAAACTGACTGGTTCTGACTGGGGTAACACCAACAACAGCTTTGTTCCTGTGCTACTCCACATCAGAGTGTGTCAATGCCATATTGCCCCCTAGAAGAAAGGTGCTTGCAAACAAGGAATAAAATAAGATAATGGAGAACTAACCTCATCCACTTCATGGACACAATCCCCAACCAATAACTAAAATTGAGGGAAGTTTTGCAGTATCACCACTCACACTCTAAATATTTCCAGAAGAGACTAAGCTAAACCTATGGAGAGCCAAAACAATATACTGTACTGTACTAAATGGATGAATGCTGAAAAATGTCTCCCACTAGGACTAGTTTCTATCTGGATCATCTGAAATTCACTTAACAGACCCTGAAGCAAAGTTGGAAGATCAAAGAGTAATTACCGTAAGTAAAATGGAGCTACAGTACTTAGAAACAGGACAAATTTTCTGTGAATGTGGAGAAGTTCAATCAATATAGCAATTATGTGCATGCAATTTATGCCCCATCATGTATTCAAAAGAAGGTTTAATAATGGTTGAGATTATTGTATTAAAGTATTCCACTTCTGATCAAAAATAATATAAATGTTCAAAGCTCTGATAGAATTAATAGGATTGAGTGAATGAAGCTAAATCCTATTAATTCAAAGACTAAAAATCCAGAAAATGGAAAGTTAACATGTTTGTCCCATGGTAACAAGTGATGATGTACAATGTCACAAAGCAACCTAATTATCACGAACACCTGTGTTTCAGGACCAGTTCCAGATGGAAAGCATGGAATTTGGGGAACTAGTGAAGAGTCCTCAGTCTATCCTAGTTCTATAATGGGTTCTGAAATATCTGAGCTTTACTCTATTTCTAGAGCCTCCTGTGAGATGATGATTACATATTTGTTGCTGGCATCCATAGCTGGCATATCTTTATGTTGGTGCTTGTGTGAAATTATACTGCAAATGAAATACATCACAATTCAGACTTCTTATTATGGGTCTCTACCACAACATGACAAAATTGGGGGGGGGGAGAGGTTGGAGGATCATTCACCACCTCAATGAAAAGTGATTAGGCAAACATGTATACAACTATGCAGCTGTGTGTATGTGTTTGTAGAAATGCAGAATATATGTGTCCATGTAAGGTGTGTTTCCTCTTGTGTGTGTGTTAGAATATCTATACCTATCTATATTGACATCTGTATTTATATTTAATCTAAACCTATATCTATATCTACATTTGCTAGGATTCGGCAGTTGTTACTGTTCTGATTATTATTTGCAGTCCTAAAAACTGATCATGGGAAACTGAGTGTTATGTTACTCCTGATATCATCCCTTATGCACCAGACACAATATGGAGATGTAACCTGAGTTAACCTGGCATAATAATCCAAAACCACACTTGCAAAGGAAGTCTGGAGTTTCTCTTAACTACTAACATTCAGAGCTAAATTTCCATCCATTTGTTTGCATAAAACATATTTTTAGAACGGGCCATGGCAGTGATTCCAACTCTCTAAAAAGTCTCAGAAATTTCTAAGCCATACATCCCAGATTCATACTGTGTCACAACAAGAACCAAACAATTATTTTGTTTTGTTTCTCTTATCCCCACATTCTTTTTGCAAACGCTTTGTTATGATTAGCTGCTATTTGTATTGTATGTTTAGCCATGTGCTGTTTTTCTGCCAAATTGAATGACTGGAATTCTTATAAAGGCAAAGGGAAGAAAACAGACTTTAATATGCTTATTGGGAAGAACAAAAGCACTCAAAGTAAAATACCAGGCTAGAATATGGATCCAGTAGAGCAAAGAAGGGATTAGAAAAGATTGTCAAGTGTGTCACACTGTATGGATGCAAAAGCTAGACAGTATAGAAAACTGACAGGGGAAAATAATGATTCATGTGAAATATGGTGCTGGAAGAGTGCTCTGTAAATACTTCAGGACTGCCAGAAAGATAGCATAATGGATCCTACAGCAAATCAAGCCTGAACTGTATCTGAAAGTAAAAATAGTGAAACTGAAACTGTCCTACTCTATGCACATCAGGAGAAGGCAAGACTCTCTGGAAAGGAGACAGTAATGCTGGGAAAGGTGAAAGACAGCAGGAAAAAAGGAAGACCAAACACAAGATCGATTGACTCCATAAGAGACCCACAGACTTGTGTTTGCAAGAGCTGAGCAGCGCTAATGAGGACAGGATATTTTGGAGATCTCTTCTTCATAGGGTTGCCATAGATTGGAGACTCCTTGGTGACACATAAGAACAAGAAAAATATATTGTATTAGACACACAAAATGATTAGGAAATAACTGTGGGACAAAAATACAAAAGTCTTTCTTCATCACTTGTCTCACACGTATCCTTCTTCTAAATACAATGTTCATGGGATTATTGCATTTAATCCATTTATGGCAGGTGAGTTAAGGGAGAGATAGCACAGGGTGGAGGTCTGTCTAAGGTTACCAAATGAGCTTTATAGGACAGGAAGGATTTAAAACTGTAAGCTATGGTAGCTATGGTAGCAAGCTTAGACAGAGCAGAGGTCCATGATCATCATAGTTTACTAGTTTTCTGATTGAATAATACTACGCAATAAAAAATTTGCTACTGGGTGAAAATAACGTGATTGTTATGTAATAGGGTGCACTGAATTCCGATTTTGTAATCAGAAATGTTGTAGGATGTCTGGATTTAAAGTTATAGCTCAAAGTCATATGATATTAAAAGCCTGTATATGAGTTAATATGTAGTTGCATCAACGAGCCGTGTTTGATGTGCGATTGTGTGAGTGTGTGTTCGTCCATCAGTCTGATTCGGAGGTAACTAGAGAATAGTTCGTGCTAGTGTGGTTCTGTGTTTTATTAATCAGAAGTCACAGTAACATGCATTTAAGTGATTTCATATAAGATGATTCGGTAATTCGATACATGGTGATTCAGTAAACGAAAGATGAATAGGCACAGCTGTGTGAATTGTCTGGACTGCTTTTGCTACATTTGTGGCAAGTATACGACGTCTGACCAACGCATGAACATGTCCAGAAAGCTACGTATAGCTTACAAACATTACTTCGGATGTGAAATCGGAGATCAAACAAAATCCTGGGCTCCTCATCTCTGTTGCACCGTCTGTTACTCTGGCCTAACCCAGTGGTTAAACGGTAAGTGAAATCGAATGCCTTTTGCTGTTCCCATGATTTGGTGGGAGCAGAAAGATCACCATTCGGATTTCTATTTCTGCTTGACCATCATATCCAGGTACAGCAAGAAGAACAAGTCAAAAAATGTGTATCCGGATTGTCAGTCTGCTCTAAAGCCTGTGGCGCATGGTACAGATTACCCAGTACCAATTCCTCCTTCATCTGATGCAATGAACAACAAAGAAAGCGATACTGAAGGTAATGACAGTGATGCCGGAGCTATGGAATACACAAATGATCCCAACAGTGACATTAAAAAGCCACATTTGATCAGCCAAGCCGAATTGGACGACCTGGTTCGCAATTTGTCCTTGTCAAAAGAAAAGTCTGAACTGTTGGGTTCCAGACTGAAGGAGTGGAACTTAATCGTGATGACAAGAATCACTATATAGTGAAAAATTGGCCACCCAGAAATTTACCTGTAATCGGACAGCACAACGTTCAACATGTACCTCTTGTGGATCGTAATAAGATTTACCTACCTCCACTCCATATCAGACTGGGTCTTATGAAACAGTTTGTTGCAATGACGGATAAAACAAACCGTAGTTTTCAGTACCTAAAAGGCAAGTTTGGAAAGATGAAAACTGAGGCAAAATTGAAAGCAGGAGTCTTTGTTAGACCAGAAATATGAAAGTTGATTCGATGTCCACAATTCAGATTGGAGCTCACGGAACGAGAACTAGCAGCTTGGGACGCATTTGTGCTTGTCGTGCACAACTTTCTTGGGAACCACAGAGCAGACAACTATGCAGAAATTGTGGACAACTTGCTAACAGCCTTCCAGCACCTCGGTTGCCGAATGTCACTAAAGATGCATTTCTTGCATTCGCATCTCACCTTCTTTCCATCAAATATGGGAGCCGTGAGTGACGAGCGTGGTGAAAGATTCCACCAGGAGATGTCCACCATGGAAGCAAGATATCAAGGCCGCGTCAATCCAAACATGATGGGTTTTTGCAGAGAGCAACAGAAGATGTTCACAGGTGGAAAGCAAGAAGCTCTACACACCGTTAAACCAAGCCATTGTCAATCTTAGTGAAACTAAGGGTCCCTGAATCATTTCAGAGGTAAATAAACATTTATAATTCACTTCTTAATTATAATATTTAGTGTTTTCATCCCAAAGTACGCACATTAATTTCCCTAAAATTTCTCACAATCGCTTTTCAACATAGTTAAAAGCATTTTCCTTGATAACTTTACACGTACATAACTTTTTTCCTGATGTGCCAGACCAAATCCGACTGCAGTTCTGTATTCAGCACATATGAATTACTATAAGGAACATATTTTCAACCCAGTAGCAGGGGAAAAACATTTTTTGGTTGCGTAGTGTAATCAGTATCCAAGAACCACTGGTTTGGAAGGGAACTCAAAGTTCTTATATTCTAATACAGTCAAACCTCAGATAACACTAAAACCTGGTTCCACAAGTCTTGATGTTATACGATTTTTAGTGTTATCCGATGCATGTTAAAATCCTATGGGAGCCATAGAGATACATTGTAACCACACAGGCTTTAGCGGTTGTTATCTGATGCATCCCATAGGATCTTAATGTTATCCGATGCAATTCTTCCCCCCAGATTGCTTAATGTTATGCGATTTTAGTGTTATTCGATACTAATGTTATATGAGGTATTATTTGTACTTGCTAAATGGAGGAACTATAGGATCACTGATAATATCAGAACTTTGAAAAACCTAATAAATTGGAAAGCAGCATCTTTTGAGGTAATCTGTCCTACAGTTAAATAACCTACCATATCAATTTGGTCTTTAAGACAACTAGTTTAAAACAGTTGTCTTTTAATTTCTATATATCAGTTCTTCAAATATAGAAAGATGCTTATGCCTCTTTTCTCCTATCCATGCTTAACATACCCAGTACTTTTAGCTTTACCCCAGAAGGTATGATCTTCAGGACCCACTGCTTGATTGCTAAAGGAAAAGAGGAATCAGAATCCTTACTTCAGAATGAACAAAGGTAGATGTTTTGTATCCAGTCCCTGCAATGAACATTTCTATTCCTTTTCTAAAAACTGAAACTTTACCACCTGATGGTGTAAAAGACAACCTTATTTCAAATGGCAGCAATTTTATTCATTACATTGACCAGGAACAACAAATTTTGACAGGTGATATGTCTACATGACAGGCAGCCAGGTTATATGTCTCAATTTTATTTAAATAAAAAAAATAATAGGGGTCTTTCAAGCCAGGATGTCAAAACAAAAGAACAGTTTATTCAATGCCCAGGGAAACTAATAGACTGTCCTTAAGTTAACAAGCAATATGTCTAAGACCTAATGAAGGCTGAATGTTCTGCAATGAGATGTCTGCCTTATACACTTACCATATAATCACACGCTACTAGAGAAACACATTTCTGGAAAGCTGAATTATGGGTTGCACTCTCAGTCTAGGTTCCTCTCCTTTCTTCTCACCACAGGGAAATTAGGCAGAATGCCACAGACCTTCGAGCCCTGAACATGCCATTCTAAAATACTAACCCATGTCCAAGGTGAAGAACATCTGTCCATCCAGATGGCTGTTGGATTTTCCATTTCCATCAGCCATGGCCAGGACAGCCACTGATAAAGGATGATAATGGAAAGCCATTAGATACCCATTTTTTATTTAAGTTTTTCTTCTTCTTAGAGTCTTTTACCAAACTACAGCTTTGTCACTAGAACACTTCTTTTAAAAAATATGCTCTAATTATATCACATTTTATACTGACTGAATTGTTTTCCTTCTTGTTCCATTTTCCCCACATCCAGATGTTTGCTGTCAAACCAACATGACATGTAAGCTTTTTGATGACTCAGCTTCTTCAAATCCATGTCAACTGCTTGGAAAATAAACATCTTCACTTCCTCTGTGAGGGTGTGATGCCATTGCTTGCTTTTTGGTGCTTTGTTTTATCTCCACAGTTTGTCTTCTTTTGTGACTCAGAGGATAGTCAGCTTCAGTGATGGTTATCAAAAAACTATTGCTACAGCTCTCTTTATTCATAGCACATTCAATGCAATGTTTGGTATGTAGGATTATTTTCTTTACCTCCTTCCTCTGCAGGGATTTATTTGATGGCTCTCTGTTTAATATTTACAGGAAGTTCAGAGGCTCAACTCAAAGTCATTTATAAAATAAAAAGCAGAAAATGTAAACAAAATGTCTGGGCAATTTCCAGAAGAGGGTGTTATTTGTCTTTTTCCCTACATCTGCCTGAACTCACTGATAACTTGCTGTTGAACAAAACTAAATTCAGTGATCAAGCAGATGAAGATAAAGTGGAGAAAGTTACTGTTTTAAACTACAGTTTCCATAAATCTTAAGCTTCCATGGACACTGGTTCAAGAAAGTGTTATTTCCAAGTTCTGGGCCCATGATGGTGAACCTTGGCACTCCAGGTGTTCTTGGACTTCAATTCCCAGATGCCCAAGTCTCTGTGAATCCACACATATGAGATTACTGGTGTAGATTCACAGAAACTTGGGCTTCTGAGAATTGAAGTTCAAGCACACCTGGAGTGCCAAAATTCGCCATCACTGTATCTGGCCCATGAGAGCAACCTATCCTCTTGTACTATGCTGCCTAAGGGTTGTCCCTGGGCATGGGATTTCCTGATTTTTTTTTCACTTCAGCTTCCAGAAATCAGACTGTGGTGGCTTACTGGTTAAGATGTTGAACTTGACAACTGAAAGGTCAGCAGATCAGCAGTTAAAGATCCAAGTACCGCACAACATCTCTGTCCCAGCTCCTGCCAACCTAGCAGTTCAAAAGCAAGAAATCGCAAGTAGATAAATAGGTACCATTTTGGTAGGAAGGTAAACAGCATTACGTGCTCTCCGGTGTCTAGTCATGCCTGCCACATGTCTATAGAAATGTCTGCAGATGTGGACAGCACTGGCTCTTTAGCTGTAAACAGAGATGAGCATGAACCATTTTGGGAGCTTCCTGTACCTCATTTTCAACTGAGAAGCGTTTTGAATGATACCATTATAAAGTGACTAGTCATCATTACAGTTCCAAGCTCTCCCCATCAAGTGCTTAATTGAATGGGGCATGCAGATTATTAAAGTATCACTTCAGGAGGGCTATTTGCCCTCATATCTGAAAGACACTGTAGTGCGGACCATTCTTAAAAACAAACTTGGCCATGGGAGACCTTAGCAACTGTAGGCTGATTTCTAACATCCTATGTATGGGCAATTTGGTGAAGAGAATGATGGAAGCCAGTTGCAGGTGTTCCTGAAGGATTCTGATAGTCTGGATCCATTTCAATCAGGGTTCAAGCCATGGCATGGGACTGAGACAGCATTAATTGCCCTGCTAGTTGACCTCCTCTGGGAGCAGTGTGTCTCTGCTGGTTCATGTGGAGCTCTCGGTGGCTTTCAGTACCATCTAACATGGTATTCTCCTGCAGAGGTCGTCCAATTTGGGTATTCGGTTCAGCCATTATTTGGCTCCAATCCTTTCTTAGTGACCAAGACCAGAAGGTGAACATGGGGGAGATAATGCTGACCTCTTGGGTGCTGCAGTTTGGTGATTATCTCCCCACAAATCTGTTTAAAATCTATGTGAAGCTACTGGGTGAGATCATACAAAGTTTTAAAGTATGTTGTCACCAACATGCAGATGACATGCAACTATATCTCTCTTTTCATCATTGGCAGTGGATGCCAACAGAGACCCATGTTGGTTGGTGGGTCTCCTGCTGTTAAGTGTTAGGTGATTACCATCCTTTGCTGGATGAGGTGGTTCTCCCCCTAAAGGACCAGGTTCAGAATCTGAGCATGATTCTAGGCCCAGCTCTCAATACGGAGAGGCAAATATTTGCTGTGGCCAGGATAGACCTTTTCCTTCTTAGGCATATTGACCAGCTTCACCCATTCCTGGATTGGAAATTCCTCTTAACACTGGTTCACACATTGGTAATCTTGAGGGTTGATTACTTTAGTGCATTCTACATGGGGCTAACTTTGAAGATAGTACAGAAGCTGCAGCAGGTGCAAAATGTGGCTGTGAGGATAGTGGCATGGTTATGTAGTGTGTTGTCACCAACATGCGGATGACATGTATGTTTCTCTGACACTGGTGCACCTGCATTGACTACCTGTAAGCTTCCATGCTCAAGTTAATGTTTTGGTATTCACCTATAAAGCCTTAAATGGTTTAGGGCTTTGATATCTGCTGCAGTGCCTTTGTTGATAAATAATATGTGGTCTATACAGTATGGTTATCCCAAGAGAAATGTGAAAGACCAGCAACAGAAACCAGTCCTTTTCAATGGTGGCTCTGATGCTAGGGAATGCTCTCCTGCCCTACGTTTGTCAGGATTCGACCATAGCTACTTTCCATAAGCTAGCTAAAGCCCAATTATTTAAAGAAGCATTAAAAAAAACTTGGCATCCCAAATTATTTTTTTTCTTTTCCTCTGCCTAAAAATCTCCACTGCCAGTACTGTACTGTACTGTATTTGGATTTTTGATGTTCTTTTGTTATGACTACATGATTGTATGGCTTTTTTTTTTAAAAAAAATGATCTTTATAATGTATTTTCCCTCTTTGTTGTTTTGTTTATATTCTTTGTATTGGCAACATCCAGAGTAACTGTTAAGGTTAGATGGGCAGGATATAAATCAAAATAATAAATAAATAAACAAAACTTATTTTTTAAGTTTGTGGGGGGTTTTCCCATCTGAATTATACAAGCTGCTGGCCTGTGGTACAAAACACCCTTCCCACCTCATGTTCCTTTCCACTACCCAATGGAAGAGGAGGGCACGTCACAGATCACAGGCAATGAAGTACTTGAACCTGGTTGTATGCCTACTTTACAATTTCACCATTATACAGGAAATAACTAGAAAGTTACAGTTACATAGCAGAAGTGTTAAAGTTAGAGCTCTAATGTAATGCGCTCTTAATCTTAATGTAATGTGTCCTTAGTTATGGAGAAATAAGTTAATTAACTAGTACAGTACCTACTTATTGATAAGGGACTGTGGTGGCTTAGTGGTTAAATCACTGAACCTGACAACTAGAAGGTGGTAGGTTAGCAGTTCAAGACCCAAGTACTGCATGACTGAGTGAGCTCCCATCTCTGTCCCAGCTCTTGTCAACCTAGCAGTTCAAAAGCAAGAAATTGGAAGTAGATAAATAGGTACCACTTCTGTGGGAAGGTAAACAGTCATGCCTGCCACATGTCCACAGAAAAGTCTGCAAGCTCTTTGGCTATAAACAGAGATGAGCACTGAAAACTAGAGTTGGATACAACTGGCTTTCAAGCAAGGTTTACCTTTACCTTTACCTTTACCTTTACCTTTACCTTTACCTTTACCTTTACCTTTACCTTTACCTTACTTACTGATAACTAATTACCTCTAAGCTCTGAAAGTGGGAAAGGCAAAGAAACAGAATCTGGAGTTTAAAATAAATGAAATACTATATACTCTCAATCAATTCAGTCAATAAAAGTTTTAGAGATTTTGTAGTAACAGTACATTATACCAGAAAAAAACCCTACTTCAACACTATGGGAATTAACAGCCAGAAAAATCCATTTATCACATTTACCTGTAATAGCTTCCTGTGAGGTTCATATGCAAATAATGATTGTGGAAAATCTGGAAAAACATTCTTCCTCCTCACAGGAATTCTACCATTTGTTCTGGAAGTTTCAGTAAACTACACATGAAACAAATCTCCACGTTCATCAGGCACACAGGGGCTTATCCAAAGTTACAGAAGGAAGCATGGGCAATTTCACTCATTAAACGTTTCCCACGCAAATGTCATTTTCTTCCAAGAATTAACATGTAAGTCACAGACATTTGGGGTTTTATTATTATTTCATCTGCTAGTCTGGCTCCTGCATATAATGCTACATGACTCGTCACATTAAAATATTTCTCTCCTCCCCATGAATGGCAAAAAAAATACACATTGCATTAAAGTACTTCTTCCCATTACTGTACTTTGTTCATTTTGATATTTTATACAGCATCTTTAGACTTAAAAAGTCTCTTACAGCAGCAATGACTTACACAGAAGCAGAATTTAGCTGTGCTAGCTGTGTTGGCACTCAGGGACATGTATGGGCAATTCATCTCCAAGAAGAAGAGAAAGATCACACGATATAGAAAAATATCATAGCCAACCTTATATACGATATCATTCTCAGGCACAAGCACCTGAGTAGGGCAATTAGGATCCTGAGCTTCCTGGCAGCAAAAAGAATTGACATTCCTGAATCCATGCTCAACTTTCTAACTCAGGGATTCTCAACCTGCTGCCCATGGGACGGAAGCAGTACACAGCACCATTCCATGTGGCCCACCACCACCTCCACCTCACCAGAAAGTGTCATGTGGTGGAGGAAGGGCAAAATGGCTGTCCAGCCCCCAAAGCTCTCTGAGGGAGCTTGACCCGGCCTCTGGCTCTAAAAGGTTGAGAACTCCTGTTCTAACCCAACAATAGGCAATGCATGGTCTGTGGTGTGCATTTTCCTTCACTACTTTGTGATCCTTGAGGCCCTTCTGCCTTCCCAGCTGCCATGACCATGGGAGTGGGGGTGGGGAAATTGCAGTCAAAACTAAGAATATGGTGCTCTTGGAAATTCTCCTCTAAAGTAAGGGGGAAATCTCTGCTTCACCAAAGGGTTCCTTTTGTTTCTGTATTGTTAAGTTTAAACCAGGAGTGAACTTCTGGTCGCTTCTGGTTTGGAGAGAAAAACCCCAGTCACAGTTTTTATAGGGGTGCAGCTGCCGATGTGTGCCATGAGACATCAGAAGTGGACCAGAACCTCTGATGTTTCTCACCCCTACTCAGTGGCATAAGGCGGGTTTAGGCGTCCGAGGCCCTAGGTCAAACTTGCTGGCCCCTCAGGCTCACTCCCCACCTAGGTAGGAAAGTCCTTCCTTTGGGCTTCGCTGGGCTCAGAGGCAAGGCAGCCGCATGCCTGAGACCCCAATGGCACGGGCGAAGCCCAACAGGAAGCCCATCATCAAGTCCCGGGTGTATGGCCACCCTGCCTCCGAGCCCAGTGGCGGCAGCTTGTCCGCCTTCGGCAGTAGTGGCACCAGGGAAGCAAGGCCGGTGGTCGCCGTGGCCCAGCGTGCATCACCGGAGGATCTCCCCCCCTGCAAGGCCTGGCTGGCACTGTTCCAGCCGTGGGCACTGTGCCAAAAAGACCACCGGCCTCGCCCCTCTGGGCACCACCACCGAAGGCGGATGAGCTGCCACCGCCAGGCTAGGAGGCGGGGTGGCCACGCGTCTGGGATGCCAATGGTGGGCTCACCACTAGGCCCGCGCCACACCGCCCCAGCCTCTCACCCATGCCGTTGGTGTCCCAGGTGCACAGCTGCCCTCCCTTCTAGCCCAGAGGCGGCAGCGGCGCCCAGGAAGGCGGGAAGCGATGCCAGTGGTCATTGCTGTCCAATGGTCGGAGCAGTGCCAGCCAGGTGTTGTGGTGGGGTCCTCAGCCTGGCCAGCACTGGGCCGCAACAACCACTGGCCTTGCTTCCCACCTTCCTGGGCGCCACTGCCACTGAAGACAGATGAGCTGCTGCCGCTTGGCTCGGAGGCAGGCAACCACGTGCCTGGGACCCCGACGGTGGGCTCCTCACTAGGGCCATGCCACCCCAGTCCAGCAGGCCGTGCAGAGGGGGCACCTGGGGAGGAGGGTGATGGAGAAGGGGAGGGGCGCCCCCTGGTCTCCACTGGGATGTCAGGGCCATGCCCTCCAGCCTGGGGTGGGGCCCAGGGCGCCGGCGGTGACAGAGGGTCTCGGCACCCACCCCAACTGCCAGGAAGTCTGGGGCAGCAGTGGCGGCCCCCTCCGCAAAGTGCCGCCCAGGGTGGGCCGCCCCCTCACCCCCTTGCTACACTTCTGCCCCTGCTGTAATTCCTTCAGTCCCTTTGTTATAAACAGTAAACCTACTCTTTCCCCTTTCTTCTGTACTACTGCTGTACTACTGCAATGTAGACATTCCTTCCTGTACTCTACCCATTCTCTTAAGTTGATCTGATGCTCTGCAATAGATGTTAAGCAACCTTTTTAATAGCAGCAACCACACTCCCTTGGGGCAATCTGGTGGTGAGCACATGCCAAGACTGATGTCAATAGAGAATGGGTCAAGAGACAGACTATGACTATATGGTCAAATACCATGGCATTTGCTCTAGTTATAAAATGGATGGATTTGTGTATGGGTGTGTGTTTGTTTTTTAAAACATGTCATGCAACACAAAGGCCAATGTGAATCAATTCAGCCCAACATGGAGATTTTTCTCTGCCACTAGAGGCTTCTACTTTTTTCAACCCAGAACAATCCAAACAGACTTCCCCCCAAATGATTCTCTTTTCTCTTGAGATTGCTTAGACCATTCAACTTCTCATTTTCTGCCTTACCTTCTTCTCCTTTTCAAATATACCAGACCTGCAAAGATAGGAACTGATTACTTTTGGTTGTTGAAACAAGAGCTGAGACTTGAATGAGGGCAAAAAAAAAAGTGATTTGCTCATCCCTTGTTTTATAACCTCAGTGCACTTGAACAAGCATTGCCATCCCATCACACACACACACACACAAATAAGACAACAGGACTCCAGCTTGGAAAAAAATAAGGGCCGCTTTATTTAACAACAAACCAAAATGTCCCTTGAAAAGGGGCCCGGAATTCGGAGGGCACGAGGAATCCGCAAACTGGAAGTTGGTAACCTAGGTAACCCCAGATGCGGTCACCTCACTCCTCCCAACCTCCTACCTGATCTTCCTCATCCAAAAGGGGGAACCCTGCCCCTCCGAACTTCCCACAAACCCAATAACAACTAACCCATTTCAGTAAGAAGCAGGCAAAAACAGCCCCGAGCTCGGCCAATTTGCCGGGGCCCAAAATTCCTGCTTGGCCCAAAATATTGTGACCAGATAGATCCCTTACTGAAAAAGGGTGGGCAGGAGGGTCATTTGCCTCCCAACTACCCATAAAGAGTTCTCGAACTCAGCTCCTATTTATCACTAACCCAAACTCCACCTACTCTGAGCTTCACCCAATGGAGGATTTCCACGCTGGAGACCCTGGCAAGGAAAGAAGGGGTTGAGGCGTGGCAAAGCCCCCTCGCACTCCATAGTCATGGGTGCAAAAGGAACCTTGTCAACACATCCAGTTCCTCTTAATAATAATTGTGTTCCATCAAGTCAGTTTCCACTCATGGTGAGTCTTCCTTGAATTTACTATGATTCAGAGGTGGCTTCCGGTTGCTTTCTTCTGGAAGTGCTCTGGTATCATGTAGCTTGCACAAGGCTACATAGGCTGGCTCCTCATCTTCTACAGGGCACTATGAGGAACCAAATTCTCAACTCTTGTGCACTGGTTTACTGAGTTATCCAGCTACCTACTGCCTTCTCTATCCACTGGCTAATGTATGACAAGGGTTTAACAAAAGCTGCAGTCCCAAACTGAAAACATACATGCAAAAGCCAATAGCCATGTGCTCTGTAAATAAAAGCTGAAGTGGGTAATATCTTTATCTGGACAAATCAAAATATTGCAAAAAGGTGTGAACTTTGCAGTTCTTGGGAAGTCTCCATCAAGGGATTAAAAATCTGAGTGAGCTACTGTGGCAATTATGTCTGCAATCAGATAATAATTTTGTCTCAGAAATTATTCTGGGTTGAAAGGAATTTTGCAGAAGAAACTCCACTCAGGGGATGCCCAAATAAGGCTCCTTTCATGTCTCCAAGAGCTGGGACAGAGATGGGCACTCAATCCATTATGCAGTGCCTGGGTCTCTAACTGCCAATTTTCCAGTCTTCCAGTTAACAAGGTAAGCTTCTTAACCAGTGAGCCACCTCCCATTATAAAGAGAATAAAGATTGCAGGGGACTAGAGAGAGTTAAGTATGACTGTTTCAATTCACATCTAATGTTGTTTGCTAGGACATACAGTCAAACCTCAAGATATGAATTTAATTCATCCCTTGAGGTTGTTCGTATCTTGAAAAATCCTTACAGTATCTTGAAACACAATGAAAACACATTGCATTACCAGAAGTGGCCACTAGAGGTCACCATATAATTTTTTGTACTTCAAAAAAATCCTATTAAAAATTCGTACAGTACAGTATCTCGAAATCACCCCAGAATTATTTTCATATCATGAGTTTTTTGTAAGTCGAGTCGTTCGTATGTCGGGGTTTGACTGTATGGTCATATCTCTCTAGAGAGAAAGGGGGTGTCTTTAATGGTGAACACAACCTACCTCAATTCATAAATGTGTAGCTTGGGTTGGTTTAGATTAAGAGAGTTTCCATTAATAACTTGTCCATCTATCTCAATGCTGCTTTTTTTTTTTTTTGCTTTTTTCCTTACCACCACAACTTATCACCCCGCCACCCTTGGACTTTGGCCCAGCTTGGTAAAGAGTGCCCCCGTCCAGGAGCGCCAGGACTTTTCCACCTGATGGCGCTCCCAGCCCACGCCCGCATGCTGGACTATAAGAGGTGTCTACGGCGAGCCACTGCCACTACTCCTGGAATTTGCTTGTGGCCAGTGTGAGAGGCCATTATATTATTGTATTATGTTGTTGTTATATTGTATTATTATATGCTGCTCTTGTAATTGAATATATATATTGTATCATTGTGTATTTATTGTATTTTGTTGGTTTGAAATTGTGATGATTTGTGATCTATAGTATGATGTTTATTATGATTGTGTTTAATCTGTAACTATATATATTATATCTCTGTTAGCTGCCCAGAGTCACTTTCACAAGTGGGGTGGCATACAAGTCTAAAAATTAAATTAAACTAAATTAAAATTAATTAGCAGAAAGTCAGGATATTTCCACAAATGGTTTTTGATTGATAGCACTAGGAGTTGTTTATCTGGAAGTACTCTCCTTATTGTCCTTGTGCCAAGTCAATTCTTTATTTGTTCCTGCTCTCTCGAATCATTCAAGAATGGGGCTTTCAACCAGCCCCAGGTTTTACAGCAATAGGAGCAAGATAAAGCAGGAAGTCTAATACTGAAAATTGGCACTGAATTTCTTATTTACTTACTTTTTCATGCTTTTGCAACTGGAACTATCATTGCTCCAATGAGCCCATACTTTGTCAGTAGGTGTTCCTACTCTGCAACAAAACAGAGTTGATTATTTCAGGAGGAGAATCAACAACTGCAACTGTTTGGAGCCTTGCCAGACTAGTTTTAGGCACTGCCCAGGTACCCAATCCCAAATCTTCAAGTCCTGAGTTTTTGGTCTTTCTGGTTATCACCACTGGGGGAGCTTTTTGTCCTGTCTTCCTCTATAGGTTCACCCTTGCTGAACTGCACAAGGCATTTCACTGGATGGTTTATATGCCACAACTATAAGGGCAGTATATGGCTCCCACTTGTTGCACCTGGCAGGCTCAGGCTCATCCAGCAGCTGACCAGGGTTGCCATCAGTTCCCTGGGAGCCCCCTCCTGGGCTTGGTGGCAATGTTCCTTCTCTCACAATTTGTCCCCTATAAGATGGATGTGGGAGTGGTAAAAGATTAAGATGCCTCTCCACCATTTCCTTGGGGACATGAAGCTAGACCAGGGGTTCTCAACCTTTTAAAGTTGGGGGTGGGTTATGCTCCCTCAGACAGCTTCAGGGGCTGGACAGCCATTTTGCCCTTCCTCCACCACATGGCACTTCCTGGTATGGTGGAGGTTTTGGGGGCACATGAAATAGTGCCATAGGCCGCATTTGGCCCACAGGCAGCAGGTTGAGAATCCCTGAGCTAGACCAACACCCCAGTCCACAGGTACTCTTTGGAGATATAAGCCTGGTCTCCAGTTGGTTCAGGGTCTTCTTGGAAATCTCTATCTAAGTGGTAGGGCTCTTCTTCTTCCTTCAGCAGTACTCTTCCTTATTATTATATTTGGGTTTCTATACCGCCCTACTTGGCAGAGCCAACTCAGGGCGGTTTACACACATGTATAGTTACAGTCACAACATATCAATAAATCAATAGTCAATATCCAACGAAAATAGTCAATAAATAGTCAGTATCAGTATCACAGAACATCAGCACGTAAACATCATTACAGTAAAAACAATTCAATAAACAGTAACAAAAAGTTCAATAAACATCAATAACAGCAGTAGTTAAAAAATTTCCATACAAAGAAACAAACTAGGCAAGCACCACGACAAGTAATGAGCCTCTCCGTCCACCGCACAGGGTCTCTTAAAGCCCCAGCAGGGCGGGAATTCTGGGGGCAGATGGAACAAGTCCCAAGGCTGAACGTTCACGGAACGACCAAGGAAGCGTTCACGGGAGAGGGCAGAGACGTCCATAGCTGCCTGCCGCCCGAGTCCCGCAGCTGTTGCTCCCTCGCATCCGGCAGGCCGAGGGGGAGACCGGCAAAGGCGGCGGCGGCGGCGAGGATCTTTTAACGCCGCCCGAATCCCGCAGCTGTTGCTCCCTCGCGTCCAGCTGGCCGTTCTAGCGGGGGCAGCGGCGGTGCAAGGGTCCCGGCATCGGCGTCTCTTTTAAAGCCCACGGCAGGGCAGGTCTCCGGGGCCAGGTGGGGCGAATCCCCGGGCTGGACGCCGTGTCGGCTTCTCCGCCCTGCCGCAGATGTTTTAGCGGGAGCTTCCATTGCTTTTCCTTCACTACCACAACAGAGGGTGAGTCACCAGTCTGTATAGCTTGGCTGAACTTCCCCTTGCCATCCCCTTTGTGTTCCTCCCTTGCTTCCACCTCTAAACCCTCCTTTATATTCTCCAGGTCCCATGGACCCTTTTCCCCTCCAGGTTGCGCCTCCAGTCCCAACCTCTCCATGTGACCCACCCCTTCCTGGCCTGCTTTGTGAGTTCTCTTTGCTTGGTGGCTGGATTCTTTTATCTGCCTGAGCTTCCTTGGAGAAGTATGAGACCGCAAGGTTTCTCCCAGTCCACTGGAGAGCACACTCAATGGAATTCAATGGGTCCCCAGGGGAAAGTGAGATGGACCACTAACAGAAGCATCTGTGCCACTGTCCCAATCCTCACAACCACCCCAATGTTTATCAGGCAGGCATTAGGTCTATGGAGCCAAACAACTCCACAGTCACTGTGGGCCACTTTCCATCTATTCCAAAACTGAAAAGCTGTATGCTTTTCAGATAAAGTGACAAAGTTCTTTTTCAAATTTAAAACAGCATTGCATCCAGTCAGACAGCTCTGCTATTTTGTATTCAGTGGTACCATAGAACTAACACTTTAATAAAATTCTTTGATCACACTGACTGGGAGCTGCTTCAAACTTTTCACAGAAGGCAAATGTGATAAGTGCATCATAGCAGTAATAATACTTCACATTCATATTGCACATTTCAGTACAGTATTCAAAAAAATGTTTCACCTACTTCAAAGTAGGCCCATTTTAGCTGCATTTTAAAAGTCTGGCCAACTAATGAGGCTGTTTACATGGGCCTACTTTGAAGTAGGTAAAACTTTTTTTGAATACTGTACTGAAATGTGCAATATGAGGTGGTTTGGGGGCGGGTTGGTCCAATCATGCACACATGATTGGACCAATCCAACCCATTTTAAAACACCATTGGGGGTTCTACTAACCCCATCCGAGCATATGTGAACTCCTCCTTGAAATGTGGGTACATTTCAATTGGTGCAATCTGAGAGCATGGACAGGATCCTTAGAGAAGTTACCACATGATCCTTGCCTTTGCAGCCAGAGTGAGCAAGGTGTGTGTGTGTGGGGGGGGGGGGGATGAATGCCTCCTTACAGCAAGGCAGGGTACCAGCATACCAAAAGGAGGAGTAATAAGACCAAGAGTGAAGACACCCTCTTTGAATTACACTATATTGGAACACTATCAGCTAGTTCAGTGGTTCCCACCATTTTTTTGGCCTAGCCTCAGCTAAGCATCTCTAACATCCCGACCCCTCTCCCCCATGACACATATAATTCTTATTATTCAAAAAGTGAACTCCTATTCACAAGGAGGAAGCCTAAAAGGCCATTAACTTGGTCTAAACAAGCTTCCAATTGCTCCCCTTAAAAATCAAATTGCCCTGTGTGTGTGTGTGGGGGGGGGGGTTTCGTCAATTGATATAAGCCAGGGGTTCTCAACCTTTATAAGCCATGGCCCAGATCACACCCCCTCAGACTGTTTGTGGGTTGGACTGGTGTGACCCCCCTGGACGGTTGTGACCACCCTGAGCCCACACCATTCCTCTCCACCAAACCGCTGCTGCCGCCACCACTCCCCCGCATGCCACCAGCCTGGCCTGCCAACACTCCCCCCCCCCCCATGCTGCCACCAACACCAACACTCCCCCCCTGGCACTGTCACTGCAAACACCCCATGCCACCAGTACAGCCTTCAAACACTGCCCCGACATCACCCAGAGGCGTGCTGGCTACCCAAAAAGGGTGCTGGGCAGGGAGTGACTAGGGTATCAAGCCCTAAAAAATTATATATGTTCCCATTTGCCTTCTGTTATAAAATTGCCAAAAGTAGTTCTATTGATAGTAGAACCACTGTGGCTTAGAGGTTACAGTTTTTTCTTGTAAGCAGGAGGTTGTTTGTTCGGAGTGGGAGTGGAACATTGCCCGATTGTCCGAAACCCCAGCACATCACTGATTTTACCAATGCTGCTTCCCTGCTTACTGGCCTGCTGCAGGTGGAGGGGTGCTGCCTGTCCTTGCTCAGGCAAGAGCAGGACCCAGGAAGGACATGGGCAGCCCCAGGCTTCTGCCGCTTCTGCTTCTGGTGCCGCCACTGCCATCATTAGTTTATGAATTTTAAATTTTTATATTGATGTGTTTTATTCTGTGCTGTAAGCCGCCCAGAGTCGGGCTTGCCCGATTGGGGCGGGTTAGCAAGTGTGAGAAATAAATAAATAATAAAATAAATAAATCACCACTGCCCCTTTCCCTCCATCTGGTTTGGCGTGTCCCTAATGCTGATTCATAGCAGGGCAGATGTTGTAAACCTTCTTACAACATCCACCCTGCTATGGAGTGGCTTTAGGGACATGCCAAGCCAGGTGGAGGGGGAAAGGGTGGCAGCAGTGGTGGTGGGTGTGGGAGTGAAGGCTAGACCAGAGCTGGCCCGTGGCCGTGGGCCGTAGGTTAAGAACCCCTAATATAAGCATTGTGGGATGCCCTGTGTCCCTCACTCCAATAGAGGCAACCTAGAAATGAGGCATAGAAGAAAGAAAGAAAGAAAGAAAGAAAGAATGTTTGTTTATAATTCAACTGCTGCTATTCTGGTCACATTGACAGTAGGCTGCATTTCTTGAACTCTTCTCCTGACTAACACTGTTTTAGCACACTATCAGAGAAACATTCATGCAAAAATCCCTTCTGTTTCTCAAGTCAACTTGTGAAAGTGAAGCTCTTGTTTTTTTAAAAAATGGCCAGTTACATTAGCAAAGATCCTAACTTCATTGATTGCAATACAATAAATACATTGGTTCCAATCTCTGCTTCGAGTTAAACTCCCAATATCGGGTCAATTTGTCAATACTTGCTTTAATTATTTAAACAAGGGCCAACAAACATGGCTTTCTTCAGGTTACTTAAGAGACCATGTCACCCCAAGGATATCTGCCCGTCCCACCAGAGCAGACCAGAGGGGCTCCCCAATGGTACCAACGGCTAGAAGGAGAGCCTTTTTGGTATCTGCTCCAGCCCTGGGGAACCTCCTGCTGACCGAACTATGCCTCCAGTCAGAATTATTAGCTTTTAGAAAAGGCCTCAAAACTTAGCACCCACCCAACTGGTTCATATGAACGGCCATCTGGGTTTTAGCTTTTAACTGTTGTGAATGTTGAGGGGTATTTTAATTGTTTTTAATGTTTTCATGATTTTAATTGTTATTCTGGGGATGTTTTTATACTGTAGTGTTCTTATTGGTTAGACCAGGGGTGCCCAAACTTTTTGGGCCATGGGCTGATCACGTGGTTCAGGGGGCCAGTCACTATGGACTGTGGGCCAGATCCAGCCCCTGACACCAATTCATCCAGCCCACGCAGCCCTCCTCACTCCTGGAAGTGGAAGTAAACGCGCCCATCCGGGCACATTTTACTTTCACTTCCAGGAGCAACGAGGGCTTTGTGGGCCAGATGAATTGGCATCAGGGGCCAGATCTGACCAACAGGCCATAGTTTGGGCACCCCTGGGTTAGACTGTGAGTTGCCTCAGTGAAGGGGAGGTGATAAAAGTCTAAATAAATAAATATAATGACAGGAAACTGGTAGCAGAATTTTAGTGGGGTAGCTGAGCCATCTCCACCATCCAATCATCACCACCACCATCACTGAAACCAGGATTGCAGGAGGTTCCACAGTGTGACTGCTTCTCTGAAAGCTATCTGAATAATTCGTGGCTCTGAAAAAAGATGAAGGTAACAAAGCAATACAGGAGAAGCAATTGCAATAATTTCCTCTGTGAAGTTGATCTTTTGGCCACCCATCTCACCATGCTCCAGCCTTAAAGGTAACATTAGAACCAGACATTATTCAAAGAGACAGCCAAGGAGTAGCTGCTTTACGCCATTGACACTTGTCTCTTGACCTTCCTTGACAGGAATGTTGCTACAGTGGCAGTGATAGGTGTTTTTGTGTAGTGGGATCCACCATTTCCTTTTCTGCTTCAGATTGTGGGAGAGTTGGTGGTGCCCTTGTTCAAGTATCATTGGACTCCAGCTCACATTATCCCCAGCCAAAACAGCCAATGTTCAAAGATGATGAGTGTTGTAGTCTAACAATATCTGAAAGCCACAGGCTCCCCACCTTACTGAAATGAAGTCAACTCTGCTTATCCCTGCAGATTCTGACATAAAATAAAGTGGTTATTGAGCTGGTTTGCTTTTCTAATTTATTCTGAATGCAGAAAACTCAGCTCATTTTTAGTAACATTTGTAGTGATGTAGTGGAAATCATTCTGGGTCACATTTCAAGACAAGTTTATTCTGAAGTGATTCCATGGCAATGTCATCCAGCACATTCATAACTCTGCACAGATCCATACAACCTGAATTCCTGCTATTCTAATTGTATACTGGCTGGAAAATATTTATGAGGATGTAAGGTCTGCTGAAACCTGCAATTCTTATTTCAAAAGAAATAAATTTAGGATGGGAATTCCAGACTGATTTGTTGCATGAAAATAATACATGGCTGAGTCTTCTTTTCTGTTTTTCCTTCTTACTCATTTGTAAGTCTTTGTCTTTGTGGATCAGTTTGGAAATTAATTGAATGTAAAACTCTCAAAGAACTGTTTATCATCAAACCAACTGATGAATGTTAAAGCTTGCCAAAGATCAAGCATCAAAACTCATGTGAACAGGTCTGATGTTCAGAATGGCTGCTAGCCATGATTACCTATGAAGTGTTGTGTGACATGAAAATGTCTCCTACATAAATCACCAAGTTTCAGTATCCTGCATCTGAAGCTTATGTTTCTTGCTTAATGTCAAAAAAGACATTTGTTTCATATAACTTTCCATGTAGGAAAAAACATTCTCTGTTCCTAGCTGAGGCAAATTGTGGAGACTATTTAAATCTATTGAAATTTTAGGAGGAGCCCTAAAAGATCTCCATTTCACCATCATAAAGTTAATGGGAACTCACCTCCATTATAAGCATGCAAATCAAATCAAGTCTTTCCTTATTCTGGGGGACCTCATAAAAAAGATACCTGAGGTAATTTAAGCCACAAATTGAATAGAGTAAAATTAGGAAGCAAAGGAGTAAAAAGAGAAAAATGCAACAAATGACCCTCTGGCACTTTAAAGACTAACACATTTAGCTTGATATAAGTTTTCGTGCATCCCAGTCCACATCTTCAGATGTGAATTGCAATTCATGAAATGTTATGCCAAATTGAATGTGTTAGTGTTTCAGCTACCTCAAGATTTTTTATTGGTTCTGCAGCAATAGACCACAAATTAGCCCTCTGGAAATTGCTATGATGAAATTACTCCTCTGGAAGAGGCTCAGAACCAGTTGGCACTGACCGTTTGTTCAACTTTCCTTGTACCTTTAATACCAGTACTGCATTATATGATACTGGGATGAAACTAGCATCAATTGAGTCAAAGCAGGACAACAACATTTTTTAAAAAATTAACACTGCTGGATGGTAATGTATTTTTGTATTTTTCAGGTGCCGTATCCATTCCGGATATTGGCTGTCATCATGGCGATAGTTTTCCTGTTCTTAACTCCTCAGAACAGTTCTTATGAGGACCTGCCGCACCAGTCTCTCAGTTTCTTCAGCCATGAAGTCCATCTACGTCAATGGTCTCTCTTCCCAGGGATCTTTCCTTGCAGAGCGAGTTGGAGGATTCTATCATTTATGCTGTTCCTCATTATATGGCCAAGGTATTGGAGCTTTCTTTGTTTGATAATCTTAAAGAGTTCTTGTCCTTTATCCATTTGGCACAACACTTCTACATTAGTCGCATGGTCAACCCATGATATTCTTAGCAGCCATCTGTAGATCCACATTTAAATCTGCAGCAAAAAATACCAGAACAACCCAAAACAACCCTAGGATCAACTTGACAAGCTAAGGACCTATCTCTTTTCTTTTCTGATACAACTCTGTGAAGCACCATGTATGTCTGTTGCGTTCCATAAATAACAGTAATCTTACTTGAAGTAAGCTAAGCAAATTAATCCTGTATAGGTGACCTTCTAAGAGGATTTTGAATTCTGATCTGACGGCAAGTTACTGGCATCTCATTCCACTAAAACTTCAGAACTGGTCCTTAGAGATGGCAATGGAGCCTCACTGTAAGCGTCTCTCTTAGTAAATCCAAAATGGAATAATAATCATTCCCAGTAAATTGAATTGTGCATCACTTTATAGGAAATTATGCAGCTACTCAAGAACCTGTTAAAACACTGACCACTGAGTACACTGGTGATGTGGAGTAGACAATTTTCTCATGGAAAATGTCTGGTTATCAAAAATAATATTGTTTGATAAAATGCATTGGCTGCTATGCACAGATGTGAAACTGCTTCACTCTGAAACTGATACAGTAACTATAAATGCTTGTGTTGGAAGTGACAGTGGAACTGGAGGTGACCCAGTGACTTTAGTGGAAGACAGCTAAACCACAGCATAATATGTGCCATTAATTGTGTATGCTTAATGTCAGTAGTTTTCAGTACCTTTCCTCTTTTAATTTAAAGAAACAATGCAAGAGAATACACATTGGCTGCTCAGTGGTTTGGGTATCTGGCTGTGGAGCCAGAGACTGGGAGTTCAATTTCCCACTCTATCTTCTGTGAATAGAGCTAGGGTTAAAATTCAAGGCATCATGTACTTCAACTAGCAATTTTCAAACTAGCTTCAGCTAACAATTTTAGTGTGTAGAGCTTGTCTGCCATATGAGGTTACATGAGATTATAATACGTGAAAAGGAATGGGGGCACTTGTGTCTCAGCATGTGGCAGCCATGTTGGTTCTATGATGACCCTGCCCATTTTATGTTTCCTTTTAGGAAGGCTAGAGGTGGTATATGGTTTCTGGGCAAAGGAATTCATACTCTTTCAGCAGCTGCTCTAACAGATAACTTAGAGCCACTCTGATGAAGGCCTTCACAGCTCTAGCATGCAATCCCACCCGCTAAGCAAGACATGGGGCCATCCTCCTCCTAGGTGGTAAGGCCTGACTTGGTCCAACAAACATCACATCAAAGGTATCACCTGTCTGGGGGCTATGGCTTACAATGATCCACTGACACAAGTCTTTGCCAAAATCAAACTGCAACTGCATCATATGACTTTTCATGTACAACCACATTCTTGTGTTGAATGTCACTAGAGGAGATAATATGACTGATTACAAACTGAACTTGTTCCTCACTCAAGAAGCCCTCAAATGCAAGGGGACTCAGGTAGGTAATAAGTGAAGTAAGGCAATAGGATGACTGTTGAACTTTCTCATGGCTCTCTATCACCTACCTGGGGAAAAAGAAACAAGAGAAAGGATTGCAAGACAATGGGCTCATTTATATAGGGTTGAGAACAATGGAGAAGCTAATAGGTTTAAGACCAACTCTATGGAACATCTCTTTAACCATAATCTCTTCCATTACCCTCAGCCCTTAGAAAAACATCCCTTGGGAATCACTCCTTTATAGCCACAGTTTCCCAGAATTTGGAAGCCTGACTAAGCACGGAAAGCTTTGAACACAGCAGACCTCTATTCAAAGATACAGTCTCAATACAGGAATTAATTTACATAGTATCATAAAACAGTTCCTGTTTTATCTGCAGCATCCCAAAGGCCCTTTTAATTTCTTTATTTGTGACTCGCTTGTAAAACTAGAGACAAATGTCAGCCAGTATATTCCATGCCAAATACTTTCTTTTTAGTTCTTTGCTTTGCTGGGAGTCACTCTTTCCTCACAGGTAGCAACAGGGAAACAGCTTATTTGGTCAGTCAAATAAAACACACATGCATGTCCGCACATGAATGTGCACATGTACCACAGCAACTTTTTTTTTTTTACATTTCAACTGTTGGGAAAGACCAGGGAAGAGGCAAACAGAGCCTGTTGTAGTGGCTGCTGCTGCTGCTGCTGCTGCTGCTGCTGCTGCTGCTGCTGCTGCTGCTGCTTCTTCTTCTTCTTCTTCTTCTTCTTCTTCTTCTTCTTCTTCTTCTTCTTCTTCTTCTTCTTCTTCTTCTTCTTCTTCTTCTTCTTCTTCTTCTTCTTCTTCTTCATCTAGGCCAGATGTGAGAGTGCCAAAATGAAGCCACCTTTTGGTCAGTCCATTCTGCCGTTCCTTTCACTTGACCTAGTGTGAAAAGGATTAACCAGCAACACAAGGTTGCCATTACCAGTGTACACCCGATTGTGGTTAAAAATACCACAATCTTTGAAGAGGCTCTTCTGACCAGTAATCAGTGGTGGCCTGTGATTTGGAAGGAAGAGTTGAATTCATTCCAGAAGCTTTAGGTGGAGTTGATCCAAGCCCTACCAGAAAGCCTACTATGCCCCACATGCAAGCTCTTCTGACTTGACAGATGGGGTGGACTGAAGTACAGTCAAACCTCGGAGCCAAACCTTGGTTCCACAAGTCATGACGTTATCCGATTTTTAGCGTTGTCTGATGCATGCATCGAACAACGCTTTTAAAAAAGGCCCTGACTTCAGGGACAAACCTTTGCTGTGCTTGGGGGGTGGATTGGGTAGCCAAATCCACCACCCCCAAGCACAGCAATCCTTGCCAATGCAAAGGGAATGGGGAGAAAGGCCCTCATTCCCACGCACGAGCGCATGGAGCGAGCACCTTTTTCCCCATCCCTTTTGCATTGGCAAGGTTCGCTGTGCTTGGGGGGTGGATTGGGTAGCCAAATTCACCCCCCAAGCACAGCGATCCTTGCCAACGCAAAAGGGATGGGGAGAAAGGCGCTCATTCCCTCGCATGGAGCGAGCGCCTTTCTCCACGTCCCTTTTGCACTACATCACTACAAGCTGTAAATTGAGCAAAGCTCATTCCTTCCCAATCCCCATTCTTCCCAAGGTTGAGGATCTCCTTCACCCCGCCTGTCTTTGGATCAAATTCAGGGCAGCCAAACTCAGACTTCAAGAAAAAGTTTAATCTAAACACAACTGTGCATTGGACTGATTTGTATATTTCTAAACTGCTGACAGCTTTAATAAGACCCCTATTTTGCATAAATGACAGGCATTTCACTACTAATAGCATGTTTTTATGCCCTCAGCCAGGTGACTTAATTAGTTGTTGCAAGCCATAGGCTGTTTGCTTAGGATGTGTGTAAATCTCTAAATTTAATTTCATTGTACTTTCAATTGCAGGGATTCTTTGCCAACAGGATTTGGCAAAGCACACAGTGAATTTTCTCAGTAACTATTCTGTGCTGCTACTCTAGGTGTTTTTTTTTTTTTTTAAATCATTTATTTAAAAAAGACCCTCAACTAGCTCAGTTTACTGCTGGATAAAAATCAATTATTTAAAATAACAGGGATGTTCCTATAAGGAATTTCAAGTTGTGGTAAGTGCCATCAATGACACATCTGAGCTTCACTGCTAATAACGTACACATTTGAGAGATTAAAAGCCAGATTTCAACATATTATCATCCTACACAGTGAAAGGGTTTTGGAACTAGAGAAGAAAACTTCCATAATGCATAACTGTCAGCACCTCACATATGGTTGGCAATAGATAAATATTAAAAAGCAGCAAAAAATTGTTATGTGATAAGAACTGTGACAGTCAGCAATTGGAGGATAGAGGCAACTTTTCATCCAAATGCCAAAAGTGTTTTACACTTCACATGACCATATTTATGAGGACAGAGCAAGAAATAGAGGGCGGGGGAGGTTGCCATGGAAGACAATTCCCTCAGTGAGTTTTGCATTTTTTCTACAGCAACCTGCAATATGAGATGAAAAAGCATGAGCTGGAAGATGCCCCAACATTTATAAGGGTCAGAATATTTCATTTCATTTATTCGATTTATATACAGTAATTTTTTATGAGGAATCCCCAGGTTTCTCATAAAGACTGCTTTGCTCATGACTAAACACACAGTTTTTCTGTTAAAAAAACACCTTAGTATTCTACACTTAACAAATGGGTACTGCAACTCAGAATGCCACAACATTCCAACCTTCAAAGAAAATGTCCTTTTTTATAGTCCACCCGACTTTTTAATTTATTTTGACACGTTCTCTTTAAACTTGCAGACTTCCCCATGCAGTGATGGCAAACCTTGGCACTCTAGGTGTTCTTGGACTTCAATTACCAAAAGCCCAAGTCAGCACTCCTGGGAATTGAAGTTCAAGAACATTTGGAGTTTCAAGGTTCGCCATCACTGAGGCTAGGCAAAAAGTTGGCCACTGTGCAAATCTTCTTAGCACATGGATGCACTTTGGGTCAAAGGGCATTGACAGAATAAAAAGATGGCAACAATAAAATAAAGCCTGAAGAATGACAGGGCATCTGGGCAAGAGTTGGCTTTGATAAGTGGCTTCTCAGCCAATGTGGTATGGCAACAGCCAGCCAGCATTTGGCAAGCTGACATGATCTTCCCAATCAGAAGACTCAGGGCTCCCACCGTGCTCCCATCAGCGTGTGAGATCAGTGGTTGGTAGTCTGTGGAATGACGTCTGTTAATGTTTTGAAGTGTACAATGCTTGAGGTTGCCCTCATTCACACATTTTGGTAAATGAGGCACCTATTACTTTGACTCACCTGACTGCTCTAATGGGAAGTGGGAAAATATCGACAAACTACATCTTGGGCTTGGTTTATGGTGATGCATCAACCCTGTCAGAACAGCAAAAAATGGGAACATGGTCTGTCAGCCATATTTGATGATAATTTCAATTTTTAGAGTCTCTAGGTAAAGGTCTCCCTTGCTTGAAAACCAGTCTTATCCAACTCTAGGGTTCAGTGCTCATCCCTGTATGCAACCAAAGAGCTACTGCTGTCTGCATCTGCAGATGTTTCCGTGGTCATGTGGCAGGCATGACTAGATATCAGAGTGCATGAAACACTGTTACCAAAAATAACTACTACACTGTGGGTGTGGTATGGTGGCTGTGCAGCGATGGGATGTCCCCGGTTCCAGACGGTTCCCTGGAACCGGTAGGACCAATTCCGGAGGGTTCTCCGGGAGGGGAGTCCACTTTTGAGGCGTCCGGTTCCGGACGCCTCACAGAAAAAAAAAGAAAAATTAAAATTGGAGCTAAAATGGCTCCAATTGACTGTGCATGCGCAGAAACTCAATCTGACGCATTGCGCATGCGTCAGATTGAGTTTCTGCGCATGCGCAGTCAATTGGAGCCATTTTAGCTCCAATTAAAAAAAAATTGTTTTAGAGTTTCAGGACGGCGGCGGCACCAGCCCTCTGAGGAGGGCACCTCCCCCGTGGCACATTGAGGGCTGCCTGGGCCGTCCGCTGCCGACAAGCCCCATGCCCTGGGGACGCCCGGCGTGGCGCACCGCTGACGCCTCCTCCTCCGCCAGGCACCTGTGGGCTGGGTGCCTGCAACCGCCATCCGCCGCGGCCGGAGCTGCCTCTGGCTGCATTCCTGTGGCCTCCTCCTTGGGCCGGTCCCTTTTTAGCCCGGCTGCGGCGCCTGGCGGAGGAGGAATGCAGGCGGCGGCGGTGCGGCATGGGGACGGCCCAGGGAGGCTCAGCAGCCGCGGCTGTAGCCACCGCCAGAGCCACTGCTGCCTGCCGCCCCTGGCTGTGGCCGGAGCTGGGCTAAAAAGGTACCGGCCCGAGGAGGACGCCACAGGGGTGCAGGCAGCTCCGGCAGCGGTGGCGGCTGTGGACGCAGTCGGGGTGCCGGGTCCCAAGAAAGGTAAGCGAGGGGTAATTTATTTGTGCTTTGGGTGGGTGGTTGTTTTTATTTTATTTATTTATTTATTTATTTATTTATTTATTTATTTATTTATTTATTTGTGTCTGGGTGGGTGGGCTGAGAGGGAGGGGTGTGTGTGTGTATGTTTATTTTTATTTTTTATTTATTTTTATTTTTGGCCCCGCCCACAACGTCATGATGTCATGACGCAGCCAAAACTCTGCTGACAATCTGAGTTTGATCCCAACAGACACATTGTTGACTCAGCTATCCATCCTTCTTGGGAACCGCCGCTCTCGCCAGGAACATCTGCGGCGGGGCGGAGAAGCCGACGCAGCGTCCAGCCCGGGGACTGTCTTCACCTGGCCCCGGAGCCCTGCCCTTCTGGGGCTTTAAAAGAACGCTGCTACCGGGACTCCTCGCACCGCCGCCGCTCTCGCCAGGAACATCTGCGGCGGGGCGGAGAGGCTTCTTACTTGTCGTGGGACTTAGCAATTGTTTTGTTTTTGTTTAGTTGTTTTTTGTAAAAATCTGAGTGATGACTGAGATGTAGAAATTTTGGACTGTTATTTGATATTGATGTTTATTTAATTTCTTGTTATTGTAGTGCTATTGATATTTTGATGTATGTATTTATGATTTATTGACATGAATTTGTAATTTTACATATGTTGTGAACCGCCCTGAGTCGGTCCTACCGAGTAGGGCGGTACAGAAATTGAAATATAATAATAATAATAATAATGACGTCGGCTTCGGCCATGACGTCATGACATTGGCCATGCCCATGACGTCCGTGACGTCATGGCGTGGTAGTAGAATTTTTGTCATCCCATCACTGTGGCCGTGGCCAGGGGGAAAGCCCTGCGTTGCACCCAAATTAGGGATACTTTAGTTCAAAACTTGGATGGGCAGGGCCAGCCAGAATTTCTGCTACTGGTTCTGGCAAACTGACTGTTACCTTTACCCAGTGGTGGGATGTCAAAAATTTTACTACCCCACTGTAATGTCATCACAGTGTGGCTGGATCTAACGTCATGGCGTCATGGCATCATGGGCGGGGCCAAAGAATAAAATAAAATAAAAATAAGCACACACACACACCTCAACCCACCCACCCACAACACAAACCAGTAAATTAATTAATTAATTAATTAAATGAATAAATAAATAAATAAAAATTGCATTAAAATACACTCCGCACCCCTCCACTCCAAACATAAATCAACCCACCCACCCCAAACACAAACCCGTCACTTACCTGTTAGTATAAGTGCCTGGGCAGCAGTATAAGTGCCTGCTGCCGAGACACCTGCGGCCGGGGGAAGAGGCAGCCACCGCGCCCAGCCCGGGACTCCCTCCACCTGTGTCCCGAGGCTACGCTGGGGCAGGGGGCTTAAAAGCCGCAGCGGCGGCTGGACTGTTGGTATTGTTCTAATCTTTGTGTAAATTTGATGAGTTTTGTAATTTCTTATTGTTGTTTGAAATTGATACCTATTGAATTTTGATGATGTAATGATGTTGAAATGTTTTGTGCTGTTGATACAGTACTGATTATTATTTTTCCTATATTTACATGTTGTGTTTATGAATTTGTTGTTTCTCTGTGCTTGTGAACCGCCCTGAGTCAGCCCAACCGAGTAGGGCGGTATAAAAATTGGAATGAATGAATAAATAAATAGATAAATAAATAAATAAATAAATAAATAAAAATGTTGCAAGATGGATATGGTCATCTTACCAGTTCTCTAGGATAATATGCCTTAATGTAAATGTAAAACAGCTGTACCTCCTTAAGGGTTCTCCAATTGGAACAGCAAGTGGAACAGCACAGGTGTAGCTTATTGATGAGGTAACTCCAAGACTTTGCTTAAAAACCCCAAGCCAGGCCACCAGGCCTTTTTAGGAACTGTGGTAGTACATCAATATAGGTAAAGGTATTAAATACACATTAAAATACACACAGACACACCACGTCCAAAGGTGAGTCACTTTACCCTGGGGAGCACGCTAAAGGGAGCTTCAGGCTAGCAGCTTCTCTTCCTCCTCCCCACTTGGGAGGACAGCAAGGAGGCCATGCATACGCACCAAGCACTGTAGGCGTGCATGCACACCAAATGCTTGGCACACATTGTGCAGTGGGGGAACCAGTGAAACGGTAAGCTCCGAAGGTGGTTCCCCCCCCCTAAAAAAAAGCTGCTACCAGTTCTCCAGGACACTGGGAAAAGTTACTACCAGTTCTGGCAAACTGGTGTGAACCTGTTACATCCCATCACTGCCTTTACCACCAAAGCAGTACCTATTTATCTACTTGTAATTTCTTGCTTTCAAACTGCTAGGTTGGCAGGATCTTGAACCGCTGAGTTGCTGACCTTCCAGTCTTCAAGTTCAGTGATTTAACCACTAAGCCACTGCAGTGTTAGAACCCCTAGCAAACAGCAAAAACAAATGCTTCTAGGAGTGGTGGACTGCACTTACACTGGTGATCACCCCTGCGCCGAAAGAACAACCCTGCTGCTTTTATAAAAAAATGAAATATACACTGGATGCAGGGAAAAGGTTATTGACCCATATTGTTATGAATAGTGGGCTGTGGTTCTTGGGCTGTAAAATACAGGTGGGAAACACTTGGCTATAAATCTGATCTGCTCCAGTCCACATCATCTATGGTGAGGGGTCACACCAGCTTCAGCCCAGAAATATCTAGATGGCACCACTTTCCTTGTCCCTCTTGTAAATGAGTGCCTTGATCATCCTCCTTTATAAACCTTTTATTTTTATACAAGAAGAAACCTCCTTTATAAACCTTTTATTTGTATAGAAGCAGCAGCAGGGGCTAATGGCAAAGTTACTTTTGGCCTGTAGGTGGGGCAAGTACAACACGGTTGGAAGCACAGCCCTTTTCCATAGCAATTAAATAAAAATACCATCTTCACGAACTGCTAAAAAAGTAGAATAAACTATTTCTCTTCCCGGGGTTGGGAAATATGAAACCTTTAATGACATCATAATAATAATCCTGAGCCATAAAGTCAATTCTGACTTACAGTGACCCTTTCCAGGATTTTTTAAGTAAGAGAGCACATGGAAGTGCTCTAACATTCCTTTTTTCACTCTGAGAATGTGCAGCTTGCCCAACGCCACACAGGCTGGCTCTTCTCCTGGGAAGTGCAGTGAAGAAATCAAACTCCCAGCCTTCAGCTCCACCTAGGCCACTGAGCTATCTAGACAGCTTTTAATGACACACTGTAACATAGTCATTTTTTTTCATACTCTCTCCTTAGGGGCTGTGGTGGCTCAGTGGCTAAGAAATTTACCTTGTTAGTTGGAAGGCTGGCAAGTCAGCAGTTCAAGACCCAGGTACTGCATGATGGACTGAGCACCCATCTCTGTCCCAACTCTTGGGGGAAAGCCTCATTAGGGTGTTCCCTGAGTGGCATTTCTTCCACAAAAATCCTTTCAACTCAGAATAATTTCTGACACAAAATAATTATTATTACTCTCTCCTTATATCTTGATATCAAGATGCTTGAAAAGAAAAGAAGGCTTCTCTTATACAGGTACTTTTATTTCAAAACCCAAGTTTTAAAAATTGACAATATATTTTGGTAGAATGTTTAATGTTTTAATTGTATTCTATTTGAATGTTGTAACAAAGTCATTCTTACCATGTCCCATCTGTCATCAATCTTGATGCCATCTTGGGTAATTAGCTTCAGATACTCTTGTGTGCAAAATGGTAATAACAATAACTTCTCTTTAGAAAATTGCAGCTAATAGGAGTATCACAAAGAATCCATAACTAAAATGAGATAATATAAGACTAGTAGGAGGCACATTTTTAACATCACCTTTCTTATAAATTTTGCACCATAGGCACTTTGCAATACATGGAACATTTTAGTATTTTTGGACTGAAATGCTGAATTGCCACTTTTAAAAATGTCTGTCATAATGAAAACATATTCTGTAAAACGTTGACATACCTCATTTAATAGTACTGTATGAGGATTATATCTACAGTAAAAACAGTCTTTGTATGGGTTTGCCAAAACCCATGGTGGGGTAGTATACTACTTTAATGTTGGTTGCTATTTTTGTCACCCTCTGTCTGTAGAAGACAGTTTTATTGAATAGGATAGCCTGCTAGTTTTTGAGAGAGCTGCCACCTGTTGCTTGTTTTAAAAAAAAATCATGGAGAAATCTAAACTGATAAGTTCTTGGGTATCCTTCCATGGATACCTAAAACTGCAGATGACAGTGAACCCTATATGTATCACATATAATCAAGGCATAGAAAGTGGGATAGAGGTTTCAAATGCCTCCATCATTTTACATGAGAACCACCAAAATGTCTGCTTTCATTCCTTGTAAACATTACATTGTAGACATTGTGTACACACACACACACATGCATGCATGCACGCACACACACAGAGAGAGATGGATTTTTTAATTCAATATTTTAGACCCACTGGTAACTGAAACTGTGGATACTAAATATGTGGATACTAAATATGTGGTAAACTGTAGTTAAAATTGCATCAAGAACCTCTGTGGATAGAGGAGACTATCCTGTTCACAAAATCTCCTTAGCAGTATACACAGCAAGAGAGGAGGCAATTGAGAAATGGGTTAATTAATGCACTCCATCTCACTTTATTCCTTTTCTATCTATAGGGCTGCCATTGCTCAAGGATGGATACAGAAGGTTCCAGATCAAAATATGAACATTTTCAGGTAAGGGCTGAAATTGGTGAGTTGTCAGTGTTGACCATATTAGGCATGAGGCATCAACCATCTATATCATGATAGGATAGCTTGCTATGCTCCTATGTGTTCTATAGGGTGATAACTGTAAGAAGTGCTTGAAAACTTCAGTTGGCCCACAAGACTATAGCCAGACTGAAGTTGGTCCCTGGAACTACATCACAGTAATACTCCTCTAATACAACAGCTTTGCTTGCTAACAGGGAGGTCAGGCCATATGAAAATCCACCTTCTCCCATATGAAGCTGCTTTATTTTAAGATCCTTAGAAGAGCCTGCTTTTTCTTCATCACTATCAAAGGTAACTTTAGTGGGAAGATGAAAGGCACTCTTCCTGCTGGCTTCTTTCCATACTTCTTGTAGAAGAAATACAGGATGTGTTTCAATAATAAAGGGTATATTTTTCACTGTAGGATCATAGACTTTGGTTGTGTCCACACTTTTCTAGGAGTATATCATAATGGGACTTACTTCTAGGGGAAATGGATATGATTTCATGAGCCTGAACTATGCATATGATTTCATGAGCCTTTGCTTCTTTCCCTTGCTTTAAACAAGCCAATATTTAGTTTGCTCCTGCAACCATTTGGGAATAATTATCTACCTAACAACATTATTGAAAAAGAACTGCTGAAATATATCACCCATGAACACTTTGAACTTAAACTAGCTGGAAAAAGATTCTATGTGGTATTAAGTCTGCCAGTCTTTACAAATCCCATTTTTCTCCACATGGTGGAGCCCTCAATTATGCCATGTTATCCCAGAATAATACCAACGTCTAATTACTTGTAAAACTTGACATTTTATATTAAAACACCAAACACATTTATTAGTTGTGTAAATAATGAATTGGGGTTAGTGGATTAATACATTTTAATATATGACAGGAAGAAGCAATTACATAATTTTAATATCAATGGTGAAGAAAATTAAACCGTAGATCGTTTATACACCTACTGAATATTTATGAACTGGTACAAGTATCTGATAGACTGTTGGATATAGACAGATTCCAAGTACTGTACATAGAAAACTGATAATAATATTGGATTAGGGTTGGGACAAGTACATAGTCAGGGATGACCTTGCAAGATGGCT
Source organism: Furcifer pardalis (assembly GCA_030440675.1). Taxonomy (NCBI): domain Eukaryota; kingdom Metazoa; phylum Chordata; class Lepidosauria; order Squamata; family Chamaeleonidae; genus Furcifer; species Furcifer pardalis. Next base: position 70,222,871 of record CP126894.1, on the reverse strand, counting down.
AAATGGTGCTTCAACAGTCAGAACAATAGTAACTAACAGTAAGGAAGGGCTAGTGCAGTGTTTCCCAATGTGGAAATTCCCAGAAGCCTAAGTTAGTACATTGGCTGATCAGTGCTTTGGGGAATTGATTTAGGCTTCTGGAAATTGAAGTCCAAAAAACAAAGACTGGGAAACACTGGGCTTTATAACCTTTAATCTTCTGTATGTCTTTATGTTATGTGTCACCAAGTCAGCACCAAATCATAGTGCCCCATTATAGCTTTAATGGTGAGATGTTTAAGGAGTAGTTTGTCTACTTCCATGTCCTCTGCGAACTTCCATGGCCAAGCAGGGATTCATACCCAGATCTCATGAGTCCTAGTCTGTCACTCTGTCCATTGAATCTCACCAGATATCTGCACATCTATTCAGATGTAAACCACATCTAATTAAGTAAGATTCACTCTCAAGTGAATCTACATAAGATGCAGCACATGAAACAGTCCCTTCTTCAGATGGCAGTACCAATAATTTCCCATTCAGCTTGGACACTGGGGGATTCTGGCAACTGTGGTCTCCAAAAGTAACTTTTCATAGCTGGGGATCACAGCCCTAGTAAAAACTGAAAGATGGAAACAGAATCCTAGGTTAATCCAAGCAAGTCAGTTCTGCTACACCTTTGACCAACTGCTCTGTAGGATTGGTCATCAAGGCTTCCCACTAGGTACCTGTATTTTGAATGACAACTTCCACAGTTCTTGCTGGAACTCTGGCTGTGTTGTTTGTGCTTATGGGAACAGCATTTAGAGGGCAATGAGTCAGCAACCATGATTCAATACATCACTGAACACTCTTCCCATGCTTGGATGAGAAATTTCTTATACAGGAAAGTACTAATCCGTAATGAAATTGGCCATGCCCTCAAATGGCTAATTATCCATGACATTATGGGTCTCTCTGGCATAACAAGCATGCACACATGCTGGGGTCTGGACAGCCTTCAAATGCAAGTGGACTAACTGCTAGGCAGGGGAAATTGCATTTTCTTCACACTCATATATTTGTCATCTGAGAAATGAGGGAATACAATCTCTTTCAAACCAAAGTGCTTCTTTCAGAGAGATACCAACAACACAAAAAATAAGCAAGAAATTGCGTGGGAATCCTGTGTTTGCAAATATAAGAAGGAAAATTATTGTTATATTCAGCAGAATGATATTTGTATTAATTGTGGTGTAGTGTATAGAATGGTAGCTGGGTCCCCAGAAGACCTGGGTTGAAATCCCCGCTGTGCCAAGGCAATTCAGTAGGGAGCTCATCATGGTAAACCATTTCTTTAACAACTTGCATACCTTGAAAATCTTCTAGAGTTGTCAAACAGTGGAAGCAACTTGACAGATAGATTAGGTTGCACCTGGTCACAACAGATGCTGATGAAAGGGTCAGAATTACGACAATATGTTCCCAAGTGTTCATCATATGTAGGAAAGCTGAAGTGAGAGAAAGTGGGGTAACTGAAGATGTGAAGCTATAGGAAAAGATAGAAGTAGCAACCTATTGGGATTCTTCTGTGAATAAATAACCTCAGGGGAGCAGGAAGGTTGTTCTGGAAGTGGTTCCTCTTTTAATCTCTCACAAGAATTGTTGCCTATAGTATTTCTCATCTCTTCATAGCAATAAGACCTTAGCATTTCCCATTCTTCAAACACATGGCTGGCAGGGCTGTTGCTAGAGGGGGTGCCGCCGCCGCCCCCCCCCCAAAAAAAAAACCCCTCCTGAGCTAACAGCCCACACTACACCACCCCGGGATGCCAATGTTATATATGTGTTTGTGACATTGTTATCCCTCCTTTTAAAAAAATTGCCCCTCCTGGGGAAAAAACTCTCACACACACCCAAATCTAGAATCCTGGCTACAGCCCTGATGGTTGAACACATGGCATGATCCCTCCATGCTTGAAAGAGACTTTTGTACACCCATTGCTAAATAAATTGAATGGATCCATGTATGGTATTAGTAATTAAAGGCCTGTGACCAATGTACCATCCAAGGGCAAGGTAATCACGAGGGTGGTAGCTAATCTGCTGCCCACATTCTTGGATGAAATTATCATTTAGATCCATTCCAGTTTGGACTCAGACTTTGTCACAGCACCAAAACTGCACTGATCATATTGCACAATGATTTTCTCCAGGAAGCAAACAGGGGGGCTTCTTCCTTCCTTTTCCTCCTGGGTCCCTTGTCAGCTTTCGATACCATTGACTATGATATCCTTATGGTGGATGACAGAGAATGAAAGTGGATGACGGAGGATGGTGGAGAACAGAGGTGCCCATGGGGTCATAAAGGGTCAGAATCAACTGTGCAACTGAACAACAACAAAAACCTTATAGAAAGGCTGTAGGAGATGGAGACTGGAGGCACTGTTTTGCAGTGGTTCTATCCTTCCTCAATGGCCAGACTCAAAGGATTTATCTTGGGGAGGTTGCTTCAGCCCCATGGGTACTTCATCGTAGGTTGCCCAGGGGTTGATCACCTCACCAACGTTATTTGATATCTATGTAAAGGGGTCATCCAGAGATTCGGAGTTCAGTGTTATCAATGTGCAGATGACATGCAATTGTATCTCTCCCTTACATTTTATGCAATTGATGCTGTACAATATCTTGACAACCTTCTGGCTTTAATAATGGAATGTATAACAACAAACACATTAAAGTTGAATCCTGACAAGACTGAGGTCTTGTTGCCATCTGCTTGACTTGGGAGTCTGGCCCCTTCTTTGGATGGGGTAGCCCTTCCTTTGAGGAACCAGGTTTGCAGCTTAGGGGGTCATTTTAGATCTGACTCTTAACTTGGAGCAGCAGTTTGCAATTGTCAAAAGCTGCAATTTTCCAGTTGTATCAAATTGCTCTGTTACGTTGCTACTTGGACAGGCAGTCCCTGACAACTCTGATTCATGCATTGGTAATCTTAAGAATTGACTATTGTGAGGCTGCCCTTAGCCCTGACATGGAAATTACAATGGGTCCAGAACCCAGGAGCCAAATTGACAGCCAGAGTGAAAAAAATGTGAACATATCACCCTGGCTCTGGCCAATCTGCACTGGCTACCCCTTCCTTTCCATAGCAAGCACAAAGGGTCAACAGTATCATGCAAAGCCCTATATGGTGGACCTTGTTGTCTCTTAGAACCTCTGTCTCAAAGAACACCTGCCTGAATCATCTCCAACAATGCAGATACAGGTACCCACTAGGATAGTTAGAACTCTGATGAGGAACTGGGCCTTCATGGTGGTAGCACTCACCATGTGGAACACCTTGCCAGTGGAGCTGTGCCAGGGCCCATCGTTGGACAAATGTTAAAAATATTTTAAATAGCGCTGTTTAGGGAAGCCTTCAAAAACATTCTCCCACCTCCATCCAACTATGCCAATGTTCAGTTTATTAGGATTTACATTTTGTGTTATTTTGCCGATGTTTTTTTTTAAATTTTATGATTCTCTTTTTACTTATGTTGTGTTATAATATTGCCAGCAGAATCGTGAAATTTTGATATTTGGTTGCCCTTCATTTTTAAAGATGAAAACCATCCAGAGCAGGATATCCTAGGATGGCAACATATTAAATGAATGAATGAATGAATGCCCACATTATCTCCAAAGGCATGGTATGTGAAGCGATCATGCCCATTTCACCATTCACTTAGGAGCCTGGAAAGGAAAATATGGCTTGAATCTAAAGTGCAACAGAAATCTCTGCAAGTCTATAAGTAAAGTCATGATGAACAGTGCTGGACTTCGCTTCTGAGCATCAAAACTGCAAATGTGAAGGTGAAGAAAGCTGGCTTCTGCAGATGAACTCGATCTGGCCTTTCGCTCTCTGCTCATTTCCTTCCCTCCCTCCCTTCTCTGTGGGAGACTGAAAACTGGCACTCAGAGAAGCTACATTTGCTTTCAACCATCTTTGATCCATTTCCAGATTTAAAGTTGCCACTTTGGCGATTCATGCATAGAAAAGTAGTCACAACTGCTTGCATTACTCTCAAAATTTATTAGACATTTGATATATCAAAGATTACACAAGAATCAAACAAAGAAACAGAAGAATTACTGGATGTGTGTTTTTATTTGCTTACTGACATTGCATCAGGTCGTTCAGGCAGTTTCCATTACACATTTAAAAGGAGGAAGAAAGGCAAAGATAGAGCGCCACGCTGTAGGAGGGGGTTCACTGAAGGAAGGCCACGCTGTAGGAGGGGGTTCACTGAACCTCATCCCACAGAAAAAAGAATGTAATCCTGGTACCTGAAGCAAATCTTTCAGTGGCTCAGTGGTTAAGAAGCTTGCCTTGTTAGCTGGAAGTCTGGCAAGTCACCAGTTTGAGACCTGGGTACTGCAAAACGGATTGAGCGCCCGTCTCTGTCCCAGTTCTTGGGGAAATGAAAGTCCCAGTTCTTGGGGACGCCCAGTTCTTGGGGACGCCCAGTTCTTTGGGCGTTCCCTGAGCGGAGTTTCTTCTGCAAAAAATCTTTCAACCCAAGATAATTTCTGACACAATGATTTATGTCATAGGTGAACCTTAGCTGGTGCAGTGGTTAAACTGCTGCACTGCAGCCAGAACGTTGTGAATTCGGTCCTGATGGGAACAAGGTTGACTCAGCATCCCAGTCAGTAAAGTAACAACCCAGCATGTTGGGAGCATAAATACTAATTAACTTGTGAACCGCCCACAGAGTGCACCAAGCTCTATGGAGCGGTGTAATTGTTATTGCTCTTTCTTACACCGAGGTCTGCCCTGGGTGGGGAAAGTCGCCCGTGGATTTGTATCTCCTGGGTTTCGCCCCAGGTTGCCTGCCTGGACCGACGGGAGCTGCTCTGCCCCCTCCCAGGCGATCTCAAATCCGCCCTGCAGAAAGAAAAGCAGCCTGACGGGTCCCGGGCTTTTCTTCTGAGTCAAGCAGACTCAGCCTTCCGCGCGCTCCGGTGTCTAGTCGTGCCTGCCACATGACCACGGAAACGTCTGCAGAAGCAGACACTGTTGGCTCTTCGGCTTTGAAACAGAGGCGAGCACTGAACTCTAGAGTCGGATACGACTGGCTTTCGAGCAAGGGAAACCTTTACCTTTACCAGCGGTCGAGGATCGGCTCAGAGGACACCCTTGGCTGTGCGGGATGGGGATTGCGTGGGGGCAGCAGCAGCTGCCTTGCGAGCGGAACAGCGCCCTTTGTCGCGACCCGACGGGCCACCCTGGACATGTTTCGCCAACACCAAGCCGTGAATCCCAGTGACAACCCCCCGCCCCCCAATATCATTCCTCCACCCGAGGCACCCCTACAGATCCTAAGCGTACGATGCTCTCCTGGTCCCCCACCCCTTTTTCACTCGCTCTTTCGTGAACGGAAAAGGCAGCCTCGCTGGCTCGCTCCCATCTTTTCTTCCTTTGTGCTTCCCCAACCAGGCGGGCGGAGGGAGGCGCGGCTGGCGTCGCCCCCCCCCCGCTCCTCCTCCGCCGAGAAGCCGCCCGACGGTTGGCGAAGGACAAAGCCGGGGGCTCGCAAAGGACGGTCGCCGCCCTCGGGCGGACGGGAGGGGGGGTGCGTGAGGCTTCCCCTGCAAGCGGCCCCACCCCCACTCGCCAAGAGGGGCCCCACCGTCTCCGGAGCCATCGCTGCTTTAAGCAGCAGGCCATGCTGGGCGGTGGGTTGGGTCCCCCCTCGATGGCCCACGTGGTCCGGGCGCTTGTGAATTTCAATCGCGGGAGGGTCTCAGTCCAGACTGCCGGTCCCGCAGCCGACGGGGGAGGAGGGAGAGAGAGAGAGAGAGAGAGAGGAGGGAAGCCTCCGTCCGGAGCCAAGCGCCTCCTTCTCCTGCTGCCTGGAAGGCATCCGCCGCCCCGATGAGCGCCCGCCGCCGCCCCGATCGGGAAGCCCGCGGGGCTGCTCAGCCACCGGGCGCCGGCGCGGCGGACTGAGCGAGCTGAGCCCCGGGCGCGGGAGGAGAATGCAACCGGCGGGACTGGCCGGGCTGGGTTCCGTGGCGGCGCTCTGGCTGCTCCTGGCTCTCTGGAGAGAAGCGAGCGTGGAGCCCGGGGGAGCCCCCCTCCTCGGGCCCGCAGCGGAGCGGACAGGCGTCGGGGAAGCAGCCCCAAGTCGCCGCCTGCGCCCTCCGAGTCAGGCCGCGCAGAAAACTTTCCGAGCGCTGCTCACGCTGCCGGGGCCGACGGCCGACGGCGAGAGCGGGCAGGAGCCACCCCCGCCGTCGGTGCCGTGGCCGGTGCGCGGCGGGATCTTCTGGAGCCGGGCGCTGGAGGCGCAGGTGCCGCCGGGCTTCTCGGCGGCGGCGGCGGCCTCGTGGCTGCGGACGGCGCGGGCGTCGCGCGTGGTGGCGCTGGAGCGGGGCGGCTGCGGGCGCAGCTCCAACCGGCGGGCGCGCCTCTCGGACGGCAGCCGCGCCTGCGTGCGCTACGGGATCAACCCGGAGCAGATCCAGGGCGAGGCGCTCTCCTACCACCTGGCCGGGCTGCTGGGCATGCAGGAGCGCCTGCCGCCCCTGGCACTGTCGCGGGTGGAGGCGGGCGCCGTGGGCGGGCAGTGGGCGCCGGTGCGCGAGGAGCTGCGCGGCTCGCACTGGGCCGACGGCGCCGTGGTCAGCCTGGCGCCCTGGGTGGACAACCTGACCGACGTGGTGGCGCCGGCGCCGTGGTGGCGGGCCTTGGAGGCGCGGCGGCCGCAGCCGCTGGCCGCCGCCGAGCTGCGCGCCCTGAGCCCGGCCACGCTGGTGGAGCTGGTGCAGTGGAGCGACCTCCTCGTCTTCGACTACCTGACGGCCAACTTCGACCGGCTGGTCAGCAACCTCTTCAGCCTGCAGTGGGACCCGCGCGTCATGCACCGGCCCGCCAGCAACCTCCACCGGGCCCCCAACGGCGGCCTGGTCTTCCTCGACCACGAGGCCGGCCTGGCCCACGGCTACCGCCTCCTGGCCATGTGGGACCAGTACAACGAGCCCCTGCTGCGCTCCGTCTGCGTCTTCCGCGAGGCCACCGCCCAGAAGGTGCGCGACCTGCACCGCCACCGCAGCGCCGCCGCCGAGCTGCGCCGCCGCTTCCGGAGCCGCGAGCCGCTGGCCGAGCAGCTCGGCTTCCTCACCGAGCAGCAAGGGCGCCTGCTCCAGGAGCGCGTCGACGCCGTCCACAAGCACATTGTGCACTGCAAAGCCAAGGCCGCCGCCCTCCTGTGATGACCCCCCCCCCTGGACCTGGCCGGAAGGAGGGGGCTGATGAGGGGGGGTGCGGGTCTCGAACGCGCACCCCACATGGAGGATGAGGAGGGGGGCTTTTACACGGAAGCCACCACCTGTTTGGGGAGCTGCGTTTTCACGTCGACGGGGTGCCCAAACATTTCAGCCCAAGGGCCAGTCACGCGGTTCCTGCAACAGGATGAGATCGATTTTTAGGCTGCCCCAACTACAACCTGTGGGTGCCCCAGCTACAACCTGTGGGTCGGATCCGGCGCCCGACACCAATTCATCTTGGCCCACATCCCCCTTGCTGCTGCTGGAAGCGGAAGTAAAATGCCCATCCAGGCACATTTTACTTCCGAAGCGGCAAGTGTGAGCGAAGATGAATTGGTGTTGGACGCCGGATCCGGCCCACAGGTCGTAGTTTGGGCATCCCTGACGTCGATCTTGCTCATTGACTTCTACTTGGAAGAGGGAGTGTCTGGGCAGACCTAGCTGCTCCTGCTATGCCCAGGATTCTTTGGTTGGAATTGGGGTAGCCAATGGATTTCACCTGTTTCTCAGATCCACACGCTTCGATGACTGGGATCCACCAGTGGAATACAATCTTGGTCCGTTTGACATTGTTTGAAGACTTATTTTGGGAGAAGGTCTTGCCCAAGCAGTCAATGTGGCAAACTTTTGCCTTGCCCTCATCTGAATACTGGGCAGGCTTAAAAGATTGAAGAGGGATGCATCATTTTTTTAAGCATCAAACCCTAATGATGGTCTTCTTCACCTGTTCTGAATTATTGTCTGTTTCAGGATTAGGCCAGAAAATATCTTCCCATTGCACTTTCCCTTTTTCTCTTTTTGGGATCAAAAATAGTTATAGCAATTCAGAGTTCTTTACAGGACCAAGGAAACGACCTGGACCTGATGCATCGCTGGAGCTAAGTGGGTGATTTTCCTCTTGGATAAGAGACCACTCCGATACCCCATGCAGGATGAAAGTCTTAATTGTAATAAGTATCTCTTTGAAGTGCTATATTTCAAAGTGCTATATTTCACTGTATTAGTTTCACACTGGGGTTCTCTTCCCAGCATGTCTTCCCTTCTAATGGCTCCTAAGAGCTTCCCATTATAATTCATTTTACTACTTTTTCCTATTTAATTGGGACCAGTAGGCACTGGAGTTTACCTGACACTTCCAAGCGGGGAAGGTTTAAGCCTGAGCAGCGTTTTAAGCTAATGCCACAACCAGTTATGGGGAGTGTATTTTCACTTTGATCTCTCCACCTATGATAAGGCAGTGACAGGATGTAATGGGAAAAAGTGTGCAGAGAAGGTCCTTATTTTAGTAGCTCTTAGTCTTGATAAGTGGGCAACAATGGGCAGATCGCTATTCTCAGTGTGTTTTACATGTAACCACTACTGTAGATTTAATTGACTAATGGGGTGACAGAGAAGAAATGATTCCCAGGTTTATGATATTGTCCATGTAGTAAATTTTGATGCATTAATCTGGAGGAGAGAAAATCAGTTTCATGCACTTTACTTTGACTTTTCTTATTTTTTATATAAAATACCTTTTTATTTTAAAAAAGACTGCATTTTAGGTACGTGATGTATGTTCTTAAACTGTTCTGTAACATACTAAAGAAATGCATATTTCAGTAAAAATGTGTTAACGTTTTGACTTCTTTGTGCTCAAGAGTTGTAGTTTTCATTATTTTATGAAGTAATTATTCCTCCTGATGCATTTGTGAGGTTTTTCCCTTTATTGTTTTAATGATATATTCTTTTGTTTAGTTCAGTAGAATGAATGGGAGATTATGTGAAGGAATACAGAGTTTGACATTTAAGGTAGATGTTCTGTTTTTGTATCCTTTTTTGGTCTTTAGTTATCAAAAACCGTACTTTCACTAAGAAGCACTTAGCATACAAATCTTGTAGTTATCCCTGAGCTGAAAGATTGTACCTCTACATATTTCCAGAAGAATAGTTCTTTTAAAAAGAGAAAGAAATTCTTGATTCAGACAGTTCAGGTTTTAGCATAGACTAAAATTATTCTAGCTATTTCTCCGACTGGTATGGAAAAAACCTGTTACAGTAGTACTAGAGACTATAAAACAAGAACATCTCCGAGAGCATATGCCATATTCAGCAGCTGTTAATTCCTTTTCCATTTTGGTTTCTGGGAAGTGAATAACAAATGGAAAAGTCATAAGTTGTTCTTCAGGCCAAAATAATTTAGAACTACATTTTAGCTCAGTTTCTATCCTAATCGTAGTTGGGAACAAGTTCAGGAATTCAAATAAAATGTATTATGACCTTTAATAAATGTTGATGCCTGTTCTAGTATAGAAGATCCATGAATGAAAGCAGCTTTCTCCATATATTTCCTTCAGTATCTATCTGGACTAAGTACCTGTAGTTGTCTCCCTAGGTAGGTGACTAAGCTGTCCTGTGTGACTGGGTCTTGATTTGGCTCCAAATCTGTAGGCATGCTTAAGTTATTCACTGTGGGAAATTGTGCCTTATAGTGAGAGTACATGTCTAAAACAATGGGATGGAATACCACAAGATATGGTTGTGGTCTTCAACTTGTTCTGTGTTATCAAGTTACAGTAATACCTCATATAACATTAGTATCGAATAACACTAAAATCGCATAACATTAAGGAATCTGGGGGGAAGAATTGCATCAGATAACATTAAGATCCTATGGGATGCTTCAGATAACAACCACTAAAGCCTGTGTGGTTACAATGTATCTTTATGGATCCCATAGGATTTTAACATGCATCAGATAACACTAAAAATCATATAACACCAAGACTTGTGGAACCAGGTTTTAGTGTTATATGAGGTTTTACTGTACCCCGGTTTGTGGTAACCCTATTAATCTGTAACCTGGTTTTCCTTATTCAGTCAATCCATCATTCATATTGGGTTCTTCCACTTTTTCTGCTGACTTCAACTTTTTCTAGCCTTCTTGTCTCTTCCAAAGAGTCACAGTCGGACATAACATGTCCAAATGTCCAAATGCCTGAGTCATTTTTGCTTGAAGAGAGAGTTCAGACATGTTGATCTAGACCTGATTGTCTTTCTGGTGGTTCGTGGTTCAGTAATACCTCGGATAACGCTAAAACTTGGTTCCACAAGTCTTGGTGTCATCCGATTTTTAGTGTTATCCGATGCATCCCATAGGACCTTAACGTTATTTGATCCAATTCTCCTCCCCAGATTACTTAACGTTATGTGATTTTAGCGTTATCTGAGGTAAACGTTATCAGAGGTATTACTGTATCTGCAAAGTTCTTCTTTAATTGGGACAGCTTTGAAAATTGAGGGGGGGGGGAGGTACATGCACAATAAGGCTACCTGGTACTATCTGTCATGATAGCCGAGTCAGTAATGTTTTTCATTCTAGTCACAGAAGCACAACCAAAGGAGTACTGCTTCTTTTTAGTAGATTTCTCATAGACATCTATTTGACTGCTTTGGGAACAATGTTCAACTAGATAAGTCTCTGGTCTGGTCCACCAATGGCTTTTATGTTCTCTGGCAGCTCGTGTTAGCAAACAGTTTCTCCATATAAACAAGAATGTACAAAATAAGACAGCTTAATCCCTTCTAACTTTAGGCATTTATCAGATGGTAATGTCATCTCTTGTCACATCTGGCAAAATACATTTTTCCGTACACCGATAGCCTAAGTGTAATGTGTTTCAGATACTGTACGTAGAGCCGGCATAATGTCAAGCTGACAAGTATACAAAGCTATCTGTAGAGTTATGCTGCTAGTAGACATTATCTTTGCTGATAGCAAAGGGGCTAGTTTGAATCATCTTGATCATAGTTGCCTCTGAAACTCGGAACACAAGTTTGTGTTACATTTATTAAACACTGGATGTTTAAAACACATAAAGGTATTAACTAAGTATTGTTCGCAAGCCTTATAACTGCCCAAGAAGGCTCTTCCACTCTGCTGCTTCAGCTGACAGGGCTCTTTATTTAACTCTTATTTATAACTTGCAGCTTTTTATCACTCAACACAATGCACAGAGTCCCATGTGGTGTTCCTTTGCCATTTACATGATAATATACCATTTAACTGTGTAATTCTTTTTTTAACGTCATTTGCCTGCATGCATTTTTCAGCTTACTCGGATGCATCACTTCACAATACCTTCACTTAATGAAACTATATTTAAATAATATATCAGCGGCATAAATTTTAAACCACCCATAAGAGCAGAATGGCAGAGCTACAGACATCTCAAGGATTCCCTTCTGCTTAAGCATCTCTGGAAGTATCAACACACAATCATCGTTTCAGTTGCTTAATGGATGATAATCTTTGCTTCAGCAGTGCCAAATCCAAGATAATTACACCTTTCAAAAAGAAGCATGGGGCTTCCTCTTTGATGATTACTGACTATTTCAGCAGCATGTTCAAAAATAAAGAGAATCGTTTTAAGCAGATGAGGCTGATTGGTGCAATCAAGTAGAAACATGCTTTTGTAAGAAAAAAAATTAACTTGGGTTCAGATGTAGCTACTCTACTGTTACCTTTGAGTAGGAGTTCCCAAACTTTTCATGCCACGGACTGGTCATGTGGTCGAGCAGGCCGGTCACTTAGTTCCTCCTGCCGTAAAACATTGCGGCTGTTGTAAAACTTGTTTACGGCAGGCGCAGGCACATTTACGCAGGCGCGGGCATATTTTATGGCAGGAGGAACAATGTGATTCTTTCAGGAGCGATGAGGGCAGCCACAGGCCCCATGAAATGGGACTGCATCAGGGTCCAGCCCACAGGCTATAGTTTGGCAACCCCTGCTTTTGAGCATCTCGGCTTCTTTTGCTCCGTCTTTGTTGCTCTTCGTTGGCTTAATGCCACACCTATCCTTTGTTCTTTCAGCTGAGGGTGTGTCTTGATTAGCAAAAAGTCCTACATTTGCACCAGTTTTGCCAGATTCAAAATTGATTCAAATATCGAACACAGCTGGGGCATGCATTATATTGCTGAAATGTCATTAATTTTAAACTGCTCATTGGGGTTCATTATATTCTACCAATTCCTAAACTGCTATATTGTTCCATGTGTGTCTGAGCATATTGTGCCTCTTTGCCCTGTAAAGTTTGCAGGAAATCCTTATTGTAGCCTTCAACCATCATTCTTCATAGACATGCACACAAAAGGCCTCTCACTGAGTTGATCTGATTGGCTGCAGAGTTGATGGAAATGATCAGAAGCATTTAAGCGGGACAAAACAATAGGTCAAGGGAACAGGTGCCGAGGGGAATTAAGTAATGCCAAGCAGGGCACCCAGATCTTCAATGCACACCACAGTTTAATTTGGTAGTTGTAGACAGGCAGAAGCAAGGAGTCCTTCATGAGCTCTTTTGTCAACTCTAAACTGGCATACACACTCCTTCCCTCCCAAGAGTATGAAAGTTCCCGGCATTGGCTGGCCTGTCTAGGAAAAGGGATCTTAAGGGACAGCCTTACCTGGGATCTTACACCAGGGAGACAGACCCCAGGTTTGGATCAGATTTTTAAACTTTCACTCACACACATACACCCTTATAAGAGCATTCCTCTCTCCTCCACCCCTATTGACAACCTGCCTTGCAAAAGGAAAGAACTTTGGCAGGCTGCAGTTGGCATGGCAATGGATTGACACACATGCCTAGGAGACATCCACAACCCCTCAGAATAGTGTGTGTACTATGGTGGTGGCAGGGATAAGTAAAGAAAACTATGGGGGACCAGAGGGGAAGGAAGAAATTTCTTAACTGTCAGAGCAATATGACGGTTGAACCAATTACCTCAGGAGGCAATGAGCACTCCGGCGGTGTTCAAGAGAAAAATTGGGCAACTCTCTGTCATGTCTGCTTTGATTTAGATTCCAGTATTGAGCAGGGGGTCAGACTCAACAGTCTCATAGGCCCCTTCCAACAGTCTTTCTACGATTCTATGAAATTGGCAGGGTGGTTGGAGCTAGTGGCTGCAGAGTTTAAAAAACACTTTTGGGCAAGGTTTCACAAAGGACTCTCAAACCTGGACAAGCAGCACGTGACCCTCACACGATTAAAGCACAACAGCTACTGAAAACCCAATTCTTTTGAGAGTCAAGACACATCCTTTATCTCAGTAAGATGGTATTCCTGTATTGGGCTATATCCATTTGGCTGCAAGATAGCTCTTGTACCCAGATCCCAGTTAGTAGTCTCCAGCTAGAGTAAACCCACTGAATCACTCAGTATGTCTCACCATTTGGCAGTGGATGTGGTGGCTTAGTGGTTAAGATGCTGATCTCGACAACTGGAAGGTTGGCAAGTAAGCAGTTCAAGACCAGAGTACTATACAACAGAGTGAGCTCCCATCTCTGTCTCAGCTCCTGCCAACCTAGCAGTTCGAAAACAAATTACAAGTAGATAAATGGGTACCATTTCAGTGGGAAGGTAATGTTCTGTGCACTCTGGTATCTAGTCATACCTGCCACATGTTCATGGAAATGTTTGCAAATGCAGACAGCACTGGTTCTTTGACTATGAACAGATGAGCACTAAACCCTAGAGTCAGATACAACTGGCTTTCGAACAATAGCAACCTTTACCTCAATGGATCTATTCTGATTGGACATAGGTCCCTATGATGAAACATGCACCCATCTAGTTTTCTTTATTCTGTATAGGAAACTTATTAAAGAGAAATCTTTTAGCCTAGGATCTAGTTTGACTTGCATATTCTAGGTGACTGGTCATTCAGGTCTGTCTGCAATGCTATAACCAAAACAGCCATTTCACTTTGGTGGGAACTAGGCCTGAATTTGTGTGTCCTGTTGTTGCAGTTACTCTTATCTCATAGCCTTGGCTGCTGTCATGCAATGAGAGATCTTGTGAGGATGCCCTGCACATAGTTTACAGCTTAATGGGAACATTCTAGGTCAGCGGGCAATCTATTAAAAAATGTGAAACAACTGTTTACCCCCAACAAGGTGTTCTGAAAGACATGCAAATCATCTGAATTTTTTTAATCTTTCAAATGACAAATAGTTAACACTTCTAGCAGGAATAAAATTAGCCATCATTTTGAATTGATGTGGTCATACAATTGGTTTAATAGAACTTGGGCAATGTGTATCACATGGCAAACTTTAAGCCTGCTTTGAGCACTCAGTATACACATGGAAATGCCCCTAATTCTGGAGATGTGTGGAAAAATATCCCAGTACTAAATGAGTGTTAATAGTGTAGTGTTTAGTTGTTAAAATCACATTCTTGAGTGTTTGTCAGCCTGTGTCTTGCACCTGCTTTGATTCAGCCACTGAGAGCCAGCAGAGTAATGAAATATCTAGTCTGGGATGAGATCTTACAGTAAAATGTAGATATGAATGCATGGTAAATCTTTTACTTTGTGGGGCGAACAATGCCCAAACTGTATTATGACATTTAATCTGTTTTGGAACTGTGGAAAAAATGCTGTGGAATTCTCTGCATATTATTTGGCAAGTGCCAAGGATTTTGTGTCTCCAAAAGATAAACCATTGAATTACTGTCGAGTTAAGAGACACTCCTTATTTCTTTCAGACAAAATAGTCTGTTATACATTCTTGGTTAACAGCATTCCTTGCATTCCAGTTCCTGCTTAATACACAGTGTGCAGTTAACCCAAACAAAGCAGATTATTAATTGTGATTATCACCATAAAAGATGTACCAAGCCCAATATATCTGTAGAAATTTGCCTAAGGCAGCCTGGCTTCCTGTGAAGTTATATAGCAAAAAGAAGGTTGTCTGTAGCAGAGTGGTAGCTGACAGACAGACTAGAGCAGGGGTTGGCAACCTACGGCCCACGGTGCCAAATTATCAGGCCCCTACCCTCGCTCCAACTGCCTCTGCCACCTCCAGAAGCAGACACGGACATGTTTATGGCAGCTGCAGACGTGTTTACAACTGCCTTAAATGCATTTATGACAGCCACGGATGCATTTAAGTGACCTTGCCCCCTCCTCTGCACCCACAACAATGGCCTGAAGGAGAAGACTCTATGGCCTGGCAGGCGCCTGAGAACATCGCACCCTCCTCTGGGGCCACAACAATGGCAAGAAGGGAGTTAGTCTGTGTTCTGCTCTGGTTGTTTCGTGAGGTATTTTATTATTTTTACTGTACTGTTGCTGTTTTGACTGTAAGCCGCCCTGAGTTACCTCGGGAAGTGGGTGGCAATATAAATCTGAACAAATAAAATAAACGTTTATGGCGGGGGAACCACCAGTCCAGCCCCCTCAACTGTCTGAGGGAGTATGACCCAGCCCCTGACTTTAATAGGTTGTCGACCCCTGGACTAGAGCCTGTCGACAAGAAGAAATGTAAAGTCCAACGTAACTTCTATTAGATGATGATGATAAAGTTTCAATGAGTCTGTTCTAAAAAATGCTTCTTTGGGATCATCCCATTGGGGTGTCACATATATCTTTGGTGTCATTATCAAGGTAAGTGGCCATCATCTTTACAGTTAGGGCTGGGCTGCCTGATGTTGTTTGCACATTTTAAAACCATTCATGTGCTACATGGGGTTCTGCTCCTGTGAAATTGAATCAGAAGAGCATTGCAAGCACATTTAGATATTCAATATCTGACCCCCATTGAAGCTGAGATTAAATGGTCAGCTGAATCTCTTCTATTATTAACTTTCCCTATTGATGTTGCATGATGAGAACTGTGTATTAGTATAGAGGTTACTCCTGACTACCTCATTTTAGTGGTAGATCTAGATACAACTTTTTACATAGAACATAATGGTGACTTTTTAAAACCTGTGGAAAGACCTTATCATGAGCCAGTTGTGTGTCTGTGTGGTTTTCTTTTTGTTTTGTTTTATGGCACAGAACCTGGAGAAGTTTTGTTTTTGGACCTACAATCTCCAAAGTTATGGTATCTTGGTATCAAAATACTAGCTTTTCAAAGCTATGTTTTGCATGCTGAGGTCTCCTAGATTCAATCTCTGCTACCTGAAGGAAATGGAGGATACTCCAGCCTAAATCTATAAAGAGCTGGTTTTGTAGACGAGATGTGAGAACCTTGTGGGCTATCAGATTCTTCAGACCAGGTTTTTAGAGTTCCTTGGGTGGACCATCTTCAAAGCCTTAACACAGGGGTGACCAAACTTTTCGGGCAGCGGGATTGACCATGCCCCTGGACAGTTGATCGGGCTGGTCACATGGTTCATCCCACCAGAAGCAGAAGTAAAATGCGCCCTGCACATGTGCAGAATACTGTCGTAAATTACTTGTGGCTGTCGTAAACACATTTTACTTCCAAGAGCGGCAAGGGCATGGGGGTGGATGAAATGGCTTCAGAGGCCGGATCCAGCCTGTGGGCCTTAGTTTGGGCAACCCTCCCTTAATACCTGAGAACAGAAATGGGTGCAAGAGCAACTGAGGTGTGACCTTAAGATTGTGGCACCACCATTTTCCCTCCACTTTCCTTGCAAGGATAAGGCAAAGGAGAATCAAAGAAACTTGTATGGGAAAAGTGAGTAGAAGACACAGGCAGGTTCCCAATCAAATCCTGGCCAAAGTTCTAGCCAACCCTTTCATAAAGGCCTGATCACTTTCAAATAGAATGAGTCCAATCCAATGCCAATGTTGTGGTCCCAACATTGCCCCACAGGGAGAGGAAGGATTTCAGGGATCTGGTCTCCTGGCTTCAAAATGTTTACCACTTTTGGTATATAGGGCTAGCTAGAGCAATGGTTGAATTCACTTAAGGAAGCTCCCAGTCTTCTTATGAGGTAGGGCTTTAAATCAACAACTTCATTTCCCCAACTATAAAAGCCATCTCCTGTTGCAAGTTAATTCTTCATTGTATTCATGTAAAGTTTCCCATTAATGTGAAATTAGATGAAAATCCAGAATAGGAAGTTGATACAGACATCTAGAGACCTCAGCATTGCTAATCAAAGTTGTGTATTATATAAGAGGTCTGTGGTGTTTTAGGATTCAATAAATATTGATTCCATAAGCTACTCAGGAGAAGAGGAGAATAAAATTCATTTGATTGGGGGAGGGAGGGAGAAACCCAACTAACTCTTACCACTTCCCATGAATAGTGATTTTATCAGCTTTCTCTGCTGGCTTTTTCACAGTGGGCAGTTTATCTTCCACTTGATTTGGTAGCAGGAACTGATTTTCTTAGAACTGCCATCCAGTTTGTGTTGCTACTAACTGTAAGGTTGTGGTTTTTTCTTTTTATGGGTATCCATCAAAATCTTGGAAATGGAAGACAATGTGCCCCTACTATAATCTCATCTATTATTTTACTGATGACAGGTTTCATGGATCACTTGATAGCCTTAAGAAACGTACATGTGTAATGTACAAGCCAGTGTGTTATGCCTTTGAAATCTGGGTCAAATCTGTGGGCAATTTGTATAAAATGACAAACATCGAACCTTTGCTTCTTATCTTGGGGAAAAGAGTGAGATATAAGTCAAATAAATAAATAGGCTTAAGCCATTGACTAAAAATTAAGTGTACAATGTGAATTGAAGGCAAGGTCCAGAATTCTGTCACTTCCATTGTTGTGCAAGGATGATCATGCAAGTGATGTAAACCACTTTCTGGGCAGTTGCATGCTTAGATATCATGCGGCTGTGTGAAGGGGGAAAACCTCTTGTATGAATGCCCTTATGTGTACAGAAAACCTCAACAGAATTTTGCCCAAAATTTGGTTGAGAGCCTATTTCAGTATATCAGAAAAGGTCCATTCAAATTTGGCTTGTAGTTCTACAAAGGACACTGGCTTTGGTGTGGGTTGAATCAAAACCTCGCTATGGAAAATGAGAAATATTATGTGTCTGCCCATCAACAATGAGGGGAAATCAAAAAATGGATCTAACTCATGTGCTTTTTGATGTTTTTGGCTTGTCTTGTTTCTTTTTTTGGGAGCATAAAATGAAATTTAGGCTGGCATAAAAGCCCAACTCTGGACTGGACGAAGCCTGCCTGATTTCAGACAAATAGCCCTGTAATGTACAAGGTAGTCTTGGACAGATTTGTGGGCAACTTATATGAAATCAGAAACATCACAGAGCTGCCTCTAAGTGAAATACCTTGGGAGGAATGTGGTTGTGAGTAAGAGAGTTACAATAAATAGAAAACAGGGCTTAGTGCTTGTTATTAAAGGTAAAGGTCACCCTTGATCGAAATCCAGTCATCCAACTCTAGGGTTCAGTGCTCATCTCTGTTTATAGGTGAAGAGCCAGTGCTGTCTGCATTTGCAGATGTTTCCATGGACATGTGGCAGGCATGCCTAGACTCTAAAGTGGACAGAATGCTATTTACCTTCCTACCAAAGTGGTACCTATTTATCTACTTGCAATTTCTTGCTTTCAAACTGCTAGGTTGGCAGGAGCTAGGACAGAGATGGGCACTCATTCCATCATGCAGTACTCGGGAATGTTGCAGGAGCTTGACTGAGCTTTTGGGGACACTGTGGAATTCAACTTTCCTAGTCATGCAGTTGGTGTCAGGAGCTGCATCTCTCCATTAGTGGGCCTCTCAAGCCCTTCTTTGAAACCTTTCACCACTCTGCTGCTATTGCCAACAATGTTCTTGCAGACCCACTGTTACAATATACAAACAACCTTGGATGTGTTTCTTCTATATCACTTCCCAAAGTACTAGGGCTGGAAAATAAGAAGAACTTAGTAAGTTATTCTCTAATTTGGAAGGAGCTCTTCAGACACAAAACTCCATTTCTCTCCCCACCCACCCCCCATCCCGATGTTTATATGGTAAGCTTGGGGCAAGAGGGAGTGTATTCATTTAGTCTGTATCCCTCCAAAACCTCGGGAGAAGCAATACTCCAGATTGATAAATAGGAAGCAAATTAGTTTTAGTTTGTACAAATCAGAAACCTTTACAAGGTGTCTCACTTCAATTCAGGATTTGACCAAAGAAATACACACACCCTACTTTATAGTGTTTGAAAACTACACACATCTAACCATTCAAAAGTTACATACTGTACTTTACAAGAGAAGGATTCATTGAATTTTACAATGGGAGGTTACACAACAAGAGTCAAAGTTGTCCAGTATAGGAGATGGAGCTGTGGTGAGGGTTATAAGCAATAACTTGTTAATTAGCAACAATTCTTCATTGCAGTTGTGCTTATGCCAGGGTAACTAAACAATTGGATTCTGGCTCTTCTACACTTACCTTATGAACCTGCACTATTTTTATTGTTTTAATTTTTCTTTGAAGCACATGTCATGCCTTCTTGAATGCAAAAGATTTTATGACAAGATCCTGGTGGTTTTTTATTTTTTATTTTTAACATGGCCCAGAACACATTTCACTTCATGTTTTCCTTTGGGTTTTGTCTCTTCCATGGTGATAAGTACTTATTAGAAGTCTGTTTACATGGTTGGTGGCTGAGGCCCTAAGATCACTTTATGATTTAATTCTGCTTGGTATGTTCCTCTAAAAGCCTACTATAAAAATATTAACAGCAGCTTTGAGGCTGCACACTGTGTAACTTCTCTACCAACAATAGAACAGAATGCATAATCAACTCTGTAGGAGTCTAAGAATAATGGCAGAGAATGGTTACACAACCTATAAATTTTTTTATACATGCAGGTCACTAGCCCAAGGCACTAGCAACTGTAGTCTTCTCAACACTGAACTCATTATCAAATTTTACAGCCAAGGCAGCAGGGTAGATATATTACTAGCAAGCTGCAATCCTAGGCCACAAACTGGCAGACAAAGCTGCTGTGGGCAACATGCTGTACTTCTTTCTTGTACAGTACTTTGTTTCCCAGAATTTTAGAGCAAATTGACAAAAAGAGTAGCAGCACAGCAATCAAAGAAAACCAGGAATGGTTTCATACAACAGCAACCTTCTGTCAGGATTACATGTGGCACCAGTCAATAAGGCCTCCAAGCACTTTGCTTGCATTAATTCAGTCATCATTTTATGACAACTTCTAGAGAGCAAGTGAGTATTATTACCCTGAAATTATGGAATGATGCTGCAAGGTGATTGTTTACTGAAGGATGCTCATAATTTTAGTTTCCAGCTTCCATTTCCGAAACAGATGAGCACTGAACCCTAGAGTCGGATACGACTGGATTTTAAGCAAGGGAAAAGTTTACCTAATGTAAGACCTACTGGTCTACAGGTGGAATCTCTCTTGAGCCACTGCTCACCTGCTGAAAACACAGGTAATGGACAATTGCAAGGAACTAACTAGAGGCCTATCTGTTTCAGATAGGGTCCTGTCCTCACTTAAGCCTGTCAGATGCCTATGGGAAGCTCAGAGGACATGAATGGAATATAAGAACAATAACACACTTCTGCTCATATTTCTCCAGACAATGGTGACAGGCATGCTGCCTGATACCAAAGGGACTCTATAAACATTGTAAAAACTGTTCTTCAATAGACTTATTGTTTGTAATTTTTCCACTTTCCTTTTAAGTCTGTCAGAGTCCATGCTGACCACTGTAACTTTGTAGTAGAGAATTCTATAGTTCAATTATACACAGAATGAAGAAGTCCCAGTTCTGAACACAGTGAACCTCAGTTAACAAAAGGCTTGGTTAACATAAAAATCACATAACAAAAGGAAATCCATTGAAAATAGTGACTCGGTTTACAGACATTTTTTTCAGAATGGATTAATTGGTTTTCAATGCATTCCTATGGGAAACTTTGTTTTGGTTAATGTTTTTTCAATTCATTCCAATCGGAAATTGCATTCAATGCATTCTGATGCAAATTGGGTGGTGCTGCCAACTTGGGAGATTCTGAACTGGGACTTCTTCATTCTATGTGGAATGAAAGAAAGAAGAAACTATTCTTCCTTTCTACCTTCTCTGCACAGAAGGCTGATGTTCCTATCTGCTATTTGTCAAGATCCTCAGAAAACCCACTGCTGCATCTTCCATTTCCATATAAGGGTAAGGCATGCACAAGCAGCAGTAAACTGCCGGCACACACTTTTTAAATTCCTTTGCAGTCAGGTGTTATAGTTTACACATTTGGAATTTCAGGTGTTGAATAAGATAATCTCCATGCCCAGCCTCCCATAATGAAAATTAAAACTGCAGGGGATTGAATCAATCCAAATGAGTCCTAGCAGCTTTTGCTTCTTTCTGTCAAGAGCAAGTTGTTTGCAAGGCTAATGGCTCCTAACTACACATTCAAGACCAGACCATCAGAAGGCCTTTAACCCTTTTTATAATTCTAGATTGCTTAATGGCTCAAAAGGGAAGAGAGATGTCAGAAGTGCCCAACAGATTCAGGCCAAAGCAATTCCCAGTAGCTGATACTTTTATCCCAGAGTCAAGAGAGTAATTCTCCTGGGGCAGAGTGTAATCCAAGAGCAAGGAAGCATAATACAGTTTGATACAAGGAGTAATTTAATGCCAAGTTGTTCAGTCTCTTCTGACCATGAAAACACTGAGCTGTGTATTTGGGAAGAAAGATAGGATACCTTGAAACTCCTACATGTCAATATGTAGAAGTTTGCAAACTCAGGCTGAAACTCCTAACAGCAGGGAAATCTGGGCATGTAAATCCTCAACTGGTCAGAAAAACTATTTGTCAGAATCTGTGATCATACCCTCATTTTACTTAGGAACATGCCCAACTGACCTCAATAGGCTTACTTTTGTATACAAAGGAATGAAGTCTTTTCAAGTGAGGCTTTCTTCATACCTGAAGCATGTGAATGGAGTAAATGTGCTAAAACTGCAGTGTATGAGAGAGATGCAGTCATGCTTGAAAATAATGAGTATTGGTGTAAAAATCATATTAACACATCAGGGAACAGTCATTTCTGCTTTACAGGAAACACATGCAGAAAAATGATCATAATGATTTTGGGTATATTGGTAGACTGGAAGAGACCAAGGCAAACAAGTTTTGTTGTTTCTTCAATTTTTATATCATAAACCATTTTTCATGCCTCAGCAAAGCTTTAATCTAAATCTTAGGGATGGAGCGGACACCGAAACACTTCCAGAAAGCAGAATTATGAGACTAATAACACAGATGGTGCTTTTAGTGGAAGAGTTTGAATAAATTCTTGCCTCAGCATTTCAACAAAGCACAAAAGAAAGGTACTGTGCTGTAGCTCAATTTTGTTCTCTCTACATTTCTGTCTTTTTTTTAATGTGTCTGCCTTGCTATCTTCTTTCGTGTCCTGCTGTGGGGAAGAAATACACTAACAAATCAGATTTCAAAGCTTTTGTTGCAAAAATCTTCTCCTGTGTTTGATTTTCTGAAACTGAGCTAGGAATTTTCAACAACATTCTTTAAAATTGCTATGCAATGTCCTGCCATGTTCATTTGTAGCTCTGTCACCTTCAGATTTCTGAACATTTTCTCTCAAATCACACTTTTCTTTCCACAGCTAATATTGTCTTTAGAAAGTGCTGGTCTGGCAAATATTTTTGAATGTGTCTTCACTAGTTTTCTCTCTGAGGAAAAAAATGTGATTTATACATTGTAGGGCTATTTGACAGAGAGGATACTGATAGCCCTCCCATGAACAAAAATACAATTCCTTGACACTTTAGCAATAGGTTAATCCAGGTTGCTCTGCACTCCCATTTTCCAACTTTCTGACATGTTTCTTCACTTCACAGTAAGTTTTTGTTAAATATTTTGCTTGTATTTATGTTCATGTACTAATAAGATGGGATTAAAATCTGCACCATTTGCACTTTTCCCAAAGAAAGGAATGTAATACAATTTGGTCATTTTAAACACTGGATTTCTAGAGTAATCCTAATTCCCAAACATGGAAGGCTGAGAGCAACTGGGATGTCCATTTTGAGTTTAGGCAAAGAGTTATTTTTAGTAAGAGCTGAATGGTGGTGGTGAAGAACATGAATAATGGTGGTGTTGCAATTAGTCTTAACTCTCACTGCTGAAGGAAACAATTTGCCATGGCACGGTAAATGAATTCAAAATTTGATAAACTTGAACTGTTAATCCTAAAAAGAATAGATTCACCGAATGACTTGGACTTGCTGAATCAACACTAATGTGAATAGAATTGATTCAGTCAGTCTGTTCTGTTCTGGTACTAATAACTAGATTTAACTCAATATTCAGGATAGAGTTCAACTACAGTATATTCTACACTCAATGTAGAAGAGCAGAGCA
The DNA here is from genome assembly GCA_030440675.1 of Furcifer pardalis. Lineage (NCBI taxonomy): Eukaryota > Metazoa > Chordata > Lepidosauria > Squamata > Chamaeleonidae > Furcifer > Furcifer pardalis. Next base: position 70,199,476 of record CP126894.1, on the reverse strand, counting down.
AAGCAATCATACTTATATACTGCCCCATAGCGCTTCATGCACTCTCTGGGCAGTTCACAAGGTAATTAGCATTTTGCCCCCAACCTGCTGGGTACTCATTTTACAGACCTCAGAAGGATGGAAGAAGAGATATGTTTGGTGTAGTTTGATATATATATACAGCATGACTATAGATGACTATGAAACACAAGGAACATTGAAGCTGCTGTGGTTGGGAGAGTTCTGTGTGGCTTCCTGAAGGAGCCTCTTTCATTTCTGTTATAACCCCTTCAATTTCTAATGGCTCAAACAGCAACCAGTGACATTCTTCTATTTGTTATTTGAGGAGGAGGAGGAGGAAGATGACAATGATGATGACGATTATATAGTACAGTACTGGTATTGTAGATTGGACAGTGACTGAGTTGAATGCTTTGGACAAGAGGACAAGGAAGCGGATGAGTTGGAATCATGCTCTTCATCTGCAATGTGATGTGTTTATGTTATATCTGGTGCAGGACGATGGAGAATGATGATTAATGCAAGTGAATCAAACAGTGGAAGAGGAAAAATGTCTGGGTCAATATGTTCATAGCAGTGTCAGAGTCTGAGGCAGCTTCATGGCTCTAATATCTAGGAAAGCAGCTCTGATTTACACTAACTTTTACACTAACTCTGATTTACACTAGCACTAAAGGTTTTGACATTTAGCTTAGTTGCCCTGGATTCTGATAAATAGTATTTTATAGTGGTCCCTGTCCTTCTCAGATGGCTGAACCCAGAAAGTGGTGCTAGGGGAAGCCTGTCTTGAACTTTAGCCTGTGGTGTCCCCCAGGATTCAGTCCTGTCCCTCTAGCTATTCAACATGTGCATGAAACTGCTTGGAGAGGTGTCTGGAGTTTTGGAGTTTGGTGCCATCAATATGCTGATGACACCCAATTATATCTCCTTTCTGATTTCAGTGAAGCTTTTCTGTTTCTAGGCTAGCGACTATTGTCAGTAATGAACTGAAAGAGTGTGTCCAACTGAAAGCTCAATCCAGAGAAGAAAAGGTCAGTTAAAAAGCAAATCAGAAGATGAGAGTCCATTCTTTAATAAAAGGGGCTACATTCTCCCTGAAAAATGCAGTTTGGGTGTACTCTTGGCTTCAAACCTGAATTTGGATGCATAGGTCTCAGTAGCATTCCTTGAAATGGCTGAACTGGCTTTGGTGACACACATCTTAATTACATCCCATCTGGATTGCAGCAACATGCTCTATGTAGCACTGCCTTTGAGCCATGTTCAGAAACTTCAGCTGGTTCAAAACACTGTAGCCAGACAGCAGCAAGTTCCTGGTTCCATGAAGCATGTAACTGTAACAGCTTCACTGTCTCTCAGTCTGTTTCCAGGCTCAATTCAAAATGCTACCTATTACCTATGCAGTGTGTGCCCAGGCTATCTGAACAACTGGGACTGTGATGGCTCAGTGGTTAAGAAGCTTGCCTTGCTATCTGGAAGGTTGGCAAGTCGGCAGTTCAAGACCCGGTACTGCATGATGAAATGAGCTTCAGTCTCTGTCCCAGCTCCTGCCAACCTAGCAGTTGGAAAGCATGAAATTGCAATTTGATACACAGGGACCACTTCGGTGGGAAAAAATCTTGGGGACATGAAAGGAGTCTCATTCAGGCATCCTCTGAGTGGATTTCCTCCAGCAAAAATATTTTCAAGCCAGAAAGCACCTTTGTGTGCTTCTGAACAATTGTATCACCCCAAATGAGCTTTCTCAGCTTTTAAGACCTTCTGGGGGAGCCCTTCTCTTGGTTCCACAACCTTCTCAAGCTTATGTTGTGAGATATGAGAGGTGGCCTTCTCAGTGGCTGCTCCTAGGCTTTTGAATGTGTAGCCTGAAAAAGCCAGATTGGGCTCCTCCTATTTGTCCTTCAATCATCAAGCAAAGACTTTTCTTTTTAGGCAGGCTTTTAATTGACAGATGGGAGGTGTCAGGAATGTGATATTTATTGAATGTAGAGATTATAAAATGGTTTTTAATAGGTTTTTAATTGTGGCTTTAATGGTGATAAATGTTTAATTATTTTTAATTTATGGCATTTTAAGAATCATGGTTATTGTATAGTTTTAATTATTCTGAGCCACTCTATGGGGAGAAAGAGAACATAAAAATGACATACATACAAACAAACATCTGTAATGAAAATTATCTATTTAGGGGATATTGTCCCCTAGAGATGATAGATTTCAAATAGAAATAATATGGAATTCAGGAAGCACTGAAATCTCAAATGAAGGAGATATATACGTTGCTCCACAATATTCTACAAATGAATTTTTGGCTGTACTGTATAGGGAACAGAATTTGACAGTGACAAATTGTTATTGATGGTTCAAGACAGATTGCTAGCTGAAGTGGAGCTGTAACTGACATCCTATCTCAATGAAGGAAACATTTGTAGTAACCAAAGCTAAGTAAATTATTCTGGCACAAACAGCAGGAAATTCCAAATGCTGATGGACATGGGCTGGCTTGGGGTGCCATGCACCTTGAATTGGCTGGACTAGAGTAGCATTTGCTACCGTACTTCTGTCAGCAATAGGGACTGTGGTCTTGATGACTGGAAGGCTGGTAGGACAGCAGTTCGAGACCTGAGTCCTGCACAACATAGTGAGCTCCCATCTCTGTTCCAGCTCCTGCCAACCTAGCAGTTTGAAAGCAAGACATTTCAAGTAGCTAAATAGGTACCACTTCAGTGGGAAGGTAAACAGCATTCTGTGCACTCCAGTGTCTAGTCATGCCTGCCACATGACCATGAAAACATCTGCAAAATGCAGATAGCACTGGCTCTTTGGCTATAAACAGAGATTAGCACTGAACCCTAGAGTTTGATATTACTGACTTTCGAGCAAGGGCGACCGTTTACCTTCTGTCAGCAATATGTCTTGGACTCTCCTGTTCCCATTATCATAAAAGCCTATTGGGGTCAAATGTTGTGGTATAAACAGAGTGGAATAATATGTCTCTTATGTTTGTGAATTCTGTCCACAAGCTCCTATCCCTACCCTGTAAGTGTGGTAATGATGACAATGATGTCCATGTAAATAACTAACAATCTGGTCTCCTTCATTATAGCTAAAATCTGCCCCACTCTGCCTAATAGTTAAGCCTGCCATAATAATAAGTTGCTTTATAGGTGCTGTCTAACATTTCTTGGGGGAAACGATTTCAAATGTAGCACATTATTAATGAGTTCTCCATCTACTTATAATTGATGGGTTTTCTACTTTATAGCAGATTGATTAATCAATTGAGATAAACAGGGATTATATTGCCAGATATTCAATATAGGTGTTTACTCCATAGTTAATTTTTACATGGTTAAAAATCTATTTCATAGAATCACACTTTAGAAAGATGTAAAATTGGAATGGGATGTTGCATGATAGATGGCATGCATTATTACTGTCTTTTTAAAATAATCTATATGGAGGCACAATTATACAGTATAACCAATGCATAGTTAGCATTACTCCTGACCTAACTAATTAGTTTTAAATATAGACAGATACATACCCTCATCCAGAGTCTACTGCAAGACACCAACAACTTAACACTTAATGCAGAAACAGTCTGGGAACATCTGTTCATAGAGAAATGAGGACTTCTAAATTAGGTACCTGACAGGCTAATCTTCATAGCCTTGAAATACATGGACTAGTTTGAGGAATACAAACCAGCCTAAGCCACGCAAAGGGAGATATATTTTAACGTATAACAAGATTGCAGCAACTTATTTGGTTTTTCCTTCCCTCACTTAAGTGAAGAATGCAATCCAATATAGGCAGTCTCATGAATCCCAAGGATGGTTGCAGGCAAAGCGTTTTCCTCTCTGGATTCCCTGGGCAGAGGTTTGTCAAGAGGAATCCAGAATTTTAGGACTGATTCATTTTTATGCATTGTTGTCACATGCAATGGCAAGCACTTATATTATTTGGGCCAGGCACCAGCTGTGTCCTTGTGTTGATGGAAGAAGCTCTTTAGTAGAGGAAGCAAATCAGTTCAGAGTCTCCATTTTAGAATATTACTTTAACAGAGATGTTGACACTGGAACATCTGGTCAGGGTAATTTTTAAGCTTTTCTGTTTCTCTCCTCTTTGCCCCAAGTTCTGCCATGCCCAGCCTGAAAAAGCTCTCCTGTTTTTAATGTTTTAGTGACCCAATAATATAATCTCATGCCTAAAGATTAGTAACTTAAGTTTGACATACTTTACTCTCAACTTTCTGCAGTCCACAAATTATAACTGTATGCTGTCAAGTCAATTCTGACTTATGACAAGCCTTTTCAGGGCTTTCTAGATAGAGATGTGATTTACCAGTTCCTTAAAGGCTGCCTGGAACTATGCAACTTGTTCATGACTACAGAAGCTGGCTCTTCTTCTTGGAGGTACAGTGAGGAATCAAACTCCCAACCTCTGTTCCACAGCCAGATAAGAGATAACTAAACTATTGAGCTGTCCAGCCAGTGCAGCCCACAAACGCTTATGACAAAACTTGTCAGTAGTCTTTAAAGTGCCATAAGAATTGCTTATTTTAATTGCAGTAGATTAAATTACACTAAATATTTTCAAAGCCAGATGAAGAGCACATTATCCTTTAGCTTAATGGGCTATGTTATTATGTCACTTCTGACCTATGGATTTATGATCTCCAGAAAATCCTTTCATAGGACCTGGACCTAAGCTGAAGGTCAAGGTTTCTTTTAATGAGTCAATTCATCTCATGCTAAAACTTCCTCTTTTCCTACTGCCTCCAATTTTTCCTAGTATTATTGTCTTTTCCAATGTGCCTTGCTTTCTCATATGTCCCAAATAAGACAGCCTCAATTTAGTTATTTTGACTTCTAGTGAGAGTTCAAGTTTGATTTGACTTGAAGCTCATTTATTTGAAAAGTAATTTGTAGAGTGTGTGCCTAGAAATAAAGGCATTGACTAAACCCGAATTGCTCTTGCAACCCTAGCTAGACTCACTGTGAAGAAGTACAAACTATCTCCCATGTGATACAATGCACACGATGGCCCTCAACATGCACTGAGGAGGATCTTATGCTGGGAAGAGAAAATTCTGTTGATGCTGCCCGATATTGGGCAGATGTATTTGTTACCCTGTTTATTCAACTTATACACAGAACACATAATGAGCAATGCAGGGATGGAGGAATCACAATTTGGGATCAAAATTGCTGGAAGAAACATCAACAATTTGAGATATGCAGATGATACCACCCTAATGGCAGAAAGTGAGGAGGACCTAAAGAAGCTCCTGATTAGGTTGAAAGAAGAAAGTGAAAAAGCTGGCTTGAGACTCAATATCAAGAAAACCAAGATAATGGCAACAGGCCCTATCAGTCCCTGGAAAATAGATGGGGAAGAAGTAGAAGCAGTGACAGATTTTACTTTCTTAGGATCTAAGCTCACTGCAGATGGGGATTGCAGCCATGAAATAAAAAGGCGACTGATTCTTGGGAGGCAAGCGATGAGAAACCTGGGGAACATAGTGAAAAGTAGAGATATCACATTGAAAACAAAAATTCGCATAGTCAAAGCAATGGTATTCCCTGTGGCAATGTATGGTTGTGAGAGCTGGACCATTAGGAAAGCTGAGCGCAGAAGAATAGACGCCTTTAAGATGTGGTGTTGGAGGAGAGTTTTGACAGTCCCATGGACAGCGAGGAGAACAAATAGGTCAATCTTAGAAGAAATCACCCCTGACTGCTCCTTAGAAGGTCAAATAATAAAGATGAAGCTAAAGTACTTTGGACATCAAATGAGAAGAGAGGATTCACTTGAGAAAGCCTTGATGCTTGGAAGGGTCGAGGGCAAAAGAAGAAGGGGACGGCCCAAGATGAGATGGCTAGATGGTATTGTAGAAGCAATGGGCACAGAGCTGGGCGAGTTGAGGGGGATGGTGGAGGACAGGAGTGCCTGGCGGACAGCGGTCCATGGGGTCGCAAAGGGTCGGAATCGACTGTGCGACTGAACAAAAAAAAATATAGACCTTTTTAATTCAATTTTGGTTTTAGATGTGTAAATTTTAGCTTTATATTTTATTGTATGTTAATGGTGCTATAAGATTGAGGTTCCGGTGTGGTAGCGTTTTGGGGGCCAATCTGCACTCACCTCAGTCTCTGGGTTTCCTCGGGAACAAACACAGCCAGGAAACAGCATCTTCAGTAGTCTGGTTTTTATTTAAGATGTAAAATACACAGAGCATTCATGAGAAAATAGTGCCAAAATAAGAAACCTAACTTGAAAGTCAGTAGGGCTTCCGCACTAATCCTCAATTACCACTTGCATCTACCAGGCATGGTGAAATACGAGTCCCCCCCCCCCCAATAGAAAAGAAAATAAGGAATCAAAGTCAGCAAAAAGCCCCTGAACATTGTGGTACATTGTATATACCTGTATATCATTGCATCGCTCCAGAACCCATTCTCCACCTCCCTCCTGCCCCTCACAGTTGTTACCCAATCCTGGCTCTTCCAGAGGTAATTAATGACCTCACCCATCCTGGCGCATCTCCACCCATGTTTCCCACTCCAAGCTGGCCTCCCCCTCCAGATGGAATCTCTTCACGATAAACTGGTGCAGACCAGAAAGCTCCCTTGCCTCTCTAACCTTCCTCCCCACTTTCGTTGCCACCTGGGCCTCCATGGGAAAGAAGAAGGGGGAAAGGCCTTTCCTGTGGGAGGGGCTACTCACTCCTGATCTTACAGGTGCATCAGACACAAATAAATAAAGCTAGACTGAGCATTGTTTTGTTTGCTATGCTTCTTTTCTGAGAAAGAGCAAGTCAGAAAGTTCTGACAGGTGTGGTATGGATGAGAGATTTCCATTAAGGATGTTAATATGAATTTTCCAGTATCTGTCAGCATGAACAAAAGATATTGTATGATGATTGACAGCTTTTGCTCTAGCTGGAAATATACAGCTGAGCTGTAGAATGTCAAACTTTTTCATCTTCCCTAGTAAAACATGGAAGGGTTAAACAGAATGTAAAAGCAGATTTTTAAAAAACTTTGTTGGCAGCATTTCTTAAAATGGAGTGCTGAAATATACATACATACATACATACATACATACATACATACATACATACATACATACATACATACATACATACATACATACAAACCAACTATCACAAAAGAATGCAACATTACTGGCTTGCTTTCTGTGCCACATTCTTCACCAACAAGGTAGAAAACCATGTGCTCTATGATGTCCCTTAACAGTCAGAAAAGATGGGGGCAATGCTATGAGGGGGTCTTTTCCTTTGGATGAAAGAGAGTGTTGGAGCTTTATAGGGCCTTTGGTGTGTTTTTACATCTACACAGAGCACAGTGAAAAACAGTAGATTGCTATAGGCAGAAAGCACAGCATAGACTCTTCATGGGATACCAGACTTCTCTGTGGGAGTCAGCTCCAAAAAAACCTGTAGGTAACACATTGGCCGAGGAAACACATGCTTTGTATACCAGAGCCCCCAGGATCAATTGCCAACATCTGCAAGGTAAGATGAATCATTCTTTTCTGAAACCTTGAAACATACAGTGATATTTCGCATAATGAATGCTTCATATAACGAAAAAAATCAAATAAGTGTTTTTTGGGCAATGGCTATACCTGGCACAACAAAAAAATTTTTCGATATGCAGGGTTTTTTGGTAACCGGGATATACCCAGTCAATGGGAACCTCAGATAATGAACATTTTTGTTCGTTATCCAGGGCATCCCCCATTAGCTTCGTATAACGAAAAAATCCGCATTGCGAAGAGCTCTGTGGAATGGAGTTTTTTCCATTATGCGGGGTTTTACTGTATCTGTGAGTAGTATTAGACAACAACTTTTCTCAACCTGACACCTTCTCAGTGTGCAACTCCCATCATCTCCATCTGTATGTAATGGCTGAAAATGGTGGGAGTCCTTCTCCAACATAGTAGGAGCATATGTATTAGGGAGTGGAAGTGTGCAGTAGCCATCTTGAGATAGACTAGAGGTCTGATTTTTCCTTTTCCAGTCTCTCTCACTCTCTCTCTCACTGTCTCTCTCTCTCTCTCTCACACACACACACACACATCCCTCCCAACCAGTTGTTGAGGAATTCACAGAACTGTAAAATTAGAAGAGTGGTAAAAGATCATCTAGAGCAGTGGTGACAAACCTATGGCATGTGTGCCAGAGAGGACACTCCCAGCCCTCTCTTTTGGTACACATGGCGTCACTTCCTCTCTCACACTCCCCAGCACAGAGTTCGCCCAACCCTCTGCCCAGCAGCCCAATAAGAGTGCTTCCTCCCTCCACCCAGCACAGAGTCCACCCTGCCCCTCTGCCCAGAGGCCCAATGGGAGCGCTTTCTTCTTTCCCCCAGCACAGAGTTTGTCCCACCACTCTATTTCGGCACTTGGTCTCTAAAAGTCTCTAAAAGGTTTGCCACCACTTATCTAAAGGAATTACAGAACAATAGAGTTAGAAATTAACTGAAAGATCATCTAAACTAATCTCCAGCCAATGCTGGGACCCACCATTCGAACCCTGACGTTTTGACTTGCTCCACTGACCAGGGACATCGGGGAAGCCCAGAAACAGCTTGGATCGGGTCCTCTGATCTCCCTAGAGCAGGCAGGGGGGTCAGAGAGCCTGAAATGGGTAAAAAAAAAGTCTGCCTGCTCCAGGGAGATCAGAGGACCCAATCTACAGCTGCAGGGTGGCTGGGAAAGCTGACGGTGACTCACCGTCAGCTTCCCTAGCCACCCGCCCATGCCTCCGCAGCTGTGGGGTGGCTGGGGAAGCCGCCAGGGGAGCCCCCCATCAGCTTTCCAGCCACCCCACCCCTGCCTCCGCAGCTGCAGGGTGGCTGGAAAGCTGAACGGAGAACCCCGTTCAGCTTTCCAGCCACCCTGCTGCTACGAAACGACTGCATCGGATAACGCTAACAGATCGTTATCCGATGCAAAATTTCTTTGGAAATTTTGCATCATTATCAGATTTTAGCGTTATCCGATGCAGTCGTTATCGGAGGTATTACTGTACTTACAAAAATGTGCTCAAATGATACAAATGCTCTGAAGTTTTGACAGGATAGTGTCAGGTTGATCATACATGTAGGGACATTCAGGTGAGAGAGTTAAAAGGTAGATAAAAATTGCCTTTTTCTTTCTCAGCCATGTAGCTGAGAAGTGTCTTTACTTTTCCAAGAGAAGCAAAAATTGTTGACCCGAACAAAAATAAAGGTTACATGGCCTGCAAATAGGGTCAAGTAACCCCTGTGGCAGGAGAATGTGAACTTTTCTAACTGATTATATATAGAAAATAGTATTTCCCTATCACATGACTAACTGTGTTAGACCTTCTACTGGTGTGCCCAGGGTAGCATTTGCATCTCTAATAAAATGAACACAATATTTGGGGTGGGGGAGATTCTGGAGTCCATGCAACATTTAATTAAAGCCCCAGTATGAGAAGGTATGTCCTGCCCCAAAATTGGTCTGCCCTAGCTATTGTTAACATCAGAACATCTCTCTTGTTCTTTCTGGCTAAAATGACGATTCCAGTAATACAGCTGAAGATCTTTCCTAAAAAAAGTTACGATGACACACCATTTTATGATATAAATGCAAATCAGTGTTTATTTCAGTGTTATTTTCCAGCATACTGCTATTTTAACGGCCATCATAAGATTCTTTCAGTAAACGGCAAGGAGGAGTACATTCGCTATTATCTGCAGAATTTATTCTTCAGTGTAGGAAGAAATTTGCTCTTTTGAACACTGTGAGAGCCGGTGGATCAGAAAGTTCATCAGTACAGTTATTTCATTGTTTCCACTAGGATCAAGAACAAATATGTCTCTCTCTCAGATGGATTCCTGCTTCCACATTCCTTTTGCTGTGACAATATCTACTAACCTTTTCTTGTCTCCTGTATTCAAAATTTTTATTAAGTTCATTAAGAGCAGTATAACACTCCTATAAAAGGATTGGGAAATGGGTTTACAGATTACAATAACAGTCATTATCACTAGCATACCATACTCAGGTTTTCAATCGTGAAGTAATAATAAAAAAGTGATTTCCACTCAGATAGGAGAGCATAGCTTATCCACCGATCTCAAAAGACTGACTGCAAGTTCCATGAAGACTTTGTTCTACAGAATAGAGGGAGTGTAGCCAATTTATCAACTCTGCCACTATGCTGAATTTTCTTTGGCCTCCCAAACTCTATACTTGTGCCAAATGACCGATGGCTTGTCTGCAGGGCTGTAGCTGGGATTCTAGAGGGGGGGGGGATTTCAGGAGGGGTAAAAAAAAATTCAGGGGGGCAACAATGTCACACTCACATATATAATATTGGCATAGTTCTCTAATGGGATTTATGTAGTTCATGATGTAGTTGTTGTACGCCACCCAGAGTTGCTTGCCGAGTGGGCAGCAATAAAAATGTGACTAATAAATAAATAAATCACAGGGTGGGTTGGGGGGGCTGTTAACTCAGGAGGGTTTTCACCCAGCCACCCACCCTGGCTACTGCCCTGCTTGCATGACTCATGTACCATGAAAATGCCAGTCTGGACTATACTATATATCATAGCTCAATGAGAAAGAGGGCAAGAATTTCATGTTGCACAATCATAGCACAATCTTTTTAGCATGACATTGACCACAGGAAGACCTGTCTCTGTTCTGAGACCTTCCAAGCCTTAGAGATAAGAGTTAGGGCAGAAGGAGGTGCCAAGCAAAGGCACCCAATGTGTCATGAGATCCTCAGCCACCACTTCAGGTTAAAAAAACTCACCAAATAGCATTGACTGGGGTATCAGATATTTTTCTGAAACCTCTGAGAATTCCAATGTTCAGCCTAAACTGGAGCCAACATAATGACTTGCAGAATATGTCAATTCTGCTTCTTGGCATGTTCAATATTTTTGGCATAATTTTTGTTACACCAGCTTACATTCAAAGCTCCAATACCTTGGCCATATCATGAAGAACAACATGAAATATAGAATACTCCAACTCACTGTGCAAGGAAAGATCCTTGGGATCCCTGGACATAGACAGATTTCGTGGCTGAAGAACCTGAGAGACTGGTGTGGTGTCTTCAGAAGAACTCTTCCGAGAAGTTAAGAACAGGAAGACTATCACCATGATGATAGCCAATATCTGGAATGGGATACGGCACCTGAAGAAGATGATGAAGAAGAAGAAGCTTACATTCATTGGGGCCCTAAAGCGCCTCAATATATTTGTTGGGGAAATTGTTTGGCCCCACCGTTTTTGTCTGTAAAAAAAGTGGGGAATGGAACTGATTGTATATGACAAGGAGTTGACAGTTAAAGTGCCACTTGTAATTCCCAAGATGTTCTATATTGCCTGTTATCATGTCTTCTTCAGGGTGGGCCATGTGACGTAGCATGGTTCTGGAAGACTAAAATATTCTGTCACTGTGCACGTAGGTTTATTTGCTCACTTGCCAGGATTTAACATGCTAGGACCGTGATGGTGAACCTTGGCACTCCAGATATTCTTGGACTTCAATTCCCAGAAGCCCCCATGAATCCACACAAATGGGTTTACTGCAATTCATCCAGCCCACGCCACCCTCGTCACTCCTGGAAGCAGAAGTAAAACGTCCTTCAATCATTCCAACTTGCCTGTAAGCAGGGTGTCTATGCTACAAAACTGACAAAGGCTGAAGAGACCATCTAAGAGTGCAGCTGCAGGGAAACAGGAGCTGCTGAAAGTGAGGACAGTGTTTAGGGTAGAGAAAGTGGGATGCCATCCAAGGAGGCCAGTGTGCATTGCTGACTTCACAAACTACCCTGACCATTTTATCAGCTGCCAAATCAGCAAGGCTCAAAGCAACATCTTTCAGGTTGTGACACTGAGGCGGTAAATGAAATGACTTGTGATCACCCCGGCACTATTATGGCATTTGCCTTTTTCACTACTAACAGACAGCATCGTGTGAAAGGGTTTGAAGCTATGGGAAAACAAAGGTCAAACTACAGGCAAGGGAACCTGGAAGAAATCTGAGTGACCTGAGGAAAGTGCTTGACATGAGACCTGGTCTGGTATGCAGCAACCTTCTGAAATGAGATGTGATTTCAGACATGAGAAATAAAAGAAACTATCTAAATTCAGGGCTGGGAGCAGGACTGGTTCCTGTCCAGTTAAAACAACAAAGTGTCTTGTGTTTTTCATGCAGCTGACTAACAGAGCTATCGTCTTGGGGGGAAAACACACAGCTTCTTCTTCTTCTTCTGTGTCTAGGCCAAACATGAACATGCCAAAATGAAGGCACCTTTTGGTGAGTTAATTCTGTGGTTCCTTTCGCCTGACCTAGTGTGAGAAAGATTAGCCAGCAACACAAGGTTGCCATTACCAGAATACCACAATCTTTGAGGAGGCTCTTTCAGCTGAAATTAGACTAACAAGGCAAGGGAGCAACTCTATGGACATCTACCTGGCAATGAGCCCTATTGAATTCATCTGCATTTTTGAGTAAATATGTGGGCTGCAGATCATATTGAACTTATGTAATATACGAATCATAATTGAACTGTTTCATTACATTCAACAGAATCAATCACAACTAACATTCATGATTTACTGGAAACAAACCTACAGAGATGAGCTAAAAAAAAATGCCATATTGATTTCCCCCATTTCCCCCATCTACACCAGGGGTGCCCAAACTACAGCCCACAGGCCATATCTAGCCCCCAACACCAATTCATCCAGTCCATGCTACCCTTGCCGCTCCTGGAAGCGGAAGTAAAATGCACCCGTACAGGAGCAGCAAGGGTGGTGTAGTGTGGATGAATTGGTGTTGGGAGCTGGATGCATCCTGCAGCCCATAGTTTGGGCACCCCTGGTATAAGCAGAGAAAATGTCAGCCTAAAAATCTATCTTATCCTGTTGCAAAACAGATTACAAGGCATGTTTTGCTTCCAGTGGGAAGAACCACATGACCAGCCCACAGCCCAAAAAGTTTGGGGACCCTGATCTACACTTTCCAACCATGAATTCCCTGTGATATAATTAAGATTGTCAGTTCCATGGGGCAGAGACCTTTGTTTTTGCATACAGACAACTGCCATACACACAGAAGGCACTTCCTATTAATTTTGTAATGAGCAGATGAACTCTTCCTCTTTCAATACTATCAGTAAATATATAAATATTACTTTCAAAATTGCAAAGGTTTCCTATTTGTAATGGGTAGGCACACAAAGATCTCTGTCTCTCCCTTTTCCCCTTCCTCCTTCCCTTTCTCACAAAATTGCTTTTTTTAGAGTTGAACATTTTTGAACTCACAGCATTACACTGTATGACATTATCTATATTTGACAAGGACTAATTAAGACATCAGGACAGATCTAGACTTCCAAAGACATCTTGTTTCTCACGCAGCTGTGGCAAATGGGTATACACACCTCATTGCTCCCCCCACCCCATCTGCTACATTTTTTTCAGTAGCAATTTGAACCAATGCAATGAGGCTATAAAACTGTGGGCAATCAGGATACTTACCAGTTAGCAAAGAGGCAAATTGCCATTAAAAGGATGGTGCATTATGAAATTAGATTTGTTATAACTCATATAGTGTTCATTTATGCTATTCTCCAATTTAATTGTGGTAATATATAGAACTTTAAAAATGATAATTTTAAGAGGAAATCTTTTATTGCAGCATAAATTTACGGAAATTAAGCAATCACAAGAAGGTAAGACTTGAACGGATTGTCAGACAGCAAAAACCATGTAATCACATGCTTTATTATTAGAGTAGGGCTGACACCAGCCTTCCAGAAGTAATTGGATTTCTCAGTTGATCTACGCCAGTTGCATTGCACTGATCCTACTATTCTCTTACTAGTTCAAGAGGTTGTTTGGATTCTTGAGAAGCTGCTATTAATGTCAATGGGACTTCTTCACATGCTGGTTGTGCTCCTACTACAAGAAGTGATAGTTTACTAGATTGAGCATGAGACACCCTAGAGATGGCAGGGTGAGGTTTCTCAGAAGCTAAGGCAGCCATAAATTGACAAACTGGAAAGTAGTTGAATAACTAGTAGGAGCAAATTTGAATAAACCCATAAAGGCACAGTAATAAAATCCTCAAAGCACTTTGGATACTTTTGTTTATTAATTTTCCCACCACTTCTATAAGACATTTAGGAATTAATTTCACTGGTAATCTTGGGATAGTCATTATCTCTCATCTTAAATTAACCTACAGGATTCTTGCATTTATAAAAATGTAATTATGAAAAGGCAAGTAAGTGATACGTTCTCCATGCATATTATAGATTTTGTGATTGAGGGGCTGAAGGTGATTTGCGTGCAACCACCCAACAATTTATAGTTGAGATGATTTTTGAACTAGAGGCACTCACAAAGTGGATCTAATTTGCATGACAAATTCTCCACGATTTCAATCTGCCTTTTCTACCACTAACTGGCTATACTGGAAATTGAACCCAAGTCCTTGCATTTACTACCTTGTCCTATCACAATATATTAGAGGTGGGGACCGCATGGCCTTTGAGATGATTGGGGATTGTATCCTCCCATCATGATGGATCTTGGGGACATGAAAGGAGCCTCATTCGGGCATCCCATGAGTGGAGTTTCTCCAGCAAAAATCTTTTCAACCCAGAGTAATTTCTGATACAAAATTTATTTATTTACTGGCAGCTAATTGGAGTTGTAGTCCAACAACATGGAGGCTACAACTGTTCACTGCTGTTGTAGGTCTCTGGAATTTATTTGGAATAAACTTTGATAGAATAGGACTGTTTTCTTCTTCTGAAGTTTAAATTTATTATTTTGCATATTCCATCTCTTTGTAAGCATCTGTCATGCAATGTATTCTATTAATCAGATGTCTCAACATGATACAGAGTACTATGGGAACCTTTTGGCCAATAACTTCAAATCAAAGGCAAGAATCCAAATGAAGACTCTGCCAGGATTAGCATCACCATAGATTTCAGCAGCAAATTGCTGTTAGTTAAGAAGCTGGTATTCATCTGTCATTGGTCAAGTCATGCGACTAGTATGTAGAAGGAAATATGACTGTTAACTTCAGAAGAATACACCTTCGAACTGTGGTGCTGGAGAAGACTTTTTAGAGTCTCCTGAACTACAAGGAGATCAAATAAATCAATTCTAAGGGGAATCAACCCTGACTGCTCCTTGGAAGGACAAATGCTGAAGCTGAAGCTCAAGTACTTTGGCCACCAAACAAGAAGGACTCACTGGAGAAGGCCCTGATGCTAGGAAAGATAGAAAGAGAAGAAGGTGGCAGAGCATGAGATGTTTAGACAGCATAGTTGATTCAGTGGCCATAGATCTGGGCAGACTCTGGAGGTTGGCAGATGATAGAGGAGCCTGATGTGCTGTGGTCTATGGGGTCACAAAGGGTCAGACTCAACTGTGCAACTGAACAACAACAGAATTTGCCACTAAGATTTACATTCATGTAATTAGAGCCAGAGAAATAGAATTCTGCCTTTTTGCTTTAGTTCTATTATGATGATGATGATGTCACACAACACTCTCTGCCTCAACCATAATTTTTCTTCCTCTCGCAAATAGATAAATTCATTTTGCTTTTTAAAGTATCTGTTTAGGTTTTTACTAGTTGGGTTAACACTAAAGCTGGAGTCAAATAGCCATTGATGAAAGCCTTGCAATCCATTTGCTTCCTGTAGACCAGGGGTGCCCAAACTAAGGCCCAGGGGCCGGATGCAGTCCCAATGCCAATTCATCCGGCCAGTGGTGGGCTGTCAAAATTTTTGCTACCCCACCATGGGCGGAACTGATGTCGTGGGCGCAGCCAACATCATGATGTCATGGGTGGAGCCAAAGACAAATAAAATAATATAAAATAAATTAAATAAAAATTAAATAAAAATACACATTAACATTAAAATAATCAGCCGGCCCACCCACCCCAAATACAAATCAACCCACCCACCCAAAACACAAACCCATCACTTACCTGGCCTGGGGTCGGGGAGCAGGCACTAGGCAGGCAGGAAGGCAGGCAGGCACTAGGTAGGCAGGCACTAAGCAGGCAGGCAGGCAGGGTGGCAGCACTGTGGCAAAGCACCACTGCGGCAAACCACTGCAGTGGTGTAGCCACCTGGTGGCATGGCGAGGAAAGGCTTCTGCCACCGCTTATCCAGGCACTGCCTGCACCCTTTCCAGGCAGCCAAAATGGCTGCCCAGAACTGCGCATGCTTCAAACCTCCATTTGATGCATGTATACTCCTATTTTTTAGTGTGCATACGTCAACATGCACAGTTCCGGGCAGCCATTTTGGCTGCCCAGAAATACACTTCCGGAGGGTGGCCGGAGAGGCAACAAAACCGGTCGCCTGGGGGTTCTCTATCCCCCCCCCGGGCGATCCTCTCTGGAAAACTGCTACTGGTTTGGGTGAACCAGCCCATCACTGCATCTGGCCCACGAAGCCGTCGTCGCTCCTAGAAGTGGAAATAAAATATGCCAGTATGGGCACGTTTTACTTCCGCTTCCAGGAGTGACGAGGGCTTTGCAGGCTGGATGAATTGGCATCAGGGGCTGCATCCAGCCCCTGGTCCTTAGTGACCAGCTCCCTGAACCACGTGATTGGCCCACAGCCCAAAATGTTTGGGCACCCCTGCTGTAGACCATTGAGTTTGCTTTATCCATCCTCTATGGGTGATTCCTACTAATAATTCTGCATGGGATCTTTCTATTCAAAACAATCTCTTCTTTTGCCTGCTCTTCAAATCTTCTCTCTCTGCCACTTCTGGAAGTGGAAGTCCCCTTACACCAGATATATGCTTTCTGTTCTGAGCAAAAAGTAAAGGTAGGCAGTGCATGTAGAAAAACGTCTACACTGAAAAGGAGATGGGAACTAAAAGATTTATTTGAAGACTGTAGCCTGAGTTTCTTTTTAAGAGGACAATTATCAGGAATCTGTGAGCTGAAATGGTTAAATAGTTTTAAACTGGTTTAGCTAGAGTTTGCTTTAACCTGAAAAACCTTTTAATACTATTTTAATGCTGTAATTCAGAGTCTTTTTTAAAAGAATCTGTTTTTACATTTATATGGTAAACCACCTTGGTTCTTCAGAGAGATGATATAAATTGGTTTTTAAAATAAAGAGTAGGCTAAGAGTTAAATGTCAAAATTTTTTGCAGCAAGCCTAGAGCTAAACCCACATTAGGAGTTAGGGGGGAAATCACTCTTTAGCCAGCTATCAAATGAAAATAAAGATAAAAATGTTTATTCATACCATGTTGCTGGACCCATGAACCAAGGAAGTAGTACAGAGGTGGGCAAAGTGTTATCTTCCAGATGACATTAGACTGCAATGCCCAACATTTCTCTCCTTTGGCTATGCTGCTTTGGGTTGTCGGGAGCGGCCATCCAACAACGTCTGGAAGGTTACACTTTACCCAACCTGTCTTGTATTAGTGGGTCTGACATGAGACACACTTGGAATTAGATGTCATAATTCTAAAATGTCATGATCGGACTAAGTGTGTTCCTAAGTATGCAGGCTCAGCATTTGGCAAGCAGGCATACATCCATTAAGCCATTTTGTCAGAGCAGGCAGCAGGATCAGGGAGAAGTAGGGAAAGATGGAGGAGTGCTAGAATCCCTGCTGGAGGTTAGATCCATATTGAGCATTATTGATGGGGGGAGGGGGAACCCAAAATAGTATAGCAAAATAGCATTTGGGGACATCAAGACAAAGGGGCAATTAATTGGCAGAGCTGTAAGTAGAATTTGAAAGCAATCAATCAAGTGGTTCTTGCCTTTGTTCCAGGTGCTTTCCTGCTATTTCATTCATCTCTTGCAAAGAACTTGCCTAAAAAAACATCGGTAGTTTTATCTTCCTGAAATTCCTCTGTGGGCCATTTACAGCATTATGTATGGTATCTTCAATCCCTGTGCTAACAGGCTGCTGTCCATATGAAGGATTGATGTCACTTTCACAGGCGTTTGATCCTTAGCAGGGCCCTTTAAAAGTTCACCATTTGATTGAAAAATTCTCCTCACTTCTTCAAACATGTCACAAGCAAATGCTTGGCAGCTTTGAAGGCAGCAAGGACACGCAGCGTATTTAAACTAAAAGGTTTTGCAGGCATAGCAAATGGACAGTGGGTGTCGTGGGCCCCAGATATTTTATGCCTGAGGTGAAAACCCCCTAAATTGCTTGAGAAACCTTATTATACATTTTCATAAGGTGAAATAAAGTTTTGTGAATTTATTACACAACTCTAAACTTCTGGAGAAACTTATCATTTTCCCATCTCTTGGTAAACATCTGTTATGCAATGTATTCTACTAATCAGATGTCTCAAAATGATACAGAGTATTATGGGAGGTTTTCAGCCAATAACTTCAAATCAAAGACAAGAATCCAAATGATTACTGAGAGTTTTTACTAGTTGGGTGAGCAACTCTCACCTTACATTTGCTGTAAGACTCCCGTCAGCCATAGTCAGTAGGTTAATGGAAGTTGCAGTTCAACACCATCTGGAGGGCCAGAAGACACATTGATGAGCATCGGTTCTAGAGATTGCAGCTCAACCTTTGTTCAAAGTAGAGCAGTGAACATTGCAGCCTCCTTGTTCAATAAGGTTTGTCAGTGAGATAAGACTTGAAAAATGGCTGTGAATAAGAACTTTAAAAAGTTTTTTTTTTCCTTTTGACATCTGGAGGCTGGATTTGATGAGAATTAAGCATAGAGCTATCTGCTTGGCCTAGCACATGTGGAAGACAAATGGTATGTTCAAGTGTCTCCCCTTTTTTAGCATTAAATTCTCAGAAATTTTCCAGTTATGCTAAAAGATTTTTGTGTCTTTAAACTGCTAACTCAGTTTGGCCACCCCCTTGGCTACGGCCCTGGGAATAGATTTCTGCTGAAAGCATTGCTGATATTTATTTCCTGTGGAAATAAAGTTAGCTCATTGGAAAAGGAAAACGGCACATATAATAATACTTTTCACATGTATCCCCACATTACTATTCCCTTAGAATAAGGGAAGAACTAATATGGACCTATTAGGAGACCATAAAATGTGAGCCATGTTCTACCTACTGCAGATTAGTCTAACCAATGGACAAACACATAGACTGCATCTATGAATGTATTGAAATGTTGTCTACTTAAAGAGCCCTGGTTAAAAGGTTCAATATCTGCGCTAGTTACACCATCTGTAAACTGGTTTAATATTTTTCAAATGAATATAAAGCCAAAATGAATCAGTTATTTGAGATGTTATAGAACGCCTAAGCATGGGATTACAAAGTGTACTGTTGAGTCTGTGTATACTGAAGGCTTTTGTTACTAGAAATTTTGGAATCATCCTGTTACTTGCCAGTTCTAATTTGTGGTAATCAGTATGATCTAAAGAGTTTTTAATTAATGGTCCAAACCATGTTCCATAGCTAACACTGGTATTACTCTAAGTCAAGCAAGCAATTATGAAATTTGCATAATTGTAGAAACAGATTCAAGTATGGCATTACACAAATTCTCCCCATAGTAAGATGGTGTGAGTTCTCTGCATAATTTTCCTAGGAAATCTAACTTCATAAATTTATGCAACACAGACAGCAATAAGATTTTGGCCACTGCTAAAGTATGGCGATCATTCAAGGCTAGGTTCCAGCTGTAGATGTTGAAGAAGAAGAAACAGATTTTATGCAAGCATCCAGAAGAAAATTGATCACATACCTGAAGAAGAACTAACAGTCATAGTTGACTGAAATGTAAAAGAAGGGAACAAAGCAGAAATGTTGTTGAAAAATTTGGCCTCGGAATTAGAAACTGAGCAGAACAAGAATTCATAAAATACTATGAAGCAAAGAATTATTCATTACAAATGCGTGTTTCAGGCAACAGAATACTATACACGTGAACACCACTAGATGAAAAAAGATAATTAAAAGGATAGTGGTGTCAAAATATAATTTAAATAACATTTCTGCTGATTTAAAAATTAAAATAAAAACTAGATTTGCATTTTTAATCTCAAATGACCATGAACCAGAAGAATTGTGAATTGAAATTAGACAAATTATCATGGAAAAATGCAAAAAGAGCTTATCAATGGCTAAGCTCATCTGAGACAAGAAGAGTTCCACTCCTTACATCTTCAGATGCATACAAGTAGCCCATATTTGCTCCAAACAATCCAAAGAGTAATGACAGTAGAAAAGGACTAGAATTTGATATAACATATAGGATTTACTCTCTTCTGTGAGATTCAACCTTCTTGTCTGGAGTAAAATAGGAAAAAAAGAAGAACTTCTTTGTATAATTCCTATAGGGATGTAACTGCCACACAGAATTGTGAAAAACAAATTTCTGATGCGCAGCCATTTTTATTTTACCATTTTCTGTTTTTTAAAATCCCTGCAGCAGTTTCATAATGCTCCTCCAATGATACACTTTCAAGACAAAATCATTTTGCTCTGAAAAAATTACATCAGTTGAAACCTCGCCTCAGCAGACTTGCACTAAAATAGGCTCGTTTCAAATTATAGTTTCCCACTGGTTATATTATTGTTGTTTGCTGTTGAATGGTACTCTTGGAAAGGCAAACACCAGACCCGTTCAGGCCACAGGTTTAGCAAATTATTACTGTGTCTTAAAAATAGAATAAAAAGAAAGGAAAAGAATAATTTGCAGAGTTGAATGGGTAGAATTCTTAAAGCCAAAAAGGAGCAAAGAGCACAACTGAATAAATTTAGGGGGGGTTGTGTGAAAAATCAGCCCTCTACTCCTGAGATGGAGAAAGCTTCTGGATCACAGCCGAAGGAAGGTCTCTTGTCATGCATTACCACTACTTAATTTGTAATTCATGTTTTGCCTTTTAAAAAGTCATTAAAAAGATAGAGGGCAGGATGCCTAGCTGAATTTACTGAACATGAAAGGATTGTTTCAAAATGTTATGGTCTAAGAATTTCACTCATCAGAAAAGTCTGTCGTACCAGACATCGAAGGATGTAAGTGGATGACTATCAACTATGTAAAATTTCACACACACACCAACTTCCAGATGTACCTCATGGATTAGTCATTAGCCAGAGTCAAGTCATAAATTTTCAGTTTACATATTAGGGTGCTTTGTTAGCATACAATTCTAAATTAACCCACAAGGTCGCTCAGAAACATCTCAAGCAGTCCTCAGGTTCTAAAATAATATACAAGGTTATATTCTAATGAAGGTCTATGAGTCTGTGCAATTGGCAGATGGCCAAATCCCAGTTTATCATTCAAGTATTTAAAAAATGACATCTGCTAAGGTAAGCTGTGCTAAATAAATACTTAGGAAAGCCACAGGATCCTTTTCATCAGGACACTAAGTTCAATGAATATTAAATTGGCTGAAATCCACAGACCACTGCACGCCAGACACCCCTATCTTCTACCACCCTTCTCAACCTGCCCAGATTTGTGCCCATTGCGTCAGCAATGCCATCTAGCCATCTCATTCTCTGCTAAGATATCTTTTAAAAATCACTGATCATCTAAAACTGTACGCATACACAAACTACATATTTACACATTAGCACTCTACTGTTCAGCAGTTTGAATAGCCCTGCGATTTGCTTCAAACAAATCCTTCTCAGGCAAGTTGCTGCAGAGCAGCAGATATTCAAAGTCTTGTTTCTCACCCCATTCATATTGTTCACCAGAGTTAATGAAGACCCACCTCTTTAGGTTTGTTTTGCATCATGTCACCCCAGTTCTCATATTATTCAGCATCTTCCATGCCCATATTGGATATGGTAATCTGCTTCGTCACCCATAACTCTGTGGGTGATTTTTTAAAATATAGAAGTAATATACCTAACTTGAAGTTGCACAAGTTGTAGCAAAAAATGATGCCAAGTCAGAAGTTATATCCAACAAGCCATTCTGTAGGCATGTTACACAACCACATGCACAATGAATAGCACAGTCAGTTTCACAATCAATTGTGCACTGTGGACTGCCTGACTGTAACTTCCTGTAGATGTTCATTGGCATAACTACACAAGTGCAATATAATTATAGCCACTGTTTTCTAACTTCTGCAAACTCTGGTATTTTCTTTTGAGAGCCTGTCATTCTTCAGTGAAGTAAGTAATGCTGGTCCAGTTTTCCCTCAAAGATAGCTGCCTAGCTAGAACCAATTTGTTGTGAAATGTTCTACTGCAGGCAATGTAAGATTTAAATAAAAATAAAAAGAAACAGATTTGGGTAGCTTTGTTGGGCTGTTGCTTCAAAAACAAATGAGTCTTGTGGTAGCTTAAAGACTAAATTATATTTGACAAAACCTTTTGAGTTGCTTCTGAAGAAGTGGGCTGCCAGCCACAAAAGGTTATGCTAAATGAACTTCGTCATTTTTCTAGGTCACCATCTTAGTTGCAGACAATGCACTGGTGAAGCCAAATGTGCTTGCTTAGCTGGGAAAAAAAACCCCAGATTCTTCTGCAGTGCATCTATGATAGCAGATTCCTCAGGACAATAGTCTTTAAATTAAGAATGCTTGGAAATCATAGACCTAGTCAATAAATGATGTTTGTACTTACAGTATGTGGAAGGGAAGCTAAAGCTCAAGTACTTTGGCCACCAAATGAAAAGAGAGGACTCACTCAAGAAGGCCTTAATGCTAGGAAAGATTGAAGGCAAAAGGAGAAGGGGGTGGCAGAGGATGATGTGGCTGGATGGCATCCCTGACGCAGTGAACGTAGATATGGATGGGCTGTGGAGGATGGCCAATGACAGAGGAGCCTGGCGTGCCATGGTCCATGAAGTGTCAAAGGGTCAGAATCATCTGTGCGACTGAAGAACAACAACAAAAAGGAGGGAGAGATTGCATGGTTGGCCCAGGTCATTTTGCTGTATGAAGCAGAAAAGCAAATGGCTCCCACACACACACTGGTCAGATGTACAGCACCCAATGCTGACCATGTACCTTTGGCACCTGGGGAAGAAAATTCCACATGCACCTTTGCTAGGAGTTAAAAAATACAATATAAATAAGTAACACAGTTCTGCCTTTTGCTTTTCATCACTCTACAATTAGCCTTAGTTAGCTTTCTCAATCTATTTTAACATGAAGATTCCAAAATGTGAGCCCAAGAGACCCTGAATATTGTAGTACAAGGATTCTCAATCTGTGGCTCATGGGCCGGATGCAGCCTGCAGCACCATTTCATCTGTCCTCCCACTACCTCCACCACACCAGGAAGTGTCATGTGGTGGAGGAAGGGCAAAATGGCCATCTGACCTCCGAAGCTGTCTGAGGGAGTATGACCCAGCCCCCGGCTTAAAAAGGTTGAGAACTTCTGTTGTAGCTAGTCACAACTGGGGTCCATCTTTAATAATCTGTGGTCTAATTGGTCTGGTTGATAAAGTGTATCAAGAGGCATTTCAAAAAGTGATCAATTATCTATTGTTGAAGAATAGTAAGTTAATATACAATAAAAGATTAGATTTCTTAAGTGTTCTTGACAGAAGTGGCAAAATCAAGGTAATTTTTCAGTTGACCCTTTGCTCTGCTCATGCAGCTACTAAATTCCATGTTGTTCCAAAATAAATCTGAATTAGTTTGTGATCTTATAGTACAGGGGACCCCAAACTTTTTTGCACCATGGACCAGTTTCATGCTAAACAATTTTTCCAACAACCAGTAAGTGGGGATGGTGGGGTATCACAGTGCACACAGGCAGGGGGGGACCCCACCATAGTTAAGCAACATAGAGGAGGGGCCCAGCCACCTACCTATCTGCTGTGTCTGAAGCCCATGCTCTCGCTCCGTTTGCTGGACAGACCTGGTGGAGCACGTTGAGGGCAGAAGGCTGCCATCAAGGATCCCAGTGTCACCCACCCTTGCAGCCTGGTTTGGTATAACCCGTGGCCCGGTACCTGTCTGCGGTGCAGTGGTTGGGGACCCCTGTTATAGTAGATGGAAAGGCTGGTCTGATTTGTATAATGGAAACTTGGATGTGGGTGGAAGGTGGGGGTTGTAATTTCTCAAACATTCCTTCCAGCATCATGGCAGACTTGATGGACAGGGATGGGGTGTTGTGATAGGAAATCTATTAAGGTCAGCAGGACCACTCTGGACCAGGCTTGGAATGTTTTCACCTGAACAGGGAGGGAATCATACTGGTGTACTACCACCACTCTAAAACTCACCATTTTTCCTACTAGGGCTGAGAGTAAAAGTAGACTTTTGAAGATTTTACCATCTATGTTGAGGCCTATGCTGCTGGAGTGACCTTGGATTTCATGGACACCATGGCATCCATGGGCCTGTCCCAACATGTTATGGGTCCTATACATGTGTTCAGGCACACCTTGGTAATTGTTGGAATGTCGCTCAGAAATCAGCTACCCATTTCACTCACTCCTTTCACTCCATATTACTCCTCCCCCCCCCCCAAAAAAAAAAAAAGCCACACCAATGGCATTGACAAGGAACTGGGCTTTTTGGTTGGGCACCCAGTCTTTGGCATAATTTACCAACATAGATACACCAGGTTTCTTACTTTCTTACATTCAGATGAAAAACAGAATTACTGTTTTCAAAGCTGCCTTCAACAACTCATTCTCCTGCATGCTGTTAATGTCAATGTTAATTTCCTCCTCCTCCTTTTTGTATGAAATTTAGATCTATACAGTATTGTTAAACTGCTATAATTTAATGTACACTGTAATTGCCACTCCGAGTCGCGAGTAGAGAGGCATACAAATCTAATTAATAATACAGTCAAACCTCACATAAAGAGCACCTCGCTTAAAGAGCAGAATTTTCTCTGAATTTTTGCTTCACTTAACAAATAAAACCAACTAAAAACTCGCTTAACAAATAGATTGGGGTTCACAATCCCCTCCAGCAGAAGTCACAATTGGTCACTTACATTGATATTTCACTTAAAGAGCAAACTCACTTAAAGTTCAATCCTGTGGAACACATTATGCTCTTTAAGCGAGGAAAAACTGTAACAACAACAACAACAACAACAACAATAATAATAAATTCATACATGGAGCTTTGTAGGGTTTAGGTTTGGTGGTAAACAAACAAATAAAATTTACAACAACAAATCAATTTGCAGAAATAATGAATGAAAAAATAACAAGCAATCACATCTAAATCTAGCTTTTATCGTTCATAAGGGGATTTGTACTTATTTTTTCTGCCTGTACAAAATTGGAGCAATAAGGTTATGTGAATAATTCAACACAGCCCACAGAATAACCCAATGAGATTATTATCAGGTAGCAGGACAGAATGTTAAGGAGTTAAATCAAATCCTTTCCTTGGCAACTGTGGCAGGTTACATTTTTTTCCATGGACATGGAACATTAGCGACAGCTGTGACTCTTTCATTCATAACATTTCGGAAATGGATTTATTCAACAAGGGGACGTTGCATTTTGTTGCTGTTCACTCTAATAAGATAATATATCAGTTAATATGGGAACAGCAGGAAATCAGATTAGTTGATCTCGTGGATCTACCCACTAAAATGAAACTGGTAATAAAGTCTTATAACAAGCATCACATGAAAAAGTTATCTGCATTATCATCCATATATTAAACACAAGATCCCCACTCCCCTACTAGAATTTACCCTTTTCATTACTTTGCCAGAGAATGATAACAGCTTTCTGATTCATCCCACAAACTGGAAACAGTAGTAGCTTTTAAACAAAAAGAATAGCTTACTTAACTTACTAAAATATTCTCTGCAGGGAAAAGTTAAATCCATACAGAGAAAAAAGGTAAATGTTTTAGAGATTCTACAGGTAAAATTTCTCTAACATATTTTTCCTAGGAAAAGAATTTCAATCTCAAGGACTGGACCCAGTGGCTATGGTTTTTAAAGATAAAAACAGGATCTGGTCGATTCTTCATACTATACTCCGTTAAAGAGACTTTCTGACATCGTAGTATATTATGAATCTTACTCTAGAATAGGGATTCTCAACCTTTTAAAGCCGTGGGGTGGGCCTTGCCCCCTTAGACAGTTGAGCAGGGCTGGACTGGTGGTTTATGACAGCTGCGGGTGAATCTACAGCTTTCGTAAATGCATCCGCTTCCACTTTCAGTGGTGGCGGTAGTGGTGCAGGCCACATGAAATGTTTCTGTGGGCCGGGACTGCTTGTCATAGCTTGTCTTCCAAGAATCAGTTGCTTTTTTATTTCATGGCTGCAGTCTCCATCTGCAGTGCTCTTGGATCCTAAGAAAGTAAAATCTGTCACTGCTTCTACTTCTTCCTCATCTTCTTTCCATAGACTGATAGGGCCTGTTGCCATTATCTTGGTTTTCTTGATATTGAATCACAAGCCAGCTTTTGCACTCTCTTCTTTCAACCTAAGCAGAAGCTTCTTTAGGTCTTCCTCACTCTCTGCCATTAGGGTAGTATCATCTGCGTATCTCAAATTGTTGATGTTTCGCCCAGCAATTTTGATTCCAAATTGTGATTCCTCCATCCCTGCACTGTACATTATGTGCTCTGTGTATAAGTTGAATAAGCAGGGTGATAAAATGCAACCTTGTCTTACTCCTTTTCCTATTTCAAACCACTCTTTCATTCTGTATTCTGTCCTAACTGTTGCCTCTTGACTCATGTACAGATTTCTCATGAGGCATATAAGGTGTTCTGGTATTCCCATCTCTTTAATTACTTTCCACATTTTTTTGTGGTCCACACAGTCAAAGGCCTTGGTGTAGTCAATGAAAGAGAAGTAGACTTGTTTCTGATACAGTATTCCTTTGTTTTCTCCATTATTCAACGTACATATGTTGGCAATGTGGTCTCTAGTTCCCCTGCCTCTTCAGAACCCAGCTTGCACTTCTGGTAATTCTCTCTCCACGTGCTGCTCCAGGTGCTGGGTTTAAGTGGCAGATTAGATGGCATTTATCCTCCCCTTTTTTCCTCTTTTGACATTTCCTGCTTCTGCTCCTGGAAAAAAATTACAGGTAAGTACAGTATGCCAGTTGTCAAAGATTCCCCCTTCCTGTGATGGGGATGTACATAGACATTGGAAGGGATCTGAATTCTGCGGATCCAAAGTCTACCCCAATGCACCCATAGGATATCCCCTTCCCCTTTCTGCTTCTACTAACTGTGATGCTCCACTATAGAAGATGCAAAGGCCACTGAGCTTTTCATGGGGTTGGAATGGGCCAATGGAATACTCCCTTTTCCATCCTAGTACCATAGAGCTGATGCAGAAGAATAGATGCCTTTGAACTGTGGTGCTGCAGAAGACGCTTGTTCCCTGGACTGCAAGGAGATCAAATCAGTCAATCCTAAAGGAAATCAACCCTGATTAACTCATTGGAAGGACAAATACTGAAGCTGGAGCTCAAAAACTTTGGCCACCAAATGAGAAGAGAGGACTCACTGGATAAGGCCCTGATGCTGGGAAAGATCGAAGGCAAAAGGAGAAGGGTGCTGTGGGGGATGAGATGGGTAGATGGCATTGTTGATACAGTGGGTATAGATCTGGGCTATGGAGGATGGCAGATGATAGAGGAGCCTGGTGTGTGGTGGTCCATAGGGCCAGAAAGGGTTGGACTCAACTATGCAACTGAACAACAACAAAATCCATAGAAGACAAAAAAGTGATATATCTTATAAGAGTCCTTAGGAATTGTGAAAAAAGAACTGATTTATAGCTGCCTCTCCTAAGAGATGTCACATTACGGGGACTAGGATTATTCATTTAAACATATATAGCTCATCTCTGTATCTCCAGTCAGGTTACAAAGCAATATAGAATAGTATTAAAACATAAGATATTTCAAACAATTTAAAATCAAACAGCAAAAAATGAATTTAAAAAATCATTCAAACCATTGTAGGTCATAATCAACTCCTAAAGGCTCCAATAAATTTTGATTTGATGCCAAAATGATGCCAGTGTTTAGCTAAACATGCTAAGAGATGGAGGGAGCAGAGTTATCAAATATGAAAAAGACTGGGGGCTGGAGACACAGTACTTTCTTACATGTTCCATCAAAGATATGAAAGTGAAAAACAAGCTTCTCCAAACATTTGCAAAACAACTGAACAGATTATTTTGGGCTGTATGTGCCAGCAAGCTTCAGGATAGAAATCTAAGGCCAAATGAAGATGCTGCTGAAATAAAAACATCTTAAACCATGTCTCACGAGTTTGCAACTGCACCTTCTAGAACGTCACGCAGCTAGCAAAATACAAGGAACTGCCTGCAGTTCCCAATACTGTACTGTAGTTTCACTGAGCAAATACTGCTGCTGGTCATTGTCTCTGTTGCTTTTTTTTAAAGTACTGTATCCTCATCTGGCAGCCATACCCCAAGGAATCTGTTATCCCCCTTTGTTCCCTTGAAAACACGTTATTTCCGACAAAGCAGACGACAATTTCTTTGCCTTTGAATACTACAAAAAACATCTGCCCGCTTATGAGTTTAAGCAGAGGACTCTTCAGGAATGGCAAAGGCCTGCACCTTTGGGGGCCCAGCATCCTGTAAACCTTTTATCAAAGCATCTGCAGCAAAAGTATCGAAGGGGGGGGGGGGTAGCAGAGGGGATGGATTATTTCAGCAGAGTGTAAGACATACATGGCAACAGGGATGAGGGCATGAGAATGACAATGTGTCTTTCTTTTCTTCTTCTGTTTAATTAGCAAAGGGTGTGCCATTTGACAGATTGCATTTGCACATGCAGAAGCCAAGACAGCTCATGGATATTGGGCTTCTGCCATAAAATATATAGGTCAGCTTCAGCCTGGTGGTGATCATTCTTTTTCCCCATCACTAGGTTCATAAAAGCTTTGGCATGTTCACTTCCTTATTGAGTAGTGGTACTGTGGTAAACCTGGAAGTGCAGAGATGTTCACTCTCATAGCCCCATAGTCAGCCCCACATAAGAACTGAAAAAGTGCAGGCAGCCATTCCTGAAAAGTCTTCTGCTTATGGGTTTGCAAGGTCGCCCTTCCTCGTAAGCCAGTCATATCTGACTCTAGGGTTCAGTGCTCATCTCTGTTTATAGCCAAAGAGCCAGCACTGTCTGTGTCTGCAGACGTTTCCGTGGACATGTGGCAGGCATGCCTCAACACCGGAATACTGTTTACCTTCCTACTGAGGTGGTCCCTATTTATCTACTTGCAATTTCTTTCTTTCGAGCTGCTAGGTTGGCAGGAACTGGGACAGAGATGGGAGCTCATTACATCATGCAGATTGAGAACCTGGGAATCAAACTCCCACCTTCCAGTCAGCGAGTTCAGCGTCTTAACCATTTGAGCCACTGCAGTCTGTACATAAAAACAAAACCAAACAAGGCACTATTCTTTTAAAAATGCCAATGGCGAGTATCCTGTTTGCAATCTGACATTGAAGGGTTGCATGGGCAGAACACTCTGCACTTGTCTCAGCAACCTTTGTCTTGCAGTTTCACAAGAGTTTGCTCCATTGGTGGCAACAGGCATTTCTGCTCATTCAAGGACTTGCTGTACTGTATTCACTTTTGTGTGAACAATAGGAAAGGAGAAACCATGCACAGAACGGGCTCTTTTCCAAAGTGTTCACCTACCACCACCTGGGTATTATCCAATGGCCCTTAACTGCCCAAACAAGACAAAGACACCTTCAGATACAGGGATAGTTTATAACCCAAATCAGCCTCTTTCTCAACTATGTTGAAGATTGTAACTAAACTCAGAATAACTTGATGTATGAAGTCATGGTCCCTGCTACTAAAAATGCCTCAGAGTTTTAACCCTGTGAGTCCTGGATCCATTACACTACTGCTTACAAAGGAAGCTATGTATTTCAATGTGAACTGAATATTTGAGGAGTGCAACTTTATCCAAAACAATGGAATACAGACCAGGGAAGTATCTGTTTACAGTGTCCCTGTTTTATCGCAACTGAATTTGTTAGTCCTCATCCAGCCCATTATGAATCTCAAACTATTTTCCCATCCTACTTAAATTACAAGATATGAAGACGCAGAGCTGCGTATCACAGAACACATTCCATTTCAAAAACATATTGTGAACATTCACAGTGGGCTCTGAGGATTCTTGTATGACTGGAGAAGAGAGGAAGTCCTATATCATTAAAAAAAAGGCTTCACTCTGAGGGGGACGGTTGGTGATGGTGAAGTAAAGTTTCAATACTACCATCATCGCAAGCACTGAAAGGTTTCCTTTGACTTGAAACATATTGAGTATATTTATGAGTTTTCTGCTGCCTTTACAGTTCCCAGACTACTTATTGCACCACCAGTTTCTTGTCTATTTCCAGCATTTGTGCTTCAGCTAATCACCGCACATAAACATACTTCAAAAGGTATGATATACTGTGCTGATTTCAATTTCCTGCACTCCATGGAGCTCCAGGATGCTATTGGCTCAACTGCAGTATTTTTTAAAGGACAAATCTTTCATCAGCAACTTTATGTTGTGGGTTTTCATGGTGAAGCACACCGAGACTGAGAATTGATACTGCAGTTTTACAAACTGTAAATTTGCAACAGCCATCCCTGAAGCCAACATGGCAACTGTAACAGAAATGTTCTGAGCAATCTTTTCCATTTATTTATTTCTGCACTGATCAATGAAATAAATGTTCTAGATTGAGAACGGATTAAAATATTGCTAAAACAATGAATTCACAACAGTTTTCTTAGATTCAGTTGTGGTGGCTAGCAACACCCTTCATCTGATTGAGAGTATTATTTTTCTGACACATGTTGACCATCTCTAAATCTGTGTGTGTGTGTGTGTGTGTGTGTGTGTGTGTGTGTGTGTGTGTGTG
Organism: Furcifer pardalis; assembly: GCA_030440675.1. Classification (NCBI taxonomy): domain Eukaryota; kingdom Metazoa; phylum Chordata; class Lepidosauria; order Squamata; family Chamaeleonidae; genus Furcifer; species Furcifer pardalis. Next base: position 70,168,622 of record CP126894.1, on the reverse strand, counting down.
TGTGTGTGTGTGTGTGTGTGTGTATGTGTGTGTGTGTAAAAAAGGTCCTCACAAAACTTATACAGTTGAAGTAAGATCCAGAGAGCAGAACTCAGCAAACACGTTGGAAATCATGTCAAATTAACAAGAAAGGGGGGGGGGGAGACTGTGGAATAAATAGATTAATCTCTGGTTGCAAAACAAGAAACAGCCTAGTGCAGTGATGGTGAACCTTTTAGAGACCGAGTGCCCAAACAAACTGTGGGACAAACTGCGGGACAAACTCTGTGCTGGGGGGAGGGAGGAAACGCTCCAATTAGGTTGCTGAGCAAAGGGGTGGGGTGAACTTTGAGTGCCCCCTCTGACATGTGTGCCAAATTTCACCACCACTGGCACGGGGCGGCCATCAGGGCAAGGCAGCGGAAGAGACAGAGCAAGGGCAGCCAGGGCCTGCGGGCGGCAAAGAAGGGGCGGGCTGGCCGCCGGCGCAGCAAAAGGGCAATCTTCTGCCTGGGAAGTCCGACTCCCTAAGCCCAGGCAGAGGGAGCCCAAAGCGGTGGGGACATTTTGCCGCCCCCTGAAAAGAGCCACCCGGGGCAATCCGACCCCCTTCCCCCCCCCCCCACGCTACGCTTCTGATGAGAGTAATGAGGTAAACACTGCAAATAAAGTACTGTTATGACCACTGTGACTTCCACTGTCTGTAAGTAGACAGACACCACCAAGTGAAAGCAAGAGGAAGAAATCCCAGCAATTAAGTTAGAGCAGGAGTTCTCAACCTTTTAAAGCTGGAGACTGGGTCACGCTCACTCAAACAGCTTCAGGGGCTAGATGGCCATTTTGCCCTTCCTCCACCACATGGCACTTCCTGGTATGGTGGAGGTGATGGTGGGCCACATGAAACGGCCCCATGCGCTGCAGGTTGAGAATCTCTGAATTAGAGAAAGGAGCTGGGAAGAAGAACAGGGCTAGATCATTGCCACACATCTGAGTCACCATGCCAACCATGGCACACACATTTGGGGGGAAGGTCTTCACCCCACCTCATGTTAAGTTCCAGTTCAAGCAAACACAAATTCTGAACCAATGCAACTTCTGGGGAGTGGTGACGCCGCAGCAATACAGAGAAAATCACAGATAGGTGGGTTGATTTGCTTTTACTGTACTTTTATGGCAGGTGGTTAATTTAAAAAATTCCAAGTGACATTATCCCAGTCCCATAATTTTAATCACCACTATAATCATAGCCGTTACCTATTTTTACTTCAACAGTCTCCTGGATGTCAGTGGAACGTGGGGGTAAACTAATGCACTGTATGTTATTTATTAATTATGCAAGCAAAAAGCTTGCAACAAGCTTTCATAAACGAAACTTAGAAGTTTTATTTAGACTGCAAATCCCAGAATCCCCACCTGGCCCAGCCACTCCAACCATGGCCATGGGAGTTTTGATCCAAAAATAACTTTATAAACTCTGCCCAAAAATTGCTCTGGGAAGAGAGAGAAGCAAGAGGTGAAAAACAGGCAAGGCAGAGAGGGTGCCTTAATCTTTTTCTACATTCCCCACATCACCCCATCCATTCCCCCTTCTCTACCCACTTCTCCTTTCAAGAATGTACAGTACTGTACTTGCCATCTGGCATGGAGAATTTCACCCTCTCCATAAGCTATTTTTTCTTGAAAAAAATAGGCCAAGGGGAATAGGCACAGAGATAAGTTGCAGGTATTTTCATATATTGTTTGGTAGCGACAAGACTTCTCTGGACCATTGTGGTTTGAAACTTAAACAAATGTGCATTTTTTTTAAAAAAACTGTCATATTCTCAGCTTGCACATAGTTTACAGCCAAGAAAAAGAATCGCCCAAGTTGTTTATTTTTCTTAATCAATCCCACTCTACCCTTGGTACCAAAAAGGAAACACTGCATCAACTTCAAAGGACTTTAGCTGATTACTGCCAGACCATTTATTAGGCTCCAAGCACCACACACCCATATGGAACTACATAACTTTTAAAAAAATATATATAGGGTATGGAAACACACATCCAATTCCCTCCTTCTTTTCCATAAGTGTGGGAAATTCTTTCATTTTATCCCCCCAACCCCAATGAATCCCATATGAGGATATCCTTCTTCACCAACAATGGGTTGAGCAATTCTTATGACCATCAGATTTCCAGCCCTTGGGGACTGTGGTGATTTAGTAGTTAAGACATTAAGCTTGACGACCCGGAAGGTGAACAGGTCAGTAGTTCGAAACTCAAGTGCTACACAGTTTGAAAGCAAGTAGATCAATAGGCACTGCCTTGATGGGAAAGGTAACAGCATTCCATACGTTCTGAAGTCTAGTCTTGCCTATCACATGACCACAAAAACATCTGCAGATGCAGACAACATTGGCTGTGTAAACGGATATGAGCACTGCCTCCTAGAGTCGGATACGACTGGTTTTCAAGCAAGGGAGAAAAGGAAGTAAGGGTGTGAGAGAGGTTAAGAAGATTTAAGAAAAAAGGCATCGCCACTTTAAATGACTCAGGAAGTGGGTTTAAAAAAGCTCCACACTATGGGATGGTTAAGAAGAAAGGGGTTACTCCTGTGCCGGAACAAAATTATTTTTGGAAATTATGAGTTTTTTATAAGCCCTTGGACATTGTAAATATCACAGGGGTGTTATCAAAAGAGTGATTTAGAGTAGCAAAGGAAACTAAATGTATTAGAGAAAGGGTTAATATGAGTTATCAAGGAAGAACTATGTACAGTAAAACCTCGGATAACACTAAAACCTGGTTCCACAAGTCTTGGTGTTATCCGATTTTTAGTGTTATCCGATGCATGTTAAAATCCTATGGGATCCATAGAGATACAGTAATACCTCATATAACATTAGTATCGAATAACACGAAAATCGCATAACATTAAGGAATCTGGGGGGAAGAATTGCATCAGATAACATTAAGATCCTATGGGATGCTTCAGATAACAACCGCTAAAGCCTGTGTGGTTACAATGTATCTCTATGGCTCCCATAGGATTTTAACATGCATCGGATAACACTAAAAATCATATAACATCAAGACTTGTGGAACCAGGTTTTAGTGTTATATGAGGTTTGACTGTACATTGTAACCACACAGGCTTTAGCGGTTGTTATCCGATGCATCCCATAGGATCTTAATGTTATCCGATGCAATTCTTCCCCCCAGATTCCTTAATGTTATGCGATTTTAGTGTTATTCGATACTAATGTTATATGAGGTATTACTCAGTAAAACCTCATATAACACTAAAACCTGGTTCCACAAGTCTTGGTGTTATCCGATTTTTAGTGTTATCCGATGCATGTTAAAATCCTATGGGATCCATAGAGATACATTGTAACCACACAGGCTTTAGCGGTTGTTATCCGATGCATCCCATAGGATCTTAATGTTATCCGATGCAATTCTTCCCCCCAGATTGCTTAATGTTATGCGATTTTAGTGTTAAATCGATACTAATGTTATCTGAGGTATTACTGTAGTTCTATTTATGTGTTTAATAGAGATAGTATTTCTAGATTATGGAGCGTTATACAGTAATGCCTCAGATAACATTAGTATTGAATAACACGAAAATCGCATAACATTAAGCAATCTGGGGGGAAGAATTGCATCGGATAACATTAAGATCCTATGGGATGCTTCGGATAACAACCGCTAAAGCCTGTGTGGTTACAATGTATCTCTATGGATCCCATAGGATTTTAACATGCATCGGATAACACTAAAAATCGTATAACACCAAGACTTGTGGAACCAGGTTTTAGTGTCATCTGAGGTTTTACTGTACTTGGTTTACGTGATGTACTTATATTGACTTAGAAGTGAAGAATGTGTTTCCTTTTTTTATGATTGATTTTTTTAATCCTTTTATTTTTGTATGTTCTGTATCTTTGTATGTTTTTATATCTTTTTTCTGTATGTTTATTCTGTTAAATACCTATATTAAAAAAAAAAAGCTCCACACTGGCCGGTGCTCCAGAAGTGAAAGTGGTGTTTCTCTCCCCCCTGCAAGGTGGGGTAGTTAGTAGTTGGCCTGTTGTGTACACGTGTGTGTGTGTATAGCGATCGCAAACGGGGTACATTCGTTTATGGAAGGGGCAAATAAGAAAGGCAGGAAGACTGTAAGGGGAAAGGGAACATGAAAAGAAGCATTTTAAGACGCCGGGGGTGGTGGTAGTTAGTAAGCGACCGGAACGTAGGAAACCAGCCACCCGAAGTGAAACCGGATTGTCCTCCAAGGGCCCAGGAGATTGCCCTTCGGTTTTTGGGGGCGTGGTAGATAGAGCAAGGCAGGGCCGGGCCGGAGGTGGCGGAAATGGCTTCTGCCGACCGGGAAGAAGAGCTGCTCCAAGATGGCACCTGCGACGCCTGCGAGCCCGACGAAGCCCAGCCGGCCGCCGAGGTCTGCCAGGACTGCGCCTTCGCCTTCTGCCGCCTCCACGCCGGCGAGCACCGGCAGAGGTACGGCGCCCACCGGACCCAAGCAGCCTGGGCCGCCTCCGAGGGAGCCCCCCAGGAGGGACCACCGGAGAAGGAGGAGGCGGCAGCCGCCCCGGCGGAGCGGAAGAAGTGCGCCGAGCACGGCCAGGACCTCAGCCTCTACTGCCGGGACCACGCCACGCTCATCTGCGTGCGGTGCGCCGTGTCGGGCCCGCACCGGCAGCACCACATCCTCACGCTGAAGGACGCCTACGAAGAAGCCTTCAGGGTAAGGAGCCGGCCTCGGGAGGGGGAACGCCGGGGCTGGGGCCGATTGGTCCTTTAAATGCTTCTGCATCCATCCAGAGGCATTTTTAGGAGGTAAAACAGGGGTGCCCAAACTATTCGGTCATGTGGTTCAGGGGGCCGGTTTGCTATGGCCCACGGGCCAGATCTGGCCTCCAAAACCCTCATCACTCCCTGAAGCGGAAGTAAAGCGCATCCATTTGTTGTTGTTCAGGCGCACAGTCGATTCCGACCCTCTGCGACCCCATGGACCACTGTCCACCAGGCACTCCTGTCCTCCACCATCCTCCTCAATTCGCTCAGCTCTGTGCCCATTATGTCCACAATACCATCTAGCCATCTCATCTTTGGCCATCCCCTTCTTCTTTTGTCCTCCACCTTTCCCAACATCAAGGCTTTCTCAAGTGAATCCTCTCTTCTCATTTGATGTCCATAGTACTTTAGCTTCATCTTTACTATTTGACCTTGTAAGGAGCAGTCAGGGTTGATTTCTTCTAAGATTGACCTATTTGTTCTCCTCGCTGTCCAGGGGACTCTCAAAACTCTCCTCCAACACCACATCTCAAAGGCGTCTATTCTTCTGCACTCAGCTTTCCTAATGGTCCAGCTCTCACAACCATACATTGCCACAGGGAATACCATTGCTTTGACTATGCGAATTTTTGTTTTCAATGTGATATCTCTACTTTTCACTATGTTCCCCAGGTTTCTCATCGCTTGCCTCCCAAGAATCAGTCGCCTTTTTATTTCATGGCTGCAATCCCCATCTGCAGTGAGCTTAGATCCTAAGAAAGTAAAATCTGTCACTGCTTCTACTTCCAACTCTCGCAACCATACATTGCCACAGGGAATACCGTTGCCTTGACTATGCGAATTTTTGTTTTCAATCCATAGGGGCACATTTTACTTCCGCTTCCAGGATCAATGAGGGCTTCGATGGTCAGATGAATTGGCTTCAGGGACTGGATCTGGCCCACGGGCCATAGTTTGGGCACCCCTGGGTCAAAACCTTGCAATGAGAGGGGCAAGTGATTTGGGTTGCAGGGTTGTCTGAATGACCCCACGTGTGTCAACACCACCTTGATTGGGGAAAATTTGACAGATTCGTTCCACTTGTTTTTGGGGAGCTCCGCCTTTAGAGGGAGGATTTAGGATTGTTTGTGTCCTTCCCCCCATCACATGCCCCTCCAGCTTCTTTGCATCCTGGATTTTGTTCTGATAGCAGTGTTAGTCAGTGCAAACATGTCAGAGAGTAAACAAACAAAAACAATAAACACCACCTTGATTGGGGGAAATTTGACAGATTTGTTCCACTTGTTTTTGGGGAGCTCTGCCTTTAGAGGGAGGATTTAGGATTGTTTGTGTCCTTCCCCCCCATCACATGCCCCTCCAGCTTCTTTGCATCCTGGATTTTGTTCTGATAGCAGTGTTAGTCAGTGCAAACATGTCAGAGAGTAAACAAACAAAAACAATAAACACCACCTTGATTGGGGGAAATTTGACAGATTCGTTCCGCTTGTTTTTGGGGAGCTCCACCTTTAGAGGGAGGATTTAGGATTGTTTGTGTCCTTCCCCCCCATCACATGCCCCTCCAGCTTCTTTGCATCCTGGATTTTGTTCTGATAGCAGTGTTAGTCAGTGCAAACATGTCAGAGAGTAAACAAACAAAAACAATAAACACCACCTTGATTGGGGGAAATTTGACAGATTTGTTCCACTTGTTTTTGGGGAGCTCTGCCTTTAGAGGGAGGATTTAGGATTGTTTGTGTCCTTCCCCCCCATCACATGCCCCTCCAGCTTCTTTGCATCCTGGATTTTGTTCTGATAGCAGTGTTAGTCAGTGCAAACATGTCAGAGAGTAAACAAACAAAAACAATAAACATTGTGGCACCTTAAAGACTTACTCTTGTATTTTAATTAAAACGTTTAAAGTGGTAGCCGTGTTAATCTGCGCAAACATTTCAAAAAAAAAAAGCAAAAATAAATAAATAAATAAATGTTGTAGCACCTTAAAGACTAACTCCTGTATTTAAATTTGAGTTAAATACAGTACAAGATTTAGTCTTTAAGGTGCCACAATATTTTTTGCTGTTTGGTTTGTTTTACTCTCTGTTGTATTTTAATGTTAGCTTTCGTGGGTCAAGTCCACTTCGTCAGACATAAGAATGAGACTTCATGGGATTAAACATATTTAGTAGAGAGGTACAGTAGCTGGTTATCAATCAATCCAATCACTTTATTATGGTCTATAACCAGCACACAATGTTTGGTTAGTATAACGTAAATTTAAAAATCAGTGTGCCTTTTTACAATGGATGATAACATAAGGTCCCTGCTTACTCTCTGATATTTTATTCCCAAACCATAGAATTGGAGTAGGCAAGGAAAGGGTGTGTAAAAAAACCAACAAAACCCTGGGCTACTGAGGAATGTAATTCAGAAGTTTCTTGATAGTCCAAAATCTCAAGACCTGTTACATTTTCCACAGTATAACAGGGTTTTCCAAACTACTGTATGAGCAAATGCTTTCAAAGTCAGAAATTCCCAGACCAAATGTGCATTTAACAGAGCTCTACCTAATTGTTCTGTAAGGGGATAGTGAGAGAGAAGTAAATGAATTTTTGAATTATCTTACCTTTCCTTTCTTCAGAGAATTGGAATTGTGTTTTGGATGAACAACATCATAATGGGAAATGCAGAGATTTATGAGGATTGCACAGTTCAAGATATAGACCATTAGCAATGTCAGCCTTAATTAATCCTTAAATAATGTGAAGTTGTTCCATTGGAACTGTGTTTGAAGTGGTCACAGTGTTAGTCTGTGGAGATGTAACAAAAATTATATGTTATATGTTAATATGAGCTTCCAAGGATGAAGTTCAGTTGTTCAGATGTAAGAGTGGGACTACATGTCAAAAGGTATCACTATGTTGGGAAATGGAAAGTTGACTCACACAAATTGAATCTGTGTTATTGATAGCCTGATGTTGCTACTTACCATTGTCACTTTTTACTGAACCATCCTCCTTGCTAGTACTGTATCTAACTGAGGTCTTAAGTCAATAAAAGGTGGGAAAATCACAATTGACTCACACAAGTGCCCAACCAATCACTCTCTCTTTATCTTGAGGCCATATATCAGGGGTCCCTAAACTAAGGCCTGGGGGCCGAATGCGGCTCCTGACACCAATTCATCCGGCCCACAAAGCCCTCATCGCTCCTGGAAGCGGAAGTAAAACGCACCCAGATGAATTGGCATCGGGGGTTGTATCCGGCCGTCAGGCCTTAGTGACCGGCTCCTTGAACCATGTGATCAGCCCTCAGCCCGAAAAGTTTGGGCACCCCTGCCATGTATAAATGATTGCCATGTAGTCTCACTCTTATATCTGAGGAAGATCACATTAAAATATAGCAGTTACTCTTTAAGGCGTTTTAACATTTTTGTCTTCTTTATTAAATTTGTTTTTATCTTTTTCTTGTCTAAAAATGGTGATACACTGCACTGATAGAGAATGGGTACACAAACTATGGCCTGGGTCCCAGGTCTGGCCCCTGACACCAATTTATCTGGCCCACAAAGCCCTCGTGGCTCCTGGAAGCGGAAGTAAAACGTCCCCACACTTTGTGGGCCAGATGAATTGGCATTGGGGGCCAGATCTGGCCCCTGAGTCATAGTGACCGGATCCCTGAACCATGTGACCTACCCATGGTCTGAAAAGTTTGGGCACCCTGGTATAGAGTCAGATATGACTGGCTTTCGAGCAAGGGCGACCTTTACCTACCAAGACCATCATTAGCCAGACACCTTCACAAATATGAGGAGAAGGTAGTGTGGCTTTTGTCTTCCCTTTGTTAGATTTTTTCCCCACTTTAATGCACTCAGCCCAAGTCAGGATAGCCTGATGAGGTATTACAAACGTTGGTTCAGGAACATCTGGAAGGTAATGCTTGCAAGCCCCATAGTAGTACTATATTTCACAGGTAAAAAAAAATACATGTACTGAGATATTTTGAAGTGCATGTGCATGTTTATGTGTTAATGATAAAATATGAATAATTGCAAATCTCCTTAAGGCATAATCTTGGAGGTTGTTTTTTCCTATTCTTTTCCTAGAATTAATACAAAACATCAATACTCTGTAAGAAAGATTAATGTGTTTTTCATGTAATTTAAATATGAGGTTGGAAATGGGTGGTGAGAGTGCGTGCATCTTAAATTATAGCAGGACTAAAATTGAAGGCACTGTCGGATGATGACATTGACACACATGAGGTTGCCATAACAATAGGATGTAGTCTCTAGATCAGTGATCGCCAACCTTGGCACTCCAGGTGTTCTTGGACTTCAATTCCCAGAAGTCCAAGTCAGCACTCCTGTTGACCAGGGCTTCTGGGAATTGAAGTTCCAGAACACCTGGAGTGCCAAGATTCACCATCACTGCTCTAGATCAGGAGTTCTCAACCTTTTTAAGCTGGGGCCTGGGTCATACTGCCTCAGACAGCTTCTGGGGCCAGATGGTCATTTTGCCCTTCCTCTACCACATGGCACTTCCTGGTGTAGTGGAGGTGATGGGGGGCCACATGAAATGGTGCTGCAGGCCGCATCCAGCCCTCAGGCCACAGGTTGAGAATCCCTGATCTAGATCATCAGTTGGCAATACCTGGTAGTTGGTTTCTGAATATGTTCTCAGCAGAATGACAAAATATTGACTGGTTTTCAGACTTTTTTTAATGTCCCACCAATCATTCTCTCAGAGAAATGGATCCCACAACAGGACCAGAAGACCCACTTTTCCCCAAAAGGAAACTAATATGTTTACCAGCATTCTGTTATCATATTCAACATTTCCGAAAGTTTTTAAGAGTTTGAAAAATTTCAGTAATTTTGTTGTTCCTCTAACTTGCCAGGAAGTCACAAAGAGATTATCAGTTTGTTAGGAGATGGTTCATCATACTAGCAAGATTGAAGGAGAACACAATTTTAGTTAATTGCTATGAAAACATTGTGTCTACCAAGAATGACTCTTTAGCACACTAGAAACCACTGTAATAATGGGCAGCCTTTCCCAACCCAGTGTATGCAGATGTTTTGGACTTTACCTCTCATTAGCCCGAGTTAACATGGCCTTTGATCTGGAATCCTGAGACTTGTAGTCCGAAACAATTGGACAGCCCCTGGGTAGGAAAGGATTTTTATCTGAATGGAAATACAGTACTGTAGTTAAATAGATACAGATACGAATTTTGCATACACTGAAAACCCAGGCACAGCTGGCAAATTTAATTGTAGGAGTTTTTTTTAATGTCATATATGAATGGTTAAGGGTGTTACTTCCTAGAAATGTTGCTATGTGTAAAACCGTAGGAGGTGTTCCAGATGATGTTTCTAAGCTTTCTAGTTGCCAAAGTGGACTGGGTAGGAAGTATGCAACAGGTGTATAGTTTCCAGAAATAAGAACAATCTGTCTATTTTTGTGCTATTTGCATGATTCAATCTGTGTGGGTGAGACATTTTATTATTTTCCAACTGCATTAGTCAAAGGAATAAGGTTTTATCTTTATGTTTACTATTATCACTTTCTATGGGAAGAGGTTCACATGTCTTGTTTTCCCCAACATGTATATATTCTAGAGCAGGAGACAGCAAACATTGCTCTTCAGATGTTCTTGGACTTCAATTCCCAGAAGCCCTGATCAGCAGGTGTACTGACTTGGGCTTCTGGGAATTGAAGTCCAAGAACAACTGGGAGCCAAGTTTGCTGACCCCTTGTAACAGAAGGGACCTGCAACTCGGGTAGGTCCTAATGTTTTTCTTGGTTGCAGCTCCCTGGCTGGACAACCCAGGCCTTGGATATGTGTAGAAAAGGTAGCATTAGGCCAAATAACCACTCCAAGTTTCTTCAAGAAATATATTGAGAGCGTTGTAAAATACTGTACATGATACAGTCCATCTTAAGAACAGCAAGCATTTCAAAGCAGAAATAAACCATTAAAGGTTCCAGGGAAAGCACTCCGGGCCCCCTCCTTCCACAAGCCTCACATTTTGCAGAATGGCTGCACAGCATTCCAGAGAAGCCTGTGTGTGTCTGCGTCACTGGGTTATACCTCTGACCCTCCTCCTTAGGGATTCCAGCCCAAGATTTTACAGCAAGGCATGTCAATTCCATATACACTAAAACCACGAGGCAAGGATGTTTACATATTTTCTTCCTCCCACAGGTCTAGAATCGCCATTTTGAAAGTTTTGTTGTTCAGTCGCACAGTCGATTCCGACCCTCTGCGACCCCATGGACTGCTGTCCGCCAGGCACTCCTGTCCTCCACCATCCCCCTCAACTCGCCCAGCTCCGCGCCCATTGTCTCTACAACACCATCCAGCCATCTCATCTTGGGCCGTCCCCTTCTTCTTCTGCCCTCGACCCTTCCAAGCATCAAGGCTTTCTCAAGTGAATCCTCTCTTCTCATTTGATGTCCAAAGTACCTTAGCTTCATCTTTACTATTTGATCCTCCAATGAGCAGTCAGGTTTGATTTCCTCTAAGATTGACCTATTTGTTCTCCTTGCTGTCCAGGGACACATTTAAGTGGGTAACAAGGCTAACAGAAAAAGCACTGTTTAAAAGGGGACTTATTCCGTGACAGCCTCAGATAACTGGTAGGCTAGCTTTAATAAGCTTTGTGTTAAGTATTCACCTGCCCTTTGCTTCAAAGCTTTTGCCATTTTCAATCCTTTTCCATGTTGCTTGTGTTAACACATTGTCCATGGCATATACTGATACAACAGTGGTCAACCTGGTTGATGGTTTTCATTGCAATCAAAATGTGTAAGTAATGCTTTCAAAACTATTGACTGTGATATCAAACTCTATGATATTCAGTGGGTTGATAGAAAGAGAGCTGAACTACAATGATTTCTGACCTTATATGTAAACAAAAAAAATCAAAAAGTCAAAGCAATTGTATTCCCGGTGGTAATGTATGGTTGTGAGAGTTGGACTATTAGGAAAGCTGAGCGCAGAAGAATAGATGCCTTTGAAATGTGGTGTTGGAGGAGAGCTTTGAGAGTACCCTGGACAGTGAGGAGAACAGATAAGTCAATCCAAAAATAAATCAACCCTGACTACTCCAGTGAGTAGGGCGTCATATTAATAATAATAATTAGAAGGTCAAATGGTAAAGATGAAGCTAAAGTACTTTGGACATCAAATAAGAAGAGAGGAGTCACTTGAGAAAGCCTTGATGCTGGGAAAGGTGGAAGGCAAAAGAAGAAGGGGGCAGCCAAAAATGAAATGGCTAGATGGTATTGTAGATGCAGTGGTCACAGAGCTGGAGGGCTGAGGAAGATGGTGGAGGACAGAGGTGCCTGGCGGGCAATGGTCCATAGGGTTGTAAAGGGTCAGAATCGACTGTGCGACTGAACAACAACAACAACAACAACAACAAGTAAGACAACATATGAAGAGTTCTCCTTGCCTCTATTGTGATTGTGCTGTAAGCAGGGCGGATTGATTTAAGTCACAATTTAAATTATTAGTCAGTTGCACTAAATTTAAATCATGGTTTTCTTCATAAAGGTTCAAAAGATTTTACTTTTGTTTTTACTACTTGGCTCTTCTTTCTCATTCTGAGCTTCTTGTGCAGATTTATTCCACTCCCTACAATTTTCATTTATTCATTGCTGTTTTTGAAATTTAGCACTTAGAGTAAGTAGTAGGTTGTTGATTCTGTGCACATAGATTTGCAAAGAAACAATGGGATTAAGGTCCTTTTCTCAATTCTGTATGTTCATTTTATAACAATTTTGCTGTGAAAAAGTGGCATATGATCTCTGCAGACACAAATTCACAGTTGTGAGAACTGTAAAAGCCAAGTATCTGTAATACTGTCTAGATATAAAGTTGCCCAATAATCTTACAGAAACCTCTTGAAGAGCATGACATTGTGAATGGATTAATGGGATTCATTTATAAAAAATTAAACATTGCATGAATATACAGTACAGCCTCTTGGTACATAATTAAAAGCTAATCCTTATTCCACGATGACCTTTCAACTATAATATATTTTATATAGGAAACTGTCTTTAGATAGATTTTTCTTCAAAAATATTTTATATTTAAAATTTAAAAATCCCATTTTTATTTTTTAAAATATTGATTTTTATCACCCTGGCTGTAAGATCCCTCAAGGCTTCAACCCATCTCCTATGCCAATGGTGGTGAACCTTGGCACTCCAGGTGATCGTGGACATCAATTACCAGAAGCCCAAGTCAGCCTTCCTGCTGATCACGGCTTCTGGGAATTGAAGTCCAAGAATAGCTGGAGTGCCAAGGTTCACCACCGTGGTCCTATGCCGTTCACAGTCTATATGAAAATTAATAAAATTATCCCCTTAGCAATAAATTAACCAGTCAGTTGATCCTCTGTGCCTACAGATGCCAGTTATTTTATTTTAGAATGTATTTATTTGGTTGGTTTATTTTTAATTTGTTGTGTGTTTTATTATGTTACTTTGATATTTGTATGCACACTGCCCAGAGTGGGAAATTTCCCAAATAGGTGGTATAAAAATGCAAAATAAATAAATAAAACACTGGTGTTTATCTCTTGAGGTTTTGCAGCATAGTGTCATCTCCATTGTATTGGCAATATTATTTCCTATTTATCTGAATCAAGAGAGGCTGTGAGTGTTAGACTAGTTCAATCTTGACCAGGTGCAGGGTGTAGCCTTCCAAGGTTGGTAAAAGGAGTTCCCTGCATGTTGGGGGCAAGAATGCTAATTACCTTGTGAATTACCCATAGAGTACACTATTGCTTTACTATTGAAACCCTCCTTCCTTTAAGCATGAGCTGCAGTTTAGCCCAGGTGAAGACCAGTTCAAGCCAAAGAGACAAACATTTGAGGGACTCCATGAGTGCATATTGCTTTGCATCTTTTGTGGAGTATTAACTCTTGATTACTTTTTAAATCAGTTCTTTCCACTTGCTCCATTTTACAAATGGAATTGTGAAAGTGCGGGATTAAATTATTAGGCTGCCAATACCAGTTACAGAAAATAAATGAAAGATGAAGCTGGGTCATAATTGCTGTTGCACTTTCCGCAGGGCCCTTATGCTGAAAGGTACTGAGTCCTCGCCTAAAAACAGATGAATGTTTGTTTCGGTAAGAGGTGAAGAGGTCTGAACATCTATCAGGATTTGATCCTTCTTGAAGCTGAGCCGTGTGACACAGCCAATGAATGACTTTGCCCATGCAATTGGATTTATTTTTCATCCCATTAGTTCTTCCACTGCTCTTGACAGATACATCTTCGCTTCATCTCTGAGCTCGCTGCTTGCTTAACCTCTGTCCCAAAAGAATGAGTGAATGTATTCAGGGGCTCATAGCAGTTTGGCTAATAGAAAGTGCTGACAGACGGCTGCTCCTCCTGTATTGCCCTTCAGTTTTCTTGTGGAAGTCCTAGTCGCATTTGTGAAAGTGCCTTTTGTGTCTTCCAGAACAGAGAACAAGTGGACCTAAAGACAGCCATGCTAGAGATGGTGGAAAAGCTGAAGTTCAAGTCGGCGGACCCCAAAGTAAGTTAATAAAATAAACATGCCTCCTGTCTCTTTTTCCTTTTCATCCTCCTTGAGAAAAATGCAAAACCTTGCTAATGACTATCTGCACATTGTATTAAAATATAATTAAGTCTGTCAGTTAAAAAAACCCCAAACAGTTTCATTTGTAGTTAGAGATCAGTAGTTTCACTGCCCTTCCTAAGCCATTTTCATTTTGTTGTTTGAAATAAGATAATCTACATTTGTTTTTCCCAAGCGGTACACCAGTGTATCTTTAATCTTTTACTATTTCTACTACAGTAAAACCTCGGATAATGCTAAAACTTGGTTCCACAAGTCTTAGTGTTACCTGATTTTTAGTGTTATCCGATGCATGTTAAAATCATTGTAACCAGCACAGGCTTTAGTGAACGTTATCCGATGCATCCCATAGGGTCTTAACATTATTCAATGCAATCCCCCCACCCCAGATTGCTTAGCGTTATGTGGTTTTAGCATTATCTGATGCAAACGTTATCTGAGGTATTACTGCACTTGTTCTGCCATATCCAATTCTGAATATTGACTGCCCTCATGGCGATCAGCCATGAAGATTATTCTGAGAATATAATGCTGTGGCCTTCCATTTTCATTCCGCAGGGTGACACCCATACCACTCATCCAGTTCCACATTGAGCTGGGTGGGATCATGTTGCAGGCCGGGTCCAGCCTGCGAGCTGTAGGTTGGGAACCCCTGGGCTAGAGGAACATAGAGTCCTATGTGGTTGAGATGAGCATGTTCTTTACATGGGGTACCTTATGCTAGAGCAGCTCATTTTTATCTGTGTAGCTGTGCTTTCATTTGCTAACTTTGTGCTTCATTTGAAAGGGATTGTAAGTAAATTACTCCTCATAAGAGGAGCAATGTGCACAAGAAATGATAGATCCATTTGGCCTGCAGATAAAATTGCCACCACAGGACAGTGCATGGCAGGTTGAGCATAATGATGAAAAAGAGGGTTTGTGCAAGCGATAGAAATCTTTGTGTTCTTAGAATGACGCTACTAAGCAAAATCAGTTTCTTTCCTCCCATACCTCAGATTTAATTAGCTTGGCACAAAAATCCAATAATTTTGGATGTCAAGGTCACATTTGTCCGGAGGTACACTATGGAATTGAATAGCAATACCAGTTTGGCTTTTCATAAATTTTTCCTTGTGGAAAGACTCATTATTTTCCAGTATAACTGCTTTCATTTATTAATGTTGTATTTGGTCTGACATGTCAGGATTATCCAGTCATATGAATGTTCATGTTTCTTATTTTGTTTTGGAAAATGTGCTTCTGTGCCATTTAGTCTATTTTTTTAACACTTTCTGTCTGCAAGTCTTGCTACTTTGTCCTCACCTAATAATATAAGTGAATATTGTAAATAATAATAGAAGCTGCATAGACTGCTGTTTATTATTTCATGGATCAAAGAACAATAAACAGTGAGTACCTGTTGGTCTGTCAGATTTTCTTGCAGAAATCTTGGCAATAAGCAATTAAAGAACTGTGACTATTTTGATGACTGTGGCCAAGGAGGATAATAAGTTTCATTCCAATTGTTAAGAGAAAAGATCATCTTGGCTAAAGTTAGAGAGGCTTACAGTTATTCTGTCCCTAAAACATAGAAGGCTCTTTTTCTAACCTGCTCACTGGTGCTTTTTATTTCTACAGTGGATTTTATGGTATTGCCTAGAGACATTTTGGTATCAGTGACTCAGTCTAATATCTTTAACTGAGACCTAGGCAAGATATAGAAAATCTATATTAAGGATGTCCTGCAATTAGAAGATACTGTATTTGCCAGCTATAAGATGCATTTGAATACAAGATGCACCTTGTTTTTTATAGACATTTTAAAGGAATTTTCCCCATGAATTTCCAAAATAATTTATTGTATGAAAAATTGGGGGGGGGGGGATCAGCAGTGGCTGGAGATGAAAGGGTGACTTTAAAAAGACCCCTGTCCACCAGCCCATCTGCACCAGCAGGGGGCGGCTTTAAAAATAACCCTTTTCTCATATCCAGCTGCTGATCCTCTCCAACTAACCACCCATACCTGGGGAGGGGGTCTCCGCAAGTGAAGCTGCGGCTGGTTCGGGGGGGGGGGGAGCATCCTTTGACAGCCAGCTTTCCTTTCCCCACTGAGCCATCCTTGGCAATGGATGGTCAGCCATCGCTGACAGCCTATAGCCAGGGAGGAGGGCTCTGGCCCCTCCCAGGACTTTCCTTTCCTCGCTGACCCAACCCTGGAAAGCAGGCTGGCAAAGGAGGATTCCCTGCCCCCACTGAACCAGCTGTGGCTTCACTCATGGAGCCACCCCTCCCTGGGCTGGGCTGACTCAGTGGGGAAAGGACAGTTGGCTGATAAAGGATGCTTTTCCCCACCCCGCTGAACCAGCTGCGGCTTCCCTTGGGAGCCCCCTGGCTACGGGCAGTCAGCTGCGGCTGACCGGCCGTAGTCAGGGCTGGCTCAGTGAGGGAAAGAAAGCAGGCTGGCAATGGAGGCTGCTTCCCCCCTGAGCCAGCTGCGTCTGACCTCCTGGAGCTGGGGAGGGCAAGGGAATCGGGCTCCTTTGGCAGCACACTTCTCCTGTTGAGCCTGCCATGGCTGACTGCCCTTCGTCTGGCTCCAGCCACCACTGATCAACATGTTAACTTTGATTACTGGCATATAACACACAGCCTATTTTCCAAGTGTATTTTAAGGGGGGAAATTGTGTCTTATATGCTGGCAAATACGGTACTTCAAGACTAGACTCAGTTGGACAGGTGTTATGTTGCTGTGAACACAGAACACTGAAAGGGACTTCAGGGAACTGAGTGCTTTAATGTAGTCATGGACCTCCTTTCCCATGTTGATTTTCCAACCTAAATTTATTGCATGCTATTTCAGGAACATTTAATAGATGCCTGTTGTACTAGAGTAGTAGAATAATTAACTTAGGAAACCAGGTAGAAAACAAATTTTATTTCTCCTCCATCGGTTGTACTGAAGTGATGCCTGGATGAGGCATGTATTATAGAATGACTTGTGTAAGTGAAAGCACCTTCAAAGGATGCTCCCTTTGTGCATTAAGGAAATGTAAAACCTAGAATTCATTGAGTTTCCTTTTTATTTTGTTTCAATAACGGAGGCAGAGGAAATGGTAATTTACTATGCTTTCTTGCAGGAAACATGGCTTGGAAGCATCATTTCCTGTTAAGTGGAGGTCTGGAATGTCTTGATTATCGCTAGAGAACCTCCTCTGTTGTTCATCACCTCTTATATTGTCTGAACAGTTAGATATTCATTGAAAAGAGTATGGTTGCATTTAGTTGACTTCATCTTTTAAAACTTAATGAAAAGAATAAAAGATTGGAGTGTGTTTTATTGTGAAGACCTACTGAGATTTACCCAGCTGCAAAAAATAACACAGAGAAAACTGCTCCAGTGCAAGTTTGCCCCAGAGTATATTTTACCAGCTAATGCTCAATGAATGAGATGAGCACTGAACCCTAGAGTCGGATACGACTGGCTTTCGAGCAAGGGAAACCTTTACCTTTACTAATGCTCAATGAATTTATAAGAGGTATGCCTACCTTTCAATTGGAAAAAAAAACAATGTGAAAAAACACCTTCTGTTGTCTGTGCCTGCTTCTAGATTTCATTGGTGCAGATGGACATAGTTTAAAAGTTTTGCTCCCCCTTAGCCCTACTCCTTTGGAAAACCCATGGCAACTCCAGTCAGAAGAAACGGAATTATCTGGATCCACTACTCTTGGTTACAGAGTGTCTGGGGAATTCACTGTTAGTTTCTCAAGAAATCACTAAAGCAGGGGTACTCAAACGTTTTAAGCTGGTGCTGGACCATGGCATGGTGCAATGGTGGAAATTCTCAGAAGCCCTTTCAAAATCTTTAGGATTGCTTTTGGTACTTCCCTTGAATGATGCTTATGCCTTGAAGAGTGGCAGGCCCCAATTTGGCCCTTCTACAAATCTGTATATACAAACTCAAGACGTAAAAGTGCAACATTCAGATGCTGGAAGTGTGTATGAAGAGAGAATTATTGGAAAAAGAGACAGTCTCGGCAAGGAAATTGTGAAAAAATTGTTAGGAGCAAGTAACACTACAAATCTTCAGGTGAAAAAAGTGAATGATTAAATCAAGCTAATCCAAATCACACAATTAAATTGAGTAAAATCAAACTGATTTAAATTATGTCTACCCTGGTTCTCATTACTGCTCTTCAGTCAACAAAAGTTTCTGTTTTCTGTTACATCTCGCAGGAGATAACATGGCTGCAAAAATCTCAGATCATGTTCTTCATAATCTGCACCAGCAAAACAACTAAATGGATTGAAATTTGTTCTGTTATCTTCTTCCGTTCCTTGTTGGAAAGAAAATTAGGCAATGCACAGCTAGGTTGTCTGCCAGGTATAGGTCATAAGCTCTTAAAGCAGTTACCATTTTATGTACAGTCATTTCAAGTGAAACTTTTATTATCTTTAGAATGTTTACCTTTTAGATAAGAGTGAGCAAGTGAAGGAAGTACAGTATACTTCTGTATTCAAAGGCCATCTCATTTTAAAGGGAAATAACACTTTCTGGAGATTTCCAGAGTGCAGTTCTATTTTTTTTTTTAAAGAAAAGGACCGTACTGGGTGAGTATTCAGAAGGGACAAATTGGACAAAAGAACTGCATGTGGCTCACATTTTAAGTTAACTGAAAAAGAAAAATATTATTTCATTCAGGAATTTTCTTTATTCCTTTTACTAGAAGAGCATGAGGTAAAAAAAAGTGGCAGGTAGAGTCTAAGGAAACTACCGTCAGGGATTTAGTGTGTGAATTTGATGTGTTGAATTTTGCTCATTAGTTCATTTATTTCTTTTATTTCATTCATTATTTAATGCTGATGTTTCAAATGGGGAAAAATAAAGACATTATGATCATTAAATTAAGGCTTTCATAAAATGTTCATAAAATCTAGGGTTTTCTGAACTAAGGTAAAGGTCATCCTTGCTCAGAAAACCCGTTGTATTCAACTCTAGGGTTCAGTGTTCATCTCTGTTTATAGCCAAAGAGTCAGCACTGTCTGTGTCTGCAGACATTTTCATGGACATGTGGCAGGCATGGAATGCTATTTATCTTTCCTCCAAAGTGGTCCCTATTTATCTTCTTGCAATTTCTTGTTTTTGAACTGCTACGTTGTTTTAACCCAAAACCAGAAATCCCAATTTCATTTGTGTTTATTATTTTTTTATATTTTATTTTTTAATAAATATGCTTTTAACCTTTATTTTCCATTATCCCCGACTCTACCCACTGTGCACATGTGTCCATAAGCAGTCCATTGTACAAACAACAATTCACCACAGGTAAATAACTGCAAAGGATCTATTTTCAATAAATATTTCAATAGTCAAACTGCGAAGAAAAAATGTTTTTCCTTCACGATTTCTTGAAAGCAGTTCTTCAATAAGAGGGAAAGCCAAAAAGGAAACTGGTTATGATTTCAAAGGAGAAACTTCCTACAGTGTATCCATTCTCACACCAATGTATCTTTTTTATGAAGGAAAGAAGGTTAGAAAGAAAGTGTGTGTTTTTGTTTTAAACCTTCATAGAAAATGTTTCTGAATTCCAATCCAAATTATATAAGTATCAAAAGAAAGATTATTCTGTCCTCTTTCAAGCGAACTTTAGATCACTTTGATCGGTCAATCGGTTATTTTGTTGGATCACAGCCAAACACCCCTCCCCCGAAATTCATTTCAACAGTCACATTTTTCCTCAATATCCTTTTTGTGGATTCATGCTTTGGTGTCATTTATCTCCACATGTTGTATGTGAACTGTATCCACCTCGGGAAGTTGTCATATTCACTTTTTAAATTGGTTTCCCCTCCTTTATTGGGGTTTGTGTGAGCTCTTTTTAGTGTTTTTTTTGTAAAACTCTTCATAGATTGTGTCCGAAGTCCAATTCCAAATCTGAAAGTGTCCCCACAAAGGGTAATCTTTCCTCTTTCAAACACACTTTGGATCATCTGAATTGGTTGGGTAGTTTTTCCGCTGGACTCCCAACAACCAACCCCCCCCCCAGCAAAACTGTCATTTTTCCGATGCTACTTCCGAAAGCGATGATGTCATCACCTTGCATTTTTGGCTTTTGGTTTCTACCAATTCTTAAAGTCACCGAGACGATCTTTCAAATGATATAACCCTTATTTTCGTGGGTTCCTTAGTATTGGTGTTGCAGCTTCGCAAATGTACATGATTTTTGTTACATTTCAAGAGTTGTCAGACCACCCAACCGAAACATAAGATGTTAATAGAATTCACTTCAAAATCACAGAATGGCTAAATTCCATGGAATGTCAAGGGATTAGGGGACTTGCATTTTCGAGGATTTCACAGAGTTTGTTCAACAGAGAAACTACCAGACTCCTGAACCCTTGTGGCTTCCATTGAGTTTATCCACTACCACCCATTTCCTCTTTCTTCAGACAGATAATGGTGGCTTCATCTGAGGACTTGGATCTTTGTGGGATGCAGATCCCAGAATTCTAGTTGGAAGACTTCCTGGTGAATTTTGGGACACAATAAAAAAAATTCCAAAAGTCCTATACAGTTTCTTCTTCTGGTCCCTCAGACCATTCAGTGAAGCATCAACTGCTGTCATTTTTTGCAAACGTGCATTTTTGTGCAAACAACATTGTGAAAGAAATTACACTTTGTGCAAATATTAGTTGCATTATCATTTTGCTCATTTTGTAAAAAAAAAAAACCTAACAAGCCATCTCATTCTTATTATTTTCTGTTAAGAATACACAAAATACCATACCCTCTTCTGGAGAAAGGAGGATGACTTAACAGTTCCTCATCCTCATATAACAGAGATGAGATAATTGACCATAACTATGTTTGTAAGTTAACAGTCTGTACTTTTGATTATACCCTGATGCATATTTGCTCTGTTTATAATTGGTTATTTTGAGCATGGAAGGAATTCTCCCTCTGTCCATTTTAATTGCCCCAGAATCGCTGTATAGACGGAAACAAAATGTTTCAGTCTCTGAATGTTGCTATATCCTTGACTTGTATGGTTTGGCCCTGAAAATACCCTAGTGTTTTTGCTCTTGTAGCAATTTTACTAGTAGCATTACAAGACTTGATTAATCCACAGGCACTGCAGTTATTTTTAGCATTTTACTTTTGCCAAGGGTAATGATTTATGGCTTTGTTAGCAAAAATCTAGCTGTCTTTCTCTATATGGGTCTTGGGTGCATTCCAGCAATTTCATCCAAAATGTCTCATCCTTGATAGCCTTTTATTTCATTAATTAAAGTGGGAACATTCTGAGAATCCTGAAATGAAAGCAACCTGTTTCCTGTATGTGTTGTTTGGATGTGGTTGTATTCTCTTTTCCTAATTAATTGGACTCATCTATGTTGCTCCTGAGATTAGGAACTGATTATATGTTTTATTTTCCAGATGAGTAACAGTGGAATTTTGTCACAAAATCCACAAAGAGTTTTATGGGATTTTAAAGACTAACAAATAAATTGCCAATTTGTCTGTTACTTATATCGTCCGGATTCTTACTGCCATAAGGACACGTATAAATATAGAGGATATGTGTTTGCATAGTTTGGATCTGAAGAAGTGGATTTTGATCCACATTGAAACAAATCTACAGTAAAACCTTAGATAACGCTAAAACCTGGTTCCACAAATCTTAGTGTTTTTATTGTTATCCAATGCATGCATCGGATAATGTTAAAATCCTATGGGATGCATCGGATAACGTTAAAACTCCATAGAGATACATTGTACAGGCTTTAGCGGACGTTATCTGATGCATCCCATAGGATTTTAACATTATGCGATGCAGTCCCCCCCCCCTTGCTTAATATTACGCGGTTGTAGCATTATGTGATGCAAACGTTATCTGAGGTATTACTGTATTGGTTTTTCAAAGTGCCATAATATCTTGCTTTTTTTCCCTCGCCCTCTCATTTTCTTTTTCTTTTCTTTCCTTCCTTTAACTTTCCCAGCTTGCTGAAACAGACTAGTACAGCTACTCCTTGGAAGATGTAGCATACCTCTAATGTAAGAATTAATTAGTGTACATTTGAAATAAAATAGACATTGATTATACTTTTCTCCACCTGAACCATCTGCTCAGGTTTGGTGACATATACTGTATTACTGGAAAAAGAAAAACAAATTCTGTTTTGAGTGGTAGTCAGCCATGAGACATGACTGTGAAGCCTGACCTGAGAAGTTTATCAACCATTTTTGGCCTTTTAAAGCATCAGATATAAGACTGGAATGGTTGCATTTAATTAATTGTTTGATCTCTGTATGCTGATACACTTCATGAGCACATAAAAGCCTGTTTTGTGGAATTTGCTGTTTCTTACTATGCTTAGTAAAGGTAAAGGTCGCCCTTGTAAGCCAGTCGTATCCGACTCTAGGGTTCAGTGCTCATCTCTATAGCCAAAGAGCTTCTGCAGACATTTCTGTGGTCATGTGACAGGCATGACTAGACACCAGCATGGAATGCTGTTACCTTACCACCAAAGTGGTACCTATTTATCTACTTACAATTACTTGCTTTCGAACTGCTAGGTTGGCAGGAGTTGAGACAGAGACAGGAGCTCACTTTATCATGCAGCACTCAGGTCTTGAACTGCCAACCTTTCAATCATCAAGTTCAGCCTCTTAAGCCATCGCAGTCCCTTCTTACCACGTTTACCACAGTTTTAAAATAAAGGTGTCATTGAACCATTATCTTCACATTTATTTGCAAAGAAATAAAAGCTTTAAAGCCACCAAGAAATCAACATTATTCGTAGTCATTTTTTCTCTTTAATTCTTTTTGCTTTCTTACTTTGTACTGTTTCAAGTCTCCTGCAATATTCTCTGCCAAATGGTGACTCATTTGTGCAAACAGATAATTATGAAGCAAATGCCTCTTTTGACAAGCAGAGCAAGGCTGTGAGGCTCTTCCCCCCCTTGGGGAACATAACTTTGTATTTTCAGTACTAAATTGTATTTGACATTTAATTTAAAAGCCTTTGGTACTTACTCTTAGGACTTTACAATGATAATAGAGATAAGTAACTGAGAACCCCTTATGATAGAACCTTTATTCTTTCAATGGCTTTCGCACTTTAAACTTTGATGAAGTGTCCTGTTTGCGCTGAAGGAAATACCTTAACCTTGAAATACAAATGGAGAGGAACAGACAGTGATCGGATGTTACCGGTTCGGATCAGTTTGCCCGAACTGGTAGCTCCTCATCAAGGGGGGGTGGGGTCGCTGGTGGTGGTGGTAAAAGAATTTTTTAAAAAATTCACATGTGCATAAACTCAATCTTACGCATGCGCATTTTGGCTCCAATTTTTTTTAAAAAAAGAATTTCTTTCAGTGAGGCGTCCAGAACTGGACACCTTAAAAATAGACTACCCTCTTGGAGAACCGTCCGAGATTGTTCCTACTGGTTCCGGGGAACCGGATGGAACCGGGGTCATCCCATCACTGGCCTTGTCTGTATAGATACTTTGAAGAGACTGAATAGTTTGGAAATGAAAATGGGACTAATTATCTCTGAAGGCCACATTTGTGTTTCTTTTTAACATACATAAGTTGAACCTATTGGAAAATACTGAAGTATAATGGTATGGATAGAGTAACTACAGTAATACCTCATATAACATTAGTATCGAATAACACTAAAATCGCATAACATTAAGGAATCTGGGGGGAAGAATTGCATCAGATAACATTAAGATCCTATGGGATGCTTCAGATAACAACCGCTAAAGCCTGTGTGGTTACAATGTATCTCTATGGATCCCATAGGATTTTAACATGCATCAGATAACACTAAAAATCATATAACACCAAGACTTGTGGAACCAGGTTTTAGTGTTATATGAGGTTTTACTTGTACTTCTGTTTTATTCTGTTGTGTATATACAGTAAAACCATGCATAAAGAGCACCTTGCTTAGAGACTAACTCACTTGAAGAGCAGAATTTTCTCTGAATACTCGTCCTCGCTTAACAACTAAAAACAACCAAAAACTCTCTTAACAACTAAATCGGGGTTCGCATCCTTCCCCTGCCTGAAGTCACAATTGGTCACTTACAATGGCAGCAGCAGTGCTTTTTCCAAGTGTTTTGCTTAAAGAGCAGCTCACTTAAATAGCAATCCCATGGAACGCATTATGGTCTTTAAGCGATGTACCACTGTATGTGGATTTTTCCTGTCAAGCTCCCCCCCCCCCCCCGTGTCTCCTCTTTCCTCTCTCTTTATCTGAAAGAAAGAAAGGAACCTGGCTGGGAAGACCAAGATATCTGAATTTTCATTTAAAATGTGTGGCTGTGTTTTGATAAAGAGACTGTTCTATCTAAACCTACCAATCTGTCTTACAAAAATAATGTCTAAAACAAAGGTCCTTTCAACTATTGATGTCATTCAGACACCCACCTTTTCCCCATGATTCTTCTAAGCAAAATTTTCTAACTGGTTTGTTGAACTGTGGGTACAGCATATGGATAAAATGCTGCAATTGATGGAGAGGAATGGCATCTCAGGATGTGGCTTCTAACTGAGCAGTTGTCAGAGGCTTCATTACTTATGGAATGAAATTGCTTTATAAACAGTCAGGCTACCGCTAGAAGATCACAATGTCGGTGTGGCTAAATTTGTAGTGCAATATGCTGCTGCTTTCTAATGCAGCTCAAGCATTACCTGGACTCTTATTTTTCTTCACAGAATAACCACATTGATTGAATAAAATTATTTCTTTAAGACTATATATAGAGGAGGCACAATGGGAAAGCTACAGTACCTGTTTGAATCTTCAGACGAAATGACACGCGATAGAAATGTTGGATGACTATCTAGCTATAGTTCCTTTAGGGAGGGGGGAAAGGGTCTGATGAAAGTAAATATTGTTCTACAGTAACCACATTTATTTCTCTGGAAGTTGGCCTGATGTTCTTGATGAGTGCCATCAAACAGCAAATGCACAGCGCACTAATGAGCTGCTGAACAGTTGTCAGAAGCATCATTCCTAATGGAACAAAATTGCTTTATAAACAGACAGGCTCGGAGGCCGGTGAATGACTAATGTGAAATTCTTTGAATTGGCTTGCTTTGTGAGTGGGGAATCTAGCTTTGAGTAAAACAGGGGCCTGCCTGTATTTTAAGGGATTATGTGGTAGCTCAGCCTCTGTAGTGGTTGTCCCTGTGTTTCGTACACAAAGATGAGTGAATGTGTGACAGACGGTGACATTTATTAGTAGCTTTACCATTTTGCAGCGCAGAGATCCTATATTCCAAACCAATGTAAAACAAAGCAGCCTTGTCACAGTCATTATTCAGGAGATGATTGTCTTCCTCATTTGCTGCCTGAAGTCCTCTCCCCGCAACTTTCCCACATGCTTCTTGCTGTGTTATTCAATACTGGTTCCTGAGCTGCCCATATATTTATGACTGACAGGAATAATTGATGCCTCATGCAGCTATAAGACCAAAATGTGTTATATAGCGTGTGACTTCCCCCTCACATACATTTTTGGTTTGAAAGGTTTTATAGATATTTAAAACTAAAGAGAGACCTGGAATAGTTTCTGTGGGATGCAAACTACAGAAAATATAGGATTCACCTCCATGGCTTGCTCAGTGGTGTATGCGTTGGGTTAAAAATAGGGTAGAGCAGGGGTGCCCAAACTTTTTGGGCCGTGGGCCAATCATGTGGCTCAGGGAGCCAGTCACTAAGGCCCGGAGGCTGGGTGCGGCTCCTGACCCCAATTCATCCGACCTGCGAAGCCCTCGTCACTCCTGGAAGCGGAAGTAAAACACGCCCACACAGGCGCATTTTACTTCCGCTTCCAGGAGCGACGAGGGCTTCGCGGGCCGGATGAATTGGTGTCGGGGGCCGCACCCGGGCCTTAGTTTGGGCACCACTGGGGTAGAGTGATAGAGTAGGCATTTCGAAAATGGTGTGTCCAAAGCAGGTGACATACAACTTACACATATTATATATAGAACATGATTCCATATATACAGTCTGTACTGCTACTATTCAGAAAGATGTGTAGGTATTCTGCCTTTCTGTCTTGAACAGACTTTTGGTGAAAGGAAAAACCTATCTTCTTCTTTCGTATCTAGGCCAGACTTTAAACTGTCAAAAGGAAGCCACCTTCTTGGCTTTGTTGTTGGCCAAACATAAATCCTCATTGATACATGTTTCCGGTAGTAATTGGCAGACCAGCAAATGAGCCGGATTCTGTATCTCTCCGCATTCACAGAGCGTGTTGTTGTCCACCAGCAGCCCCCACTTGAGCGTGTTGATCTAACTTTTAGGGACTCCCAACTCTCAGCCTATTCAGGGTCCTCCAAGTAACATAGGGGAAGTCAGGTTCCTCAGCCTTATCCTCCTTTAATGTTATTTTTTCTTCAGTGAGCATCATAAAAGTCAAATGTGAAAGACATGTTCTGGACTCTTTCTGCCCTTTCAGTGAATGGGAGGGCAGTTGCACAATAAAAGCATTGTGTGGAAGGTTTCAAAGGTACCATGCTTTCATATTTTCCAGAGAGTTAGTCGTATTATTAGTCTATTCTAGTAAAAGCATATTTAAGACTAACTCATTTTAGTGTCAGCTTTTGTGAATTGCACTTCTAGAAAGTTTGGACTCTCTTTGGTGGATGCATAGCTATGAAAACTGTCACAATGAGCTCTACACCTCCAAATTTTCCATTATACCCATGGTCCCATATCTGCCTCCCTCAACACTATGGACTCTCTATTTGGCCCAAATATTGTGCTTGTTATTTTAAAATGGATTCTTCTGGTTTTGGCAGATTGGAATTGTGTTTAAGAATGCACTTTCTCAATCTGCAGTGAGTGCTGAACTCATACCTTACTATGCTGACACATGCTGCTGTAACTTTCTTTGTTGACTACTATGCATAATACATTGTATTGGCCTAGAAGCTTCAGCTGGTGTAGGATACAGCTGTACATCATAATGCGTGATCAGCGTAAGGGTACTGATCTATTTCCAAATATAATTAAACATGCGGTTTTTGCTCTTATTCATGGTCTGCAGTCCATATATTTGAAGAATCACCTTTTCCTGAATGAATCCATCAAACAGCTCAGCTCCCATCATCAGTTTTTGTTCTCCATTCAGTCCCCAAGGCAGGGTTTTATAATGGTGGCTCCAAAGGTTCAAAACCACCTCTTCAAGAGATTTAGAAAATGTGTTTCCCTATTAGGAAGGACTGGCTTTCGAGGTAGGGTGACCTTTATCTTTATTAGGAAGGCTGGTAGATGTTCCTTTTAAAATCAATTATTTAGTTGAACCCATACCTCCCCCCCCCCTTTTTATACCGCTGAATTGTTTTTGTTCTTATAAATGGTTTTCTACTGGGGAGGGGGGAATTGGATGCAAAATTTAACAGTTTTAAATAAATAAAGGCCCATTTGTATCAAAAAACATGCTTTTAGCTTCATTTGTATATTCAGACATGCTCTTAACATTGCAGAACTTCTGAAGGTGAATGGTTGGCTGGCTAGCTTTATACCTGGCAGGATATCTGGCTAATAGGATGAATGTCTCTGAAGAAAGTGAGCTGTTTCAGCATTCTGGCTTCACTGCTTCATGCCCTTGACCTGTGCAAGGTTGTCCCCCCCCCCCCTTCTAGAGAATGCCTCATGAGCAATTTCTTTTTAGCACAGGAGCATTTTTTTAAATGCTCCGGCCCTATGGAACCTCCTGCCTACGGAGCTACGTCTCCAGACAGAGTTGCTACCCTTTAGGAAGAATCTAAAAACATGGCTGGCAGGACAGATATGGGGTATGGAAGGTATAATGACCCCAGCACATTGGTTGATCTGAGCCCCTCTCTTTTTCTACTTTTAAATTAGTAATTGTAGCATCTGGTGTGTTTTTAATCTGTTTTTAATCTTTTTCAGGTTTTAATTTTTAAAAGTTTTAAAGTTTTTAGATGGAAGCTCCCACTTTCTAATCCTTGGCCTTATCTGCCCAGGGAAGGAAAAGACTAACGTCTTCTGCCCGGAAGGAGGAATGGATTTTAGATGTTTGCATTGTGTGTGTGTTATTGTTGTTTTGTTTTTGTGTTTTTTTTCCTGATTGTAAACCGCCCTGAGTCGCCACGGCAAGTGGGCGATGATATAAATCTAAATAAATAAATAAATAAATAAAATCACAGCTTTCTTTCGTTATTTGCCATTGTTAAGTAGTGTTAATTGAAGAAAGAATGTGTGACTTATGGCTTGTGCTTACTACAGTCCTGCCACAGGAATCCAATGATTAATTGTGAAGATTTTTTCAAAAGGATGCATTTTGTTTGTATATAACAGTTTTTAATATTTATATATTTTTTCTCTTCCCTGCTGTTAAGTCAGTATTTCCCAACGTGGGTCCCAGACTTCAATTCCCAGAAGCCGAAGTCGGTACATTGGCTGATCAGTGCTTTGGGGAATTGACTTAGGCTTCTGAGAATTGGAAGTCCAAAAACCAAAGATTGAAAAACACTGTGTTAAAAGAATATGTAAAAATACTCTGCTTCCATAGCCTTGCAATGCTAGCATTCTCCCTGCTAAAATTTTCTTTCATTTGCATTAGTCTTATTTTTTCCTAGTGTTTAAAATAACATACATCTGTGTTTTGTAGCTTTAGTTTTTATAGGTTACTTGATAGGAACAGGAAAGGTTGACCACAGGCTATCTGGATACCCTATACTTTGAGCCCAGGTGTTGGATCCTTTATCCTACCTGTAATCACTCAAGTGGTTAAGATGCTGAACTCACTCACTGGAAGGTTAGAGTTGGATTCCCAGGTATTGCATGATGGAGTGAACTACCATCTCTGTCCCAGCTCTTTCCAACCTAGCAGTTCAAAAACAAGATGGTAAACAGCATTCCATGCATTCTGGTGTTGAGGCATGCCTGCCACGTGTCCATGGAAACGTCTGCACACGCAGACAGCGCTGGCTCTTTGGCTATAAACTGATGAGCACTGAACCCTAGAGTCAGATACAACTGGCTTTTGAGCAAGGGCTACCTTTACCTTTAATCACTGCCATTGTCTGGAGACTTGGGCTGATAGCTGAGCTTATCACTGCCATTGACTTAAGACTTCACATATAGACTGGAATTACAAAATGCAATTGTTTTACACCCCAATGTATTCAACAGCAATCAGTAATCCTGTCTGATGTGTAACTTTTGAATGTACCCTTTTACTGTTTAAAAATCGGTAACAGTCTGAGCAGTCTTTCTACCTATTTTGGATAGACCGATGTTGCAGGTTCAAAGCCAAATTCTCTTCAGTAAAGCATCCCTGTTCAATAAGTAGAAAGCGCTTACCGGTAACTCTGATTTCTTATCAATAAGTAACCAAGAAATAATTAATTCATTTGATCCTAAATTTTGGGTAACAAAAGCATAACAGGTGTCTTTTGATCTGTATTTGTTTCCAAAAGTTCCTTATCGAATCACTTTCATTCCCTGTATCTAAAGAATCAAACAACTAGCTTTAGGTTTGTACAGGTTGCAGAAATAAGGAAGATGGCCAGTTGTTTCAGGCACCTGGAGCCTGACCATTTCTTCACTGTCCTTTATTGTGAATGTATTTTGGTCTTCCATTAGTTACTTTAAAGTTTTGGGGAAAAGAACTTACTTGTTATCCCACAAGCTGTCTTGGCACTGATCTCTGGCAGTCAGTGTGCTGTCATCTTTCAGTATTCCTCTCCAGGAACATATTTTTGTGGGAATTTATCATCACCTCCCATCCTTTTTTCTACTGAACTTGTTTAACATTAAAACAGATTTCTGGTGTCTCAGAGCTTTGACCTGTGAATATCATATGATCCATAATTTCCTTGGATATTAACATAACTTGGAAAGTTAGGTTTTAAAAGTAATTAGGGGTTTTTTTTTAAATCTAGGTGCATTGATAGTTTAGTTGCTATGCTAAAACTACTTGTAAAAAATCCCTGAATATTACTTGGAGGTCTGTGAGACATTCTATTGGTCTTGTGCCATATTCCTAGTAGTAATATGAATTGGATGACTAAGATCATGAGTACAAAATTTATTGTTAAGGATAATTGAATAACAATTCCTGCACATTGTAAACAGGAGAGAAGTAAATCAGTTAAGATACGTGCATTGAAAAAAATCTATCAAAAGTAATTGAAAATTATATTTATATCATTATTATATGTGTGATGTTATCACTCATTAAGCTGTAATCATAATGGGAAATGGAATTAATTGCAAGTAACATCTTATTTCCCAGCTTTGGGTGATTTTTTAGCTTTATCTTCTGGTTCTCCTGGTCATGTACAGTATAGAAGAAAAGGTAAGATCCCACAAGAAATTTCATTTTCCAGCACCAGCAGAACTGGGGCTTCCTTCTCCTTCCATTTCTTCTACTGTGCCTGCCAAAATCCTTTTGAGGAGATGTCTCAACCTTCTAGAGCAGGTGTTTAGGAGGACTGCACAGGGAAGGTTGACTGCTAAAGCATAATTTAGTGAAAGTTCTTTGTTGGAAAAAAATCTTCCTGAGTCTATCATATGGCATGATTTTAAAAGAATGGGAGGGATTTTTGATTCAGTCCGAACACTTAAAAGTATAGTACTGTAAAGGTAAAGGTCGCCCTTACTTGAAAGCCAGTCATACACAACTCTAAGGTTCAGTGCTCATCTCTGTTTACAGCCAAAGAGCCAGGGCTGTTTGTGTCTGCAGATGTTTTTGTTGAGATGAGACAGGCATGACTAAACACTGGAATGCATGGAACGTTTACCTTCCCACTGAAGTGGTATCTATCTATCTACTTGTAATTTCTTGCTTTCAAACTGGTAGGCTGGCAGGAGCTGGGACAGAGACTGAAGCTAACTGTGTCATGCAGCACTTGAGTCTAGAATTGCTGACCTGCCGACCTTCCAGTCATCAAGGTCAGCATCTTAGTACTGCAAATAATAACTGGCTTATTGCTTGTTTTTTAAAAAAAAAGAATTTACTACTAATTTGCATCAAACGCATTGTAGAATTTTAGATTTTCCCTGTTCCAGATAGTAACCATTTGCTAAACATGTCAACAGTTCTTTTAAATCCCGTTGTTCTTTTATCCCTTAGGTCACTCAGGGTGATATGAAGGGTTGCATTCAGCAAGAGTTTGACAAAGTACGGCTTCTGGTTTGCGAAGAGGAGCAGCGAGCTCTCCACCTGGTGGATCTCCAAGAAGCCTTGGCAACAGCTCACACCACAGAAGTTCTGGCTGACATTGATGTCCGCATGGAGAAATTAATGACTGAGATGGCAGAGCTCACAAAGCAGTTGAACACTTTTAATGAGCTAGCCCAGCTTAAGCCAAAGGTAAATAAAGAATGTACAGAAACATAAAGCTTTATGATCGATGCCAAAGTTTAGCCTCCTTTATTGCCTGTCAGCTTTTAAAGGCGACCACAAATTCACTACATTTCCAAGAGGTTAGGCAGATTTGTACGCAATAAACTATTATGGCTTGTGTGTGTGGTGATACTGATGCCCAGTTGACGTAACGTGGTTTGCAAAAGTGTGAGGCCATCTGCTTCCATTTGTTTAAAAGCTGAGTTACAGTGCATTACAATAGTAAGATGAGGTATCTCATCTATACAGAGTTCTGAAACTTTTATAACCCTCTGAATTCTATCTTTCAAGGTGAAGGGAACACAGAATCATACTTTGCCACTTTGCCTCGCCTCCAGGTGAAATTCCTGCTATTGATCTCATCCAGTTCTCAAAGGTCAAATTTTTCATCCTACTAGACACCTTAAAAACTCTTTAGTATAAAACTATTTTTTGTATTATTAATCATCTGTTTAGTCTATGTTTTCCAGTGTACTAACAAGAAGGGATCAGTTGAAAAAGCAAAGCACAAGCCCAAATCCTGTTGCACAGGTGTGATAGTAAAGCCACACTGGGAAATTATAAAACATAACTCTTTTAAAATTCTGGAATAGACCAGAGTTAACCTCAACTCCTAGCATCCAGTCAGATGTTCCCAGAAAGCAGACAAGCAGGGCCTAAAAGAAGTGGCCACTCCAGAGGGCCCCTGTTAGAATGAAGATGCTATTTAGCTGTTATGGCTAATAGCAGTTGATATACCATGTTGAACCCCCTTTCAAAACCATCTGAATAGCTTGCTGCCACCACATCATTGAAATACTAAGTTCCATATGCAACTGTAAGCGGTTTGAGATTGTACTCTTCTTATATCTGAAGCATGCCACTGCCGCCAGACTCTTCCCTTGGTCGTTTAGCCTGAAGGGAAGTGGACAAGTCTGTATTTTTTGCAGTGTATTTTTTCTCTCCTTCTGTATTGCTTTGAAATGTGTATTGCTTTTGAAATGTGATATTTTGTAACTGTAATTTGTGATACTCTGCTTCTTTGTTAGCTGCCCAGAGTTGCATTGCGAGTGGGATGGCATACAAGTTGAAATATAACAATAACAATAAATATCTGAAAGCAATACAAAATCAATTTAATTTGATGACCCTGAGTCAGGGAAGATGGATTCTTTTCTACCTACTTTCTGCATATCATTCATTAAAGCTCCATATTCTAACTCTCAAATTATCTTCCTCCGAATTAACAAATCCTGTTTTGGCATTCAGAAAGTTTTTCAGTCCCCTAATAATCACATATGTCATCTTGCATACTGTTTTATTCTAGAGGGCAGCTAGAATCATGTGCATTGTTCCAAACACAATTAAGATGTGCAGAGAGATATGCTGCATCAGACTGAAGGTCCATCTAATCCAGCATTATGTTCCTAGAGTGGCCAACCAAATGCCTATGAGGTGCATGTGATGCCTTCTCATACTGGCAGCCTCTGGTGAAAGACAGAAGAAAAATCTGTTGCAATTAGTAGTCCTTGGTATGCTGCTAATCTTCCATGAATGCACTGGAGGTTATATAATTGAGAAACTGCTGTTTTATTTTTGCTCCTTCCCCAGGTGATTCTAAATATGAAAGCCCCCTTTTCCTGTTTTATCCCAAGTGTAGGTGACATAATAAATGGTCTTAGATGACCCCATAGTTCAGGGGTTGGTAACCTTTTAAATTCAGGAGCTGGGTCACGTTCCCTCAGACAGTTGAGGGGGCTGGACTGGTGGTCCCCTCGCTGTAAACACTGCCGTAAACATCCACGGCTGCCATAAACACAGCCGTGACCGCTTCCGTTGGCTGTGGCTGGTGTGAGGGTGTGGGCTGGATGATTTGGCACCACAGGCCGGATTTGGCCTGTGTGCCATAGGTTGCCAACCTCGGCCATAGTTGCTTTAGACTGCAGTGGCTCAAGTGGCTAAGATGCTGACTGGAAGGTGACAGGTCAGCAGTTTGATACCTGAATACTGCAGGACAGAATGAGCTCCTGTCTTTGTCCCAGCTCCTGTCAACCTAGTAGTTCAAAAGCAAGAAATTTCAAGTAGATAAATAGGGACCACTTTGGTGGGAAGGTAAACAGTGTTCCGTGCACTCTGGTGTCTAGTCATGCCTGCCACATGACCATGGAAACATCTGCAGAAGCTGAGAGTGCTGGCTCTTTGGCTATGAAACAGAGATGAGCACTGACCCCTAGAGTTGGATACAACTGCCTTTTGAGCAAGGGTGACCTTTACCTTATCTGCAGTGATTCTGCAATCTCTTTTCTTAATGATTGTAGCCCATTCATGTCAAACAGTATGTGTGGGGTGAGATTCTGCACTTTACAATGAATCTGATTTCCTCCTTTTGCTGTCTGTTAATACAGTTTGAAGACATCTATTTGGAGTTCTTCACAGTCAGCTTTGATTTTTACCATCCTGAATAATTTTATTTTTTTCTGTACCCTTGGTTGACTGCCTACTCTGAATTCAGATCATTTTGCCCAGGGAGGGAATTGTAGCTCATTAGCAGAGCACATGCTTGGCATACGGAAAGTCTTAGGTTCAGTCTATTGCTTTTCCAAGTAGGACAGGAAGAACTTCCACTTTAAGCTCTGGAAAGCATCTGCCAGTCAGTGTTTATAATAGCAAGACAGATGGGCTGACAACCTGATTCTGTATAAAAGCAGCTTCATTTTCCATGATTTCATCCGTTGTAAAACCTATTCATTTATCCTAACTTTCTCCTTCCTGTTGTTAGAGTTTTTTGTCTGTAATAAAAATCATTATTTTAGTCTTAATATTTTACAGTAAAAAGTCACCCAAAGCAGCTCAGGATACATTTAGAGCAGTATGAGGGTTCAGTTGTCTTGATTTAATTTAGTCACTGGAAAAGAGTGTGAGGACATTGCTGCACACATCGTCCTCATTTTAGACAGACTCACAAACAAGTCATCTCCATCATTTCACTTCACTTATTTAATGGTGCATCTGATGAAAGTGGTCATCTTCGGAAATTAAGGATGAACTATTATAATAATTTTCAAGCCTTGGCCTGTCTAACCTAATAGCGTGATAATCACTGTTACTCAACTAATCTCCACTGGAAAATGACTGAATATCAAACAGGGGTTTTAAATCGTCACCAAGTGAGAAATTTCCCATTGACTCACACAATTTGCAACCCATGTCCAAACAATCACTGTCTGTCTTGAATCCATGTACAAATTATTGCTGTATAGTCCAGTTATGTCTGAGGACATGGGTTTGATCTATGACAACCCACATTAAAATGTAACAGTTAGCCTTTAAACTGCCACAATATTTTTTCCCTCTTTTTTTCTTCCCTGATTTATTCTAACCCTGGAAGGGCCTTTGTTCTTATCCCATAACTACCCATTCAAAGAGCTCCATTCAGGATCCTATGTTGGAATAATCTGTCTTTTTTTTTCTTTTTTGAAAATCCAAATTACCCAGATTCTTCCAGTTATTCTAGAGCAGGGGTTCCCAAACTATGGCCCATGGATCAGACCTGGCACGCAGCACCATTTCATGTGGACCATGCAGCAGCTGCCACACCGGAAGTGGAAGAGGATGCATTTACATCAGCCGTAAAACGTGCACATGCATAAACATGCCTGCAACTGTTGTAAATTTTGAAGTGGCTGCATTTACGACAGCCATAAATGTGCCCGCTTCCACTTCTGGGTAGCTTGGTCCAGACTGCTCAGCTGTCTGGGGGTGTGGTCATGCCCGCGGTGTAAAAAGGTTGGGAACCTCTATTCTAAAGGGTTGATGAGACAGGGCCTTTTGTGGAAGCCATAGACATAGAGTGTTGAGCATGGCTGTCTATCACTTGACTTATTTGTTTTATTTGTTTGTTTTATAGAGCAAAACAAAAGATTCACTAGTCTCTTCATCTTTCTCTATCATTCCCAAGTAACAGTACACTTGTTTGTTCAGCAGTCCAATATCTTCCCTAATTGGTTTCTTCATTCTAATATACTGAAATGTTTTAAAAACATATTTTAATGCATTTAGAATTTTATTTTGCTGCTCAATGTGGTGTAGTGGATGAATTGATACATTAGGATTCACGTTCAAAACTGATCAATTTCACAAGGATGCAACATCTTCATTCTTCTCTAAATGTCTTTGTATGTACATTCACAATTCCTCTACTAATTCCCATTATATTATAGTACAGTAAAAGCTTGAGTTATGAATAAAATCAGTTCCTTGGCCTTTTTCATAACTCGAATTTGTTCGTAACTTGAAGCATCTCCATTCAGATAAAGAAAAAGTCCCAGCCCCCTTCCAAAAATCAAAACACCCCCTTCCAAAAAACAATCAAACCTCCCAAAAACAACAGCAGCATTGAAAGGAAAGCAAACACTATTACTTACCTTAAAGGAGCTTTGAAAATGGACAGAAAACTCAGAAAAATTCAGCAAGAAACAGCAACTGGCAGCCATTTTGGCACCAAAACTCCAGACAAACAACTCCAAACATGGTCCTGCCACCTACAGGGCACAGAAAGGCTGCATGTGTATAAAATATAAACCTATTGGGGAAATTGTGTTTTTTGCTTCACTGGAAGCAACACAGAGGAAAAAGAATTAATTCGTAATTCGGGGCATGGATTTCAGTGCAGAACCAATTTGTAAGTCAAATTATTCGTAAATAGGGTCATTCGTAAATTGGGGTTTTACTGTAATTTATTTTCTCTAAGATGACAGGCAGGATTTGAAAATTATCTTGATTCCTTTTTATGGTCCTCCATCATGTAGCATCTGGGGTATAGTATTTCTATACAT
Organism: Furcifer pardalis; assembly: GCA_030440675.1. Taxonomy (NCBI): domain Eukaryota; kingdom Metazoa; phylum Chordata; class Lepidosauria; order Squamata; family Chamaeleonidae; genus Furcifer; species Furcifer pardalis. The sequence continues at coordinate 70,132,039 of CP126894.1, read as the reverse complement.
GGGTGTCTTATTTAGCTGCATTGACTGATAGGTTTTAACTAGATTGAAATTCAATGAGTATTTGTACTTATTTGCAAGCCTATTAGAATAATTAAGGATCAGGGATTAATGTGGAAACCCAGGGCAAGTATCTGCACACAACAGAGTGTCATTGTGGGACTTGGAGATAGACATGTTCTTCAAGACTGCTTCCATTGGTGCCTTCTGAAGAGGACTTAGGACAGAGTCTAGGTAGAAGTTTGCAAGTTAGTTTTGTTTTTGTGTCTGCTCCTACCTAAGACTTCATTCTGACTTCCCGAGTAAAGATATAAATATAACCTAAACTTGAGCCACTTCCTAGAGGTTCTACTAATAATGACCTCAGGAAACTTGGTGAAGAAAGAGTTTGTACTGAAATTGTAACTCTCTTTTAGTTCTGAGCACAGACTGAATCCATTCAATGCCTTTTGATTCACTTGTCTTGGAAAAGGAACTGGTGGTGCTTTGATAGATAGCTGGTAACATTTCTGATCTCCTCTGTAGTCCACAGAAATATTTTCTCACTGTTAGAAGCTTGGCATTCTTTGTTCTCTTTCTTTTTTATACCTTTCAGGAAAAGCAAAATTCTCTGCCGTGGTCAATGGGTTTGAGACTTTTTAAATAATATGCAGTGACAATTCTGTATTGACTTTCTGTTTTTTGCTGACAGTCCTGAAAGAACCTGAGGTTTTCTGGTGTCTTACAAAGTTTGGGATATAAATGAAGTACAGTACTGAGCAACTTTCTCATTTAGAAATGGTGAGTGCTGTTAAATGTGGCCATGTTACTCCCAATGTGCACTTACTAAGGGCTTTCAGAAGGAAAAACAATGTAATTTATGTAAGACAAGTACTGTATAGGTGATTTGTGTCTATCTAGAATCTAGATGCTGTTGGATTGAAGCTGCTATCAGGGTTAGCCAGCTTTAGACAGTGTAGTTAAGAGTTTCAGTCCACCAATGCCTGAAGGAATCCAGATTGCCTGTCCTGCCCTAAGATGTGCAGTTATTGCATGTGCCAGTAAATACTTTACCTCCAAAGCGAAAAACACTAATGAACAATGAGCGAGTCCCCCAGTTATGTTATGTTATCCAAGCTACAGCAGTATGTCCACAAATCAACATTACCCTTGCTATAACAGCATCTCCACAGATCAATGCTGTCCAAGCTATAACTATTCCCACGGATCAACACTGTCCAAGCTATGACAGTCACTTGGATAGAGGCTAATTGCTTTCAGGTTCAAGAAAATCAGTTGGAGAGTATGCCCTGTGATGTGTCAGCATCAAGAAACTGGACAGAGCCACACATGGTCTATATTATAGGTTCAAAGGTGCAGAGAAGCATGCCATTTCTTTCCCAGAAAACATTACTCATTTTTAGTGCCAAAATCTCTAGGGGCAGACAAGTCAAAGCTGTTGCTCTTCTACCTGGCTAGTTAGTTTCTATGAGCCAGATTTCCCAAAATCAAATGTCCAGCATTGGAAGAAGTGTGCTGCAATGGGTGGAGTGGGAATCCCCCCTCCCCCCAAAAAAAATTACCCCCACAATTTTTCTGAACTCACATTTTTTGTTCTAACAGTCATCTATTTTATAGGAGAAAAACCAGCTGCGTTCCTATAGAGGTCCAAGATTCCTACCTCCTTTCCCTTTTCCTATTTAGATGTCAAGTGAGTGTATTTTATTTCCTCATCTGTTCAGTCTTTGTGCTAAATATGTCCCATGGAAAGTTGGATACATTCAGGTGAAGTGGGAGTGAAACTGGTGGGAGAAATATCAGTAATTGTAAGATACACAGATGACATATTATTGGCAGAGAAGAGCAATGACTTGAAATGGTGGCTAACTATTGATGAAGAAAGTGCCAAGGCGGAATTACAAGCTGAGTGTTAAGACAAAAATAATGACTAAAGAAGAATTATGTAACTATAATACTGGGAATGAAAATTATATATACTTTGGTTCGACCATCAAGTTGCTACAGTGGAGAAATCAGTGAGGCATAGGAAGGCAGATCTGAAGGAACTAGAATAGATCCTTAAGTGTAGGATTCATATGTTGTTGGAGGCAAAAACCAAGATCACTTAATATTCTTCATTACAACATACAATTGTAAAATCTTGACAATAAAAGAAATTTACAGAAACATTATTAATTGCTTTGCAGACTCTGTGGACCACCCAAAAGTCAATTAAGTTCTTGATCAAACCAAGGCTGGACTCTCTAGAACAGGGTTGTAGATTTTAGTTTTCTTTTGTTCACATGAACCAACATTGTTATCTTCTGGGAATCCATGGAGCTAATAACTTGTTTGGCTTTTCTCCAGCATCTGGTATTTTGGCATTCTAAGGCTACCATGTGCATTTGTCCTTTCACACTGTCTAAACTACAAGTGATGATAGGTCTTCTAGAAGTTATTTCCCTAAGTTAATTATATATTTCTTGAGAAAGTATTTCCTTTTGTCCTAAAAAAAATACATTTTTGGTGTAGTAGCTGTTTTGTTTATTGATGTAATGCTGGAGCCAATAGATTTATTCTCAGTAGAATTATAATGCAAGCAAGATCCATAGTTTCTAATGCTTTTATGATTTTAATTGTTATTGTGGGGATGCTTTTATATTTTAGCATTCTTATTGGCTGCCCATTGGTGAGGGGGTGGTGATAAAAGTCGAACAAAATAAATAAATATAGAAACAGAAGAACTTGTGCCAAATAAGGTGATTGATAGGTCCATAGATGCAGATTTTAGTGTAATTCTGAATGAAGTTAAGTTCTTCAGTGATGTGGATCTGACACATTAATGCATTTTCAAAATTGAAATATCACATTTGCAAGTGTTGTACATATGTGCCATGTTTCTCTTCTGAATGATGAATTTTCTTAAAAGACAGCAGAAAGATAAAATAGAACAATTCTAATGCTATTTACAAGCATAGTCGTATTTTTAAAAATGGGATGAGAGGCTAATGCAGTTGCTTCAAGCAATTAAGTTCGATCTAATCAATATATGAAGTTGTCTTTTACTGTATCATCCCATTGGTTTATCCAGGATAGTAATTTCTCCTGTCATTGGTCTAGCTCAAGTTTTCTGACAGAAAATTTTCCCCCCAGATGGATCTGTTATTTGAAATTGTGCTTTAACTGCAGGTGTCAGGGTTTGAACCTTGAACCTTCTGCCTTCAGAGCATCTTATATTGGGAGGCTTTACACTCAAAGCTTTAGACCAGTGATGGCGAACCTTTTAGAACTGAGTGTCAAAACTGCAACCCAAAACCCATTTATTCATCTCAAAGTGCCAACATAGCAACAGGGGAGGAATGAAACACTCCCATTGGGCTGCTGGGCAGAGGGGCGGGGAAAACTCTGTGCTGGGAGGGAGGAAGCACTCCCATTGGGCTCCTAGGTAGAGGGGCTGGGCAAATTCTGTGCTGGGGGGAGGCAGGAAGTGCTCTCATTGGGCTGCTGGGCAGAGGAGCGAGGCAAACCCTGTGCTGGGGTGACTGCACGGGTGCTCACAGAGAGGCCTCTGAGTGCCACCTCTGACACACATGCCATAAGTTCACCACCACTGCTTTAAACTGTATATTTCCTGTATGCTATAAGACTTTTGAGATAATGATTGTCCCAGCTTGACTTTAAAACAGGTGTTGTTTATCTCTGATGTATAATTTATCAAAACATAAATGTCAATGTATCTGTTGTTTAATAATGTCATAGATAATGCTTTCGAGCCTAGTTAAAGAAGTCTGATTGTCAGTATTAACTAACATTTATATTGCACATTTTCTCCTTATCAGACCCTCTGCTCAGAATTGCACGTATTTGCTTAGCATTAGACAGTCCATTAGTCTGGCCAGACATCCTGCTACGGTAATGGAGTAGACTGTACAGCCAGTGACTCAACTCTGAGTGTTGGGTGGTGATAAATAACCTGACTCCCTAAAGGGCCCAACGGCTACGGATGGGTGAGACCATTTAGGTGGGGTGATAGTCCCCTCAGTGGAGGAAATGCCACTAGAAACCATCATATTGGGCCCAACGACAAAATGAGCAGAGGAGGAACTCTGATTCCCAACAGTCATGGAGGTGGAAGATGCCATGCCAGATGGACTGGCTGTGAAGGCGCACCTTGGTAATATCCTCAAGGCTGAGGCAATCCATTGCTCAGTCCATAGCCTGCATGTCTCATTTCATACATGCCACAGGAGATGGCTCTGTGATTATAGTGTGTGGGTCATTTCATGGCAAACTGGGATCCACCTTAAACAAAGTCACAGCAACGGCATGTTTCCTGCTTCAGGAAAAAAAAACATTCTTAGATATGAGTTGCAAATGACAAGACAGTCCTACGGCCTACCCTCTCACCCTTGTCCCCTCAAACAAGACACTTTTGTGTTGTCTTCAGTTCCCTTACCTGACCAAAAATAGCAAGTAATCAGCCTTCTGTATTTGGGATTGGAGGCATTTACTGTTTGAGGACCGCGGCACATATACAACCACACATAATAGGAAATGCTAAGTATCATTAGGGCTTTCTGCAATTAAATATCATCTGCCGGTCCAAACACCTGAAAAGGCTTATCATCCTGTTGATGTGTTAGCAGGATGGGAAGGTGCCATCTTTAACAAACAGCAATCCTGAGCCTTTCCCATCTGGTCAGAATGACCTGAGAATCTGGTGTGAATAGCTAAAGTACCATGCTTATCTGATGAGAGGTGAGATGTTCGATTGTAGAGGTACAAATTATTACTGTTGCTAGCCCTTTATTAATGAGCAGTTCTTTGTATCCTTCTGATCTAGTACAGCCTGCAGCTTGAAATGGAATGGTTGTTAGCAGAGTAGAACCGTTCAGTCATCATTATATAAATATTATATATTACTCATCGTCACTAATGTAAAAATGAATATAAATGTTTATAGTACTGTTTTCAACTTCTTTGTTTTGCATGTGTTCTTCTCCCACAGAGCACAGATGAAGAAACCAGGTGAGATGACTTCTCCTTACACCACATGTAATATACCCCTTGACGTGTTTCAATTGTGGGAAATACTATCCGTTTAGAAAATATTCTGGGGTGCTGTTTTATGGGAGGAATTGGTAGAACTTTGGATATTTAGCCAGGTTATCTATTCCTTTTCCAGGCCCAGTTCAAAGTAGTAATGACCTACAAAACCTTGTATGTTTGGTATATGTGCTATCTGAAGGATCATTATCTCCTTCTCAGTCACATCACCTTTACAAGGCAGATCTGATGAGGACATGAAAGGGGATAATTTTGACAGCTGTTTGCCAATTGCCTTATTCTCTTCTGAGAGAAACTGGGCTGGGCTGATCCTTTCATGTGATCTTCCACCCCTGTGCTCTCTTGTAAGCCAAGGTCTTTCTTTTTAGGGAGACTTTTGGCAACTGAATGAACCACTAAGGAAGAGGATGTTAATGAAAGCTGTTCTACTCTTTATTTTAACATTTTGAATCATTGGTCTTTAAATTGTTTTAAAATGTTTTAATCTAGTGGTGGTTTTGATATGATAAAATGCTTAACTAGATTTTAACATTATAATGTACTCTATTTTAGCAAATAAAGGTGTTCTGTTTCATGTTTGTGGACTATAGTTCCTGGAGTTCTCCAGAAGTTCTCCACAAACCCAAATTAGCACATCTTTAAGCTTTGCCCAAGGGACTGCGGTGGCTGAAATGCTGAACTTGACGACAGGAAGGCCACAGGTCAGCGGTTCAAGACCCACGTACTGCATGACAGAATTTGCTCCCATCTCTGCCTCAGCTCCTGCCAACCTAGCAGTTCAAAAACAAAAAAATGCATGTAGATAAATAGGGACCACTTTGGTGGGAAGGTAAACAGGGTTCTGTACACTCCTGTGTTGAGGCGTGCCCGCCACATGTTCAAGCAAGGGCGACCTTTACCTTTACCTAAACTTTGTTCCTCTGGCAAAGAACTTTGGTAGTTTTTATCTACACTGTCAGCTTACCTGACCTTTAATTCCTGTTGTCAGTTTTCTTAAAATAAAAGAAAGGAAACTGCTGCAGTGCTTCCTGAGAAACATAGTTCTTTGGAAAGTGCCCTAAATGGATCCCAGTGAGCAGGTGAAACTACAGCTTCTTGGAAGTACTGGAACAGTTTTCTATTAGCAGTATTTTTAAAGCATTTTTAAAAGGATGTTTTTATTTGTTAAGCAAGGCGAACATTCAGAGAAAATTCTGCTCTTTAAGCAAGTTACTCTTTAAGCGAGACGCTCTTCATGTGATGTTTGACTGTAGTTTAAAATAGGGGTTCCCAGGTGTCACGATCCAGCCGGCCCCTACACTTCTGGTAAACCCCTGGAAACCAAAATCAAAACAACCCTACACAGGGCGAGCTGGACGGCTAATTAGAACAGAGATAGAATTCTCAGCTGGTTATCAGCTCTTAAGGGGTTTTAATTGGGTAGCGTGTTCAAAGATTTGTGTGTGTGAAAGGCAGCTCTTACCCTTTTTAGTCCAATGAAGACACGTTGTTCAGAAAAATGATGAAGATTTATTGATCAGGTTCATAAAGCATAAAAGTCAGTAGCATAGGTCAGTCCAATAAAGTCCACAGGCAAATCTAGGTAACCATTTTTAAGGAGCAAAAATGCATAGCTCCTAGGCTAAAGATTGCTAGCCCATTGAGATTCAAAAACAAAAGCTCTCTAATCAAAAACAGGTCTTAATCCATGAAGAAACAGAGACAAAACTCTTTCTTCTCTCCAAAATGGAGAATCTGCAGTCAGATGGGACTGCTTCAGCCAATCACGTAACAGCAAACAGAACAGAGAAAACTTTCTCACAACAATGGTTGTTTACCTTTATGCAAAGACACAACACGGCTAGGCTCTCAGCTAGCTTACAAAAGATAAGAAATACTGAAAAACATGGTTGAAAAACATGCTGTTACACAGCCTTGAGGCTCAGAGAGAGAAAAATGGATTTTTCTGAGGCCTATTTGAAAATTGGCAATTTCAAGCCTTAGGAAATAGGTTCATTTCCTGACACGCCCTCCTTTCTGGAAAGGCAAACCGGGGGTTTGACTTTACCAAAAGGCATTATTTACTAATGTGAGCAAAGCAATTGAGCAAACAAGCTATCCCTTATATATGTAGGATATCAAGCGTTAAAGCTTCTTCCAGTTTTAGCTACTGGAGGTACACGTTACATAAGTTACATTCTGCATTGCAAGCAAACTCAGGTATAAAACCTTGCTGGAACAAAAGACTTGGGCATTTTCAGGTACCAAAGGTTTTCCCTTTCCAAACACATTTTACCCAAACAGAACAACCTTTAAATCAGAAAACAGGTCAGTAACACCACACATGTCACAGAGGCTGCTTGTACGAGCCTCTGGAAAAATAAACAGATGATTAGCAAGAAACAATAACATTTCCCCCCTTCTTCGTCTTCTTCGATGTTGCACCTGCAAACAATTAAACAGCCAGTGGAACAAAGTCCACTCAGAGTTCCGTTATCAGCTCTTCTTTCAGACGTCAGAAACATGTGCATCTCCTAGTAAACAAACTCAAGAAACAACCTTTAAGGTATTTATCAGAACACAGTCCAAAGGAATCAATCAAACAACCCATCACCCTCATCCCAGTGAGGTTTGGGAACTAAACAGGCAACAGAATTGATGGCTTGACTAACGTCTCAACTCAAGAACGCGCAGGGTTCCATTCACTCTCCTCAGTACGTCGGGAATCTGGATCTGGATCTGGCTTCTACTATTGTTGAAACCGCTAGTTGGGCTCTCCCCCAGCCATCTTTACGGACTACTCCCCTCTTCAGCTCTTGGCTTTCTCGAAGGGTAGTAAAACTCAGGGAAAAACTGCATCCGGCAATTATTTCCCACTTCCCACTAGCTGACCAAAACAGCGTAGTGTAACAGCCTGTAGATAACACTTTTCAGAGTGGTGGCTCTGGCACACACACTCTAGCAAAACATTTCTTCCTTGGACACGTGGAGGAGTCCGTTGGAGCTCTTCCACCTTTAAGCTGGTATCTCAAACACAATGAGGCAATCTGCAACCTCTCCAGGTCTTCAAAGACCAAACAGCACATGTAATCAGCAACTAGGAACTTCAATGCAGGAAAATAAATCTTATCTGAAGGGTTCCACTCCTTCTTGGCTTTGGGGGAAATTAACTTCAAGGAACTGCTTCTGAGTGAAAATAGGCACTCTGTGGAGGTTTTGACTCCAATTCAACACAAAAGAGTCTTACTTAGGGCTTGGGGCTTGCTGGGCGTCTGGGGAAGTCTCAGAAGTCATCTGGACAAGCTTCACCCACCCTGGGCCCTTCCTTTTGGCTAAACATCATCTGGGCACCTTTTCCAAGATCCCATCTGGAATGGAGTCTGTCTTGGGGTGCTAACTGTGGTGAGGGGGTACATTCATCAGCCACTGGCTTACCTTCCATCTTGTAGGCTTGGAAGATGTCTCAGTCTCTCTGTGGAAACGGCCCTCGGCCCACGGCCCTGGGAGTTTGAGAATCCGACTCAAAACTCAAAACAGCAATCAGTTGCTTTCCTTTCAGCACCCTTTTTAACTCAGGAAAACACAAGCAGTCCAAGGATGCAGTTTCAGGCTGGAGACACACACAGAGGCGTTCAGCCAAAATAAACGAAGGCTGCTGCTTCTTCCTGCTGGGCAGAGATGAGCATGCACACACACACACACACACAAAAAACTTCTTCAAGAGGCGCGACGTGCCACCGCTGCCTCCATGTCACGATCCAGCCGGCCCCTACACTTCTGGTAAACCCCTGGAAACCAAAATCAAAACAACCCTACACAGGGCGAGCTGGACGGCTAATTAGAACAGAGATAGAATTCTCAGCTGGTTATCAGCTCTTAAGGGGTTTTAATTGGGTAGCGTGTTCAAAGATTTGTGTGTGTGAAAGGCAGCTCTTACCCTTTTTAGTCCAATGAAGACACGTTGTTCAGAAAAATGATGAAGATTTATTGATCAGGTTCATAAAGCATAAAAGTCAGTAGCATAGGTCAGTCCAATAAAGTCCACAGGCAAATCTAGGTAACCATTTTTAAGGAGCAAAAATGCATAGCTCCTAGGCTAAAGATTGCTAGCCCATTGAGATTCAAAAACAAAAGCTCTCTAATCAAAAACAGGTCTTAATCCATGAAGAAACAGAGACAAAACTCTTTCTTCTCTCCAAAATGGAGAATCTGCAGTCAGATGGGACTGCTTCAGCCAATCACGTAACAGCAAACAGAACAGAGAAAACTTTCTCACAACAATGGTTGTTTACCTTTATGCAAAGACACAACACGGCTAGGCTCTCAGCTAGCTTACAAAAGATAAGAAATACTGAAAAACATGGTTGAAAAACATGCTGTTACACAGCCTTGAGGCTCAGAGAGAGAAAAATGGATTTTTCTGAGGCCTATTTGAAAATTGGCAATTTCAAGCCTTAGGAAATAGGTTCATTTCCTGACACCAGGCTATGGCCCATGGGCCAGCCCTGGCCTGTGGCACCATTTCATCCGGCCCACGAAACCCGGAAGTGGAAGTGGGTGCATTTACGTCAGCTGTAAAATGTGCCTGCAAATGCGTAAATGCACCTGCAGCTAACCTAACATGGAAATGGACTCATTTACGATAGTCATAAATGCACCCACTTCTGGGAGCGTCATCAGACCTGTGGTGAAAAAAGGTTAACCACCTCTGGTTTTAAAAAAAACTAGGACATAAAAAGCTGGGAACAGAGATCATAGGCCAGCTATGTTAGTTGTTCGCTCATACTTTGAAGTGCCAGAGGGAGAAGAAACAAGCTTCTGTCTTTGAAAAAAATTCTTTTAAAAAATCTGAGTGCTCTAGGAATATTTTTCCTGGATCAAAATGTGGTCACATGATCTGAAATAGGTCATCGGGCAATCCTACATAATCTTACAGAGAAGAAAATACAGTCAAACCTCGCATAAAGAGTGCTTCACTTAAAGAGTAACTCGCTTAAAGAGCAGAATTTTCTCTGAATGTTCGCTTCGCTTAACAAATAAAACCAACCAAAAACTCGCTTAACAAATAAATCGGGGTTCGCAACCCCCCCCACAATTGGTCACTTACAATGGTGTTTCGCTTAAAGAGCAAACTTGCTTAAAGAGCAATCCTGTGGAACGCATTATGCTCTTTAAGCGAGGTACAACTGTACAGTAAAACCCAGGTTACAACTGCCTCAGTTTAAGTTGGTTCCGGTTTACAATGGCAAATCTTATGGAAATGCTATCCCGGTTGACAAATTTTTAATGTATTTGTTTCAGTTTACAATGATCAGTTCAGGACCATTTTTTATTTGTCAGTGCATCCCTATGGATGTTTTGGGTTACAATTTTTTTGGGTTACAACGGAGGCTGTTGGAATGGACCTCTGTTGTAACCCGGGTTTCTACTGTATTTGAACTATACCCTGTGCAGGCAAATAGCACTGGAAGCTAATAGGCATAAAGCAGCTTTTCTCATCCTGACTTCTTCCGGATGTCTGGGACAGCAGTTCTAGTGAGCCCCAATTAATAGTTGAGGATGAAAGATCATGGGAGGTGAAATTTGTGACATCTGGATGGGACAAGGTGGTGGAAAGTTGGCATACCACATTTCCCTTCAATAACTGATTCGAGATGAATTCATCTTAAGGAATAGGATGTTCCTTAATGAGATTGTCAGATGAATTTGTAGGCTTGCCATAAACTGCCCATCACAGGATGTTTGACAAATTGATGCTTTAGCATTTGAGTTGTAATAATGGATCCAGTCACTGACTCAGAATGTCTGAAAATCATCTTGTGGTAGAGGCAGCCACCTCGTAAGGAAATTGAATTCAGGCTGACTTTCACATATATACTGATTCATTTGAAATGTAGTACTGTATAGGAAGATGACCACCTGAAGACAAATTGTTTCTAAATCATATCAAATCTGAACTTTCACCAGAAGCTAGCATTATCGATCTGAGTCTAATTTGATTATCTCAGAATAGGATAAGATTCACTGGAAAAGACGATAATCTGGAAAAGGTTGAAGGCTGTAGGAAAAGTGAAAGAATCAATATAACATAGATTGATACAAGAAAATACTTGATAGTCTTCAGTTTGCAAGACCAGGCTGTTGTCAGTAGGTAGGACCTTTTAGAAGTGATTAATTCATAGGTAACATTTAACTGGAAGCAACATGGTGGTTTCAGCAACAATACAGCAAAATAAGACCATAGATTTTTCTTCTACAAGTTTGTTACACATTCCATACTTACTACTGCAACCTGTTCTTTACTATTTATTTCTCTGTGTCCTTAAAGGTATACTAAAAAAAATGGGATCCTGAGGTAGTGATTAAAATACAAATAGAATAAGCAAGATCCACCTTCATAAAAATATGATACTTGTTATGCGGTAGAGATTTAACTCTCACTACAAAGATCTGAATAGTGAGATGTTATGTATTCCCAGTGTTGCTATATGGAGTTGAAGCTTGGACATTGACTAAAGCATTTGAAAAGAGAATTGAAGCTTTTGAAATGTGGATCTACAGACAGCTGCTAAGGATATCATGGGTTGACCATGTGACTAACGTAGAAGTATTGTGCTGGATGGATAAAGAAAAAGAACTCTTTAAGACCATCAAGCAAAGCAAGCTTCAATACCTTGGCCATATTATGAGGAACAACATAAAGTATAGAATCCTCTAACTCACTCTGTAGGGAAAGATCCCTGGGAAGAGAGGCTCTGGATGTAGATGGACTTCATGGCTGAAGAACTTGAGAGACTGGTGTGGCATGTCTGTTCTGAGGAGTTAAGAACAGGAAGACTATTGCCACAATGATAGCCAATATCCAGGACAGATACGGCACCTGAAGAAGAAGAAGGAGTACTTAAAGTATGTTTGTTAAATATAGAAAAATAATAACCTGGTTTTTTATTTATTTAGCAGCAAATTCCTTTGCTCCTTTTGAAAGAAGAGTCGGTCTAAGATACTGTATGTTGAATGTTATATTTGTTTTCTAGTAGGATTCTTTTATATAAATCTGCTTGCAGTAGTGCAGGAAGGAAATGGGAATTTGTTTGGACAAAGCCAGATGCAGTCCTTCTGAGGCCTAGCAGTGTGACTTCCATTATTTTGATCCTGAGTCTGGTGCAGGCTGACAGGCTGAATTGATTGTTCTAGTTCTTCCTTTCTTCCCTGTGGGTTTTACTTTTTCTAGCCTTATACTTTCCTTTATAGAAGAAGAGACATATTCTAAAAATACAAAATGTGTGTAGTGTTCCTGATGCTTATAATTTTCATGCTGAAAGCTCAAGTGGGCATTACACATGTTCATTATTTCCAATAAATTTAACCTTTTCTGAATTAATCTTTGTCAGTTTTGACGTTGTGGGGTATCTGTTGGAGTATATCCATGAAGAGAGAAATGAACAAAGCAGGTAGAAATGACAAAATGATGACACATGCACATATGGACACAGGCTCTTTAGTGCCAGCTAAACATTTGATGGCGTTTTGAAATTAAGATACAGGTTATTCGGAGGCATTGGCACAGAATTTTCAAGGCAGATGCTCAGCTGCAAGTACTGATGCCTCCTTGGTTTGTTTTATAATTGCTGTTCTGTCTTGTTACAGCTCTTGTATTTTATTTGTTTGGATTTTAAAGTGGCACATCCAAAAGAGATTATTCCTAGTAGCAAACAGCAAAGTAGGCACAAGGAAAGACTTCTTATAGCAACGGTAATGACACTAATATACCGCCCCATAGCACTTAGTGCACTCTCTGGGCAGTTTAAAGGTAGTTAGCATTTTGCCCCAAACATGCTGAGTACTCATTTTACCAACTTCAGAAGGATGGAAGGCTGAGTCAACCTTGGTTCCCTGTCAGGATCGAACTTACAATGTTTTGGCTGCCATCAAAACCTGGTGTACTACCTAAATTTCATTTCTTGCTTTGCTGCTATTGCCACATTGTCCAATTTAGTGCCTTTGCTCTTTAGCAGCTTAAGAACTATATTGTATGCTTCAGTATGGACAGTTCAGTGGCTGCTTGCAAGCTATTATTCATAGCAATAGAAATAGGCAACTGACCCTACATTCTTCACAGTGACACCTGATTACTCAAACCTCAGACAGAGTCTAAGCCAGCAGGATTCATTATGGGAATTGAGCAACTTTAGATTCAATGGCTAAAACATCCTACCTGTGTGTGTTTTGAGTTTCTCAATTTTTGTGTCACACAGTCTAATGATGACTTCTCAAGGACTTGAAAGCTTGCCTTTTAGCAAAAGCAATTACAGTAAACCTTGCATAAAGAGTGCCTCAGAGAGTAACTTGCTTAAAGAGCAGAATTTTCTATGAATGGTCGCCTCACTTAACAACTAAAACCAACCAAAAACTCACTTAACAACTAAATCAGGCCAGAAGTTATAATTAATCACTTACAATGATGTTTCGGTTAAAGAGCAAACTCACTTAAAGAGCAATCTTGTGGAACGCATTATGCTCTTTAAGCAAGATACCACTGTACACTTATACCACCCCATAGCACCTAGTGCACTCTCTGGGAAGCTCACAAAGTAATTAATATCCTTCCCCCAACATGTTAGGTACCCATTTTACTGACCTCAGAAGGATGGAAGGGTGAGTCAACCTTGACCCTAGTCAGAACAAACTCATGTCAGCAATTGTGGTTGCAGCATAGCAGTTTAACCACTGTGCCGTGAGAGCCCATTTGAATTGTTAAAAGATGTTGTTCGCCTGGTAAAAGTATTACCCAACTCTGATTGTGTATAACTACTTCCTTCAAATAGGGTTATAAACATTAACATAATGAATGTCTGAACTAAATTCCCTGAGCTAAGGGAAATAATTGACTTGCGCTTCCCTGTCAAAATTATGTTATCAAAGATTGAAGTAACTGAGTTTTCAGCTGGATTGCAAGAAATGAGTACATTACCACAGCAGAAAGCTGAACACAAGAATAAATTGAAAAGAAATCAGTTGTTAAGAAGAGCATAGAGCTTGTCATTTCCAGCTGTCCTGGAAGCGACTTTTATGATACATTTGTGAATTGTGACTGTCATATAGTCAACCCAAAAGTGGTATGAGTTTTGCAACACTCAGCTATTCTTGTTCTCAGAAATTCTACTTGCTATTCCTCCCTACTTGGCCATCTATCTCTTTCTTTCTTTGTACAGTACTGTATTATTATTATTTTTGCCACATAACTGTTGTGGAGTCCTTTTCCTCAGTATAGAAATTTGGCATAGAACAGTGATAATATACACAAAAGGAAGTTTGTACAAGGAGTGCTCTAGTTTTCCTCTTATTGTGTATTAACATTCATCATAACATTTTTGCAGGTAGACTTCATTATTTCAAGAAACTGATATCTCCTTATCTTTATATGTTTTGCTCTACCTTACACTTTGATCAGAAATCAATATATATACTAAAAAAATGAATGCCCTATTAAATGTCCCTTGGCTTCCTTAAACAAATATTTCAATGGATTGCTTACAGTACACATTTTTTCATGTCTTAATGTTTCAAAAAATCTTACATGTAACAGGCATTTGTTAGCAGGTACTGTAGTTGCAAATATGTGACTGTCATGTTCCTTGTTTGCAACATTGACTCCCTTAATCCAGAGACCTCTTCATGGTGGTTTAATATTTCTTTATAGGCTTGTGATGGCTAACATTGGCGCTCCAGATGTTCTCCATATGGGCGCATTTTACTTCCGTTTCCGGGAGCAACAAAAGCAGTGTGGGCTGGATGTATCACAGTAAACCCATTTGTGTGGATTCACAGGGGGCTTGGGCTTCTGGGAATTGCAGTCCAAGAACATCTAGATTGCCAAGGTTCGCCATCACAATTATATGCTATGCAACTTCTCAGAACTCAATCATCTCCCCCCACCCCCAATATCCCAGGCTTTCAGAACTTGTCCTTTGTTGGCTGTAAGTGAAAAGCCTTGTCCTGGTGGCCTAGAGAGCTGCTGTCTCAAGTTCTATGTTGCTTCACGGACCGCTGCAATCACCTCCCCTCCCCCTCAGTCTTCCTTGCTATATTCCTTCTTACAGGATTATATCTCCCTTATAGCCCACAGAGCATTTTAGACCTCAGTGGCATCTTCATGGGGACAAATGGCTTTCCTTGCAGGAATCCATTGATGTTCTGGTAATGCTACCTATAGAGTGACTTAAAATATGAGTACAGTAAAACCTCGAGTTACGAATAAAATCAGTTCCATGGCCTTGTTCATAAGTCGAATTCGTAACTTGAGGCATGTCCATTCAGATAAAGAAAAAGCCCTGCCCACTCCTCCAAAAATCAACCCCCCAACACGTTCTTTCCCCCAACATTGGATCAGCCCTGGGGTTGGAGGAAAGAACTGCTGTGCGCGTGCATCCTTTCCCCCAACTCTAGCGCTGATGCCAGCAAGGGATTAGCCCTGGGTTGGAGGAAAGAACTGCTGTGTGTGCACGTTCTTTCCCCCAACCCCAGCGCCGATGCCAGCATGGGATCAGCCCTGGGGTTGGGGGAAAGAACTGCTGTGCACATTAGTTATTTCCCCAAACCCCAGAGCCGATGCCAGCAAAGGGCAATCCCATGCGTTCCCTCCCCAAGCAAACCGGATCGTGCAATGTTAAAAACTGGATAACGTTATGACTTGCAGAACCAAGTCATAACATTATCCAAGGTACCTAGTGTACTATACAGTAAAACGTCAGATAACACTAAAACCTGGTTCCACAAGTCTTGGTGTTATACGATTTTTAGTGTTATCCGATGCATGTTAAAATCCTATGGGATCCATAGAGATACATTGTAACCACACAGGCTTTAGCGGTTGTTATCTGATGCATCCCATAGGATCTTAATGTTATCCGATGCAATTCTTCCCCCCAGATTGCTTAATGTTATGCGATTTTAGTGTTATTCGATACTAATGTGAGGTATTACTGTATACAGAAACCATTTTGAAATGCAAATTTGAAGGTGCTCCCATGCTTTCATTTTGCCAGATTTTGTTCGTACATGGTGTACTAATTTTTTAGTAGAAACATTTCAAACTTTTGTCACTATTTTGCCTACATTCAGTATTTTTCCTCTACATTTTCTAGATGATTTCCAATTTTTCTACCTTCTTCATAGATGCAAATTTGCCTATGTGTTCCTTTTTCTCAGCTGGCTGGATAGCTCAGTGGTTTATGTGTCTTTCTGTGGAGCCAGAAGTTAGGAGTTTGATTTCCCATTGTGCCGAGGGTTGCCATAAATCCTGGTTTTCCAGGATTTTCCCAGTTTCAAGCTGTCCCTTCTGGTTTAGAGAAAAACATGTAAAAGTCCCAGGAGGGAGGGAGCAAGAAATGCCCATGTCTATGGACAATTCTTTCTTTACATGACTGCAAAGGGTTAAATGCATAGAGTCAGCATTCCTAGAGAGGAAGGGAACACTGTGGATAGGAAGTGAAGAGTTGTCTCCAACAAAGGACCTCTTCCAAAATAAAACCCTTCCTTTTCTTCTTCCAGAGGGAAACGGGGGTTCCAAAGGCTGCAGTTCCATTCCAGTTGGGTGGGTGGAACAGCCCAGCCTTTGGAGATGGGGTATAGCAAGGGTGCCCCCCAATAGCCCCCCCACCCTCCTGACGTTACTTACAGCTCATCCCCAAGGCAGCAGAAACCCCTGCCAAAGAGGATTGGTGCCTTGTAAAAATGTTTTGTTGTGTCCTGTCTTTGAAATCCACAGCGATAGGGACCTCGCAGCAATGACTACATTTCCCAGACTCCCTTGGCCCGCAAGACTGGTTTAGTACCACTGACCAAAGACAAAATTTATTTTTATTAAAAGTGGTAAAAAGATGGAACAAATAAAGCTTCAAAACAGTCTTAACAATTACAGACCAGGCAAAAGACTTTTGGAACAAAAAACAATCAAAGGTTTTGAGGAAAGAGCAATTACTGAAAAACTGAACAGAAAAATAAAGAACATTAATTTATAATGGTGGTGCAGTGGTTAAGCTGCTGTTGTCTTCTTCTGTATCCAAATCTTGGTGAACCTCATGGTCATTAGCCATGAAAATTGTCCTGAGAATATAATGCAGTGGCGTTTCATCTGGCTTCCTTATCACAATATGACCCCTATACCACTGATCCAGAGTCACTCTGATCCTGAGTCCTTTTGGCACACAAAGTCCTCATCTGCCCAAGGCTAGTATTGATGAAGCTGCTGCCTTCCCTCAAGATGGGTTCAAGTGGGATTTAATCCACTTGGGGACCATGATCACCCTTCCCTGTGGATTTTGGCTTCTAAGGCTGCTAGTCCTTAGGATTGTCAGGTTAGTTAACCACCTCCTGACACTTGGTGTTGAGTCGCTGGCAGTATGGTCTTGGAGAAGTATGGTCTACTCTATTACGATAGCAGGATAACCTGGCCAGGCTGACTTAAACTGCTGTACTGCAACCAAAAGGTTGTGAGTTCGATCCTGATGAGGTAGCAAGGTTGTCTCAGTCTTCCATTCTTCTGAGGTCTGCAAAATGAATATCCAGCATGTTGGGGGCAAAATGGTAATTAACTTGTGAACCGTCAGAGAGTGCACTAACCACTATGCATAACCTGGGAGTCTTCCTGGACTCACGACTCCTGCTCCAAGAGCAGGTGGCAGTCATGGCTAGGAGGGCTTTTCCACAACTTCGTGTTGTGCACCAGTTACACCCGCTCCTAGATTGGGACTCCTTGCTCATCATGATCACAAATGCTTTGGTCATTTCCAGACTCGATTATTGTAATGTGCTCTACATGGAGCTGCCTTTGATGACCATTCAGAGGCTTCGACTGGTCCAGAATGGAGCAGCTTGGGTTGTGATGGGGTGTGGGCATTATCCTCGTGCCTCACCACTTCTCCGAGAGCTGCACTGGCTCCCAGTATGCCTCCCAAGTGCAATTCAAGGTGCTGGTAATCACCTTTAAAGCTCTGCATGGTAGTGGGCCAGGAAACTTAAGAGACCGCATCACCCCAAGAACATCTGTCTATCCCACCAGAGTGGACCGGAGAGGCTCTCTGGTCGTACCATCAGCTAGACAGGCTCATCTCTCTAGCATGAGGAGGAGGGCCTTCTCTGTGTCTTCTCTGGCCCTTTGGAACTTCCTGCCAAGTGAATTGCATCTCCAGACAGAGCTGCTGCCCTTCAGAAAGGGGGTGAAGACCTGGCTGGTGGGGCATGTGTGGGGTGTGGTCCAAGCAATGAGTTTGGTTGGCTGGCTCCTGTAAATAACCCCACCTCTCTCTCTCCTCATTGTGGTTTTTTACTTAATTTTTAACTTTTTAGTCTTTTAATCCTTGATTTTAAATCTTGAATTGTAATTGATGTGTTTTAACTCTTTTAGATTGTAAGCCGCCCTGAATCCTCAGAAAAGGGCGGGGTATAAATATAATAATAAATAAATACATAAATATCTACTTGCAATTTATTGCTTTCAAATTGCTAGGTTGGCAGGAGTTGGGACAGAGGTGGGAGCTCACTCTGTCATGCAGCACTCGTGTCTCAAACTGCTGACCTACCGACCTTCCAGTCATCAAGTTCAGCGTCTTAACCACTAAGCCATTGTAGTCCCTTCCAGTTTCCTGTTCAGTTCTCTAAATAAAAGCAGTCAATATGCTAAAGGAAGATGTGTAAGCTAAATAGGGATAAACTGTGGGCAAGTAGTGTTACTGTTATAAAACTGCTGTATCTTGGATAGTCTACTTCTGTGTTAAGAGGCTCCTTTCTATTTATGCCAGTAGTCTTGCTGTCATTCAGGATTTTTGTTCCTATTTCTCAATATAATGAACAAAGAGATTAGGGGAAAGTACTTTTGCAAGAGAAACTTCAGGCACCCATTAAACATTGCAGCCCTAAGGGCAGTCCTGGGCACTCTAAATTTCTTTCTGTGTTAGTAATACATTGTTAACAGGATCCCAGCAGAGCCTGGAATTACAAATGGGACCAAGCTACTCACCTTACATAGCTTGGCTCAGAGTTAATGGTCTGGTTTTCCCAGGTGGGAGTAATTGTCCATTGTCTCTCCATCTGTCCTCCTACTATCTATTTAATTAGATGTGACTTGGGTGGGAGCCAGTGCATGAAAATTGAGATTTAACCACTACTTAGCTGCTACTTTTTAAACACTTCTTTTTCCACAGGGAAAAAATTTAAACACAGTTAATTGCAGTAGGTAGCAATTTTTGCTCTGTTCCTATTCCCAAAAATTTCTCAGTTCTCATTTAATGATTATGCCTTTTAATACTGCTGTGATGGAGAGAGTGAAATGTCCAGTAATGTCTACCAATTTACAAACTACTACTTCTATCCGAATCCAAATCTTGGCTATTCTCATGGCACTCAGCCGTGAAGACTGTCCTCAAAATAGAATGCAGCAGCCTTTCAGATGCCTTCCACATCACAGCATGACACCTGTACCACTGATCCAGTTATATGAGTCACTTCCTGGTCCTGAGTCCTTTTGGCACACAAAGTCCTCATCAGCCCCAGGCCAGTATTGATGAAGTTGCTGCCCCCCATCAAGATGGATTCAAGTGGGATTCAATCCACTTGGGGACCATCACCCTTCCCTGTGGACCAGCACCCAAGCCACTGGTCATCAGGATTGTCAGGTTAGTTAACCACTACCTGACACTCATCATTGAGTTGCTGGCAGTATGGTCTCCTCTATTACCATAGCAGGATAACCTGGCCAGGCACCTAATTTACAAACACTTTTCCTTTCCCATGAACCAGAAGTCATCTGTACTTCATTATGTAAATTCTGTGTTGATTCTAGGTTGTGGAAGGACCCACAATACCTGGTGAGAGCTTTCCTCTCTTTGTGAAAAGCAAATACATTTATTTAATAATTTAATTTATCTTATTGTGTACCATACCTCTCTGTATGGTCTTGGTTTCATGTCAAATGTATATCTAGGACTAATTTATTGGTGTACTGTAGGAGAACAGCTGGGGAAAAGGTTATGTAGAGAGTTTGGAATATTTGGAAAGAGTAGATTGTCTTATAGGTCCCAGAATCCCCCAGACAGCAACTATGTTGGCTGACAGTTTCTGACAGTTGCTATTATAAGCAACTAACATTTCCAAGCTCTGAGCCAGGAACATTTTCTTTCAAATGTAGATTGATTAATTTAGGTAGCATATAATCAGTGAGTATAGAACTTTGGTCTAAAAACTTATTGAAACTTTGATACTTTTCTTCTGCAATTACATTGTCTCTTAACTGCTGTGAGATAGATACTTTGCCATTTTGTGTGTGTGTTCATTTCTAAATCTCCCTTTTCTATTTCTGGATTAATGTATGCTTTCTTAAAAAAAATGACCAAAAATATTTTATGAATGATTTTGAATATGGAATTATTCAATTATGAATACACTCTTGTGGAAGGCGCACATCTAGGCCTGAATGAATGCATTTCATCTGATTATTTTGTCTTGAAATGTGCATTTAGATGGTGGTGTTTAATGAACACTACAATTCAGAGAAGTGTGATCGCAAAAACAATTATGCTCTGTTGCATGTGTTATGTCTGGGATACGTGGATTAGATCTGTTTGTGTTGGCATGCACACCATTTGTACTTGTCAAACATTTCTTAAAAGATCACCAGTTTGAAACTCTAGTACTGTGATGGAAAACCTTGGCACTCCAGCTGTTCTTGGACTTCAATTCCCAGAAGTCCAAGTCCCTATAAACCCACACGAATGGGTTTACTGCACATTTACTGGGAATTGAAGTTCAAGAACAGCTGGAGTGCCAAGGTTCACCATCACGCCTCTAGTATGTATAAACCTTCAAGCAGAGGAACACAGCTTATAGCTGTAGGGCACAATTTTATGTCCCCCCACCCCCGAATTAATCTAAATATCCAAAGTTGACAGTAGAACAATATGGTAGCTTTAGGTATGTTGCTAATGGCACTATACAGTTACTGCTCCTGTTTTGTTCTAATGCAGACAGTATGAAAAGTACATACTGATAACAGAAAGAAATACGTACAGTCAGACTTTGCGTAAAGAGCATCTCGCTTAAAGAGCAGAATTTTCTCTGAATGTTCGCTTCGTTTAATAAATAAAACCAACCACAAACCCGCTTAACAAATTAAGCGGGGTTTGCCATCCCCCCTTCAGAAGTCACAATTGGTCACTTGCATTGGTGTTTTGCTTAAAGAGCAAACTCGCTTAAAGAACAATTCTGTGGAACACATTATGCTCTTTAAGTGAGGTACCACTGTATAGACTATTCTGTGAATTATCAGGAAGATGGCCTTAGCCTTTCTCAGTTTTTTTCTTGGTGTTCATTAAGATTCTGCCTTTACCTACTTTTGGTTTTGTTGTTAGCCACTATCAAACAGCTTCATTTGATCCAGTAGAAGAGTAATCTTTTTAAGATTTCCTTTTTTAAAAAACATAACTCATGAGTAAAATATATCAGAACATTTAATTTGGGGCAGTCATGTAGCATGACAGACATCAAGGTCTGGGGCATTGCAGAGTTCAAGTAGCTGCCTTGGGGAAGTATCAGCAAGGAAAGCATGCAGAGAAGATCAAAATCAGAAGTATTTACTTATCTTTACAAGAATAGACTTCGATATCACAATGAAAGCCCTTGCCTCAAGTACCTGTCTTGATTTCAACATACTGATAACCATAGACTGCTCGGAGTCAACATGACTTTCTCTGGATGTTAGTGTTACTATATTAAAGAGTTTCTTTAGTACTACTCATGACAGAATCTGTCAGGCTTGCTTTAATGAGCATTAGTGAATAATTGGCACCATATGATAAAATGTTGGTTTAAGGTTTTGACACAGCTTCCTGTGAGATAACAAAATGAAGAGTCCATATACCTGATCTTGACTCCATCTTGTCGTTCTAATTTATA
Organism: Furcifer pardalis; assembly: GCA_030440675.1. Taxonomy (NCBI): domain Eukaryota; kingdom Metazoa; phylum Chordata; class Lepidosauria; order Squamata; family Chamaeleonidae; genus Furcifer; species Furcifer pardalis. The sequence goes on along the minus strand of CP126894.1, from coordinate 70,110,070 downwards.
CTTGTTTTGTTGCTATTTCTTCTGTAATAGCTATCATGGTTGTTATTGGCTTCTACAGCTCCATATAATAAATTCACGATGTTTTTTTTTTCCAGACACATATGTGGCCCAGTCTAAACTAATTTAAAACAACTAATGCACTGACTGAAAATCTCTTGTTTAGCATGATAAGTTGCATTAGAGTAGGCCCATTGAATTAGGGGGATTTGGCAAGTCAGCTCCTCTGCAAGTTCTATTGATTCAAATAGGCCTACTTTACAGTATTTGCAACTGGCATAAGTATAGTAAAATAAATAAATTTTGTGTCAGAAATTACTCTGGGTTGAAATGATTTTTGCTGGAAAAACTCCACTCAGGGGACACCCAAATGAGGCTCCTTTCATGTTCCCAGGATCTGTCATGCAACACTCGGGTATCGCAACATGACCTTCTAGTCTTCAAGCTCAGCATCTTAACCACTAAGCCACTGCAGTGCTGTGTAGAGTAGGTCCATTTGAAACAATGTTAGAGTAGGCCCATTTGAAACAACATGTATGGAGGAATGGTTCACTAAATCCCCATTGATTCAGTAGGCTGGTTTTAGTGTAACTTAATACGCTAAACAGCAGAATTTCAGCAACTGTTTTTAAAACACTACAGCAACTATTACATGAACAGAGCAATTTAAATCATTACTTGCCATGATGAAGTGAGCAAACCTATGCTGTCCTGAAACAACTTATTTTTCAATAAGCTTCATTCAACATTAGCAAGTGACATTATATACAAGCATATGTGTGTAGAACCAGACTGTTTTTGGGTAGCCGTTGCTCGAGTGCCACTATATTTTAGTGTAGATTTCAAGGCCATGGTTCTTCCGTCTGCATAAGAGATTCAGAAAAGACTTTTGCTGTATTGCATAATTACTCAATGTTGTGAATAATAACATTGTTATGAGGTGATTATACTGTGCCATTTGTTGCATTTATGAACATAGGATATTTATGAGGTTGCAAAAACAAGAAACTAAAAGGTCATTGTTCCTTCTAGAAGACAAAGCTCTCCAATACTGTGAATACTACTTTTTCTTCCTTTCCCCCCTCTTTTTTCTTTTTTTGGTAAATGCCTTTGTGGTTTGGGGAAGGGTGCTTGTTTTTAATCAGAAGGAATTATGTCATTTGCCATCCTGAGGTAATTCCAGAATATTTTGGTATATGAAAACAAACAGCTGTCTAGTGTTAGAGGTTTGTTCACTGTTTATGTCAAAAAGGTGAGACAACGTTTTGGAGTATAGACAGTGATCTTCACAAGCAAAGGCAAAACAGAGTTTGATTAATCAGCACTCAGCAACCTAGTTATAAAAAAAAAAAACCTTAAATTTTTACAGTGTGGCCAAGAAATTTCTGGCAACCAGTAAACACCCCCTTTGTGACTGCGTACATTATCTGTTAATTCTACACACTCAGCTCTTGATTTTTTGGGGGGTTTAGGAACACTGCTGTTCATGAATCCTCTTAGCTTTGATTTTCTGGTTAAGGATATTATGTTTTGGCACAATGGATAGTTGGAGATGAAAATAGGGAAAAATCAGTGCATTAATAAGGCACTTTTTAATTTTTATTTTTGCTTTACAGGCAAAAGTATGGCTCTGTTTTCTGATTTGGTAGAGGCCAAGCAGGAAACCCTACTGAGTTGCCCTTTGAAAGAGCAGGGACACTTTTAGTTCCCAGTGACGTACTCTGATAGTAAATGAAATACTACATGTTCTGGTTAATCTCATTATGCAAAACTCAGCTTTTGCCATTGTTTCATACCTATGCCAGATGGAATGAGTAAGTAAATTGACTGAAGTGAATTCATTTTATTTCCAGATTTTCCCTTTTCAAAAAGTTACATTTTAGGTTTTACCGTAGCTAGGCCATAAAAAACTATCTTTGCAATTGTAACCATATGTAACTTTAGATAAATTGTAGTTTCCATTCTATGGCCAAAAGGAAAATTTAAAACAGTGTTCGCAATTGTTTTTCTGTTAAATCACAAGCTAATGTACAACAAATTGAAAACAAGTTTTTTATAAAAAAAATTTGATTAGAAACATTAAACTCAATAGAACTATCAACAAATATGTAAAAGGCCAAATTGAAAATATATTTCATGATGTGCTTTTGAAAACAAAGAGTGAAGACAAATCATTGTTCAATACACTGCCTTTTGTACAATTTGAGAGCAACACAAGAGAAAGCACTGTAGAATGTGTCTTTAAGTGAGCCTTTGCAGCCTAGCTGCCATATTTTGCACTAACTGAGCAAGACATTTACGAAGAGCAGTCTCATATACAGTACCCTGCAATTGTCTAAGTGTCATGTTAATCATTGTAACCATGTGAGATTCAAAAGGACCCATCTCAAAAGTTTTGAATTTATCATTACAACAAAATAAAGTGTAAATGTTTGTAAATTCCTCTGAAAACGCAAAATCAGCTATTATCAAATCTGAAGACTAAAAACTGCCAGTACATAATGCTGTGCTATTCAACAGTTTGAAAGTGTTATAAGAAATGAAATTTAACTTTGTGAATAATGCTGCTTGGTGTAGCTCACCATCATTTTTTTCTTCAGGTGTTACAGTAGCTGTCCCAGTATTAAACACTGCTTTCCACTTCATTTGTCACAGTTAAACAACATTTAACTTTGTAGCTCAATATGTTACCTAGTTTTCTTTCTTCACGAGTAACACTTTATTTGCGAGAGTTTATTTGTTCCACAATGAAAAGAATATAAAACATGTCTTTACATTAAGACATATAATTGGGATGAATATATCTTTTCAGCCCTACTGAGACAGCATTTCCCAACTAATTTGGTTGGGATTCTTCAGCATGTGCAGTAGTTTTAAAGCTTTTAACATTATTTTCTCCTTTAACACTTCCAGCCACACTTCTTCCAGCATCTTTGACGAGTTCTTACACTTCACAAAATTGGTGATCTGAGTACATTAGAAGAGCCTGTCATCTCTTTAAAGGAAGAATGTTAGAATCATTATGGATCTAATATAAGAATGCTAGAATGTTCTGGCAAAAGGAGCCTTAGAATATTGTAATATATATATATATATGTTTATTAAATTTTCAAATAAGAATACAAATAAAACACTCCACACAATAGCAGAGTAATCAAACAAAAAAGAAAATAAAGAAGCTACAATTCAATAAAAATACATAAAAATCTTATACAGTAGTACCTCGGATAACGCTAAGACATGGTTCCACAAGTCTTGGTGTTATCCAATTTTTAGTGTTATCCGATGCATGTTAAAATCCTATGGGATGGATCAGATAATGTTAAAGCTCCATAGAGATACATAGAGTAACTGCACAGGCTTTAGCAGTTGTTATCCGATCCATCCCATAGGAACTTAACGTTATTCGATCCAATTCTCCTCCCCAGATTACTTAACGTTATGCGATTTTAGCGTTATCCAAGGTAAACGTTATCCGAGGTATTACTGTAATAGTTATAAGAATATTGTAATATTGTAGAACAATGTGTGCTTCTATTGTAAGTTAAAGGTCACTCTTTCTTAAAAGCCAGTCATACCCGACTCTAGGGTTCAATGCTCATCTCTGTTTATAATCAAAGAGCCAGTGCTGCCTGCATCTGCAAACGTTTCCATGGACATGTGGCAGGCATGACTAGACACTGGAGTGCACGGAACGCTGTTTACCTTCCCACCGAAGTGGTACCTGTTTATCGTGTTTATTTCTAGGCACAATTTTATGAGAACCGGTGAGGTGTAACAGATGCTGACTGACTAGAATTAGGAGACCTGCTTGCCTGTGGAAACTCACTGAAGTTGAAAATAATATTGGGATTGCAACAAATTAGAAGTGACTCTGTGGCACAAAGGAAACAGAGCTTTATATGGGACTGGTAGTTTTTTGGATGAAAAAGTGAAGTGATTAATTTCCAATACACACTTTTAGTTTCATGGGGAGTAACTTGCAAGAATACTTCTGTAAATACAACTGTATTTATGATTCACCCCTTCTGCCATTGTCAGTTTTTGGAAAGACTTGAATAAGTGGATTTTAATTTCTAGAGCATGAAAGGCTAGGGAACAAGAAAAGGTCAGCCCTTGTATCAAGTTGTATTATTACTTGTATTAATATAACTGAACTGAAGGTAATTAAGAAATACTGGTGTTGTTTTGTAGCAGTATCTACAATTTAGGCTGTGTTCTACATAAGCTCTGGGGCTGTTTTTGTTTAAGAGGACACTGAAAATAAGGAATTACTTGCAGATAATTTACCTTTTTGTCTAAGACTGAAAGAGGAGACAAAGTTGCACCCTCCAGATGATGAACTGAATCTCCCATTAGCCTAAGCAATATAGCCAGCAGTGAAGGATGGTGGGAATTACAGTCTAACAACATCTGCAGTACCGTAACTGGTCTGTCTTTGATCTAGGACACAGATTCTCAACCTGTGGTTGGGGGGCCAGATGCGGTCCACAGCACCATTTCATGTGCCCTCCCACTGCCTCCACCACCTCAGGAAGTTCCTTGTGGTGGAGGAAGGGCAAAATGGCTGTCCGCCCCCCAAAGCTGTTTGAGGGCGCATGATCCGGCCCTTGGCTTTAAAAGGTTGAGAATTCCTGATCTAGGAGTTCCAGCTAACAGTGTGTATGTGTGTAGAGTCTCTCTCATTCATTCATATTGTTGGCCTGTAACACTAGTCCTGATGGCAGAAACCCATCTGAGCTGCTCTGTCTAATACTGTCCAGGAATGCTGAACTGCTGAGGTGACTTGAGTTCAAAGCACATTCATGCCTCTCATACAGTTCCACTGACTTCTGTGGGACTAGAAAATTCTGTCAAGTCGCTTCCAACTTATGGTGACCATAATAGGATTTTTGGGGTATTTGAGATGTTCATGGAATAGTTTACCTTTGTCATTCCCCAATAAATTTCCATGGTTCAGCAGGAATTCGAACCCAAGTCTCCTAAATCCTGCTGCAACCCCCTATCCATTACATGCAGTGATGGGTTGCTACCGGTTCAGACTGGTTCGCCCGAACCGGTAGCACCCATCAGGAGCGGGTCGCCAGGGTGGTGGTAAACCCCCAGGTGACCCGGTTCTGTCGGCTCTCCAGGCCCCCTCTGGAAGCGTACTTCCAGATAGCCAAAATGGCTGCCCAAAACTGCGCATGCGTCAAACCTCTATTTGATGCATGTGCAGTAATAAAATAGAACTGCGCAGGCGTCAAATAGAGGTTTGATGCATGCACAGTTCTGGGCAGCCATTTTGCCTGCCCGGAAAGGAAAGGAAGGAAACGCCTCTACAAGCGGCAGCGGTGGCCTTTCTTTGCCATGCCACACCACACTGCTGCACTGCTGTGGCGGTTTGCCACTGGAGCGGTCTGCCGCTGCGGTGCCTGCTGCCTGCCTAGCTAGGTAGGTAAGTTAATGTTTTTTTGTTTGGGGTGGGTTGAGAGGTGTGTGTCTGTGTCTTTATTTTTATTTTATTGTATTTATTTTATTATTTTTATTAATTTTTATTTTTTCTTTCCACCCACAACGTCATGCCATTGGCCCCACCAACAACGTCCATGACATCACGGGGTAATAAAAGTTTGACAACCCACCACTGATTACATGACACCAGCTTTCATTACTAGCGAAGAAGCTTTTGCAATTGCTTAGGAAGATAATATTTATACACCATTCCTTTTGATTGTGCAATGTCAGATCTCATGTCATAGAAAGGAAGAGAGAAGTGCTCGCTTTGAATTGGTGCTCCTGTTGCTTTGAAATGATGATCATTGTACAACCTGAATAATAGCAGCTTGACCAATGGTACAAAATATGCGTTTGATCTTGTCTGTCCTATGTTTAGATCTAGAACTCATCCCAGAGTGATCATATTGGGATTTTTATTTTTATGTTGTGTTGTTGAGGGGCTGCGGTGGCTCAGTGCTTAAGAAGCTTGCCTTGTAAGCTGGAAGGCCATCAAGTCTGCAGTTCGAGACTCGGGTACTGCATGATGGCTTGAGTGCCCGTCTCTCTCCCAGGTCCTGCCAGCCTAGCAATTCGAAAGCAAGAAATTGCAAGTAGATAAATAGGGACCACTACCGTGGGAAAATATCTTTGGGACATGAAAGGAGCCTCGTTCAGGCATCCCCTGAGCGGAGTTTCTCCAGCAAAAATCCTTTTAACACAGAATAATTTCTGACATGAAATTATTGTTATTATTGTGTTGTTTATCCATAGTATGAAAATTCCATAGAGACAGTTTTGGGCCTAATCTGTGGTTTAGCAGGGAAATAAAATTTATTTTCCTCTAAGCTATATATAATCTATCTTGGTGTGTATTTTCATACAACATTTTAGCTCTTCTCTTTGCAAATCTCCCTTTCCTCTCCCTTCCACAATTTTACTCTGCACGTTTAATTTATAGGGGCAAAAACCCCACAAACAGTTCCCATTGTGGTTTATATTGTCTCCTCCCCTCCCTCCAAAAGTGCCACTGTTCATCCGGTAGCAGGTGCAGGCCAGTTGTCATGGCAACAAGGGAAGAGTGAGAAAATCAGCTTAATTCTGCAGCTGATCATTAAGGAGAGGGAGAGGAGATAATTGCAGTAGAAAGGGGGGAAGCCAGTAATTATGCCAGAGTAGCATAGAAGAGAAGTCAGGGCACAGATGCTGCTAGTGTGTCATACTCTGCTCCAGCTGTTTTAAGTCCTTGCAGACAGCAAAGTGGTGTAGAATGAGACACAGCACTGTTTCTAGCCAGGTAAATGAGCTCTTTGGGAGCCCTCAAAATGCAGAGACCCATTTGATAAAGGGGTTGAGGCTAGGCAAAGGTATTCATTTACCTGACACATGTGAAGGACATGTGCTCAAGGGCATGTAATACTTCTTGCATACATTTCACGGCCTTTGTCTCTTGAAACACACACATGTACATACACCTGGATGGGGATGGCATTCCTGTGTGTGATTTCAGTTGTACAGCTGTAATCAACTTGCCTTAACAGTTGTATATCAAGGCTAAGGAAGCGGTAATTGTAGACTAGGAATAAAATAATGTGCCCTTTTGCTTATCCAAATACTTTGATATTCACCTTCTTTCTCTTATCTGCTAGATTGTTCAAAACCCATATGCCTTCATGTCTTGGAAGTAATCTGTGGTGCCATAAGGTTATCTTACTTATGGCTGGAAAGGTGAGTAAAAGGTCTCATGATTCAATTATTACTGAGGGCACATGCCAGTCCTAAGCCATAATGGACCTCACTCATCAGTAGGTGCCAGCTTCAGCTAGATATGCTAGGGCCAAAACCCAACATCTCCAGGTAGGTCACCTCAAGCCAGAGGAAACTGGACATATGTGTAGCTAAAACCCTGAGCTCCCTCCTTCAGATTCAAAGGTGGAAACCCTTTATTCAGATGCTGTATCCATATTTTTTATGGAGAATCCACATACATGAAACTGTTGAAGATGGATATTTAAATTTAAAGAGGTATAATAATTGTGTGCTGTCAAAGTCAATTCTGACTTATGGTGACTGTTTCTAGGGTTTTCTACGTAGAGAATACACAGAAGTGGTTTACCATTTCTTCTTCTTTTGGGGGCATCCTGGAACTGTGCAGTTTGTTTAAGGCCGCACATTCTGGGATGCTCAGTGAGGAATTTTGCTCACAACTTCTGGTTCCACAGCCAGACATCTAACTCAGGGTACATCTTGATTACCAAATTGTCTAATTTCTTGCTTTCAAACTGTTGGGTTGGCAGGAGCTGAGACAGATGATGGGCGCTCACTCCATCATACAGTGCTCAGGTCTTGACCTGCTGATCTTCTGGTCATCAAGCTCACTATCTTAATCACTAAGCCACCATGGCCCCATAGTTGAGAGAAAGAGAGATAAAACAGGCCAATTTTAACATATCCTATAGAGATTTTCTTTTGGGAATGCAAATAGGACAAAATGAGAGTGCCAACTTCCTCAGTTACAGTTACTTGAGCATTGGGCTCACAAAGAACTGTAGTGTTCATGATACAGGACATGTACAGAGTCTGTCTCAAGGAACCTTCCAACAGAGTGACAGGTTAAAGTAAGCCAAGTGTGGACATTGCCTAACAGACTTTGTAAGCTTTTGTACACTTGACCCTTAAAGGTATCGATACATTCCAACAATGAACTGAAACCATGAAGACAGAAACTTTCTAGAGCAGGAGTTCTCAACCTTTTAAAGTCAGGGACTGGGTCACACTCCCTCAGACACCTTCAGGGGTTGGATGGCCATTTTGCCTTTCCTCCCCCACATGGCACTTCCTGGTATGGTAGAAGCGGTGGGGGTACATTTGGCCCGTGGCCCGCAGGTTGAGAATCCCTGTTCTAGAGCATATGTGCACTTTTTTCACAGGAGCACAAGCTACAGAAACCAGAGAAAACATAGCCTAGAAATCAAACAAACAAAACTTTCTCAATCATGAGTTCATGCCAGTTGACCTCGGGAAGCTATAACAAAAGACCAGTGTATGTCCTCCTTGGGGAATTCATTGTCTAAGCCAATGGTGGCGAACCTTGGCACTCCAAGTGTTCTTGGAGTTCAATTCCCAGAAGCCCAAGTCAGCACTCCTGCTGATCAGGGCTTCTAGGAATTGAAGTCCAAGAACTGCTGGAGTGCCAAGGTTTACCACCACGGGGCTGTCTGCTAAAATAACCAAATTAGGTATACAGAAAAAGGAAAATTGTGTGCCCTCAAATACATGACCAAATGTTAAGCTACTGAATGTTATATGAGTATATCCTGTAATACATTTGAGCTTCCTTATGAATGTTTTCAGTGATGAATTGCATTAACACCATCCTACAAGATGGTACCAACTAGCATCTGTCCCTAAGGTAGAAGTGGACTTAAATAAAAAATTGCTGAGTCCAGATCTGTGGGCAACCTTGAAACTCATTGAGAAACTGGCAATGGACAGGGTGTTTCAGTAAGGACTCCTTGCTAAATAGATAGTTTCACTACCTCAGTCACACCTGAGTTGAGGTAATAATCCATAACTGACATCTTCATGTGGCCTGATTAGATATCGTTGGCCTAAACTCTAGATAGAGTATCGTCATTTGGATATCTGCAGGTATTGCTTTGAGATATGTTAATATCACAAACTCAAATCTTTTGTCCATTCTAAACTTTTGCTGAGGTTTTGATCTTTTCTGCAACCACAAGTATATATGGCTGCCTTGTAATGTGGCAGAAATAAAGACAGCAATTCTCTTTATCTGTAAATTGCCCCGGTGGTGCCAGGGCAAACTTTGCTGCCAAATCTGCCGGTTTATTTTCTGGTACCTTACACTAAATAACCTTGAACCATTCTTTTAATCCAACTTATTTCATGATGTGATTTGAGGGGGGGGGGGAGTGGGTTAACCTGCAAGTAAGAGATCTGCAGATCATTTGAGAGAAGGTGGTTATAAATATGATATGCCTACAGAGCCTTGATCACTTCTTTTTTTCTTTTACATCTGTCAACAACATAGTATGTCTGGCCAATGGAGAGCCTGAATTTTCAGATGAATAAGTCTTTTTCTGCTAGTCTTAAACATTTATCTTGATGGAATCCTCAAGAAAAGTTGCAAAGCATAGTGGGACATTTCCTGAAACGTTTCATGATGAATGTGTTCCTACCAGACCTATGTGTTGAAGCCCAAATGACATTTGCTGGAGTCCAAAGAAGGGTCTTTATGTTGGTGAATGTCATTTTGTGATGATACTGACCTATTTCTGCCCAATATTTTGGTAACTTTCCTAATCCCCTGCTTCAAACAAAAGGACCAGTGAAAGAAAAGGGACAAAACCTCTCTGTGGATTCTGATATTAAATGGTATTAACTTTCTGTGAGTCCTTCCACTGTTCCTTTTGTTATTATTTTTTACCAGTGTATCTTTTGCCCTCTGTATGTTCCTTTCCTTTTCTTTAGATTCCTTTGCTGCGTAACAAGCTGCGATTAGAATTTGGAAAGAAGCAATTAATACTAGAGTTGAAAGCATTTGACTGACATAAATTATTCTTGAAAATGTAATTTTCTCTGAATATTAGAGATAGGATTTTTGCAAAGCGATCCCATTAATGTACCATTTGCCAACAAAGAACCTATAACCTGTTTCTTAATAAGATTAGCCCAGAGGTCAAAATGTAGGAGCCTGTTAGAGTAATATTTGTCCTTTTTTTCTAAATTTATATGTTGTCCTCTTACAGCCCATTTCACTGCTTTATGAGTCAATTAGCCATTACATATAGTGTCAAGGAGTTTTAGTAATGGCTATACCAGTTTATTAAAATTGTGCTGTTTCTCTCTCTCTCTCTAGATCATTTATTTTTGTATGCTAAATGACACTGCTAGTGGATATAATAAAAAATAAATGTTGGTTCAGATCTCTTATCTTTTCATTTAAAAAAAACCTTATTTTCACATTTTACTTCTTAATAGATTTTGAAGATAATCATCTCTAAACTCACCCTGCTCAGTTCTAAGTACAAGAAGGACACAATAAATGAACAGAAAGAGGTTTCATAATAATGTTTTATGCTAAAAAACTGGAACTCTTAATTGGCTGCTCCAAAAGACAGCTGGAAGACATCAGATTAGTCATTTTGTGACCTATCTGTATGAGCATTCTCACTACTGTGTCACGTTCTTCTCTTGATCTCTGGAGCAGAAGATAGCCCATAAACCTCTACTTGATTCTGAAATAAACCTTACTACAAATAGCTCTGGTGAAAATCCAGTCTAAGCAGCCTGCAGTCAAATGTGCAATAAAAGTCTTGAAAATTCAGTAGAATGCTTTTCTTTTTCTTTTTCTTTTTTGTTGAGTATCTAGGGTTGTAGGTGTTATGAATAAGAATAACAGCTATAACATGGACATGATATATGTGGGAGTTTACTGTCTCTCTAGTATTAAAAGTAATCTCTTCTATGGTGTAGAACATTAGCTATGTTGGCATAAACAAGGCCAGTTGTCTTAGGTTCATCTCTTCACATTCTGTTGTAAACCATTCCCAACTATTTACATGAAATAGTAGTTCACTGGATTAATGCAAGATGGATTCCCCCTCAGATCATAAGCCATGAAGAGACACTGAGAGCCCTCCCCCCCCCCCCAGTATTTATAATAATAATTGCATGCCAACAAATCAGTTCTGACTTATAACAACCCTTTCCAGATATTTTTAGGTAGAGAGTACACAGAAGTGGTTTACTATTCCCGAATTTACAGCTTGTTCAAGGCCACACTGACTGGCTCTTCTGGAATGCAAAGTGGGAAATTGAACTCCCAATCTCTGGCTCCACAGCCAGCTACATAAACCACTGAGCTAACCATAGTATTAACTGCTATGATTAGAGACAAATTCTTATTAATTGTGGCATATCAAACCATGGAAGAGACAGTCACTAAATGAACAAAGTTTTGTACCAGCCATTCTTTTCCTTTCCATAGAATTATTATAAAATGGATATGTCCAATTTAAAATGTTTTTTTCTTAGTTGAGGTAGCACTTTCATATTTTGAATGGATATTCAGATTTGAAGTTGTACTGTTTCCAGTCAGGAGTATGTTTAACATGAGAATACACAAATTAAACATAGCACACATATGATACCATTGAAGACAAGAAAAGACCTGATATTCTTAACATTGTTGTAATCCCTCCATTTTCAAAAAATGAGATGAAAATTGCCAAATTCAGCAAGCCAGAATCTAAGACTAGGTTCTGATCTATTTAATGATCACAAATTATTTCAGATTATTTAGATCTAATTTCCCTAACTGCCCAGATGTTGACCAGAACATCTAGAAAACTGGGAAAGGCTATTCTAAATGTTGGTGTTTGCTCTAATATAACCATGAAACAGGGTCTTCTAATAATGGATAATCTAGCATTACCTATCTGGCCAGTCAGCCCACTACAGCAGTGGAGTAAACCATACAGCCAGTGACTCAGCGCTGATTGTTGGGCAGCGGTAAATAACCTGACTCCCCAAAAGGGCCAATGGCTACAGGTAGATGAACCGCTTTGGGTGGCATGATGGCCCCCTCAGTGGAGGAAATGCCACCAGAAACCATCATATTTGGTCCAACAGCATATTGGGTCCAAAATGAGCAGAGGAGAAACCATTTCAGTATTCTGATTCACAATAGTAATGGAGGCAGAAGAGGTCATGCCAGATGAACTGGCTGTGAAGGCACACCTTGTTAATATTCTCAAGGCTGCGGCAGTCCATTGCAGTCCTGGTGCTAAATCCTGCATGTCTCATTTCATGTGTGCCACAGGAGATGGCTCTGTGATCATAACAAGCTGGGAACCACTTTAAACAAATTCACACCAATGGCATTTTTCCTGAAAATGATTTCCGGGGGGGGGGGGGGGGCATGTATACTCGGATACAGGTAGCAGTCAAAGATGATGACAACAAACATTACATTTAAGCAGTTTGCAGTAGGAAATTATAATATATTAAGACTATGCTGTTCTGTATTCTCATGTCATCTGATGCAGTTCCTCTTTAGCACACTCCTGCTTCTGCCTACATTTTATTGGCCTACTTCTCTTTCATTATTAGAACATTTGTCTTTTTCTTTCCTTTCATGATCAACTTATTTGATTGTACTCATTTACTAGAGATGCTTCTGTTAATTAAATTAAATTACTTCAGTGACTAGAATCCATTAGCAACTATCCACACTGCGGACCAAAGACGAAGTGAAAGCTGATAGACCTCTTGAGTACATCTCCTGGGAATAAATGCTATTTGATCCTTTCCAGGGAGATCTCTCAGTGTTCATTCATCTCTGTGCACAATAAACTTTTGTATTCCAAATGTACTCTTCTCAACATCATAACCTTTTCTAAGCAAACATCCTTTCCCTTTCTTCTGAAAATCTCTTATTGCAGGATGTTACAGATTACCTTGTAGTGCTAAAAGCTGCAGGGGAAAAGGAAATAAATGATAATTCCCACCTTTCCTACTAGCCAGGGAATCCTGGGGGAAAAAATTACAAGTTTTCCTGAGGGCAGGAAGAAATGTTGGATCCCAGCCATTGTCTTTCAAAGGCCATATTAATTTGATAATTATCAGCTCCTGAACAACATTCAAATAAACCTCCCCCACAAAACAAAAAGATGTACAGTAAAACCCCATTTTACAGAAGCCTCGTTATACAGAAACCCCATTTTACAGAAGGTTTTTGTGTGTGTGCTGAAAACATGTCTCGTTTTACAGAGCACGATTCCCCAGAATGCATTGCACCTAGTGGGCTATAAAAGACCACCTACAGCCATTCTGGGCCCTGTGGGTGGCAGTAGAGTTGTCTGGAGAGGAGTTAGACTGTTTTTTTATTTTTATTTTTATTATTGGGGGTCGGGGAGTCAGGAATGTTTCCCCCATGCGTTCTTATGGGAATGTCTTGTTTTACAGAATAAATTGATTTAAGGAAAAAGCTACGGAACAGACTTTTTCTGTAAAACGGGGTTTTACTGTATTATGATAATCTCTCCTTTATACTGTTGGAACCAGAAACAAACTGATTTTTTTTTAATAGTAGCCATTTTAGTCTGTGGTTCAGGCATATCAGAAAACAAAACAAAACACTGCAGCACTTTAAAGACTAACTGCTATATTTTTAATGTGAGCTTTCGTGGATTAAGTCCACTTTATCAGCCATAGGAGTGAAATTTCAAGGCATGAGCTTCTATGCACCAGATACAGAGTGAAAGAGTAATCAATCAGAATTACTGTACAGGTAAGCATGCATATCAATGCAGCATCCTAGAGCTAGCTGTAGCAGATGATCTCTGGTTTGTTATTCAGATTAGCTCTAAATATTAAAAGTGGGGAGTTGCAAAACAAACACCTGGTATTGAGCATATGCTAATGAGTTTAACCTCTTACTGTGTGAGCTCATCCTGTTCGGGGGGGGGGGGGGGATGTTGTGAAAGAGAATATTACAGGAAAGTTAATGAAGGTGGTATAATAGACCAAAATATAATATATAAAATATATAGCACATAGCAATCTATATAAAATTTGACACTGCCCCAGAAACCTTTGGCTAATATTCAAACTTCTGTGATGGGTGTCGAACAGATGGATGTATTAGATTTCTGTTGTTTCTCTCTGGATCCTAGTCTTTTAATTTCTCTGTTTCAGAACTGCAACTTTCAGGTCTTGGATAGAGTGTCCAGGTAGACTGAAATGGTCTGAAACAGGTTTCTCTGTTTTGCCAGTCTGGCTGTCTGATTTATGTCCATTAATTCTTTTGCACAAAGATTGTCCTGTTTGCCCTACATAAAGCACAGAAGGACATTTTTGGCAAGAGATAGCAGAAATTACTGCCTTTAATGTTGTGTTTGGTATGGAAACACAGAGAAACCTATGTCTGATGAAGTGGACTTGATCCATGAAAGCTCATGTTAAAAATATAGCAATTAGTCTTTAAAGTGCTGCAGTGTTTTTGGTTTTTGGTTTTGTTTTTTGAGAAACAAACTGCTTCTTCTTGATATTTCTTCATTTTCAAAACATCAGAAAATTTGAAGAAATGCTGTGATCCAGTGGCTAAAATAATAAACAAGAAAGATCTCAGTTTAAAATGTTGGTCAACTATAAATTTACTAGCCTTTGTCGGGGGGTCGGGGAGAGGTCTCCAGTATTCAGCGCACAAGCGTCAAATGGTGTTTTGATGCATGCACACTTACGAGCAGCCATTTTGGACTTCAAGGAAGGGCAGCCGGAGAGGCGACTGAACCAGTCGCCTCCAAAAAAAGTAACCATCCTAGGTGGTCTCCCAGGAGGGCTACTACCCCCCCTGGAGACCACCTGGGATTTTTACTACCGGTTTGGTAAAACCGGTCTGAACTGGCTGCTGCCCACCACTGGTCTAAACCCTCAAAAGCTCGGATTTAAATATGTTTTTCTGGAGTCCTCATACCTTCCTCCAGAATGTTAAACATGTGAGATTACCTCATTGTTTTGACTAAATGTTGTTTACCCAAACCAGTGTTTATGATGTAACCAAATTCTCAGACATGAAATAATGTAACCTAATTCTCAGGTGTCTGTGCAGGTGTTTGTTGTCACCCTGTCCCCAGATGTTTGAACAGATGTTAACGTCCCATGATCCACTTCTATGGGAATGTCACCTTTTCCCTCTCCCTGGGTTATTGACCGATTGTAACCTTGAGAATCCCCCTTGTTATGCAAGTGTGAGCTCCCTCACAGGTGTCTAAATGACTGGCATTGCTGCTTAGCAACCTAAATGTGTGGCATGTGTTTGGTATGCAGATGACATCAGTGTCTTCCTTTGAGAGTTAGCTATCCTCAAACCTACAGAGAATATAGTATATGAATCTTAACACTTAATAAATGTAAAGAAAATTAAAATATGAAATCATCCCTTGTGATTATCATGACAGCCTTGACTTTAAATCTTATAAAAGAAAAAAATTGTTTACATGTCTGTGAAGCTGTAAACCCCTCCACCACTTTATACTACTGAGTAAATATTTATGCAACTTTTCCTGAGCTCTTTTGATAAGACACAGTTATGGACCAAAATAAATTATGAGCTCTTTTTTAGCTTTGCTCTTTTCCTGCTGCCATTTCAAATAAGACAATGATATTTAATCAGGATTCCCAGATGCTGTTACTATCAGAAATAAAACCTCCTGGATTCTGTTTGGCTTTTAAATGTCATTGGTTACATGTTGGCATTATAAGTTGGTGTATTTTAGGTGAAATTTATTACTTTTGTTTTTAAACACACCCAGTGTGGTGCAATGAATATAGTGATGGCCTAGGACTTGGGAGACCTTGCTTTGAATCTCTGCTTAGCCCTGAAAATCCAATGGGTGTGTGGAAGTGATAAATCCTCTCCTCTAATACAACTCTTAAATGCCCTATCAGAGTTGCTATAAACTAATTCCAACATAACAACCTTTTAAAAGTAAATGTGAAAAAATAAAATAAAGTGAAGAAATTGTACTTGCTTTATCAAGCCATAGCTTAATCATGATAAAATTTCCCTACTCTTCACATTCTCTTTGGGCCACCATTTGGAAAACAGAATGCCTTCTCAGTGCACCAGATCCTACACAACATCTTCCTAAGATATAATGACCATAATTTAGAACAATGGAGATCTAGAAATAGGTAAACAGTACAGAGAATTTACTTTCCCTCTTTTGTTTCAAACTACAGTCAAACCTCGCATAAAGAGCGCCTCACTAAAAGAGTAATTTCCTTAAAGAACAGAATTTTCTCTGAATGTTCGCTTCGCTTAACAAATAAAACCAACCAAAAACTCGCTTAACAAATCGGGGTTTGCAAACCCCCCCCCCCCCCAATTGGTCATTTACAATGGCGTTTCGCTTAAAGAGCAAACTCGCTTAAAGAGCAATCCTGTGGAACGCATTATGCTCTTTAAGTGAGGTACAACTGTATTGGTTGGTTTAATCTCTGATTTTGCCTTCACCATCATGAAGATATTTGATCCTTCAAACAAACTAAAGTACTACATGTAGTGTAAAGGTAACCTAGCCCATTATCCCACTATCACAGGACCCATGCTGCCTGCCAAAGACCTACACCCATTTAGGAAGACAACTCCTTTGCTGCTTCAGAGTATGATAGGTTCTGCTCCTATGGTAGTATGGATCTGCCTTTTATGCCTGGCCTACTGAATAGTGTATAGATTGGAAACTTTTCATGTAATCTCAAAATAGATCAGTCACAAAGGGTACCATTTCCCGGCTGGATGGTTTATGTAAAAAATTGCAAGATTGTATCTCAATTGTTTTGTGGTGAGTATGAAAAAAACGATTAAATGGAGGCTGTCATCCCTTGGACACATCATGAGAAGGCAAAACTCATGATGTGAGTGAAAGGAGCAATAATGGGGTGGGCGAGGCAGAACAAAAGGAAAAGAGAAAGACAAAGTATGAGATGGATTAATGGAGTAAAGGACCCCATAGCTTTGAGGTTTGACTATTTTAAAATAGCTGTTAATGGCAGGACTTATTGGAGCTCAGTAACTTATAGTTATAAATAAGAAAAGCTTGACAGACACCGCTCTGTACCTTCTAGAACAGTAGTGGTGAACCTATGGCATGCATATCAAAGGGGGCAATCAGAGCCCTTTCTGTGGGCATGCCCGCCATCACCCCAGCACAGAGTTCACCCTGCCCCTCTGCCCAGCATCCCAATGGGAGCTCTTCCTCCCCCAGCACAGAGTTCATCCCACCCCTCTTTTTGGGCACTCAGTCTCTAAAAGGTTTGCCATCACTACTCTAGAAGATTCCTGCCTCAGGCTTGAGAATTTTGACCCTAGCGTTATATTCCCCACATAGCTGGTTGACTTATATTTCAAAGAGAGGCACTTCATTCAGACCGATTTTTTTTTTTGCTTTAGGTGTGTGCTTCCCAGCATTTTAAATGCAGACACCAGTCAGCACAATGTTTTCTTTGTTCAGATCTCTAGTCTAGAAACTGCTCATCTGTCTATGCCTTGAAGTGGCAGTTTGCCAGTTTCTGAACCTCGCTCTAATTTATGTGGTATACCAATCTCCTCATTATCACTTTTATGAACAAGGAGATCTGAAAAACCATTACTTTTAAATGTTTTGCTGTTATGGATATGTCTGCTCTTTGTTATAATGTTGCCGGTCATAACGAATTCAGTTTTGCATTCATGCAGATGTCACCAGCACGTTCTGCTGACATTTACATCAAGAACTGGATGGTTAAAAGCACTTCCCATGAGTTTGTTGATCCAGCAAGAGAGCCAGGGTCAGTGCTGTGCACACCAACGTTCAATTAGAAAGTGCCTCTCAGTCTTGTGAAAAATCTGCAACCAATCATTATGGTTTGATGGGCTGTTTCTTCCTCACAGTATAATTAGATCACAGCACAATTAGATTGCTAGCTAAGTGGCCAGTGCTCACTGTAGGTGTACTGTAGGTGACTTCAGCTGTTGCTGTGATGTAAAGGAACACATGCTCACTTCAAAGCCACTGTTCAAGGCAGGTAACAAGGACAGCTTTTAACATTTGTCATCTTCAGAGTCGCTGTTGTGTTTTCTAGCCATGTCTTTTCCCTGCACCCACTCACAGCATTTAGCCAGGAGAGGCTGGCGTTTCAATGACAAGCCTGTTGTTTACAGATAAACTCTTTCTAGTTCAGTGATGCAGAATCTCAGTGCAGTGAACCAAGAGAGAGAAATAATTCGTTGGCAGATGTTTGGAGTTCAAAAAATATAGAACCTCTTAAGATTTGATATGAATGGTATAGTGTACTAAGGTGAGCAAAGGGGGGAAAGGTTGGCCCAGGAATGATAGGGATTAATAGGCACATGTAGCAAGCATGATCCGTGTGTCTTCACCCTGTCCATTTCCCCCAGCCATTCAGTCACTTCCTCCTTCTCACAAGAGAACCATTATATGGCAAGGTCTCTTGTTCTTTTAAGCAAGTGATTCCCCAAGCAAGGGTGCCCAAACTATGGCATGCACCGCCTAATAATCTGGCCCATACCACTCTCGCCGCTCCCAGAAACTGAAGTAAAATGAACCCACGTATGCCTAAAATGCTGTCATAAAGCACCCATGGCTGTCATAAATGTGTTTATGACAGGTGTTGGCGCATTTATTGCAGTGTTTTGCACACGCACGGGCACATTTTACTTTTGCTCCCAGTGGGAGGAACCACGTGACCGGCCCGCTCAACCACGTGACTGGCCCATGGCCCAAAAAGTTTGGGCACCCCGTCCCAAAGTTTCAGCATCACACCCACTTCTGTTTCTTTGAGAAAGTTTCATACCTATCCACTTCTACATTGCCATTATCCAATCCCTGCCTTTAAAATTAAATAAATAAAATTAAAATAAAATGCAAACACAAAAGCTTAGCAAAATAAAAAAATCTTTTTTGTTTCATGATATAAAGTTAATACAAATTTAATTTACCCAAAAGTAGCATCAATTTCAGATGAAAGATCATGCAGCTTCTCACAGTTTCAACTATCCCTTGGAATTCATCCATGCCCCCCTAAGAGGCTATTTGTTACCAGTTTGGAAACCATGTTCTTAGCTCTGAATGTCTTTCTTTAGAAAGATACTATTGCTGGATTTTGGTTGTTGGGGTAGCCAAGCCATGTCCACTAATGTATTGTCTGTGTAAGAAGTACTACACAATGGTTCAAGCATGACTGCAGTGGTTTTTCCATTTCAGTGAAGATAGCTGTTTACTGCTGCATTCACTTCATAGCTTGTCCTCTTGTGTGTGGTGATTGTTTTTTATTTTGTTTGTTTGTTGTTTACAGTTATCCTGGTGAGCTGTCAAAGAACACAGAATACAGACTGGGCCAAATCCTAACATCACACATTTTGATTGGCAGTTCCCGGGTACAGATCAAAGATGTTTCACTCGACAGTCTCCATACTACTTAAGCTAACAAGGGAGGACAAAACATTAATCTGGATTTGCCATTTGGCATCCAAAATCTTACAATATTAGTTCTGAATCCAAATGGGAGTGACAATAAACATCATGTCACCAATAATTTAGACCTCTTTAATTGGCATGTGGGCCAGTTGATCCAGTAAGATGCAATTTGCTAGACTTTCAAAAAGCTTTTGACAATGATTATAAAAAGTACCTGATTTACAAGGTTACTTTGCCGTTATGGAATAAGAAAATAAATCCTGTTAGGGATCTTTAACAGATTTAAGCAACAGGAAACAGGATAAAGAGATAGCTCTATTCAAGGGAGGGAACTCAAGGACTTTGTAATGAGAATGGTGTTTTTAATCTTCTTCATGAATGATCTGCAATAAGCGAAGAATTTGCCATCTTCTTTCTTGCTTTTTTAACGATGCAGGATAATTAAAAATTGTAAAAACAAAAATATCAATATTTGCTCATTTTTTGAGCCACTTCAGTATATCAGAAATGAAAGCAGAAGGAGCCTTGGCAGTTTATAGAGTTGCAAGGCTCAATTTTAATTCATTCCCAGGGATTGTAAAGGCTAGGAATGAACTAAACTAGAGTGCATCTACCTGCACCAAAAAAGTAGAGGCCTTCGATGGACTCAAAGGGGCAACAAAATGTGAGGGAGCAGATTGGTCCACTCCAGCAATTATGGTGTTTGGTTGCCAGAAAGAAAAGAACAGACCAGTGCTGCTCCATAGCATACCCAACAGTGGGACAAATGCCCATCTTACCACACCTAGTTTAGTATAAGTATAGAATTTACAAATTAGGGAAAATCCTTCATAGATATATTGAGTGGGTCTGAAGTGGTAGTAACTAATGAGGAAAGAGATCTAGGTGTTATGGTGGACTTCTCAGGTTAGACACTGTCAGTGTGTGGAATGAAAGAAGCACATTTGTGTTGATAACGAGAACATAAAACATAATAATAGCAATATAGTACCATCATATGTATCCATAATGCAAATGGATGAGAAATGCTGTATTTTGGTCAGCACATATGAAATATATTATTTACCTGTTAAAGGGGCAAAAGGGCATGAAAAATGAAGTTGGAAGTGAAGTGTATGCTCCATCATGGAGAAATTAGAAATTTGTACCCTTTCTCATAGATATGATAAAAGTCATAAAACCCCAAAGTCATCTTTTTAAGGTAAATGGAACAAAATCAGGAAAGACAAATAATAATACTGTGATCTCTCAAGTCAACTCTAGCTTTCTGTGATCCTTTTTCAGGACTTTGCAGGTGTAGGGAATACACAGAAACAGTTTACCATTCCCTTTTGGGAAGCATGCTGAATCTTTGCAGCTTGTCTATGCCTGCATAGACTAGCTCTTCTCTCAGGAGGCACAGTGGGGAATATAACTTCCACCTCTGGCTCTATCCTGATACTTAAACCACTGAGCTAGCCCAGAAAAGACATGGGAGTACTATTTTAATGCAACATCTTGCTTATCTATGGGATTTTTTTTATGACAGACTGCACTAGTGGACAATAACTCTTATGGCTTAAAGAATGAGGCTATTCATGGATAATATTGCTATTTAGTCAAAATAGGTACAGTATATAATTTCTAGTTGTGAAGCACCATGTCTCTGAGTACTAGTCACTGAACAAAAGCAGTAGAGGACTGCCTTGTATCCTGCACTAGGGCTTTCCAGAAACCTCTGTTTGGCCAATACAGTGGTACCCCTGTTAACAAATGCATCAGTTAACACTAAAACTAGATAACGTTAGGTAATTTGAGGAAAACTTTTGCACCGCACAACATTAAGTTAACATTGTGCAATGCAAAAGTTTTCCTCAAATTATCCGATGTTGATCTCTGCCCCAAAGCCCGCAGGGCTGGAGACCAGCCTTGTGGGCTTTGGGGCTGAGATCTCCAGAGGGCCCCTTGCCTCAGAACAGCAAAGGGGCCTTTGTAGACCCAAACGTCCGTAGACCCAAGTTAAGGGAAATGGGCATCAGACACTTGCCTCCCTTCCCCAAAAGAAAGCTGGCATTGGGGTGCTCTGAACGCTGGCTTCCTTTCGGGGAAAGGAGTCCGCCTTCCCCCAAAGGATACCAGGGATCGGACACTCCTATCTGCAGCTTCCTTTGGGGGAAGGCAAGGCAGGCGCGCCCATTTTCACCCAAAGGAAGCCACAGATCACTGAAAGGAAGCTGGCATTCAGAGCGTCCCAGTGCCGGCTTCCTTTCAGGGAAGGGTGGGTGGGCTGCCTTCCTTGCCTTCCCCAAAAGAAAGCCGGCATTTGGAGCATTCCAACACCAGCTTCCTTTCAGGGAAGGCAATGCTCACCAGAGAGTCAAGCCCCAAAGTTGGCAGGGCTGGTCTCCGCCTGGGAAATGCCTTCCCAGGCGAAAACCAGTCCTGCGGGCTTTGGGGCTTGGCTCACCAGAGAGCCAAGCCCCAAAGCCTGGAGGACTGGTTTTCACCTGGGAAGGCACTTCCCAGGCGGAGACCAGTCCTGCCGACTTTGGGGCTTGCCTCAATCTCCCTGCCTCTTGGAAAGGGCAGTGCGGATTCCACTCATTAATTCCCTGCTGCCCTTTCCAAAGAGGCAGGTGGATCGATCCCCGGTTCCCTTTCCTATTTGGAAAAGGAACTGGGCTTTGATTTAACGTTGTGCGAATACTGCATCGCATAATGTTAAAAACTGGATAACGCTAAGACTTGTGGAACCAAGTTTTAGTGTTATCCGGGGTATTACTGTATAAGAAATTGAATTCTGGACTAGACAGACCTTTGAACTTGTCTAGCAGACCACGTCTTTTGTATATATGAGTTACAACACAGATATTGTATTTTAGGAGTGTCGAATGCACTCTTGCCTATGAAAGGATGCTTCCATTGAACTGAAACATTTGTAAAGGCAAGCAAATTGCCACACAGTCTCATGTAACTGAAACAGATGGAGGACATAACATTAATAGATTAGATTGTGAATACAGACTCTTTGAATCTTTTGTGGTCCAGTGGAATGATCTGCATTTGGCCCTGCAAAACATAGAGTCATGATCAAAACAGCAGCACAACATTAAAAACACATTAGGATACACATAAACGGGAATAAAATGATCCACAAAATGTCATGTAGAATAAGAAGTTATTTAGACCTCATCTAAAATTGTGAAGAGAGGAGGCTTGAGGGAGCTGTTTGGGAAGGGGGTTCACAGAAGGTTTTTCCTCTTCACAGCTTCTATCCGAGTGTCTTCATCTTCAAACTGACTACAACAGAAACTCTTCCGTTTGATGCAAATCCTCTTGATGATGGACCAAAGCCAAAATTAACTCCATCCTTGTGTTCCCTCATCCAGGTGCTCCAGACCCAAGGCTGCTAACTATGTCAGGAAAAAGAAGCAAATCCTTATTACTTTCTCTTGCCAAATCCCATGTTATCCACATGTGTATAATCCAGACATAGGGCTCTCCTGGACAAGAATTTAGAGCAATGCGGAGCCTTTCCACACTGGCAGGCACATAACAAGTAGAATGCCATCACCTGACCAGTCCTTCAAAGTATCAGTTTTGCAAAGAACCATCCAAGCATGCTGTGAGAAACAAAAGCATTTTGTGAGACCACTGGCACATCTAGCTCAATATTATTTATTTGAAGGAATAGCTCTACCACTGAGCAGTACCCTATCATGAGTTGGAGATGTGTCTACTAGAATTCAAAATGACAAGACTGTACCCTTCTCCTTGTTGATAGGTCTGTTTACAGTATGGTAGGGAAACTTTGACCTTCTAGATGTTAGTAATTGACTACAACTCCCATGTCCCCTTTCCTTTGGTGATGCTGGGAGAAGGGAGCTAATCGGAATTATAAACAAAATATTTAAAAAGTCAAAGGTTCCTCACACATGGGTTCTAAACTTCCTGAGAAACATTTTCTGAGGAAATGAGTACATTATTAAAGAGGATATGTTTCATAGATGTTCTTTACAGAGAAGAAAGTCTCATGTCTTTCTCAGACTGAGTGGTGAATCTGGGTGTTTTCTTGCTTTAGTGGTTGTATATTATTAGTATCAACCCACCCTACATTGCTACTTACTTCTACAATTTAATTTCCACTGTCTATAACGGCTTCTCAGTATTTTCACACCTGCGTGTTATGGTCTGCCACACTCCCTCAAACAGCTGAGTTGCCCGGACACATGGTTCCACTACCGTAAATGCTGTTGTAAAACACATCCACGACTTTTTCATGGGAATGATTTGAGAGACACCCCTTTTCCTGGGCTGAAAAACAGCATTGTTTTTACCAGTCTCTGTAATTTTCTCTACTCACCTTGCTGAAAACAGCTGAAGCAGCATAAAGTGATCTGTTTGCAAGTGAGCAGCAGGCACTTTATTCCCTAGACAGTGATAGGCTTTGGATGATGCACAAGCAACTTAATTGAGGATTTGGGACTGCTGTGGAATATTACAGTAAAGACCATTGTAAAGGCAAGCACAAAATAAGAAAGATCTGAATTACCCTGGTGAGAGGCATGATTCAATTTTAAGTGGTGGTCTCTTTATCAAAACCCGATACCAACCATGCTTGAAAAATGTGTCTTTCCATGTACTGTATATTTGGGATGGGGGAGGGGTTGATTTCCAATGGACAAATTTTTATCAGGCTGGAAAAAATGAACAGAAAGAAGGGAGTAAATTTTGGCTTTGGTTCATTATCAAGAGAATTTGCATTAAATAGATTAGATATCAAGATTTGACACAATTGCTCAGGATATTTTACCTCTGTAAAGGTTATGTTGTCATTTCTCCTGCCTGTTTTAACACTTAACTGAAATTCATAATCGGTAGAAGACTAAGTCACAAGACTGAGTGTATGAAGCTTGCTTCTTACTTGGACCCAGCCTTGGAAGCAGGTTTATTCCTCTTGTGCTAGCGTTATAGATTGATTCCTGACCATCTTTTCCTGTGGAAAAATAATCTGAGTAAAAACCTTAGCACTCCTATTTCCACAAGCCTTATTCTTTGTGTGTGTGTGTGTGTGTCCAGATCAAACTTTGGACTGCCAAAATGGGGAGTTAAGCTTGGCCAAGTTTAAGTCTTCAATGGTACATGTTTCTGGCAGTAATTGGCAGACCAGAAAATGAGCCAGGTTCTGTATCTCTCCACATTCACACAGCGTGGTGTTGTTTGCCAGCAACCTCCACTTGAGCATGTTGGTCTTGCATTTAAGGACTCCAACCTTTAGTCTATTCCAAGTGATATATGAGAGGTTGAGTTCCTCAGCTATATCCTCCTTTAATGTTTTTCCTTGTCCTTCCTTTATCTTTTAATTTGGTTTTGCTCTTGTATAACTTCAAGAATGTTTGTTCTTGCCATAAAGCTCTTCCTGGATCTGAGCTGGTAGACTTGAGGCATATATCCATTCAGAGGATGTTAAGGGCCATTCTCTTGCTTAGATCTCTCAGCAACTGCTGCTGCTCTTCTCTTTATCTTAGGTGGAATGATACCAACAAGAGGGTATATTTTCTCAATTGGTGTAGGTTTGAGGCATCTTGTCATTATAGTATTGCTTCATTAACAGCAACAGCAACTTGTTTCACATGTGTGGATGTGCTCCATATTGGAGCAGCATACACTGCTGCAGAGATGCTCAGAGCCAAAGCTGATGTATGGAGTGTGAATGGTTGAGTTCCCCATTTATAGTTTGTGAGTTTTCTGATGATGTTCCTTATACTAACTAAAGCTTTGGTATTTAGGCGGTGCTGCTTAAAAGAATGTGTCCTGTAAAGCGTCACACCGAGGTATTTTGGTGCTGAACAAAGCTGTAATTGATTACCTTGTCATGAAACATCCAGCTCAACCCCTGCTGTTTGGTTTTGAAGGTGGAAAGCACACACTTGAGTCTTGTTCGGGTTAATCTTCAAATGTATGATAGTGTAATACTGTCCTAATTCTTCGAGTGCTCCAGTAAGTTTTCCAGATATCTGTATCATCAAAACTTGATATTTGTATGGCCATTTCTGTGTCATCTACAAAGATGCACAATTTTGTATTGTCAGGATCAAGTCTTATTTAAAAAGCAGGGATGCATAGGCTCCGTCTGTTGAGATGCTAAAGCCTTGTTACAAGGCATAAGAGAGGTGGGTATTCAGGTTCTGTTTATAAAAGTCTTAGAAGTGAGGCATTCAGATCCTGTAGGTAATTTTAAAAAGGATCGTGTGCACTCCATAGTCTTTAATTAGACAGGCCCCTGGGTGAATTAATGTGCAGCTCTTTAAACAGGGAGTTAACTACAACACACCCTAAAGTCTTCATTCAGTGGCTTTTTAGGCAGTCTCAAGGGAAAAGGCTTATTCATGGCTCTGTTCTTTTGTCAGATTAAACCCATTAGATAAATGTGTCAGGACTGTACATGAGAGACTGTTTAAACTAAAAGATAGGTATTTATCTGTCATCTTACAGGAAGAATGTATGTATGGCTGCTTTTCAGTGGCATAAATGGATTTTCTAACAAATACTAGTAGGTGGTAGTTCTCCTTCGTGTTGTTTGGGGATGCACACTGATGGGTTCTGCGCCTGCGCTGAATCCGAAGCGGAGCTGGAAAGCTGATTGGATAAAGAGTTTTGAATGTGGGACCGCCCACCATGCCCAACCCCTTTAGGCGCCATTTCGCGCTCTCCCCTCAGTTTGTTTTTTTCCGCTGCGCAAGCAGGAGCCTGGAAAAAAAGCTGTGAGTACTTTACTGAGATTGTCTCAGAATCTTCCAATTTTTCCTACCTTACAATTTTTCTCGGACTAGGGACTTGTTCCCTTGGTCCTCGTGTGGCTGGGGCTCGCCCTCAGCCGCCGGTAAAAAAAAAAAAAAAAGAAAGACCAACATCTCGTGTCGGGGCCTCCCGGCCGGGATAATTTTTTCTCTTCGGCCATCTACTTCGGTGGATGGCCTCAGCGGCAGCGTTCAAGCAGTGTCCGTCCTGCAAGAGAAAGTTCCCTAGCTCGGACGGGCACGTGCGTTGTCTTCGCTGCCTCGGGGAGAGTCACCAGGTCCAGACCTGCGAAGTCTGTCGCGGCTTCTCGAAGGCCGCCATCAAGAACCGCCAGTACCGCCTTCAAGCCTACCTCATGGAGGCCGCACTGGCACCACCGGCTCCCCCAGCTCCAGAGCAGGCCGCTTCCACGTCTGCTCCTTCAACCTCCGCTTCTTCTTCCAGGCCTTCGGCCTCTGAACTGTTCAGGCGGAAGAAGGAGCAGGAGAAGAAGAAGAAGGACAAAAAAGAGAAAAAGAAGCGCCGTAGCTCTTCGTCTTCTCTTCCTCCGACCCCGGCACCGGCTCACCTTTCGCCGCCACGCTCCCTAGCATCCGCCCCGGTCGCAGCTCCACCTACGCCGGGTAGGATGTCGACCGAGGCCCGGGACGCCACGCCGGAGAGGGCCCACAGTCCTCCACCGCCACCGGAGACTCCTCCACCTGTACCACCGCACAGGTCTTCCTCCCTCCGCAGCCCTTCCGTGGTTCCTGGTCCGGCTACCGAACCGCCGCCCCAGTTGAGCCTCATCGCCCCGTACATCGAGGCGATGGTGCGGAAACTGCACGCCGAGCTCCAGGGCCCGCAGACGACACCGTGGGAGCGCCCTCTGCCCTCACCACCAGCCACGGAGGCACCACCGCTCCGTGAGGAGGGCCCCGCACCGAAGCGGCAGAGGGTGGAACAGGCGCGGTCGGAGGCCTCTCTCCCTCCATACCAGCTGCCTTTGCCGGGGAGCGATCCGAGATCCGCCAGGCCGTACTGGTCGGACTCGGACCCCGAGGTCTACCTGCCACCGCCCAGCGTCTCGGAGCGGTCAGGAGACTCCGATTCGTCGGATCAGGAGGAGGAGCAGCATCAGCCACCGCCGGTTGCGGTCGACAAGTCCCCGGACGACAACATCGGCGCCGTCCACGGGTCCCAGCCGGAGGATCTGAAGACCTACACCGGACTGATCACTCGCCTCGGATCCACCCTTGGGATTCGGGCGGAGGCTCCCCTGGACGACTGTGAGGATGTCGTCTGCGGCTTGGCCGACCGCAAGGAGTTGGTCCCCGTCCGCCTCGGACTGCTCCCTAAGATTGCTAAAGCGGCCAAGGAGGTGTGGAAGAAGCCGGTTTCTTCGCACTCCGTATCCAACAGAGTGGACTCTATGTACAGACTGCTGGACGATTCCAACTTTCTGCACATTCACCCGGCACCGAACTCCCGAGTGGTCAAGGGCTCCCAACACCGGACGCCGATCAGCAGCACTCCCATCCCGTCGACCCAGGAAGGGAAGAAGCTGGACGCACTGGGCAGGAGGTTCTACGCCAATGCCTCCTTGTCCTTCCGTGCGTCCAACTACGCGACGGCCATGGGAGGCTACCAGTGTCGACTCTGGGAGCAAGCAGAGTCGTTCAAGTCCCTGCTGCCACCTGATCGACAAGCGGACTTTGAAAAACTCTGCATGGAGGGCAACCACCTCGCCCTCCAGCAAATCCGCACCGGCCGCCACGTCACCGAGTCGGAGGCAAAAAACTTGGCCTCCGCCATCCAGCTCCGTCGCCACGCCTGGCTCCGTTCGGCTAACCTGCAGGACGATGTCAAGCGGCTCGTGGAGGAGCTTCCCTTCGATGGCGAGGGCCTCTTCGCCAAGGAGACCGACACCTCCTTGGGAGAGCTGAAAGGGGACTACGCCACGATAAAACAGCTCCGCCCTCCACACCGTGGGTCCGGCCGTTACCATCAGGACCAGCCGTCGACGTCTCAGGCGGGCCCATCCTATCAACCTCGCCCGCCACAGAGGCAAGGGGACTACTCCCGGTACCAGCCCTACCGGCAGCGCCAACAACCCAACCGTCCACGCTACCAGCAGCGGCCTCAGACTGGCAAGCGTACGGAACGGAAGGGCAAACAACGTGTTTGACTCTTCCGTGACCGAGACTCTACCCTACCGCCCCCTTTCCGACTACCTATCGGCGTGGTCTGCCATCACCACAGACCGATGGGTTTTAACCATCTTAGACTCTGGCTACGCGATCGAGTTCGAGAGATGCCCTACTGTCGGACGGATCCGCATCACCGATCCATCCCCACCGCTCCAGGAGGAACTAACAGCTCTCCTAGAGAAGGGCGCCATAGAGCCGGTCGCAGCGTCGGAGTCTCACGAAGGGTTCTTCTCCCGATACTTCCTTGTGGACAAAAAAGACGGGGGGGCACGTCCCATCCTGGACCTCCGTCTTCTCAACAAGCATATCGACGCGAGGAAGTTCCGGATGGTAACCCTTCACTCCATCCTCCCGCTGATCAACCACGGGGACTGGTTCACCGTCATCGACCTGAAGGACGCCTACTTTCACGTGTCCATCAGGAGGGAACATCGTCGTTTCCTCCGATTCCAGGTGGGCGGCAACATCTACCAGTACACATGCCTACCCTTCGGCCTCTCCACCGCTCCGAGGGTATTCACGAAGTGCATGGCACCGGTGGCTGCTCATCTGCGACTGCAAGGCGTCCAAGTGTTCCCGTACATAGACGACTGGTTGATCTGCTCCCCAACCCAACAAAAAGCCAAGGACGACGTTGCACATTGCCTCGCCCTTATGCAGAGCCTCGGTCTGCGGGTCAACTTCAAGAAATCCCAGTTGACCCCCACTCAACGAATAGAATACATCGGAGCCGTTCTAGACTCTCTGGCTCTAAGAGCCTACGCTCCAACCAAATGTCTGCTCGACATCCGCACAGTGGTGGCACGGATCCAGGGCAGACGTCGGGTCCGTGCGAGGGACGCCCTCCGTTTGCTAGGACTCATGGCGTCGACCACGGCGGTGGTCTCGCACGCCAAACTCAAGATGCGCTCGCTCCAGTCGTGGTTCCTCTCCTCCTTCAACGACACCCACGACAACCTCGGGAAGTGGCTCACACCGACTCCCGAACTCCGAGACCAGTTAAACTGGTGGACAATGGACCAGAATGTGACCGCGGGGAGACTCTTCACCCTTCCCGCACCGTCCATACAAGTCACCACCGACGCGAGCACCCACGGATGGGGTGCGTGCTGCCGCGGACTACGGATTCACGGCATATGGACGCCCGAGGAAGCCGACCACCATATCAACTTCCTCGAGCTGCTAGCGGTGTGGAAGGCGATGAGGTCCTTCAGACCGTCGATCGCGGGCAGTGTGGTGCAGATCGCCTCGGACAACACCACGACACTAGCCTATCTCAACCGGCAAGGAGGGACCAAGTCTCTCTCCCTCCTCTACCTGACCGTCCAGATGTGGGAGTGGTGCCTGAAGGTACACGTGTTCCCCATAGGTGTCCACATCCAGGGCACCCTGAACTCCGATGCAGACTCCCTGAGCCGCAAAGGGACGGCAATGCACGAGTGGGAACTGGACGAATCGGTGTTCGACCGCCTGTGCCGACGGTGGGGCACACCGACCCTAGACGTCTTCGCGTCACAGGCCAACTCCAAGTGCCGCCGTTACTGCTCCCGAGCAGGGATCGGCCACGGATCGGAGGGCGATGCCTTCATGGTGCCGTGGCACCAGGAACTGCTGTACATGTTTCCACCGATCCCTCTCATCCAACGGGTCCTGATACGGATCCGTGCGGAGAACGCCTGGACGATCCTGGTTGCCCCGTCCTGGCCGCGCCAGCCGTGGTTCCCACTACTCCAAACCCTGGCTTGCGATCGTCTCCGCCTACCCACCGATCCGAATCTCCTCCGCATGGAAGACGGTCGGATCCTTCACTCGGATCTGCCGAGCCTACACCTGACGGCCTGGCTTATCCGCCCAACATAACACGGATCCTTGATCTGTCCAGGAAACCTTCCACACGGAAGTCCTACGATGCCAAGTACCGTCGCTTCACTGACTTCCTAGCATCCAGCGACCGCACCGTGGACTCCGCATCCCTGCAGGATGTCATGTCCTACCTCCTGCACCTAGCCGAGTTGGGATCCGCACATTCATCATTGAAGGTCCACCTAGCTGCTGTGGTCGCCAAGGCCCCACCTTCTTCAGTATTGTCCTCCGCCTTCAGAGACAAAACTGTTAAAAGGTTCCTTCAAGGGCTACGCAACGCCTATCCTCCAGTGAAGATACCACCCCCTCAGTGGTCCCTCACTACAGTGCTCACCGCACTCACGAAGGCACCCTTTGAACCCATGGCTTCGGTGGACATTAAGTTTGTCTCTTACAAGACTGCTTTCCTTGTAGCTATCAGTTCTGCCCGACGGGCAGGGGAGCTGGCAGCCCTTCGGTCTGACCCTCCTTTTCTCAAGTTCTACCCCGACAGGGCAGTGTTGCACCCAGATCTGACATTCCTGCCCAAGGTCCTGACTGAATTTCACCTGGCCCAAGCCATCACGCTTCCAGCATTCTTCCTGAATCCCTCGTCTCCACAAGAGAGAGTGTGGCACTCGTTGGATGTCAGGAGGGCCTTGCTGTTTTACACCCAGAGGACTGCGTCCTTCAGGAGAGCAAAACAACTGTTTGTGGCTTATGGTGGCAAGACTAAGGGACAGCCTCTGTCTGCCCAGAGACTATCTAAATGGATCTCAGGTACCATTTACCTGGCCTATCAGATGTCATCCCTGCCACCTCCGCCTCATGTCCGGGCTCACTCCACCAGGACACTGGCTTCCTCCACTGCATTCCTAGAGGGCATCCCGATGGAGGATATCTGCAAGGCTGCCACTTGGTCCAGGTCCTCCACCTTCATCACCCACTACCGGGTTGATACAAGGTCCGCCCCTGATGTCAGACGGGGCAGGTCCATCCTGACGGCTGGTCTCCGATCTTCTTCGTTGATGACCGCCCATCCATGATGACATCGCGCTCTCCTGCATCTCAGGACGCCGGCTGCCCACCATCCAAGTAAGTGAGCTTGTTAGTCACCCATCAGTGTGCATCCCCAAACAACACGAAGGAGAAGGACAGGTTTCACTTACCAGTAACTGTCGTTCTCCGAGTATGTTGTTTGGGGATTCACACAACCCAACCCTGCCTCCCCTCAGGGCTGCCGGCCTGAGATGGCCTTAGGCTTAGCGGGCAGCTTTAATATCAAACTGAGGGGAGAGCGCGAAATGGCGCCTAAAGGGGTTGGGCATGGTGGGCGGTCCCACATTCAAAACTCTTTATCCAATCAGCTTTCCAGCTCCGCTCCGGATTCAGCGCAGGCGCAGAACCCATCAGTGTGAATCCCCAAACAACATACTCGGAGAACGACAGTTACTGGTAAGTGAAACCTGTCCTTTCAGTGAAATACACCTTGTTGATTAATTAGCACTTGTTCTCATATGGTAGGTGCTTTCAGTTGGTAGTTTGTTCCTTTTGTATGCCTTCAAGGCCTTTGTTGAATGTTGGAGAATGCAGTACCTAATTTGAATACAGTACTGAATACTGCTTAGCACCAGTGACTATTTATTTATTATTTATTTGCTTAGTTTCTATACTGCCGGATTTACTGTCAAAGCAAGCATTTTAAAAGTGAGACAGAACCTAAATGTGGAATTTCATGTCTGTTAGTGATACCTTTTTAAGGAAATAATGCATATTCCACATAAATGATAGCTTGACAAAGTAGAGTGGATATCTGGTAAAGAGCATTTTTCAGAGTACATACTATATTTCCAGAAGAGTTCCTGCTTGAACACTTTGTATGATGTGCCTTTGTTCTCTGTGTTGCATTGTTGCTAATGCTGTTTATCCCTGGCAACCACTATAATAAAGCTCTATGATTTTACTAGGTGTATGTTGAACTACCCAGTTGGAATTCCCAGTTTGTATTATAAGGAACACTTAATCCACACTAACTGAAGATATTCTGACTAAATTATGGGGTATGTGTCTGTAAAGTAGGGACATGGAACAAAGACTCCAAGGTAACCCACTGTGAGGCAAAAATGTGTAAAATCTTGACAATTGAAAACTACAGCTGAAATTTTGTTGCATAGCATAAGAAAATCCATAACATGTGTCCGTCTGTCCGCAGGAATCATGGTACAGTATAGTGTTTCATGGTCAGTATTCTGGAAATAGTAGCCATTCATGTTACTGCAAAACTATGGCCATCTCTTTAATTCATTTTTGATCAACAGTTAAGAGCATAGAAATCAAACAGTTACAGTATTTTGTAGAATTTCTTGTTTATATCATTTTTTATTTCATTTTGGTAAGACGCATCTGGGATATCTTTATTTAAATTAATTATGTGAAATAGACATAAGGAGGAAGCCATGTAGTATATACATGTAATTTATTGAAATAAATGTAAAATGCATAATCAGTTCATTCAGAAACCTCAGTAGATTTACCCTTTTGCTTCCTGAAAAAAAATCTAGAGAAAGTTCTTGTAAGCTGTTTGATGTATCACCTGTATTAAGAACAAGCTATTTCATCCTAGCCCAGTTATTTGAAAAACCTGGCCCATTTCCTGCTGCTTTACTGCAGAATGGAAGGGCAATCACGTAAGGGTTCCTCCATGTCAACGCGGCTTCCCATTATGGACCTGTTATTGCACTGATTGTAAGATTGGTTGCACAAAAGGAAGCATGGTAAATTAGTGGGATGCTTACACAATTGCCCTTCAGCTCTCAAGCAATAGGATACTGAACCCTGTGAATCTTAGAGCTTGTAATGGCTTTTGTGATGTCATTATGCCCTTCATTAGTATTTCTTGTTGTTGACTTTCAAGGAAAGCATGTTTCATTAAAAAAGGAAAGAAAGAAAATGTGTGCGCAGAGCCACAGAAAAGATTTTACCAGGCTGTCTTTGGAAATTTACAGCACATTAAGTTGAAGACAGATTTAATATGAAAAAAGCTCAATAACTTTGATGGACAGACAAGAATACTAGCACATAAATCTCAATTTAACCCTGTCATTTTTTAACTTTCTGACCAGTACTGTTATCTCTCTTTTTCTGAAGGAAAACAAAAGGAGCCTGATATTTTACATAGACTTCTATGGATTTGATTTGGGATATCAAATTGGATTTTTGATTACAGAGGTCCATGCATTTATCTAAAAACAAAAAAAACCCCTCACCATTTCCCTGTGTTCATTACAGTGTCGACAGTAGTGCATCTTGTTGTCATTTTAAAATTTGTCTCATTTCAAAAGGCTTTGTGAAGTGTTCACATTGCCGTGAGGAAACCATGCCCTGGCATTAGGCTTCAAGCATAAGAAGTGGTTTTGACATTCCTCTAGGCTGAAATTTTCCTCCCAACTTTACAAAAGTAGATTTTTGGGATACAGAAGTCACCTCCCTACCTTTGTGCTCATTTTGTGCTTACTAACATACTTAGAGCCCTGTCTGCATCAGATGAATTAGTTGCAAGTGAAAATCATTTAGTGGAGAAAAGGAATGAGGAGGCACCAGTCATGGGAAGAAGAGGGAAGGAAATCTTGAAGCAACACAGGGGTTGAGTATTTAGTCCAGCATGTTGCGGAATAAATCTTTCCTTGGGAGCACTCTTGAATAAAGTTCTCAGTGATTTCTAATCACAATGGCTTTATGCTGCTTCTGTGGTTGGGACAAAATCCCCCTAAATAGTTTTAGATTGGCATATGGTTTTCCACTATAGGAAGCAGGATGCCCAGTGATCCAGTCTATCATTGCTTCTTAACCTGATCTGTTAAAATCAGTTGAATTGTTCTGTGCATATGGACGTCATCTCTTTTTAATGCTGAAATTCTAGCATTAGCATCTCCCAACTTGAGACCAGGATCTGTTTCATGCCACTCACCAATTAGGAAGCAAATCTTTTGAGTGACTTAGTCTCCATCTTTACATTTTGTATAGTCTTATATTGGTTTCAGGTAGCACAAGGCTGTGCTGAGTTTTTGATCATGAGAAAAATCCTTATCGGTACAGAACCTCAAAGTGCTGCTTTTCCAATACAGTATATCAAAAAGTAATGGCGTATCTTGAAACGTAATACCTTTCTGAGAACAGTGATACTTTAGGCTAGGGTTGCTTGAAGAATATCTTTCTGAATTTTAATGCAAACCAACCTTACTTCACCTCCTGAGGTATGTAGATCAAATACTAGCCTTTAGATTTTGGACTTATTTGAATTTTGCCTGGTGCCTTTCTCCAGTTAAATCAGTGGATGCTTATGCACACTCACACACGTACACATACATCTCCTCTTCTCTTTTAAAGGGTCCATTAATATGGGCATCAGGGATTGGAAGGTGGAATAAAGAAAGATTGTTATCTCAGCATCATTCTGTTGCCAACAGACAGGAGTTCTTCTCCATCTAAGGCAGATTTCAGGCTTATTTTAAATAGGTAGTTATACAAAGTTTTGTGTAGAACTTTAAAATAAAAAAAATGTAGATTAATACAAATCCAAAACAGACTAGCAAATGAGGAGAATGACACAGAAAACAAATGGACTCATCAAGTCTTATACTTGCTGATGGTTTTATTGTGCTGAGAGAGTTGAATCAAGGTTAGTAGCCTCTGTTCTCTTTGCAAAGTTGCCATCTCTCTCCTCATTTGCAGTTTCATCCATTTTCAAAGCATCCAAGAGGAAATATTGTGACAGCCAGGTGACTGAAATGAATCATTGCTTTGCACCTTCTCTTATACTCATGTATGAAGATGCTGGCACTTTTAATAATTGTCTTGTCCTGTTCCCACATCCTTATAGCTGTATCTTCCCATGTGCATTGTTGAGCCTGTAATTTAGAGCCACATACTTCTCAGCCAATGAAAAATTTGATGTGAGTAGTCTAACATAGAGCTGTCTTTCATTAAGGCAATGAAACAACTGTCTGTCTGTTGTTTTTTGCGAGTCTGTGTTAAGAAGCCATGCTGAATTCAAAGTAGCTTGACGTTCATGGCATATTAAAAATTCTCCAGTGCACTGAAAGGCAGCTACTGATGCTAAAGAAACACAATGCCAAAGGAAGCAGCCAAGAGCCCTGTGACTATGAAAGCAATGGCTAGCTTGTTTTTTTAATTCCTTCCCTGCTTGGTTTTCATCCTCACAAATTTACAGCTGCATTGCTTCAGGTAAATCACATCATAAGATTCAGTTGAGGGCAACTTAAGATGAGAACTGTCAAGCTCTTTACAGATTGAAAAGTTCTGTAGTAAAGAAAGTAGCGGTAGTCTTAAAAATAGCTTCAGAATTACATATGGCTGTGATAAATAAATGCAATCTGCCATTTTTATGTCTTCATTCAAGGAGAAAGTGAGACAGGAAAACTTTCAGGAAGCTTTAGCTTACATGGGAGAAATAAGGGAGAAGGGGGTTACATGTTCTTTCATTTTTCCTCAAAGGAAAGACTAAAAGGGTTGCGCTGTTTTCAGCTCTCTATGCATAGCAGCTGTTATCCAGCTAAATATCTGTTTTGGATCACACCTCTTCCAAGATAACAGAAAACAAAATAAAAAACACTGTAGCACTTTAAATACTAACTGCTATATTTTTATTGTTCGCTTTTGTGGATCAAGTCCACTTCTTCAGACAAGGAGTAAAAGTTACAGGCATAGTTTATATACCATATTTTTCAGACCATAACGCTCACCTGACCATAAGATACACATAGTTTTAAGAGTGTTTTTTAGCATTTTTAGAGTTTTCACAGCACGTGATCGGTGCTTGGGTTGTGGGAAGGAATAGGCACATGCGCTAGTTTTCCCCAACCCAAGCACCAATCGGGCACTGTGAAAACTCTAAAACTGCTAGAAATGCTCTAAAAACTGGGCACGCACACCAGTTCCCCCCAACCCAAGCGCAGATCGATCACAGCGCGTGATTGGTGCTTGGGTTGTGGGGAGGAATGGGCATGCATGCTGGTACTCCCCAACCCAAGTGCAGAATGATCACAACACACGATCAGCACTTGGGTTGGGGGAACTGGTGTGCGGTTTGTCCCCAATGTCATCCCAGCCCCAGCGATCAATCACTGGGGTTGCGGGGGACATCGGGGACAAACCACACAGGCACGCAGATGCCTCCCCAAAGTCCTCTACAGCCCCAGTGATTGATTGCGGGGGGGGGGGGGTTGCGGCGGACAAACCTTGCACATGCACAGATGCCTCCCCGAAGTCCTCTGCAGCCCCAACAATCGATTGCTGGGGCTGTGGAAGACTTTGGGGAGGCATCCACGTGCCCACACGGTTTGTCCCTGATGTCCCCCACACTCCTAATGATCGATCGCTGGAGGTGCAGAGGACTTCAGGGAGGCATCCGCGCACCTGCAGTCGGCACTTGGGTTGTGGGGAGGAATGGGCACGTGCATCCATTCCTCCCCACAACCCACGCACCAACAGCAGTGCAGGTGTTGTGTGGCTGGGAAGCCGACCGGGGACTCCCTGTTCACCTTCCCAGCCACGCCACTCCTCCACCTGCAGTGGCAGCATGGCTGGAAAGGCAAACGGGGAGTCCCCGGTTGGCTTCCCAGCCATGCCGCCCCTGCGCCGTGCCGCACCTTTGGTCCATGAGATGCACTCTTTTTTTCTCCTCACTTTTTGGTGGGAGAGCATCTTATGGTCCGAAAAATACTAAATGCAGGGGTTAAAGGGAGAAGGGTTTGCTCAAGCAGAATGACAGACAAGCACGAATAACAATACAGCTTCCTACAGCTATCAGTAACAATAGATTATTCGTATTAGTTTTAAATGTTTTAATAGTATTTTTAAACTACTATTCCCAAAAAAAATTCTCCCAAGAGTTTATTAAGGAAGAAACATAGAATTACATTTCCTGCATATGGTATAGGCAAACCTTTGGCTGGGCTAGAGGGCATTTTCAGAGAATCCAGATATATTTTTCATGATGACTCAGAATATCCCTGGGCCATGTCAGCCACTTCTGTTGGATTGTGCCAACTATTTCTGGTAACTATATCTTAAAAATGATAATGGGGCCTAAAGCAATATATTGTACAGTGTTTTCCTGCCTTGTATTCAAGTAGAATTATGTGGGCGGGGGGAATGGTTTCTAGAGGCACGGTTCTTCCTTTTTAGAAAACAAAAATTGGTTTAGGGTATGGCTGTGGTTGTTTAGAAAACAGCTGTAACAGAGATAATATATGTGAATTTCAGTGTGCTCTAAAGGGCTTTGTAAATACAGAAAAAAGAAATACTGGTTCAACTCAGTAGGGATTGGAAAATGAAAAGGCAGAAGTGCTCAAGTCCTATTTTAGATCTGTTTTCTCTGTATGATCCTCCCGGCAAATGTGAAGTGTAAGTGGAGGGAACAGCATTGAAGCTTGAGAGTGATAGACAAATAGTCAAGGAACACTTCATTATTTTGAGTGAGTTCAGATCTCTGGAGCCTGATGAACTGTGTTCAAGAGTATTGAAGAAATAGGTTGAAGAACTGTCAGTATCACTTGTTGTTTGCCTGAAACTGTGGTGGATGGATAAAGTGCCAACGGATTGAATGAGGGCCTAAGAACCTAGGAACTAAAGACCAGTAATCTTGACATGAATCCCAGAGGAAATTATGGAGCAGATTATAAAGTGGTCAGTCTGTAAGCACCTTGAAAACAACCTGGTGATAACTAGAAGCCAATATGTATTTGCCAGGAACAAATCCTGCCAGACCAATCTTATCCCATTTTTGGTCGGATAATCTCTCTGGTAGATGGTGGGAATATAGATACAGTATAATATAACATAATATATAGACATGATATATTTTGACTTCAGCAAAGCTTTTGATTATCTCGTGATAATCAAGTGATTATTTTGATTATCTCGTGATAGAAAGTGATTATTAGTGGCTCTTTCTCAAACAAAAGGGGTGCCACAGGGCTCAGTCTGGACCTACTCTCTTCAACATTTTAATTAATTTAAATGAGTAGGTGCAGAGAATGCTTCTCAAATGCATGGGTGACACAAAATTGGGAGGAATCGCTAATACTCTGGAAGATAGAGATAAAATTCAAAGAAATCTTAATAAGGAGTGTTCTGAAAACAACAGAATAAAATTTAACAGGGATGTTGTAGGGTTCTGCATCTAGAAAAAAGAAAGCAAATGCACTGTACAAAATGGGGGTATGTTTAGCTCAGTAATACTACACGTGAGAAGAACCTTGGAATTGTAGATCTCAAGCTAAATATGAACCAACTGTTCAATGAGGCTGCACAAAAGACAAATGCTGTTTTAGATATGTTTTTTTAAAAGTTCTGAAATATTTTGTGCATTATGCTAGTTTGATTGTAGCTGTATATTTTGTGTTCTTTTTGTATTGTTGATAGCTGCCCAGAGTTGCTTAGGCAAGTGGGGCGGCATAAAAATTGAACAATTAAATTAAATTAATATCAGATAAGTATAGCCTTCAGTTCTCATGAAATATTAGTCCTAACTATTTGGCAGTGGTTAGGCCTCCTCTTGACTACTGTTTCTGCTTCGGGACACCACACTTTAAGAAAGATGCAAACAAATAGAAAAAATACAGAAGAGGATAACAAGAATAATCAGGGTACTGGAAATCAAGCCTGATGTGGGAAAACTTAAAGATCTGAACACATTTTAGCTTGAGAAAAGAAGACCTAGGGAAGATATGACAAGATTTCTGAAACACTTGAAATAGTATCATCCAGAAGAGGAACAACAGTTGTTCTCAATTATTCCAGAGTGGAAGACACATCATAATGGGCTAAAGTTACAGAAAGCTAGATTTTGGCTGAATATCAGGAAAATGTTTTATGTCTGATGAAGTGAACTTGGTCCATGAAAGCTCACATTTAAATACAGGAGTTAGTCTTTAAGGTGCCACAACATTTTTGTCTTTTTTTACTGTTCTATTTTGTTTACTCTCAAATACAGTAAAACCTCATATAACACTAAAACCTGGTTCCACAAGTCTTGGTGTTATATGATTTTTAGTGTTATCTGATGCATGTTAAAATCCTATGGGATCCATAGAGATACATTGTAACCACACAGGCTTTAGCGGTTGTTATCTGAAGCATCCCATAGGATCTTAATGTTATCTGATGCAATTCTTCCCCCCAGATTCCTTAATGTTATGCGATTTTAGTGTTATTCGATACTAATGTTATATGAGGTATTACTGTATGCTTGAACAGACTAATGTGGCTACCACTTCAATGCATTGGAAATCAATTTCTTGTATTCTAAAGCTTTTCTGTTTGTATGTTCCCAATGCATTTCAGTGGGAAAGCAAACCTGTGCATTAAATGTAATGGTTTCACTTACCCTTCTTCCTTTTGCCCCTGCTCCATGTGGTCAAAATGGAGGGGGAAGCCATGCTTTCTGGTTGCAGGGAGAGCAAGAGGCTAGGCTAGAGCATTGCTTCCTGCCTCAGTGCAATTGCGCTGCCTGCCCATTTCCACTGGAGCACCACCAATGGGTGGTGGTGCAAATACAGTTTTTTTTTTAAAAAAAAAGAAGTAACTACAGTAAACACTCAAAAACATGCCCACACAAATGTTTAAATTAATTAATTTTATTGTATTTTCATGATTTTTTATTATTGAAACTCACTAACAGCTGCTGCATTTTTCACCCTGACTCAGGGTCAATCTACTGTATTTTTCGGACCATAAGGCGCACCTAACCATAAGATGCACCCAGTTTTTAGAACTTTTTAAAGCATTTTTAGAGTTTTTAGAGTTTTCACAGCATGTGATCAGCACTTGGGTTGTGGGAAGGAATGGGAGGAATGGGCAACCCCAAACCAAGTGCCGTTTGCGCGCTGTACAAACTCTAAAAACTCTAAAAATACTTTTAAAAAGCTCTAAAAACTGGGCATGCGTGCCAGTTTCCCCCAACCCAAGCGCGGATCGATCACAGCACGGGATCGGCACTTGGGTTGTGGGGAGAAATGGGTACATTTGCCACCGCTGCCTGCCTGCCCCCCCCCTTGAAGATCGATCACAGTGTACGATTGGCACTTGGGTTGGGGAAACCGGTACACGGTTTGTCCCTGATGTCCCCCGCAGCCCCAGTGATCGATCACTGGGGGTGTGGGGGACATCGAGGACAAACCGCGTGGATGCCTCCCCGAAGTCCTCCAGAGCCCCAGAGATTGATCGCTGGGGGTGCAGGGGACATCGTGGACAATCTGCGCAGGCTCACAGATGCCTCCCCAAAGTCCTCCGCACCCCCAGCAACAGTGATTGATCACTGGGGCTGCGGAGGACTTCAGGGACAAACCGCACGGGCATGTGGATGCCTTCCTGAAGTCCTCCGCACCCCCAGTGATAGATCGCTGGGGCTGTGGGGGACTTCAGGGACAAACTGCTCGGATGCCTCCCCGAAGTCCTCCGTACCCCCAGTGACAGTGATGGATTGCTGGGACTGTGGGGGACTTACGGGACAAACTGCACCGGCGCATGGATGCCTCCCTGAAGTTCTCTGCACCCCTAGCGATAGATTGCTGGGGCTGTTGGGGACTTTAGGGACAAACTCCGCGGATGCTTCCCCAAAGTCCTCTGCAGCCCCAGTGATCGATTGCTGGGGCTGCAGAGGACTTCAGGGAGGCATCCGCGTGCCCACATGGTTTGTCCCCAATGTTCCCTGCACTCCCAGTGATCGATCGCTGAGGCTGCGGAGGACTTTGGATAGGGATTTGCGTCACCACCGTCGGCACTTGGGTTGTGGGGAGGAATGGGCACAACCCAAGCGCCAATAGCAGTGCAGGGGCAGCATGGCTGGGAAGCCGACCGGGGACTCCCTGTTCGCCTTCCCAGTCACACCGCTCCTACGCCTGCAGTGGCGGTATGGCTGGAAAGGCGAACGGGGAATCCCTGATCAGCTTCCCAGCTATGCTGCTCCTGCACCCCGCTGCACCTTTGGACCTTAAGGTGCACCCTCGTTTCTCCCCCACTTTTTTTTTTGGGGGGGAGTGTGTCTTATGGTCCAAAAAGACAGTATTTTCCTAGTTTTAGAGTTCCAAATTAAGTACCTCGACTTATATTCGGATTGACTTATACTCTAGTATATACTGTGCTTTTTCAGAACAGCAGTAGAAACACTTCCCCTCTAAAGATTTTGACTTCCCAGTACCCATTGTTCCCGCTCTTTCACATTTGATTGCTTTGGGTTCGGTGGAAGAGGAAACTCAATCAGTCCATATCTTGCATAGAAGATCTACGGTGTTGGAACTATGAGTGCCAATATTGCATGCACAGGACTCTTTTCCTAAGCATAGGACTGAATATGGAAAAGAGATTTCCTGTTCTGAGAGAGATTCATCTGCACAAATTGCCTGTGCTTCATTTTGTTGATTGTGTTAGTGAAGTATGCTACCACAATGTCTGGAAAATAGAAAGACCTGGCCAGCCTTTTTTGTATATGAGACTCTTAACTTTGGTCGGTTGTCTGTATTCAAGCAAATTCACAATCTCTGTCTCAAGCTGCATATTCAGCATGCTTGTGTTAATCATGAAAGGTCTCCCTTGCTTGAAAGCCAGTTGTGTCCAATTTTAGGGGGTGATGCTCATCTCCATTTACAGCCCAAGACTAGCGTTGTCTGCATCTGCAGACATTTATGTGGGTCATGTGGCAGGAACAACTAGATGCCAGATGACAGCCCTGCAAAAAAGACTGTTTTGACTCCACAAAAAGCTCAAAATGAAGTGAAAAAATTAACAAACAAATGCTGTTACCTTTCCCACCCAAGCGGTACCTATTTATCTACTTTCAGTTTCTTGCTTGCAATCTTATAGGTTGGCAGGAGCTGGGACAGAGACAGAAGCTCACTCCATCACACAGAACTCGGGTTTTGAACTGTTGACCCTCAGACCTTCTGGTCATCAAACTCAGCATCTTAACCACTAAGCTATTATGTCTCTTGTATTAATCATTAGATTGCATTAACAATGGCCAAAGTTTGCTGAAAATAGATTACTTCTAAAGATAACTGCAGTGGCTCAGGTGGTTAAGATGCTGGACTCATTGACTGGAAGGTTGGAGTTCGATCCCTGAGTACTGCAGGACAGAATGCGTTCCCATCTTTGTCCCAGCTCCTGCCAACCTAGCAGTCTGAAAGCAAGAAATTGCAAGTAGATAAATAGGAAGGTAAACAGCATTCCATGTTGAGGCATGCCTGCCATATGTCCACGGAAATGTCTGCAGATGCACACACCATTGGCTCTTTGGCTATAAACGGAGATAAGCACTGAACCCTAGAGTCGGATATGACTGGCTTTCGAGCAAGGGTGACCTTTACCTTTACCTAAAGATAACATCTAGAAGAAAAAACCTCAAGAAAGATTTTTTGCCAAACTAGCATGCGTTACTTAAAACAAAAAATAAAAAAATGTAGTCCTTCCATTGGTTGATCTCCAATTTCAGTGGAACCCTGACATACAAACGGTTCTACTTACAAAAAAATTTGACATACAAATAGAAATCCTGGCTAACAAATTTCAACATACACATTTTTAATAGGAAAAAATTGACATACAAAAAATATGTTGACATCTAGCCACCTCTTCTGGTAATGCAATGTGTTTTTGA
Source organism: Furcifer pardalis (assembly GCA_030440675.1). Classification (NCBI taxonomy): domain Eukaryota; kingdom Metazoa; phylum Chordata; class Lepidosauria; order Squamata; family Chamaeleonidae; genus Furcifer; species Furcifer pardalis. Next base: position 70,067,105 of record CP126894.1, on the reverse strand, counting down.
CATACCAATTTTTTGACATACAAATAATCTCGTGGTACGTGAAAAAATCGTATGTAGAGGTTTTACTGTATTCACCTTTATGAATGAACTTCAGCATTTTGTCTCTCACTGTGATAAACACAACCAGGATAGGGCTTAATCTTAGCATCAGTCGGAGAAGGAACAGCAAATTCCATTAAAGAATTGCATGTATCGAATGCCACGGGAACTCCATCTTTTTCCATATCTGGCAGTTCAGTCAAGCTTCTGTGTAATTTATTTTATGCTGTACTTGAAACTTCGAAAAGGCTCACTGTAGTTAAAACATTTTTCCATTCTTACAACCAAAAAATAGCTTGCTGTTTCACAGATGTTTTTTATTTATACAAAAATGCACGTCCTTTGCTCTCAGTCCCCATGCATCATGCAGAGCAACCCACAGCAATTGAGAGCTATACTATAATACAAAATCGTATGTTCCATTAAAAATAGAACAAAAGTGCAAAAGCAATAAAAATACAGATGCAAAGCCCATAAAAACTGAATTAAAACAACCGTTAAAAAGACATTACTTAGCCATTGGCTATATTAACTAAGAGTGACAGGCGTTTATACCTATAACTAGAGGGCCCGTTTTCCCTTTCCCTTTTTTGAGACAAAAACTTGGATGCATTCAAACATCTTCATTAATAGATAGAATACATCATTATTTCACAGAGAAAGAAATTTCACAATACAGGTATTGGTCCACCTACCAAAAAGCCATTCATCACTTCAAAGAAATAGAGAAGGATATTGCCTTATTTTAAGCTGCAGGTGGGTTGGTACAGAACAGAAGTGGACAAAACGTGTCCTTCCAGATCTTGTTGGCCTGCAGATCCACTCTCCCCAGGATAACCTGGTTAAGGTGGATGGGAACATGAACCTCTGAATGGATGTACTTTGTGTACCCCTAAAGTGCAAAGAGGGAAAAGCTCTGGTAGATCCAGCCGAGACTGAACTAATTGTTTTGAATTGTGTTAAAGTTAAAGGTAGGAAGTTTGAATTGTGTCTGAAAGCAAAAATGTGCATACATGACAAACTGCAGTTTCTAAGAACTCATCAAAGACAGTTCCATACTGTTAGGACATTTTTCATTTGGGGGTATTGTACAAAGATTGCTGCCCAGTGGAATAGTACAACTTTAAGGCCCTCCATGTGTTCTGAACACAGGTGCACATAATAGAGCCCCAAACTGATTGCCAGGCTGTGCATGCCTTGTCCATGTGCTCATGTAACAGCCCAGCTATGGCTGATTAAAGAATCTGCCCAGCAACACCAGGGTATAACTGTGGCCCTCTGGGAAGGGTCTACTGAGGAGGCTATTATTCTGAAGGAGGTTACCATTCGGAGGAGGTTGTCATACTGAGGAGGTTACCATTCTGAGGGAGGTTGTCATACTGAGGAGTCTGTCATACTGAAGACTAGGACTGAGCTACTGAGAGTGAGTCTACAGACAGAGACTGCTGAAGGAGGTCTTGCTGTTGTTGAGAGCTTCTTCAACTGAGAAGCACTGCTTAAGAATACCTGGACTCTTTGCATGCTCCTGGGATTGGAGCCAACAGAGGAATCCAAGCTGTCTACCTACTGTGGGGCTTGGAGTGAGAGAGACTGTTGCATATAGAACTGTGTATGTCTGTCTTCCCCTCACTGTTAAGTAAAGTGCACCCTTTCACTGAAGGCATATGTGTGTGTGTCATTGCACTTAAAAGTTTTCGCTGCGTAACAGCTTAAAAGTGCTACTCTGCTATCGAGCCACACATATCGCTAGGGGGATCCCTGACACATACATAGCATCTTAACAATAATCCAATCTTGTTGTATTTATTTATTTATTTATTTATTTAAATTTAATATCCCACCCTAATCAGGCGAACCCGACTCTGGGCGGCTTACAACATAAGTGTTAAAAAACACAAATCAACAATACAGAATCCTATAAGTGTAAAACAGACTGAACAATCCCATCATACCCCAGGCATATTACAATTTAGTTTAAAATTAACTTAAAAATTCAGACTGTAATCTACAGAATACTAAAAAGAATTTAAAACTTTAAAAGTTACAAAGATTAAAACAGCGAGAAGCAAGAAGGGTGGCTGTCTTATCAGATCAGCTACCCAACATGGGATCCCACATTCCTGGATCCCCAAACTTGCCCTGCCAGCCAGGTTGTAACTGAGACATGTGACAGCAATAGTGGTGACACATATGTATTGCCTCATAGCTCTTAGAGTAATTCACAGGATAATTAACACTTTGCCCCAACAAGCATGGTACTCATTTTTACTGACTTTGGAAGGATGGTAGGTTGAGTTGAGCCTATTGGGGTCAAACTCAGATTGTGAGCAGAGTTTTGGTTGCAGTAGCACAGGACCATGGGATATTTGTAGCCAAGCTTGACTACAAATGTGGAGGATTTTTTGTTCTTGGTGATTTCCCCCTTTTAGCAATACCAGGTCTCCTCTTCAAAACTTATTCTATGCTTGGAAGAACCTTCTGTGCCAAAACAACTGAAAAACAACTGGTCTTTCCTCCCCCCCCCCTTTTTTTTTTTTTTTTTTTTTGTGTGTGTGCAGATGATCTTGGCATGATGAGATTCAGGAATTCATTAAGAATGAGAAATTTTACAAGCATTTATTAAGTCCCTACTTGTTGCTGAATATATAGGCAATTAAAAGCTGTTACAACATGCCTATTCGTGTTCTGGCAATCTGCAGTCATAAATGTGAACTGCTTGTTTCTAAGAATTTTCTGTTCTGTTTTCAAGGGATGCTAATCCCAGTGATTTATTTATTTATTTATTTTTGCTTCTGGCCTTTTAGTCTATGCTCTGAGGAGAGAAGCATGGGAGCTAAAGAAGATTCTTCCTGGCTCTTCTTAAGCACTGAAGGCAATATAGGAGAGAGGAAAATAGAGATATATTTATAAACCAAGTGTACAGCATATTCTCATCTGTCAGTTGCAAGGTTTATATGAACAGACACTCTGGTGGGAAGAACTTTATGGTGTCTTTTCTTAACTTCTCAATATTAAATCCTGAAGTTATTGCAAAGGGGAATATATCTGTAAGTGTACCTTCCTTCATCTTTTTTTTAAAGTCATATTTTTCTTTGGCATTGTTTGTGAGTGGGTACTATCTTAGATTAAAGAGATGAAAGGGAGGGGAAAGAAAGCAATCAAATGCAAGTTTGGTCATAGGAATGTGAATTTTATAAGGCATTTGTCAACAGTATTTTACAAGCTTTCAGGTCTTAGGGACAAATTAATTTTGTTCAAGTTCCACATTCCACTGCTATCTAATCAAGGCTTCCACAAAAGTGAGAGATTTGCTTTCTGGAATAAGTTTAAAAAAAACAATCAGTAGTACTTCAGTGAAATAAAACCTATAAATAATGTGATGAAAATCAACTCAGGTGAAGAGGACTGAATGCATCTCACATCTGACATCGGTTTTAATTCTGGAGAGAGAAATTGTCGAATAAATGACTTTAACATCTGGTGTTTTGGAAGGAGCTCTTTCTAAAGTATATTCCCCTCTACATTTGTGGCTGCTAGGGGACAAGTAGAGTATTTAACATCTTAAAAGTCTGATTATCAGATACAGGAGATAGAGGCAAACCACTGAGCGATAATCCCAACTTTACTTTCTGTATGAGTTTTCTATGGGACATCATTGCATGAATAAGCCAGCTCAGGCTTCAGGCCCATTTACTTCCACCCTCTCTTTCACTTTTCTGTGCCAAGATTCATTTACTAGTTTGTTTCCCTAACATTAATTTAAAGATCCCTCGGGCGCTACACTTGGCTTTGATTGACCAATATCGCTGATGAGTTTAGGAACCGAATTGAGGATATGTCATTTGACAGCAGTGGGCATTTCAGTTCGAAAGCAGATGATGCCTTGAACAACCTTTACAAAAAAAAGAAACACAGCAACGAAGATGAGCATCTCTCATTCATACCCTCAGAAACCTTACCACTTGTATTGGTGGGGGTAGACTCTGTTCTACTCCTCAGTGTATTCCTTCTCATCAGCAGAGATACAAAACTATTGCTCCCACTCCAACATTCAGAGTTATCCCCTGTGAGGTGAAATATAAGCCCAAAACATTGGAGAGGAAGCCTTTTGTCTTCTTGCCCCAAGATTCGGCATCTCCCCCTTTTCCTGTCCTCACTCATCATGAAATGTCCTGGGTATTCACCACTGTCACAATTGGCTTACACAATAGAGTTACAGTCCCTGCTGCCTCTTGGTTGGGTCAGTGTTACATCACTACTTTGGAAACCTGCAGTCAGGCTCACTCCACATCACCTAAGCAACTGCAGCTTTTATTCCAGGTATTTCACAGTTCCCAAAATGACGGGTTTTCACCCTATCCTCAACCTCAGGAACATGAACTGGTTTTAAAAAACAATTCAAAAAGCCATCCTACCTCTTCTCCAAGAAGGCCAGTGGTTCGACCATGCAAATTTTCATGTTGCCATCTGTGAATATCACTGCCGTTGCCTCCATTTCATATTGGACGCCAAGATTTTTTAATTTACCATCCTCCCATTTGGTCTGTCCATTGCCCCTCACATTTTCACCAAGTGTATGGCACTGTGGCAGCTTTCCTCAGTCACAACAAGATAAAAGTTTTCCCCTGCATCAACAATTGGCTGATCTTCTCCGATTCTGAAATCCAAGGCAAAAAAGATGTCTGGTTTATCCTAAATCTTCTGCTGAATCTTGGGCTCCACATCAATTACACCAAGTCTCACCACTGCCCAACCAAGATGATAAAATTCATTAGCATTCTTCTCAACGCCCATCAAGGCAGAGCCTTTTTGCCCAGAGAAAGAAGACAAAGCATAAGACATTTCATGATCCAGTTTATTTCACAACATGAGGTCACTGTTCTCCAGTCCCAGAGGCTACTTGGCCTCATGGCCTCCACCACCCTTGTCTTCCATCATGCAAAGTTGCATATGAGGCCATTGCAGTCTTGATTCCTTGTGCACTTCGGCCCTCAAATCAAGCATCTCCATCTCACCTCAGAGTTTCACATTCAATTGTGCTGATGAACAAAACACAGAAACCTTTGCATGGGACAAACCTTTCCCCAACTCAAACCAACTGACCACAAACACAAGCCTCCATGGCTGTGGGGTGTGTGTATGTGTTGTCAAGGCTGCCAAATACATGCCTTCTGGACTCCCAAATGATTAATGTTTTATCCCCTTTCCTTAGACAGCAAATGATTAACACGGACAAGTGTAGACAAATGTGCTAGGAATGGCATAGGACTTAGGGCACACAATTGTGTCAAGCTATCTGGGCAGCAGTGTACATTTGCAGCCTCATATGATCCTGGCCTCTACTGTGTTAGGGGTCACTTGAGAGAAAAGGTTCTAGCAGTAGAGAAGTTTCTCCCTTCATGGGAACAATGTACAAAGAGTTGGAACTTGGAAAATTTGTTTGTGTTGTTTATTATAAGCTCTAGAATCCCCAACCCATGTTGTTTAGTAGATCCTGGGATCTAAAAAAAGTACCTTTTCCAAACTCAGTGAAGGTCACTCTGGCCCATTAACAACAATAAAAGTACATACACAACAAATATGACTCCATAAAAGAAAAGAAAAATCCAAGACAGTAAGTACATATTTGCACATGTAAATATTAAATATAATAATAATGTATGGTAAAAAATGCATAGCGACTAAAGTCTGCACGTCATTTGCCTCTCGGAAGGGACGAGCGTCTTGCGATGTGCTTTTCAATTTTTCATTGATATTCATAGGACTCTAAATTAATAAAGAGCATCAGAGAGTTTTCAACGCTTCTCTGCTAATGCAACCATATTCCCTGATCCCGGAATCTGATCTCTCCAGCAACTCTAACAATTTTCTGGTGAGGAAGTTGTGAGGGGGCGAAGAAGAAAAAGAAGGCAGTGCAGAGAGAACTAATAATAAATTTGGCTCATCACTACAGTTGTTGCTCTTGATGACAGGCTGGTGACTGGCACATGTGCTAGTGTTCCAGAGCCTCTCTCTCTTACATAGAATGTGTAAAAGTTATTTTGGGGTGGCTTTTGAGATTTCTGCGAACTGGTTTTGGCACAGCTATGTTTCTGCTGCCTCCAACAGGGCTACAATGGATGCCTCCCTTTGATCGGTATTTCAAATGTGTGTTTTCAAACAGCAAAGTTACCTCGAACAGGCTACATTTCCTAGAGTAATCTGTGTAGGGAATGGCATGTGTATCATCACTTCTGCAGCCACAGTTCTTCTTAGTTGTCAGGTTCTTTCCAATCAATATATAAAATATAGCCTCTTTGTCCCCCGGCCTCTTCTCTGCTTTTTCGGTAGTTGTAATCCAGGGAACCTCCTGTTTTCTGATACTGTATCTTGACTCTACTGAGGATAATAACAACACATGTATCTCAAGATTGGAGGAGATATTTCCTGTAGCACCGCCTTTTCTTTGGATATCATATTATTGCTAATCCCTCTTTCTTCCAAACTGTTTGCTTTTTCTGTCTCCTTTATTCTAAACATGCATTTGTTTGCACTCTGTGAAAAACAGTCCTTTTCCCAAGACAAACAGCATTTTTATTTGTGCTTTGGTTCACCAGGCATAAACTCTAGAGACTCTGGTTGTAGTACCAAAGTTGTGCCCATAAACATGTAAGAACAAGTGCCCCTGAGCACTGGCAGAATATATTTTCTTCACAGTTGAGGAAAATAATCCATAGACTTGTCTCTTACTTATGTTTATGCTTAAAAATTGATTACCCTATTTCAGCGTGATGAACCTATGGCAACGCATGCCAGAGGGGGCACGCAGACCCCTCTTTGTTACCATGTAGGGAGTTGCACCAGCACAGAGTTCACCCCGCCCCTCTGCCCAGCAGCCCAATGGGAGCACTTCTTCCCTCCCCCAGCACAGAGTTCACCTCTGCCCAACAGCCCAATGGAAGCACTCCCTCCCTACAACTCAGAGTTCGCCCACCTCTCTGTTTGGGCACTCAGTCTCTAAAAGGTTCACCTGTGGATAAAAATGATATCAGTACAGTACTTTATAGATCCTAGATTGTTCTCAATTCCCTTGTTAGTAGCTCTTCCTCCCTCCAAATTTTTTTTCTATTCCTGCCTTTGTATCAGTATCTGGTCCAGAAATCTTTAGTACCACCATAACCCCCTGATATCCTTCAAAAAAAAAGTACACATTTCCTTTCCTACCTCTATTCTTTTCAGCCTCAATAGAAAAGTTCTTCCCAAAATAAGATTTCTGAAGGAAGTCAGAACAAGCCTGGTGGGAACATTTTCCTGAAGGAGCTGGAGACAGCTCTGAGGAGAATAAATAGCTTTAAAATAGCAGCAATAATACCTAGACATTCTTCATCATTAGTTACACCTGCAGCTAATTATTATTATTTCAATTTATATGCCGCCCTACTCGGTGCAACTGACTCATGGCGGCTCACAAAACCCACACATATAACATCAGTATATCAGTATAATCAGTATATAAAAAGCCTTTTCTATCCCCCTTTTTTGTTTTTGTTATTTTCTGCTTGTATGCACTGTTTTGCCAAACTTCTACTGCCACAAGCACAATACAGGATAGATGCGTATTTATTAAACTCCATGCTGGCCTGTGTAGGAAATTGACCGATATGTCCATCACACATGCTGGCATACACATGGCATACTTGCTGTTTGCTACACAGAACTGATACCATTATAAATGGCACATCATGGATGAAGCGTTTCTTAATGGAAAGGGACCTGCACATTTGGCTGGCTTCTTTCTCTGGAAAGGAAGAGAAAAATTAGTCCACTCTTCTGCTTTTCCTATCCCTGCCTGAGGTCCTCTTAATCTGGCAACTATCAAGAAAGATATTTCACCCTTTGAATTTAGATGGTAAATTAGAGTGATTTGTGTTCTGAGGCCACCTTCTGTAAAGAACAATGTTAAGTAATTGGATGCTTCTTTCTCTTTCAAGGATCTTTGTGGAATGGGCTGTAAAGGGCCATCAGTGTATGATTTCATTTTCTTCTTTTAAGATCTTAGTCCTTTGGAAGGACAGAGATGCGGGAAGAGGGTGTGGGTCTGTTTAGTCTCTTCCCAACAACCATTAAAATATTTTTTATAAAAAAAACACCCTGAGATGGTTGAGGAGATAAAACTATATGCTTGCCATCTCTAATCTAATCAGCCATTATCTTCAGATCAGTTAGTGTATTGGGAACCATTTAAATGATATGTAGGCTATCATAACAGTTTTCCTGGCTCTAAAATGTTGCTGAGAAAGAGCACAAATTTCTGCATGGTAGAGGAACAGGCCTTTATATGCTGGTGCCCCACACCTGCTCTGCCAGCAAGGTATTTAAACCTTTCCAGAAGGGCAGCAACTCCATCCAGAGATGCAACTCTGTTGGCAAGAGGTTCCATAGGGCCAGAGCAGACCTTTAGTGCTAGAGAGACGTGCCTCTCTAGCAGATGGAACAATGAGAGAGTCTCTCCAGTCTGCTCTGGTGAGATGGACAGATGTTCTTGGGGTGATACAGTCTCTTAAGTATTTTGGTCCACTACAATGTAGGGCTCTAAAGGTAATAACCAGCACTTGAATTGCACCTGGAGGCATACTGGCAACCAGTGCAGCTCCTGAAGTAGTGGAGAGGCACAGGCATACCACCCGCACCCCATCACCACCCTAGCAGCCACATTCTGAGCTCCGAATGGTCATCAAGGGCAGCCCCATGTAGAGCACATTCCAGTAGTCAAGTCTGGAGGTGACTAGAGCATGCGTGATCATAAGCAAGGAGTCCCAATCTAGGAGTGGGCGTAACCGGCATATGACACAAAGTTGTGCAAAAGCCCTCCTGGCCACGGCTGCCACCTGCTCTTCAAGCAGTAGACGTGAGTCTAGGAGGACCCCCAGATTACGCACCGGGTCTATTTGGGGAAAAATAGACCCATCCAGAACCAAAGATGGTAGCTCCACTTGGGGAGGGGATGTATGTGTCAGGAATGCCTTTACTCATAACTAGGACTTTGGCCCTCAAGTGGTTGGGATTCCTGCTTCTGAGCTGTTGCTCTCCTAGCTAAGTAATCAGGATTTTAATTTGCTGTAAATAAGGTAGCACATAACCAAGTAAACACTCCAGTCATCTTCTAGTATTTTAAGAGTATATTATAATCAAAGTAAGTTACAGAAGAAAGTACAGTAAAGAGTGCCTCACTTAGAGACTAACTCACTTAAAGAGCAAAATTTTCTCTGAATGGTTGCCCTCACTTATCAACTAAAAACAACCTAAAACTTGCTTAACAACTAAATCAGGGTTTGCAATCCCCCCACCCACAACCAGAAGTCACAATCTGTCACTTACAATGGCAGCAGTGATGCTTTTTCCAAGTGGTTTGCTTAAAGAGCAACTCACTTAAAGAAGAGCCATTCCGTGGAACACACTATGCTCTTTAAGCGAGGTACCACTGTATTTCAAAAGTTCAGAAAGCATATCAAAACAAAGAAAGCTTCTCTAATTGTGGAAGCCCAAAGGGCCCCCCTCCCTTCTAGCTTAAGCCCCTACATGTTTTCTAAGTTCACAGCTCACCCTTAGCATGAAGCACTGGACCAAGAGAGTGTTCTGCTCTTTCCCTCTGGGTTTTATCTCCTCACACATGTTCCACCCTCTTGCCATTCCCCTAAAGGAATCCAGCCAATGACCCTACAGTATCACGTGTCTATCACAAATTAGGTTTTGTTCCTTCCAAACCACAAGGCTAGCATGTTTTGAATACCAAACCTTCTCAGGAATGCACTCTAACTCCCCCCCCCCACCTCAGAAATCTCCATTTTGGGAATGAGGCAATGCTCAGGGGACAGTCAATACCATGACAGTGTACTTGCATTTTTAAATTTTGGGACCTTGAGTTGGCCTTGAAGTATGGAAAAACATCACTGGCTTGTCCCACACAGCATGTAGCTCACACGTTACCCATCCCGGTCTAGAAGAAGAATTCCTTCATAATTTCTGGACTTCTCTCTTTCTCTTCCCTCTCTTCCCAGTACGTCCAGTGTCCTATCATTTGACTCTTAGCTGTTTTTGAACAGCCCATCCATTATTGGGGTGTTTTTTTTACATCGGTTTTTCCTAGCCTTGCTTCATATGTTAGGGCAATATCTCACATACGTTATTCTCAAGACACTCCCCCCCCCTCTTCTCTGGATGATGAATGGGCCATAAATAGACTGCATGGAAGATGGCTTCCTGGGGGAAACTTGCTATATGTCACAGACCCTGATGACTTCCCTGAGATCTTTGCTGCATTAGCTAGCATTCCATTTTTGACACTGTAAAACTGATTGTGACAGATTGGAAGTGCTACGTGCACTCTCCTACTACAGTACTTATATTTTGCCTGTTGATTTTGCTGAACATCTACAGGTAGTACACATACACTGGCAACTGCACTGGCAATAAGAACCATAAATGCTGTGTAGGCTAGTTGACCTGAAAATGACAATAAAATAGCATCTTACTCTAGTGAGAGGAAAAGATTGGGAGAGGGTAGACCATTGTTTGTCTGAAAAACAGTTTGCTTCTGCTATTCAGCAGAAAACCCATAGTCCATCCCAAGTCCAATGATCTTCTTCTACTGATCCCTAAATGACTGCTTACCCCATTCACTGTTAACATTGCTTTTGTATCTATGTTATTGGTTTATGTAGTGGCGAACCTATGGCACACATGCCAGAGGTAGCACTCAGAGCCCTCTCTGTAGGCACCCGTGCTCTCACCCCAGCACAGGGTTTGTCCCACTCCTCTGCCCAGTAGCCCAGTGGGAGCATTTACTTCCTCTCCTGTTGCTGTGTTGGCACTTTGCGATAAATAAGTGTTTTTTTGGGTTTCAGTTTGGGCACTCGGTCTCTAAAAGGTTCACCATCAGTGGTGTGCAGTGACAGGTTGGCACCCCCCCCCCCCAGCTGTGGGGGAAAGCAAAATTGGGTGGCCTTCGGGCAAGGGGGTGGTGAAATTGCGTTGCCTTCAAGGGGGGGGGGTGTAGTGAAATTGGGTGGCCATGCCCACCTCCCTGTACTGCCCAGACTAACATAGCTACCAATAAAAAAAATTATTCTGTGCAAGCATATCAGAGAATAAACAAAACAAAAAGACAAACATGTTGTGGCACCTTAAAGACTAACAGCTGTATTTTAATGTGAGCTTCTATGGATCAAGTCCACTGGCTCTTTGGCTATAAACAGAGATGAGCACTGGTAACGACTGGCTTTCGAGCAAGGACAACCTTTATCTAATAACAGAAGATCCCTGATTGGTATTCAAATTTGACGTCAGGTTTTGTCCCTGCAAGTGGTACAAGGTCTCCCTTGCTCAAAAGCCAGTCATTTCCAACTCTAGGGTGCAATGCTCATCTCCATTTACAGCCAAAGAGCCAGTGCTCCCTGTGTTTGCAGATGTATACATGACCATATGGCAAGCATGACTAGATCGCCAGTGAAGTAGGCTCCGCCCATGACGTAGGCTCGGCCCATGGTATGGTAGCAATTTTTTTTTGCTGCCCACCACTGTTCACCATCACTGATTTATCATATGCTGCAAGCACTCCTTTGGCACAAAAATTACTTGTTAATATTGAGCTAGAGAAAAAGATACATCTGAGGAGTGATGGCTTCCAGAACAGCATATTTTGGGGCCATTAGTCTACCCATACTTAACGTAATTTCTCTTTAATGTTTGACACAAGATGTGTGTCTGATTCTGTAGAACATGAAGTGCCTGGTGACTCCGTTATTGATGCTGAGCTAGCAAACATTTTTGTTCTTTGACAAACTTTTTCTATTGTATTGTTGGGCATGTTTACCACCACAGGTCACTGTCCTGCTTTTTCCATATATCTGATATGCACGTGCATATGTTTAGAAATATAGTATATGTAGTGTGTTCATGGACAAATCTACAACATGCTTTTAATACTTCTCTTATGTCCCAATCAAACCATGGACTGCCAAAATGAACCTGTGTAGATTTAACCAATATCTGGTAGTAGCTCAAGGTGGAGGTGAAGGCACATGTTGATTCCTCAGATTTTGCCACCTCTCCCTGTCTCTTCTTGTCTGTTTGGATGACTTCCATCCAATTATCTCATTATCTCTGTCATTGCTATTTATGGGTTTATAAACATTATACAGTTTTTAGACACAATTCATAGTCACCTTGTGAGATCTCACCCAGTCTACACACCCACCATTGAAAGGAATTCACAGCACTTCTCCAAACTATCTCTGGGCTCCTTCACATATGGAGGCATCACAACTGCATAGCATACACTTTCAAGTAGAAGGCTCCATTTCAAATGGCTTTAAATGGGAATTAGACAGATTTGTGGAGACTGTCAATGGCTTCTAATCATAATGGTAATACACTACCTCCAGAATCAGAGGCAGTTTACTTCAGAATATGGTTGCTAGAGAATAACATCAGGACATGAGCTGTTACCCTTATGTCTTGCTTATGGGCTTCCCATAAGCATTTGGATGGGTTATGAGAGGAAGGACCTTTGGTTTTATCCAATTGACCTGCTGTTCAATTCTAAAATAGCACATGTCCCTGTGCCCTTGGATGATTTTAAGCTGTGGGTTTTGCTTACTGTACTTTGTTGATATCTTGTGCAGTCTGAGCTCATTACCCCATATCTTCTGCCATTATTTCCTTGAGTAGAATGTGTGTGCTAAACTCACAGGTAACTACCTGATGGTCTTCCCATGATGCCTCTTAGTTCTGTGGTATTCACTATTATTAGTCTTCCTATTAAAAATAGACAGCATCCTACCTAGTAAACTCTATAATTCCTAATTATATAGACATATTTTTGGAGAAGTTCCCTTTCCAAGAGACTCTCTGATTAAAAAGCGCTCATCTCCCCATGAACTTCTGTCCTCCCAGTGAACTTGTGGCCTACTGGCAAGAACATAACAAAGACTGCTACTTGTGTAGCCATCTGGTCTGCTTTTACTGAAGCTTAAGCTTAAATGACAGATAAGCTGTAATATGTGTTATATATTGTCATATGACAGAATATTCCTTTTCTGATTCTCTACCCTTTGTCTGCAAAACTTTGTCTGCCCATTCTGTTGTCTCTGTTGTATTCAAAATATATGAGCGAATCTTGTGATTGGGGAAGTCATTTTAAAGGGACCGTGTACAAAGATGGCATAAGTACAAAACAAATAAGTAAAAACACAAAATGAGATGGCATTTCCCCCCCATACTGCAAAACATAGCACTTGCTAGAAGGGGAAATTTGGAGAATGACGCATAGGATATCCATACGTGAAAAGCAGTAATTAGCTTAATATACATTTAGTAGGAACATGCCAGGTGATGAGATTAAGGTTGGGTCTTGTTTTGTTCTGAAACTGTAGTTCAAATAAAAATGAACCTAAAAACTAACAAGTTTTACTTGGCACTTTTTAGCTTAGTTCTTCAGGTGTAGTTCAAATGAAACATTATCTGAAATCCCGTTGTTTAGCAAAGTAAGTCACAATTAGAGTTAGATCCATTGGATGAGTAGGAATCTTGCGAATCAACACGATAGGTGCTGCTAATAGTGGACTTACTCTAGTTGCAGTTTACTATGCTAAGCAAAAAGATTTCAGCCATTGTTGCTTGAAACTTGTATATTATGGGAGGCAGTGGTTGGTTTAAAAGTAGAGACTTTTGATATCCTTGACTGTCAAGTGAAAGAAGAGTGAGGAAGAGATGAAGACAAGCCCAGGGCTTGTTGGATAATTTATATAGCGTTGTACAGTTAGCGTGTCCCCAATGATTAAGGCTGAATATTTTAAAATACAAACCCTTCTCAATTTCCCTTTTCTTTCTTCTTAGTTCAACTACTGAACAAACACTCAGGCACAACTTTAGCAGAAGGAAAAATAATTTTTATTTACAAGGCTTCTATTAAAATAGAATTGTCAGATAGATGGCAAAAATATAATACAGTAGTTCATTTCATCTTGGCTGCAATTAAGGCAGGAAAAATATCTCAAGCAAATGATGGTTGCAGGAGGATACTGAGTTACTGGCTTTCTTACATTAATACATTTTGAGTCAGAATAACTAGGAGAGACAGAGAGAACTTAACTATACCCAGACACATAGCACTGAGTGGAAAGCAATTACTACATTTGGAGGAGACAAACATTTGACCTGCTGATTAGCTGTCTAGATAAACCAAGCAATATTATATTTATTAAAGACTAGTCCTTCCTATCTCTATGTTAGTGTGCAAAATAAACACAAAGCATGATAGGGTTGCCTGCTGGACTCACATTAAATTTTTCATTTAATGGGAAGAAATCATAGTTCGTTGTTAGAGAGTATGTTTTAAATGCAAGTCAGTCCTTTCCATTTCTAGGGTAAAAGAGTCAGAAAAGCAAGCATAAGAAAATCCTTGCTAGTCAGCCATTGCCACTTAAATTAGACCAGTGGAGCACATGCCCCACAGGGAGACTTCAATTCCCAGAAGCCTAAGTCAGTAAATCGGCTGATCAGTGCTTAGGGAAATCGAATTAGGTTTCTGGGAATTGAAGTCCAAAAACCAAAGATTAGAAAACACTGCATTAGACAAAAATTAGGTTAGTAAGCCAATTTCCTATGTTTCTAGCTGTGATGGCTTGCTCTTAGATAGAGATGGTTCTTTGGTAAAGAGGACCGTGCATATGACTATTTAGGAAAAAGTAGTTCAGAAAGATGTAACTAAAGAACAATGCAGGGAAGCTCTTTTTAATATAAATGTTTAAAGAATCTTTAGCTCAAGTACATGGTCAAATTCTTCTGAAACTATTTTTTTTTTGTTCAGTCGCACAGTCGATTCCAACCCTTTGCGATCCCATAGACCACTGTCCGCCAGACACTTCTGTCCTCCACCATCCTCCTCAACTCGTTCAGCTCTGTGCCCATTGTCTCTACAATACCATCTAGCCATCTCATTTTTGGCCGCCCCCTTTTTCTTTTGCCCTCCACCTTTCCCAGCATCAAGGCTTTCTCAAGTGAATCCTCTCTTCTCATTTGATGTCCAAAGTACTTTAGCTTCATCTTCACTATTTGACCTTCTAAGGAGCAGTCAGGTTTGATTTCTTCCAATATTGACCTATTTGTTCTCCTTGCTGTCCAGGGGACTCTCAAAACCCTCCTCTAACACCACATTTCAAAAGCATCTATTCTTCTGCGCTCAGCTTTCCTTATGGTCCAGCTCTCACAACCATACATTGCCACCGAGAATACCATTGCTTTGACTATACGAATTTTTGTTTGCAATGTGATGACTCTACTTTTCACGATGTTCCCCAGGTTTCTCATCGCTTGCCTTCCAAGAATCAGTCGCCTTTTTATTTCATGGCTGCAATCACCATCTGTAGTGAGCTTTGATCCTAAGAATGTTAAATCTGTCACTATTAGGACTGAGCTATTTGAAAGAAGCGTATACAAGTGAAACCAAGCAAAAATATTGAGAAACGACTGAGTATATTAATCTCCATGAAGTAGCTGCCAACTCTCAGCCTAGCTTGGAGATTTTCTTATAGTTAAGCCAGAGGGGAGGTTTTGGCACTAATGCTGGGCAGGCTTGTTCCTCTTCCATTGAGGATTTGTATGATGTACTGAAGACTGAGTGTATGTATCCACACTCACGTTCTTGCCTAAGAAAGTGTGTCTGTTGTGTGATTTTGAACATGCCTTAGATCAGGGGTCAGCAAACTTGCCTCTCCAGATGTTCTTGGGACTTCAATTCCTAGAAGCCCTGATCAGCAGGTGTACTGACTTGGGCTTCTGGTAACTGAAGTCCAAGAACACCCGGAGAACCAATTTTGCTGACACCTGCCTTAGATCAACTTTTACTCAACTTTTTGGTACCAATTTGTGGTCTTTACAAGTCTTAATATCAAATGCAGAAACTGAAATATGATCTTATCCTTGTTTTTTGTTTCTTCCAGAGCTGACCACATCCCTCCTCTAAGTCCTCCCCGAAGGAGCAGACCTTTTAATGATGATGATCCATCACCTGCCAATGGACCCTGTTGAGCAAGGGAGGTTTAGTTACTATGGAGACCAAGCAGGTATTTTTTTTTGCAAATTTACTTTATAATATATGAATACAGTATGCGGTTTGGAAATAATACAGAGGTTCCCAACCTATTGCCCATAGGCTGGTCCCAACCCATGGTGCCAATTAACCCAGCCCACGGTGAGGACCCTGCCACCAGAAGCACCAAAAACAGCATGTTTCAGACACTTCTGGCGTGTTTTCATTATGTTTGGGGTGCTTCTAGAGTGTTTTTGCCATGTTTTTGGTGCATTTGGGGCACTTTCATCATGTTTTTGGTGCATTTTTGGCACATTGTTGGCACGTTTCCAGCGCAGAAACCACAAACATGCTGGAAGCACCCCAAATGTGCCAAAAACGTGGGAAAATGCACCAGAAATGTTCCAAATGTGCCAAAAACCTGAATAAAATGTGTTGGAAATGGGGGGAATGCACCACCCTCACTCCCGCTGCAATGGGAAGTGGTGGAAGCAGCACATAATCAGCACAGAAGCACCCCAAATGCAGCCAAAACACATTAGAAATGGCGGAAACATGCCAGAAGAGCTGGAAACGTTGCAAAAGCCCACAGAAAATGGACAAAAAAAATTGGCAAAAACATGCTGCCCTCGCTCCCACCACCACAGGAAGCTGCAGAAGCAGTGAAAACAGGCAAAACGTGCTGTGGGTGCAGCCTCCACTGGAAACGGCAGGAGGAACCATGCCTTGGCCCACACATCTGTCCAAGCGGACATATCTGGCCCTCAACAAAAAAAGGTTGGCCACCCCTGAACTAATATGTAGTCATGCGTGGGAGAGGGGCTCAAAGTTCAACTTTTACTTAGCCTATTGTGGGCAACATTGAGCAAGATGTTATCTCATATGGTCATTAGAACTAAAGTGAAATAAGGACATAAGGTGTTTTATTCACTGATCATGAAAGAAAATAGATATGCCACAAAAAATAAGAGGATCCAAATATTAGCTTCGTATTGTCTGGTTTGGGGAATATCTCCTATCACTAATTTATAGGAAACCAACAGAAAGAGAAAAATCACCAAACTACAAAGAGTTCTCTGTGTTGTGCACAGATGCAGGAAACAATCACAAGGATTTTCATAGCTGGATGACATCCAGACTTCAAATCAAGCTGGAGCCAGACTAAGTTGTTTGAACTCCGTTTTATTTAAATCACAGCACTGCAGATAAGCTGCTCTGGGTTTGACTGTGTATTTTCCCAGCCTTTTAGAATTACTAGAGGAATCTAGTTTTATTAGGGGGTGTCCATCCTTCAGAGATTATTTTTAAGATTAAAAATAGACTACAAAAAGACTGCTTTAATGCTTCCAATTGCCTAATCAGTTGGAACTAAATTAGTGGTAGTTAGTCCACAAAAACCTTTAATATCTGATTGTGAATTGCATAGAACAGTACCAGATTTTGTTCATTTGTGTTTGAAACATGCCAGTGGTATTTAGTTTCTCTAGTAGTTTATAAACACAGTTCTGGCCCTTGAGCAAGGTTAATTTTAAAACGCTCTCTCTCTCTCCCCTGGTGTACGGTAATGGCAAAAATCCTGTTGCTTAGCATAGTATTTCACAACTAGAGTAAACCCATTGAACCAGGGGGATTTGATGAGTCAACACCTCTCTAAATTCCACTAATTTGAGAGGCTTACTCAAGTTGTGTTACTTCACCAAACAACAGGATTTCAGCTATAAATAATGGATATTGTGGCAACTGAAAATTTGACTGGTAAGATTTAACATGCTAAGATAAGAGGGTCATATATCAAGGCGCTGGAATCAGTACAAATTGGGGTTAAAAAAAAGGATTTCTGCCCTAGAAATTTGAAATTCAGGATATTTTAAATGAAAGACTTAATAACTTTCCTTCTTCTGCTTTTGTTCAGCATTCCAAAACTAGATGTGCCAGCAGTACTTGCGTTGGCATTTTTGTAAAGAAAGAAAAAAAAAATCCTTTTTCAGTCCACTTTACAACAGTGGGACCATATCTCAAAAACACTGGCTTTTCTTTAGTTGCAATAAAGTTGATTCACTTCTTGGGAAAATGTAGCTAGGCCTGTCTGATCAGTAGTATTTTTAAATGTCCTGAGATTTTCACCCCCACACACGGTAGTCAAAGAGAAGGGGAACAATACAGTTGTACTTTGGGTTTAATTCCAAGGGAGGCCATGGATACAGCTCAAACTCTAGGAGGTTTTCTGGGGAGAAGGTTTCACAAAGGACACTTTGTTCCCTTTTGGGACAGCTGCCATCAAGTAGTAGAGTTCATTTCTTAATTATTTTTGCAGGGGCACACTATTTCCAGTTTGCTTCAAAGCACTTTCACATAGATATGCTTGGAGTGATGCGAGGGGTGGAGAGCAGTTCTGAGGATTTGCTATTTATTCATGGTGTGGCTCTTGTCTCTGTGAGCTCTGGTTTTGTTTCTAGGATACCCTTGCTTGGTTTTAATTTATGTAACCTGCTTTATTAGCTCCCCCACCCTCTGTCTCGCAACATCCTCAACATGCTTTGACTTTTCTACTAAGCCTCTTTCCACTTTGGGCCAAGAATAACCGTTCAGAATAAATATTGGGGGGGAAATGTCGCTGCTAGACTACATACTAAGAATCTGGCTTTTTTTAAAAAAATGATGCAGAACATTTCGTGAAAGACTGATAATATCAGAGACTTGGAATTCAAAGCAGTGTACTTAAGGATGTTCACCTCAAGGTCAAAGAAGGAGAAATAAGGTAGTAAAAATGAGCATCCATACCACAAAGAATTTTAATCAAAGCCTGCTTATTTTAATCAAGTGGTGTAGCACCTTCACTTTCAATATGAACACCTTCACTTGCAAATTGAAATTAAAAATCAAATCTTTATCAAATGGGTCTAGTAGTCAGTCCCAGTCATAGCTAAATAAAATGAAAACCAACTTGTTTCTACAACAGTATTTCAAGAGGATAGTATTTTCCTCATCTAGAAGCAATCAGAATAAAGTCTTTTTTTTTTATTTTC
This sequence comes from Furcifer pardalis, assembly GCA_030440675.1. Classification (NCBI taxonomy): domain Eukaryota; kingdom Metazoa; phylum Chordata; class Lepidosauria; order Squamata; family Chamaeleonidae; genus Furcifer; species Furcifer pardalis. The sequence continues at coordinate 70,047,971 of CP126894.1, read as the reverse complement.
ATCTTAGATGGAATCCTTTTCAAATATGTACTTTTGCATGTTCTCTTGAGTCTTGAGTTATTTTATGAAGCAGAAAACAAACAAGTGCAAAGTAGTAGCAGGAATTTTTTTTGAAGCAGGTGTTAGGCTGAACCAGATGGTAAGTGGATGTTAAGAATAAGAGCAAGACATTTCTATCCAAGTACATTAGTACCCCGGATAACGTTATGACTTGGTTCCACAAGTCCCGTCGTTATCCGGTTTTTAACGTTGTGCGATACATTGATCAAACAATGTTAAAAAAAAAGCCCTGTTTCCCTGGAGGCTGCAGCAAGCCAGAACGTCAGGATTTGAATCCTGACATTTTGGCTTGCTGCAGCCTCCAGGGAGGTGGGGGAACTTTTGAAACAGCTTGGATCGGGTCTCCCCACCTCCCTGGACCCGGTAGGGAGGGGGGTCAGAGACCCCAAAATTGGTTAAAAAAAAACTTTGGTTTTTTACCAATTTTGGGGTCTCTGACCCTCCCCCCGCCTGCTGGGTCCAGGGAGATGTGGAGACCCAATCCAAGCTGTTTCTGGGCTTCCCCGACGTCCTCAGCCAGTGCAGCAAACCAGAATGTCGGGATTCGAACTCTGACATTCTGGCTTGCTGCACTGGCTGAGGACGTCGCGGAAGCCCAGAAACAGCTTGGATCAGGTCTCCACACCTCCCTGGACCCGGCAGGGGGGTCAGAGATCCCAAAATTGGTAATAAAAAAACCGGACTTTTTTTAACCAATTTTTGGGTCTCTGACCCCCCGACTGGGTCTAGGGAGGTGTGGAGACCCGATCCAAGCTGTTTCTGGGCTTCCCCGATGTCCTCAGCCAGTGCAGCAAGCCAGAATATCAGGGTTCGAATGCCGACATTCTGGCTTGCTGCACTGGCTGAGGACATCGGGGAAGCCCAGAAACAGCTTGGATCGTGTCCCCTGCCTGCTTCAGAGAGATCAGAGGACCCAATCTACAGCTGCAGGGTGGCTGGGGAAGCTGACTGGGACTCCCTGTCGGCTTCCCTAGCCACCCGCCCTTGCCTCTGCAGCTGTGGGGTGGCTGGGGAAGCCGAATGGAGAACCCCGTTCAGCTTTCCAGCCATCCTGCTGCTAAGAATGACTGTATCGGATAACGTTAAAAATCACGTTATTCGATACAAGATTTTTCTGAAAATCTTGTAACGTTATGTGGTTTTCACGCTATACGGTACTCGGGTTATCCGGGGTATTACTGTACAGTAAAACCTCAGATAATGCTAAAACTTGGTTCCACAAGTCTTAGTGTTATCCAATTTTTAATGTTATCCGATGCATGCATGCATCGGATAACGTTAAAATCCTATGGGATGCATCAGAGAACATTAAAACTCCATAGAGATACATTGTAACTGGCACAGGCTTTAGCGAACATTATCCAATGCAATCCCATAGGATTTAATGTTATGCAATGCAGTCCCCCCCCCCCAGATTGCTTAACGAAATGCAATTTTAGCGTTATCTGATGCAAACATTATCCGAGGTATTACTGTAATGTAAAAACAAAACAGATTTCTTTTTAAAGATAGCCATGATCTTTAAAAAAGCCAGATTTACCGAATATACTTTAGTATAAGCCGATCTGAATATAAGCCAAAGTATCTAATTTTACCCGAGAAACTAGGAAAACTGATTGATTTGAGTATAAGTTGAGGGTAGAAAATGCAGCAGCTACTAGTGAGTTTCAATAATCAAAATAAATGAAAATAAAATTACAAATGTTCCTCTCTCTCCTCCCACTCACCCCCCTGACACTGTTTTCTGTGGCTGTGGGCTCCCTAGAGGCACAGGAGAGCCCAGTAAGTGTTGCAGGCACTGGAGCTGGGGGGAGGATGCACAATATGTTCAGAATCCAGCTGTTAGACCATTAAGTTGAATGTGAATGTAGCAAAGAAGGGTGATCAAAAGTTCTGCATAAGCACGGTCTGATTACTGCCTCTTTTAGTGAGCTTTGTAACCCTAACACTGACCTGAATAAAGATCCTATGTTCTTTCTGATCAAACAACACTGATTATCTTGAATGGAGTTCTAAAATGGAAGTTTGAGCAGGTGAAAAGCTTTAGATCACAGTTTGTTAATCCTTAGAAGAATTATTTCAGTTCAAAAACTGTTGACAGAAACTGATGATAAGACTGGATTTAATTTATATTTATGGAGTGAATGAGACATTTGGAATGGATAGTCCAAGAAGAAAAATCCCTTTATTGATGTTCTCATGAGCCATTCAGTGGGAGACTCTGATGCATGACATTGTGGTGTTTTTTTACCTGTTCTATGAATAGATGGTACAACTCGGCATATAGGGCTGACAGTCCTGCCTTGTAAACCAACTTAAATTTTAACAAGCTCTTTGTGTCAGTCATGTCAAGAACATCTTTCAGATGTTCTTTCATAAAGCTTTCCATGGGCTAAAGTTTTCATCTCTGCCAAAGACATCTGCTGGGTTGAATTTTTTGTCTTGTCTCATCAAAAGAGTTTAGGAAGGAGAGAAGGACCATAACAGTAATACATTATTTAGTCTGAAATGTGGGAGGAAATCATGCCGATCCCTCATCTTTCCCAACTGCTTTTTCTGCTTATTTCTGTTTACCTTGAGTCATTGTTGGTCCCAGAATTGTGCATAATCAAGTCAAAAAAGAATAAGCAAGATTCGAATGTGATGAGGAGACAGAGAAATAAAAGAAGAGGTTTCATAGGTTGGTTATTATAAGAGACATTTTTCTGTCCAATACTTTAAACATAAGTTTGAAGAGATGGATAGACAAATTAAAAGGCATGATAATCAGGAAGTCATATTCTGTGATTTCACCCATGGCTGAAATCTAGTAGTAAGTCACAACTAGAGTAGGCCCATTGAGTCAGTTGAACATACTGACCAAATCCCCATTGAATCACTGGAACATACTGACCAAATCCCCACTGACTTAAGAGGCCTATTCAGTTAGATCAGTGTTTCACAACCTTTGGTTTTTGGACGTCAATTCCCAGAAGCCTAAGCCAATTCCCCAAAGCACTGATCAGCTAATGTACTGACTTAGGCTTCTGGGAATTGAAGTCTCCCTCCAGGGCATGTGCCCCACATTGGGAACCACTGAGTTAGATCCACTCTGGCGTGGGTGCTGTAGCCGATGTAGGTCCTCTAGATATAACTTTAACCCATGCTTGCCATGTTATAGGTGATATTTTTCAATGATATAGCCTGAGGATATGGTTGAGATTCTTGGAGAAGTAAAGACTATCACACGTATACTGGATCTTTGCCCTTCTTAGGTTGTAAAAGCAGCCAGAGGGAACCAGCCAAGTAGGTAAATGGAGTGGTTAATAGCCCCTTCCAGCAAGACAGGGTGCTGGGAGTAATAAGACCACTGTCTTTTGTAATTAATAGCCAGTCTCTAACGTTCTATTTCTGGGAAAGAAGTATGTGGTGGTTTCTCAACTCAAAGGATTCTCAGATAAAACTGATTATCTAAGTCCATTTCAATATGGCATCAGGCTTGGCTATGATATGGAGATAGTTTTAGCTACATTGATTGGTGATTTTTCTTGGCCATCCCTCTAGGATGAAACTTGGAGGCATTTTTTTATAGTGGCTCCAGTTCTTCTTGGAGAGGAGAACTTAAGCCAGGGACTCTCAACTTACGGCCTGTGGGCTGGATGCGGCCCATGGCACCATTTCATGTGGCCCACCTACACCACACCAGGAACTGCCATGTGGTGGAGGAAGGGCCATCCAGCCCCCGAAACTGTCTGAGGGAGCATGACCCAGCCCCCGGCTTAAAAAGGTTAAGAACTCATGATTTAAGTAGTGGTGCTGGCTATGAAGTTTTCATTTTTTTTCTAGTGGATTTAGTTGTACCAAATTGCCCAAAAAAGGAACTGCTAATGGTCTAGTTTATATAGTTCCTCTCTTGAAGCCTATATAGAATCTGAACTGAATTTTTTCTTAGAATTTATGATAGGCTCATAATTTTGCCATTAATCGTTGCGATTCCTTTTTCATTTACAGAGGGATGCCCCTACATCCAAAATCCATTTGATGAAGATACCTTGATGTCTTGGAAGAAGTCCTGAATCTATAGCAGAATCCGTGGACTCCTTTTGTTTTTGCAGTACCTTTCCTCTTTTTTCTAAGATGATCTTTTCCTTCCTTCACTTGTCTTCTCTGCACACACCCTGTTTTTCATGCTGAATGAGCTATTTCCTAACACTAGCCTTTTCCCTAAGAATTGACAGTCATCCTGAAGAAAATAAGGCTGAAAATGTGAAGTTAGCAATTGAAATAAACATGACATTGTAGTACATTAGTAGAAGTAGAGCTGTAAAGTTCATACTGGTATTGGGGTTCCTGATGACTTTGTTTCAATAATTCAGTGCAGTTTTTGAAATTAGGGGTTTAAAAACACATTTGAGAATAAAATTTTAATTTCTAATACTATAAAAATAGTGTCAGAATTTTAATATAACCGAAGGTATTTCAGCATAGGTGAATGTTTTTTTAAAACTTACTGTTTAAGTTCTTATATTAAGTTATTTCCTGTTGGGATGATTACTTTATCTATATTTCTTAAAATGCTAACATCTAGTACACATTTCTATGATAGCTTTGGTCTAAAAATTAAAAACACAAAATAAGATGCCAAATATATTATCTTTATTATCTTTTTGTTTGTTTGTCTCTCTTCTGCTTCCAGACTAGTAAAGATTTAGAACAAACTTCTAGTAGTAGTTAATTTGTTATTCTGTTTTTTTTCCTACAAGAGCTTGGTATGAAGAATATAAATATCGTCACAGAGCCTCTTTTTAAGTAAATTACAATTGTTGTATATGGCCATGTGTAAAAGTTTCCATGTACAGTATATTGTTACTGACTCTAAAGACATTAGAAAGGATTCAGAGCAATGCCGTTAGGGTGATAAACTTTAGGTAGAGTAAACCATCTAAGGTAAGTATGGACTATCTACCAGAGAGAGGCATGGGAAAGCAAAATATATTGATAAATCTAATCATGGAAATACAGTAAAACCTCGGATAACGCTAAAACTTGGTTCCACAAGTCTTGGTGTTATCCGATTTTTAGTGTTATCCGATGCATGTTAAAATCCTATGGGATGGATCGGATAACGTTAAAGCTCCATAGAGATACATTGTAACCGCACACGCTTTAGCGGTTGTTATCCAATCCATCCCATAGGACCTTGACGTTTTTTCGATCCAATTCTCCCCCCCCCATTACTTAACATTATGCGATTTTAGCGTTATCTGAGGTAAACGTTATCCAAGGTATTACTGTACAGTAAAACCTAGCATAAAGAGTGCCTCGCTTAGAGACTAACTCACTTAAAGAGCAGAATTTTCTCTGAATGGTTGCCTTGCTTAACTAAATTGGGGTTCACAACCCCCCACCTTCGCCAGAAGTCACAATCAGTCACTTACAATGGTGTTTCACTTAAAGAGCAAACTCCTTAAAGAGCAATCTCGTGGAATGGATTATGCTCTTTAAGCGAGGTACTACTGCAGAGGGTTTCTGGTGTTGGCTTTTAAAGCAAAAATCACAATTGATCATTAGCTCTCAGTAAAAGTGAAAGAACAGTAGTCAAAATGCAACCCCCTTTTCCAGCCTTTTTGTTGTTCAGTCGCACAGTCGATTCCAACCCTCTGCGACCCCATGGACCACTGTCCGCCAGGCACTCCTGTCCTCCACCATCCCCCTCAACTCGCTCAGCTCTGTGTCCATTGTCTCTACAATACCATCTAGCCATCTCATCTTGGGCCGTCCCCTTCTTCTTTTGCCCTCGACCCTTCCAAGCATCAAGGCTTTCTCAAGTGAATCCTCTCTTCTCATTTGATGTCCAAAGTACTTTAGCTTCATCTTTATTATTTGACCTTCTAAGGAGCAGTCAGGGTTGATTTCTTCTAAGATTGACCTATTTGTTCTCCTCGCTGTCCAGGGGACTCTCAAAACTCCTCCAACACCACATCTCAAAGGCATCTATTCTTCTGCGCTAAAGCAATTCATTATTGAATGGTTAATCAGCACTTATGTAAGTCTTGTCAGTTCAGTGGCTGATCTTTAGGAAAAGCAGTTGGATTTATGGCAGTGGATTTAAACTAGTAGCTAGGAAGACTTATGTCAGGGTGGGCAATGTTTGATCCCAGAAATGGATTGAATCTTGGATTATTCCTTACCTCTGCTTGTGCTAGCTAGGGCTCAAAGTAGTTGCCAACATTTCCATCCCAGTTTAGCTAAAGACTTCCTATCTATAGCAATAGTTCAGCAAAGGAAGGCATACCTTGTACAAAGCTAAAATTTCCTTCTCTAGAAATGGGCCTGCCTGAAAAGTCTGGGTGGCAGTATGTATGGTCTGTGGGTGGCAGTAGCTATGAAGACAGGGGTCCTTTACAAACAGCTGCTTCTAGCTTCTTCTCCATGGCTGGGCCAGATGTGAAACTGCCAAAATGAAGCCACCCTGTGGTCAATTCATTCTTTTGTTCCTTTTACCTGACTGAGTGTGAGAAACATTAGCTGGCACAAGGTTGCCAATTGTGGTCCAAATATACCACAATCTTAGAGGAGGCTCTTTCCGTGTAACCCGCTTCTAGCTGGTAATAAAGGAAAAGGCTGGATGGAGCAGTATAGTAGTACAAACATCCCATAGACTTTAGAATGAATTGGAAATGTAGAAAGCATGCTACAGAATCTTGTGTAGACTTGATGACATTTGAAAGCATTGAGTGCTGCTGGCAGCCTTCCATTGAGTATCTTACATGCTTTATTTTCTGTATACTTTTCCTCTCCCTGCCCTTCCTCTATTTTTAGCTAGTAAGCTCTGTATAAGAAAGCATTTTCAGGATCTGTTTTTCTTGTTAACAATGCACACACATTCTCTGTAGAATACAAAAGGCAATGTTGAGTTGTAAACCCTAGGAAGTATGCACTTCTAGGCAATTATCCCACTGTCCTTTCCCCCCATGTTTCATAGTGACTATCCCTGCTCCAGACAATTACTATTTTCTTTTATCTTTATGGCCTATCTCTCCCTTTGAAGTGATAAAGTCTGCAAGTTTAGGGTTTTATCTTCTGAGGTGACACAGATGGGGATTCTCTTCAGCATATTAAGTGAAAGGTAGATTGGAAGGAAATGTACTTTTTTTTTTGCTAAACTGTAGGATCTCTGTGCATATTGGATGGGCTGAAATGAGCTACTGGCAACCCCTGGTCTTTTAAAAATCAGTGTAATTGGGGTACCAGAGATTTTTTTTCTTTGAAAGGTGGTTAGGATCCTGGCCAGGACTGGAGGATTTCCATCTATCAGGTTGCTGTAGTGTGTGGCTCAAAATAAAGGCCTGGCTTGTACCAAAATCATATCTAAATGTTAACTTTTCTATTTCCTTTTTTCTTCTTGATTTCTTTTCTACAGTTGCTGTGTTGTTCCTTGATTATGTTACCAATGGAAAACTGTTTCCTGTGTATCATCTATAAATTTTGAAACCCAAGTATCTGCATAGCTGATTGATAACATCAATGAACATAACAGGAGTGAATAAGTGGAGGAGTGGATGATTCCTGGGCTCTGAGGGACATAAGGGAGGAACACTTGAGCCCATTCCAAGAATTTATCCTTTTCAGGATAAATGTTTAGCCAGGAGTGATTTGTTCTATAAGCAACTGAGAGCAAGATAGGAAAGAATGAGTTGGATAAGCCAGAAGAGTCCAAAAGAAGCTGAGTACATGTTGTATGATTTTGTTTAATGATATAAATTTAAATTGCTGCTTTGGGCAAGCTAGTTTCCATTTCAAGTGCAAAACCTCATTGATCCCTATTTAACAAAAACTCCAGCTACTGCTATTACTGTAACCTAGGTAAAGGTAACGATCACCTTGCTCAAAAGCCATTCGTATCCAACTTTAAAGTTCAGTGCTCATCTCTGTTTATTGGCAAAGAGCCAGCGCTGTCTGCATCTGCAGACATTTCTGTGAACATGTGGTAGGCATGACTAAACACCAGAGTGCACGGAGCGCTGTTTACCTTCCCACTGAAGTAGTCCCTATTTATCTACTTGCAAATTCTTCCTCTCAAACTGCTAGGTTGGCAGGAACTGGGACAGAGACAGGAGCTCACTCCATCATGAAGCATCCAGGTCTTGAACTGCCTTCCTACCGACCTTCCAGTCATCAAGTTCAGCATCTTAACCACTAAGCCACAGCAGTCACTTACTGTAACCTACAAATAATCTCTACAGGTATCAGTATGGATTGAAGATTTCAAATAAGTATCACATGCAGAAGGGGGAAATGGCTCAGATACACATTGTAAGGGAGGGTAATAAATTTGACAATAATTTGCTGTTATTACTATTAATAATATGTGCATAGTGTATTCATGACCCAGACATTCTTTATCAAGATATTCCTTCTTACACAGCATTGACTTCATTTTTGTGTCCAATAGAATGGCCAGGAGAGTTTTTGCAGTATATGTTGCGTTGCTGAAAAGAAAGGCAGGTAACTTCCTTCTTGCATTAATCATGGGAAGGGAGTTTATGAGTAGATGGAAGAAGTAGAGCTATCCCACAAAGACATGTAGTGTACATGTTTCTACTGTCAAAACCTGCTTAGCATACATATCGGAAATGGGAAACTTTCAGAGGCAGAGCTATGTGACATTGAATTCTAGTCACATAGCATTTCCCCTGCCGTGGAAGTCATCATATATAAGGGTCCCCTTCTCAGGCATTCATATTCAAGAAATGGACATGAAGAGTCAATGTGAAAAACTGTGATCCCAAAGTCAGCAACACAATATCAATGCTTATTTTTACACAGTTATACCCAGTGGTGGGATGTCAAAAATTTTACTACCCCACCGTGATGTCATGATGTTGTGGGTGGGGCCAAAGAAAAAATTAAAAATAATAAATAATAACAATAAAATAAAATTAAGCACACACACACCTCTCAACCCACCCACCCACCCACATCACAAACCCGTAAGTAAGTAAGTAAATAAATAAATAAATAAAATAAAAAATACACCCACCCACCCACTTTGCTCAAAAATCCCAAGCCAGGCCTGCCGGCCGTCAGGCCTTTTTAGGAACTGTGATAGTAAATATAGGTAAAGGTATTAAATACACATTAAAATACACACAGACACACCACATCCAAAGGTGAGTCACTTACCCTGGGGAGCAGGCTATAGGGAGCTTCAGACTAGCAGCTTCTCTTCCTCCTCCCCGCTTGGGAGGACAGCAAGGAGGCCATGCATATGCACCAAACATATGAGCCAGCAGTAGCTCCCAACTTGTACGTGCCCCACAGGGGGGCTTCAATTCCCAGAAGCCTAAATCAGTACATTGGCTGATCAGTGCTTTGGGGAATTGACTTAAGCTTCTGGGAATTGAAGTCCAAAAACCAAAGGTTTAGAAACACTGATCTACAGGATACCATAATACTATTTACAATGGTCAAAAACCAGCCATGATAATTTCTTTGCGTTTTGATGAAAACGGGTTAGTTTATGTGATTTTCCCTTACTTGGTGTCAATATATGAATGGTACTCTTCTCTAACTGAATGTGAACCATCTTAAATGCTGCAGTTAGTGTTTTCAGGATTCAGGCTTCCCTTTGCTATGAGGATACAGAAGTACAATATCCCATATTCATAAACCAGAAGGTTTTTGAAGAATTGGATTTCCTGCCTTTTTCAAATAGAGGTTTAACTGTATATTCACTGCACACAAATTTCAAGAGGAACTCCCTACATGTAGAATTACCTAGTGCTAGAGGATAATAGAAGATGAGCATATGATCTGTAGTATATTTTCTGGGAGAGAACAGAAGCAAAAGCAGCTGGGATGTGGATGTAGTCTCTCTGCCAAATTATTTTGAAGGGCTAATTTGAATTTAATGAAATGGCAAAGGAAAGATGTAAGTACAACACATTCAACAGAGAAAAAGGCACACCCTTTAACCTCTCAGGTAAACTAAGGTTGCCAAGCAGTGGTGGGATTCAAAAAAAATTTCTACCTACTCTGGACGTGGTATGGTGGTCGTGGCCAGGGGGAAAGCCCTGCATTGCACTCAAATTAGGACTACTTTTTCAAAATAGATGGGCGGGGCTAGCCGGAATTTCTGCTACCAGTTCTGGCGAACTGGTGCAAACTTGCTGAAGCCCACCACTGTTCTCAAGCCTGCTCTGCAATGCAGACTAGAGAGTTATGTTTCAATTTCCAAATACTTTCTTTGGATTAGGCCACCTGAGAAAGATAAGTGATATCAGACCAAAGCTGTACAAACATGTTGTGTGTATGTTTTCCAAAAGATGTTCCTTTGCTTTTTGAAAAAGAAAGCTGGGAGTTCCAAAGATTGTCACTGGAGACCAAGGTCAAAATCACCCATGCTATGTTGAAGGGGGGGGGGGGGGAATGACTTATTCAAAATGTGGGGAAAGAGACCTTTACAGATACCACAAACCTCCAGAAAGGCAGAAACATGGGTTCTCAATCAAGTCAGTTCTGAACTCTCACTGGAGCAAAAATGAACAAATTGGGGGTATCCTACCATGCACAGAAAATGGAAATACAGAGCTGACCAGTGGTAGGTTCCAAAATTATAGAATTATTATTTTCATATATGTGTGCATTGTTTGCCTATGATTATTATTTTATTTTTATTATTTACTCATATTTATTATCCCGCCCCAATCGGGTAGACCCGACTCTGGGTGGCTTACATCATAGATTAGATAGGCGCTAGATGCTCTAGGTATGCTCTCGCCCTTAAGGAATATCAGAAAACAAAACAAAATAAACAAAATAAAAATAACACTGTAGTACTTTGAAGACTAACTGCTATATTTTTATTGTTAACTTTCGTGGATCAAGTCCACTTCTTCAGACACCAAAGCTAACAATAAAAATATAGCAGTTAGTCTTTAATGTGCTACAGTGTTTTTATTTTTATTTTGTCTTGTTTATTTTGTTTTGTTTTCTGATATGCCTGAACCACAGACTAACATGGCTACTATTCCAAAAAATTCAAGTATGAAGGGCCCTTAAAGAAATGCATTGCTAGTTATCTTACACAGACTTCTTGATTCATTATATGGTTCATAGCTTTATGACTGAGCTTGTATAAACTCTAAGCCAGCCTTGTCCGAAGTGAGGCCCCTAAAGGTCACTTTTGTCTCTCACTTTTGGTGAACTTTAGAGATGGTTACACTCCCAATTCACTTTTGATTCCTGCTTGCAAGATGATGGAAAAACAATCGGGATGTGACAATGAGTGAAAAAGCTGATCGTAAAGAATCGTGGGCTCCATGTTTTCCATGGTTAAGGGGCATATGCAAGATCTGTTTTTTGCCTGTATTGTTTGAAAGCTAAAAATGGGGTGTGGGGAGATTATTGGAAATGGGGTATAAGTATAACCTGGTTTCTTTGTCCTGGGTGCCACTCCCAACCTCATTGCTTGTGTGTGTGTGTGTGTGTGTGTGTGTGTGTGTGTGTGTGTGTGTGTGTGTGTGTGTGTGTGTGTGTGTGTGTGTGTGTGTGTGTGTGTGCGCGTGCATCCAGATCTTTGATCAGCTGAAATAAAGACCTGCTTTATTATTTTATTAAACTGGTATCTCCTTGTCTTGATTCAGTTGGGTATAAGGATCCGACAAGCAGCAGGACCAAATTAGATTTGGTCCACAACAACAGAAAAGACAATATTGCAGAGAAATGGAGTAGAGTAGGAAAAAAGGAAGACCTAATATGAGATATGCTCACTCAATAAAGGAAGTCGCAGCTATTAGTTTGAAAGACTTGAGCAAACGTACTGGAAAAGACAATATTGCCAGGAAAGGTGGCATAGGAAAAGAGAACAGTTTAACAAGATATGCTATTCATTTGCAAGATTTGAACAAAGCTGTTGATAGGACATTTTGAAGGTTGCTAACTCATACAGTCACCACACATCAGAAGTGATTTGATGGCATATAGCACCTTTGGTGTTTTTTCCCTAGTTACCAAGCAATTGTATAGTGACAAAATGAGTAGAATAGTCACCAAATCTCTGCTAACACAAAGTAAGAACATCCTCAGTCACAAAGCAAAACACAGTAATTTCACATCTTAAATAGTGAAATTCTAAGTACAGTGGAACCCCGCATAACGAACACTTCGCATAGCGAAAAATTCGCATAACAAAGCATTTGCTATACAGGGGCAATACTCCGCATTACGAAAAAATGTTCGTTGTGCGGGGGTTTTGGTAGCCAGGGTATACCCGCTCAATGGGAACCCTGGTTAACAACCCCCCCCCCCGGTTATGCAGGGTACCGCCAATGGTGCTTCGCATAATGAAAAAATCCTCATAATGAAGCACTCCATGGAACAGAGTTGTTTCGTTATGTGGGGTTCTTCTGTATTTGTTCTCTATACTTTTAAAAATATATATTTAAATATTTTACAGCCAGAAACAATCCATTTTTAATGCCTGTTTGGCTAGGAAACAGTTAAAAGGTTTTTCTGAGTGTTAGCTAATTAGGTCCTGACTAGTAGAGTCAAAAGTTCAGATTGCTCCAAAAAGCTCACAGAACCTGCAACAATGTATTTATATTTTGAACATTCATGCTACTATACCTATTTTATGTCATTTATAACAGATACTGTTTCACCCTTTTGAGAGGTCCTTTTAATTTAAAGGATCAGTATTTCAGGCCCGGCATCTACAATCCCTTCTAAATTAAAATGTGGGTGGGAACAACCATTTACAGTACTTCAAAATAAGCAAGAAAATAAGCAATTTATATGAAGTATTTTAAATCTATGGACATAGAAAGTCCCTAAATAGAATCCCCCACAAAAGAGCAAGATGGTTCCAATGGGCACCAAACATTTGTTTGATTGAGACTAAGGGGTCAATTAACAGCAGTCTTTTAAAACCACATTTTAAAACAGCTAATTAAAGCATATATCTGGGTGAATAGATTCCTTTTATTTATTTCACTAACCTTGCCTGATTTAAAGTTTGTAGCGTCCCCCCCCCCCCAAAGTCCCTTCTCTTGCTGTCTTTCCTCTTATTTGTCATTCTTCTGAGGCCTGGTGGTGCAGTAGTTAAACTGCTATACTCCAACCAAAAGGTTGTGAGTTCGATCCTGACCAGGAGTCAAGGCTGGGTCAGCCTACCATCCTTCCAAGGTCAGTAAAATGAATACCCAGCATGTTGGGGGCAAAATGCTAATTGTGAAGTATATAGAAGTATGTTTGCTTTGCGTTGCTTTGTTTTGCTCTTTTCAGTGCTTAACAGCCTCTAAGATTCTTCTTTCAGAAATGCACCTTTTGTGGAAGCAAAATCATCCCCACAGATAGACATTCAAAATGCTTTTTTTTTTCCTGGGAAAGCACCATCCTGCCCATTCCTGTTACATTTATTAGGGCTTAACTAAGTAGAGTGTTTGGAATCACCAATCAGAAATCTGCCTATTTGTCTGAGAACAATTCCTTAAAGTTGCAGAGCCAGCAATCTGAACAGACTCCTGCATATTGCCTCTGTCTCTGTTTGTAAGAGAAATCCTACTTCATCAGTCATGGCATAAGTCAACCATGCTATAGATCGAATTAGGCATCAATCAACCTTTTGACAGCAGTGGCACCAAACAGTCCAATTTCCTCAGCATCAAGTGCTATACCTCTCTCAACTGTCCTGCAATTGAATGCCTTGGGTTTGACTCTTTCAATATGGCCCCACACAGATGTTTCATTTCAATCTTTCTCTCAGAAAGTTTCTCAAAACCATCATTCACCAGATCATAAATCTCTTCCTAAAATGCATAAACACATACAAAAGTCAAATGTCTTCTCTTTTTGTATCCGTGTCTATACTGCCTGGTGTGACTATGCAAGCAACTTTGGCTTTACCACTGTGCTCAACTGTACCACTGGGTTTACGTTAGTAAAGTTTAACAAAGCAAGTGGTGTTGGCAACCTCTTTAGCTTTGACTATCTCTTATTGTGTATTCAACCATCAATCATAATTATTATTATTATTATTTATTGAATTTATTACCCCGCCCCACTCGGGAGAACCCGACTCTGGGCTGCTTACATCATAATAAAACAGAGGTAAAAGATAAAAACATATAAAATCATGAAGTTTAAAAGATTATCTGAAGTTATCTAAAGTTAAAAACCAGTACAAACTACACGCCAGTATCCCCATGGTCCAGATCCAAAGTGGCACTCCTTAAATAAGCCACTTAATATGGGAACCCATGTTCCCTGGTCCCCAAATATGCCCTGCCAGCCAGGTTTTCAAGCTCTTCCGGAAGGGCAAGAGCTCCGTCTGCAGGCGCAGTTCGGTGGGCAGGAGGTTCCAGAGGGTTGGGGTGGACACGGAGAAGGCCCTCCTCCTAGTGCTAGAGAGGTGTGCCTCTCTAGCTGATGGGAAAACAAGGGAGCCTCTCCGATCCGCCCTAGTGGGCCGGACAGATGTTCTTGGGGTGACGCGGTCTCTTAGGTATCCTGGCCCACTACCATATAGGGCTTTAAAGGTAATAACCAGCACCTTGAATTGCACCCGGAGTCATACTGGTAACCAGTGCAGCTCCCGGAGTAGCGGCGAAGCACGAGCATAACGCCCACACCCCGCCACTACCCGGGCCGCCGCATTTTGGACCAGCTGGAGTCTCCGGATGGTCATCAGGGGCAGCCCCATGTAGAGCGCATTACAGTAATCAAGTCTGGAGGTGACCAAGGCATGTGTGACCATGAGCAAGGAGTCCCGGTCCAGGAGGGGGCGTAACTGGCGTATTACACGAAGTTGTGCAAAAGCCCTCCTGGCCACGGCTGCCACCTGATCTTCGAACAGTAGCCGTGAGTCCAGGAGGACCCCCAGGTTACGCACCGGGTCTGTCTGGGGCAGGGCTGCCCCATCCAGCACCAAAGATGGCAACTCCTGTGTTAACACAGGCCCCCGTACCCACAGCCACTCAGTCTTGCCAGGATTCAGATGTAGCCCGTTGTCCCCCATCCAGACCTTAACAGCCTTCAGGCACCTGGAAAGGACTTCCACCGCACCGCTTGGGTCCCCACGGGCAGAGATGTATAACTGGGTATCATCTGCATATTGATGATACCTAACCCCATGGGAACGAATGATCTCGCCCAGCGGCTTCATATAGATGTTGAATAGGAGAGGAGAAAGTACCGAGCCCTGAGGCACCCCGTATTGCAGGGGCCTAGGGCTGGACTTCTCCTTCTCCAGGCACACCGACTGGGTCCTGCCTCTCAGGAATGAGGAGAACCAGGACAACACAGTGCCCTGGATCCCCAGACCCTGGAGCCTTCCCAGAAGGATGCCATGGTCGACCGTGTCAAAAGCCGCTGAGAGATCGAGAAGAGCAAGGACTGACGGCTCCCCTCCGTCCCGCTCTCTCCAGAGATCATCCACCAAAGCCACTAGTGCGGTTTCGGTACCATATCCGGGCCTGAATCCTGACTGAAACGGGTCCAGATAATCCGCTTCATCCAGGACCTCCTGTAACTGCAGCGCCACAGCCTTTTCCAAAACCTTACCTAAAAAAGGTAGGTTGGACACTGGACGGTAGTTGGAAATTACCGTGGGATCGAGAGACGGCTTCTTCACGAGGGGGCGCACTAGAGCGTGTTTGAAGGGTGCTGGAAAATGCCCCTCTTTTAACGAAGCGTTGATAATCGCCTCGATCCAGCCAGCTGCCACGGTCTTGGATGCTTTAATTAACCAGGCAGGGCAAGGGTCCAGTGCACAGGTCGTGGCGCGAACAGATACAAGAAGCCTGTCCACTTCCTCAGGGCCAACAGGATCGAACCGATCCCAGATAACATGGCTAGACTGCGCCATGGTCAACCCCAGCTCCGTACGTTCCACGCCGGGATTCAGCTTCGAGCGGATCTGAGAGATTTTCTCCGCCAGATAATCAGCAAAGTCCTCAGCCGATCCCTGCCACCCAGGGCCTGGCCCCCCTCTACCGAGGAGGGACCTGGTCACCCGGAACAGGGCCGCTGGGCGATTATCTGCGGAGGCAATAAGGGTGGTGAAGTATTGGCGCTTCACCACCCCTATCGCCACTAGGTAGTCTTTAATAGCAGCTCTAACCAGTGATCGGTCAGACTCGCTTCGAGTTTTCACCCAGCGGCGCTCTCGGCGTCTCTTCGCCCGTTTCAGCTCCCTTAGTTCTTCTGAAAACCAAGGGGCAGATCTGTCTCCACAGACTCGGAGAGGCCGTAGTGGCGCGATTGCGTCCAAGGCTGCCGTCGCTCTATTATCCCACGCGGCGACAAGGGCCTCAGATGAATCGCTTTGCAGGTCAAGAGGACAATCCCCCAGTTCCCTCTGGAATCCTTCCGGATCCATTAGTCGCCGGGGGCGGGCCCACTTAATCGGCCCTGCCTCCCTGCGGTGGAGTCCAGCCCCTAGGAAGTCTAGAGCCACCAGATAGTGATCTGACCATGGCACTGGGGTGGTATCTAATTTTTGTAGAAACAGATCACTCTGCCACAGCTCCGACAAAAAGATTAAATCCGGGGTGTGGCCACTGCTCCTGGTAGGACCCTGAATTACCTGAGTCAGGCCCACGGCTCCCATGGAAGCCATGAACTCCCGAGCCACCTCTGAGCTGGTCCCCAATGATGGCAGATTGAAGTCCCCCAGGACCATAAGCCTGGGGGTCTCCAACGCCAGCATGGAGACCGCCTCGAGGAGCTCAGGCAGGGAGTCTGCTACTCTGCAGGGAGGCAGGTACATGAGCAGGACTCCCAACTGACCCTTAGGGCCCACACGTAGGAACAAGGCCTCACAACCTGGAATTTGTGGTGCCGTGGCCCTGGTGACTCCCAGAGACTCCCTAGCTATCACGGCTACTCCACCGCCCCTTCCCCTCTCCCTAGGCTGGTGCCAAATACCGAAACCGGCTGGGCATAGTTCAGACAGAGGGACACCATCCTCTGGCACCAGCCAGGTTTCGGTGATGCATGCCAGATCAGCCCGCTCCCCTAAAATGGTATCTGCGAGCAAAGGGGCCTTGTTGCAGACTGATCTGGCATTCACCAGCAGCAGTCTAAGGGAGGGGTCACTCTTGACCTTCTGCTCAGGGCCTAGAGATGTAGCCGGGGGGCCAGAACACGGGACAGCAACCAAGCATCTGACCCGCGTTCTCTGAGTGCGGCCCGCCCCTCGGCTCCCGACGTAACACCCCATGCCCGTTACCACACCAATATGGGCCCCATGGAAACCCCCAGCCCCAGCAGACAGAGCCCAATCCCCACCCTCTGGCTGGCAGACTTTCCCTTGTGACCCCCCATTTACATCCTCCCCAACCCACTCCAGGGGCTGTCCATCCGCCATAACTCCTGGTGGCAATAACGGTGGGGCCAGGGAAACCTGATTTGAGGACGGGTGCTGATAGTCATAACCTTACTACTCATTTTGATTCTATCATTGATCAAATTCTCCACATCACTCCCATTCTCATTCTCAAGACTCCCAGTCTCTGCTTCACTCTTGGACACTTTTTTACTGAGACTACAGACTGTCAGTTCTGTTACTGCCAACAGTCCTGGTGCCTTTCTAGCCCTACATCACCATACTGGTCCTTTATTCCATATTGCTACTGTTGTGACAAGTGAAACTTTGAGTACAATCAGTGCTTGATCCCATCCAACCAATCAAATGCGGCATTAATACTGAGAAGATGATTGACATGTTACTTATTCCAAAATGACCATTGACTCCAAACTAATGATAAATACTGGGCTTACCAAAGAAGATCACTAAACCTCAGTTTCCAGAACCACTGCAGCAATATCCAACAATATCCTCTATCAACTTTTGGTTTTTTTTAATGTGTGTCTTCATTCTGAGCTCTGCATTTACACTGTTCCCTATTCTAGCCCTTCCCTTTACTTTGCATGCTACTCCTTTCACTAAAAGGACCTTTCTTTTAAGTCTCATTTTAAGGTGAGACAGACTTTCTGTAATGGACTTCTCCCGGAAATATGTTGAGGATATTTATTCTGTTCATGACATATGCCTCTAAGATAATTCAGGGTGCATATTTTTTGGACTACCATATCCATGAACACTGGAGGGGGGTTATCACATCAATGAATTAGAATGTCTAGCTGTCTTTGAGGCTTTGCCAATATTTTGATCATCTCTCCCAACTTCTCAGTCACAAGTATGCTCAATGTGCAACAGACAACATCACAGCAACATTTTATATAAATAGTTATATAAATTAATAAGGTGTTGTGGTCTTCAATGCTACTCACCTTCAGGTTGTGGAAGTAATGCCATCTGTTGTACGTGTTGAAGGCACTGTGAATACAGTGGCTGATTCAAGCAGAATTTCTGTCTCCATACACTCAGTCCTCTGAGTGGTAAATCTTCTCCACTCTCCAAGTTATCAGTAGGAATATAGGAAACGTGTAAAAAGAATCTTTGGACAAAGTGTTGCCTAAGAGTTTCCTCTATCTAATTCTTTTGTTCTCTGTGAGCACTTGGACAGTGGATGAATATTCACCAGGACAAGGACAACTGCATACGTGTCACGCTATGGTGGCCTAGGAAACCATGGTTTGCCAGAATGATCTGTCTTATCAGAGATGAGTATCATCACCTTCTCCAGTCCCAGACCCATTAACTGAAACATGAGGCAGAAACTTTCACTGGACCTTTAACCTGACATGCTAAATGATGTGGAAGATATGCATGATCTTTGGGTGGCAGGGAATCTAAGTCCTGAGTAGAATCTCTGACAAGCTCAGAAACCTTCATTTTGTCAGCCCTATCTGAAATAGGAGCCCTGAATGAAGCTCAGAAATTTCTCATTCAGCACAAGGACTGATCACTCAGAAACTGGAAAGAATTAAGCAGCTTTGGAGCCTCATTGGGTTAAACTATGTTCCACCATTCTATTCCCTACTGCCTTTCACTTTTTGCTCCATTTAAAAAAAAGGGGTGGGTGAGTTATCCCATTTTTCATTGTAACGATGTTTGGCAGCTATCATAGCCTATTGGCCACAAAGTATGCTCTGTTTTACTGTGTGATTAAATAATTTATCAGGTGCTTACTTCAGATGAGACCTACCTGAGACTTTCTCAATCACTGATAACTGTGGGTTTTAGACTTGTCATCTTTTTAGTAGCAGTAACCTCAATATGTCAGGCCAGTGAACTTGCTGCATGGTGAGCAGATGTCCCATTTCTGGACTTTTCTAAGAATGATGACCCAACACGATAAAATTAAGACAGACACATAGATGTACTACAGTTTTTAATTCATTGAACAGTGTCTAATTTATCGAAAATATAGTGTTGACATTTTTAAATCATAAATTAAGGAGATGGCTTTGCTGCCATTTATTTCAAAAACTGTAATGTTGAGGGTGACTTTCAAGTAAAGTAAGCAATACTAATAATATCCTCTTCTAAAAACTCCAACTGATGCAGAAGGAAAAGAGATTGCAACATGAACCCCTTGAGAAATACTCAGCAATGAAAACAGGCAAGTGCATGCTTTTTTGTTCCCAAAATCATTCAAGCTAAATGATTTCTGTCCCAGTTACTGTACAACTGTAATAGGTTTTAGATTAAGCCTATGTGTGCTCCCTGTTCTGGATGTGAATGTAAAACACATGGTAAAACTCATTGTCCATCTCCAATAATTATGAGCTTGTCAGGTTCACACATTTTATTTTATCACTTGATAATGACAACATCAAATGATGGCTTACAAGTGTGAAAGAACCATCATAGAGGTAATAGCAAAGGCACATTTTTTTATGATCATACATCATGGCTGAACTCAGCTCATCAACCAAGCCTACACGTAAAGTAAAACAAGTCCACACACACACTATGGAGAACTAACTGGATAAACATGTACACAAAAAGTTTGTTTTCTCCTGCGACTAAGCATAGGCAAAATTGTACTGTACTTACATATTTTTGCTTTATGGTATTTTCAATACAATCCAAGGCACCCTACTGGGAAGGTTGTTAGTAAAATGTATTGTTCTGCCAGTATATCTCTGAATTCAAAGGATCTTCTTATGAGTTGTATGATAATATTTGCACAGTTTTAAGTCTTTGACTCCTTCAAGTGCTAATGCAGCACCTTAATTTACCAGCACAACATAAGTAATCAAATTGTGCGCGGATCCTCCATCTGTTGAAAATCAGTGCAGTCAGAGCTAGCCAAAAGTATTTTGCTGCCTGAGATAGAACAATAAGCTATATGCTACTATCCACACACCCACTTACGCAAATCAGGAATTAGATTCCAAATTATTTTTGGCACGTGGGTTGCACACTTGCATCAAGGCACAATCAAAAAAGAAAAGTTGCAGAGACTTCTCTCTTGCTATCAGACATTAATGACACAATAGTAAAAATACTGTGGCTATACCCAGTAAGTAACACTAGAGTAGGCCCACAAAATCAATGGAGATCTAGTGAGTCAATGCTATAACATCTATTGGTTCAAATGGGCCTGTTCTAACTTGACATAAAATATGAGAAATTTTACAGGACTGGGATGATGGGATCCACATTGTTTTCTGTTGGCCATATCACATAAAAGCAAATGCAAATAAGCCAGGAGTCTTCCCACCCCAAATCCATAGTTTTCTCCTCCACCAAAGGGGCTTTTACTTTTTCCCACAATGGATCTCTTTTCATCAATTTGTGTGATGTTATCGCTTGAACTAGTGCAAAACAGTGGTCCTGCATGTACTTTGCTGTCCACCAATCCCCTCCAGGCAGAATAACATTATTTCTTTTAATGGTGCCAGCATTATTTTGAAAAAAGGAAAAGGAGAAAAACACTGAATGAGAGGGGTAAATTGCTACATGACACTTCCTTATAGCTTATAAATGTAATTCTCCTATAGCTTATAGTTCTCCACTTTTACAAATCAGGAGTGCTACAGAAGAAATATGTTGGCAATTTGCAAATAAGGTTTTAAAGTCAATTTCCTTCCCTCTTTGTGTGTGGCCACATAACTCGAATTTACCTGAGAAAATTCAAATTCAGAAATGCAACCTCACCGCAAGTGAACTCATACGTTTTCTTGTTGTATACTTGCACCTTTACTATGCTAAAGTAAGCCACAGAATAAATTTTGGAGTTGACCCACAATCCACCTTGATTCACTAGGCCTATTCTAAGCAACAGGATTTTGGCCAATAGGAACAAATTAAGTAACTACAGTTTACTATGTTTTCATATTGTCCCAGATCTGCCTGAAGTGGCTGCTTTATGATACTTAGAGTAGAGATGGCTTTGATTACAGTCATTTTCTGAAAGGTGTCTATGTGATCTTCTAAAGGGTAAGGGCCAGAGAAATGTCACCTTACAGCTCTGGTGGCTTGTCTTGGCCCATGACAGCTAGGTTACCATCCAATACACTTTTCAGCTCAACAGAAATATCTTTAGTCTTGAAAGGGGAGAGAGGGAGTAATTGTGTTCCATAAAATATGGAACACAACGTTGCTTTTCCATTCTGCTCAAAAATATTTCAGATCATTTGTTATGACTTTCTTTTGATGAACTTTTTTATAACTAGCTGTCATGCCTCATAGTAAACAGTTGCTCCCCACCACCCCCAATTTCTTTTAAACAAAGAGATTTGTGTTCAGTGGAACACTTGCAAAGCTTGATACATTAGGGAGGTTATTTAAGGTAATGAACTCTTTCCTAATTTTTACTGCACTTACTTTACTCGGCTCAAAATAAGAAAATCAGGGTGTTCTGGCTTGTTTCCAAGGTGAAATGGGCCAAAAGAAGAGACAAATTAGGGATGTAAACTGTCACATGCCTTGCTCTTGCATATTAAGAACTTTAAAATCATTCTCATTGCCCTGGGTTATTTCATAGAGCGCAAGAAAAGGAGCACCAACTGTTGTACAAATTAAGTAACATTGTGCAAATAATGCTTTAACAAATGATGCTAGGTGAACTCAGTGAAGTATCAGATGACTAAAGGAGAACTAGTGTTCCTATCCTCAATAAGGTAGAACTTGAAAACTTAAAGAGCATATTGTGTTCCACAGGATTGCTCTTTAAGTGAGTTTGTTCTTTAAGCGAAACACCATTGTAAGTGACCAATTGTGACTTCTGATGGGGGAGATTGCAAACCCCGATTTATTTGTTAACTGAGCTTTTGGTTGGTTTTATTTGTTAAGCAAAGCGAACATTCAGAGAAAATTCTGCTCTTTAAGCAAGTTACTCTTTAAGCAAGGTACTCTTTATGCGAGGTTTGACTCTAGATCAATCAGCTTGACTTCAGTCCCAGGGGGAATTCTGCAGCAGATTATAAAGTGATTTACCTGTAAGCACCTTGAAAACAATGCAAAGATAACTAGAATTCAACATGGATTTGTTGGAACAAAGCCCATTAAACTTATTTTTTTAAAATCAGATTACCTCCCTAGTAGTTGGTGGGAATGCAGTGGACATAATTTATCTTTTCTTCAGCAAAGCTTTTCAAAAGTGCTCCATGAGATTCTAATTACCAAAGTAGCTCTGGGCTGGATAAAACAACTGTCAGGTAGATACATACAGTAGTTGGTTACATAGTCCTTCTCAAACTGGGTGGAGGTAACAGGTGGGGTACCACAGGCCTCAGTCCTGTCTGGGCCAAGTGCTCTTCAATATTTTTATAAATAACTTGGATGAGGAGGTGCAGGTAGTTTTCTGGGGCAGAGCTGACTGATGATAATGCAAATATAATAAAACATATTTTTGGTCTGAACAAGATAATCTTGTGGCACCTTAAACCAGAGTTAGGCTAGGTTTGGCATAAGGACCTCATGTTTGGGATAAGGATCCCAAGACTCTTTTGTGTGGCTTGTTAATATCTCCCAGGATACTCCATAGGTGGTGTTTTTTAAAAAAATCACCTTTTATGCTTCTGACATTTGGCAATTTATCTCAACAAGTCTTGTTGGAAGCTTTTTCTTTCTTTTTGCAGCTAGGATTTTTTTTTCCAGCAACAAGAACCCCCTTCTTCTCAGTTGTTATTCAAAGATGCTTAATCTTAATTATGATTTGAAATGCCTTAACAGTCTATCTGAAGACCACATTTTTACAGATTTACAGTCATTGTTGTTGCTGCTGCTGCTGTTGCAGTTTGTGTCTATCATAGTATCAGAATGGACTTAAAACTATTACACAGGGAATTAAACTTTCTCTGTAATGAACTAAATATAATCTTTAATGGACATGAACTTATATTTAATTAACTCTCAGTTAACTTTGGAGAGAGTGGAAACTTTGTGCAGTGTAGCGGATAGAATGATAGACTAAGATTTAGAAGTCCTGTGTTCAAATCCCCACTGACCCATGGAAACTCATGGGGTGGAGGAGATGGATGGAGTGAAACTGGTAAGGCTTTTCTTTAAATATCTAATTTACCTTGAAAGCCTTACTAGGGTCACTATAAGTGGGTTCCATCTTGATGGCACATAATTGTTTTTTGGAGAGAACTTGATGAGATGGTATCATAAAATATAAAATATAGTTAGAAAAATTCTAAGTTTCACTTTCTTTGGAACTGGTTATCTGCCAGCAGTTGAACCACTTGAAATTGTGGCCCCCATCTCCACAAATTGAAGCAAAAAAAAGAACAAGTTTTATTTGACACATCTTAGCTCCTTTGTTGAGATAGCCCCATCTGAAGAAGTAGATTTTGCTCTTTACATCAAACAAAATTTTAGTGATCTTTGAACTCTTGGTTGATTTTGCAGCAACACATTAACACAGACCCTTCTTGTAAGTGCTAGACATAGTATATTGTGATCAAGAAGAGAGAGGATTTAACTACAAACTTCTGCAACTATTCTCAGAAGTAAATACTGTTGTGTTCAATGACCCTATTACCAGAAATTATGAACATACAATAAATATCATAAGTGGAGGGAATTTAAACTACTGTTTCTAGAATCCATAGCTAGAAAGGGATTTAGTCCCCTAAAAGTAACTTGTCCAGTTTCTACATATCATATTACATTATGAAATGGGAAAATGTAAGAGCTGAACTAAACACTTTTGAAATATTATCACATATTCATCAGTGTGTGTTTAAGAAAGTAAAAGGAATAATGTATTAGAAACATATTAAGTTTTGTATTAAAGGGCAGTAAATGTGTGGGGACTTTCTTTGGCTGTTTAAGGGCTTAGCTTTTATTAAATGGCAGCTTCTGATTCCCTTCAGAAGCAACTGTAGTTAGAAGAAGCATTTGGGGCATATTTCAGATAAAATCATTTTTAATTACAGAATGGTTCAGATTATTTTTCCAAATGTATCCTCACCAATAGAATGTCAAAAGAAGACCAGGTTTTTCCATTGAAAACTCCATTTCAGATTTAGAAAATCCTATAATAATCTAAAAAGTGGGCCAATCGAAATGGGAAGTCATCCAAAAGACTTTTGAAATAGTTTCCAGATTCTTCTTCCCATCTTCTGCATCCAAAACACCTGATGGAACTTGGAAGAAGGGCTTACAATAAATACCGAGGTATGGAAATGTTCTGGGTTTCTGGTTAATGGATTTATATCAGTTTCAAACTAGTCTTGCTCCTCATGATTGTTACAGCAGTTTCTCATAAACTGTTGAGTGCCACATTAGTCCTTGAGTGTAAGGAGTATAGTACAGTATTCTATTTCTGTACTTTGGCCATGCTGGGCAAGTGCTGACATATTGTTCATATTTGGCTGAATTATGTTTTGATTTGACAGTGACTATGCTGCTCACAGAAATCCTGAAGAGACCTTTCTTGAGAAAGGAAAAAACAGTCTCTTTCTCTCCCTTCCTCCTCCTCTTTCTCTTCCCTCTCCTTTCCACATCCCTTCCTGTTGGTTTAATTTTAATATAATTTAATTTTAATTTCCAGTTTGTATAGCTACTCAACTCAAAATAACTTAGGGCAGTTCACAGCATTAAAAATAATACAACAATACAAAAAAAACACATTAAAACGACATCCATTTACATCTCAGTAAAGAAAACTTCTGTCTGAATACCCAAGGAAGATACTGGCTGCATTTTATGTGACA
This sequence comes from Furcifer pardalis, assembly GCA_030440675.1. NCBI lineage: Eukaryota > Metazoa > Chordata > Lepidosauria > Squamata > Chamaeleonidae > Furcifer > Furcifer pardalis. Next base: position 70,022,846 of record CP126894.1, on the reverse strand, counting down.
AATTCTTGATATCACTACTGGTAACTGTACTTACACACTCTAGCAACCATATACACTGTAGCAACCTCAACAATGTTTCAGGAGATACGGGGCACAACTCTTGAGTCACACACATTTAGCGATGCCAGAAGCAGCGCAAATGTCAAGATTATCTGCAGTATTGCAAATTATGTTGAAGTGGTCCCTTTGAGATCATGCATGGCTGCTGCTTGCATATGAGAATAATGTGTCTTGGTCCAACTCTGTTCCATTGCTCTCTCTTTACACTGATCTGTTTTTCAGAAACAGAAAGGAAGGAAGAGACACAACCATAAACAGAAGAAACACACTCAAATGCTGTTGGTTTTCAAAAATTGATCTTCAAGCAGCCCCCAGTAACATAGCAAATATTTTGGAATTAAAGAAATAACCCACTGGGGAAAAACAGCCACACCCAAACTACTTTTGGGACAACCTAGCATTTTTCTGACTCTTGTTCACTGGTGCTAGTCTAGACTATTTTGGTTGAAGGCAGTATGGAAGCAGCTCAGTTTAACTGTGTGATGTGTGAAGCACTATTCCTTTCTTGTCCGTCTCAAGTGTCTCATCATTTGGTTTTGTTGAATATCTGCAGATTCTTGTACTCTGAGAGTGAAATTATCCTAAACTGCTTTATTTCCCCTCTGAAAATGAATTTCAATTACAGTTACATAACCAGATGCTATATGCAACTTGGCATGACACCCAATGGTGTTTGTGCAGCTCCCATACTGATTCTTGGAGGAAGTATAATTTGATCATAAAGATTTTGTTTGACTGATGGTGTTGTTCAAGGTCCTTGTAAGCTGGGGAGGGGGGGGAATCAGATGGGAAAATATGGTTGTCTTGCTACTTTTCATCTTTTTCCTCTGTCCTTTATATCTCTTATACAAGATTCAAGCAGAGATACAGGACCTTTAGCATATCAATGTAATTTGAGCTGTTTTTTTTTTTAAAATCTGGTATATAATCAACAAGAATAACATATTTCGTTCTCTCAAGTGTTCAAAGCAATTTCAATGCATCAGAAATGTGTGGGAAAGTGGATAAATCTACAGTCATGGCTTCTGTCACTCCCAACCCAGCAAAACCAACCACTCAAGTCTCAGCTGCAACAGCAGGTGGGAATGAAGAAGAAGTTGTATACTGTGGTTGCAGCCAGCTGCTGAGCAATCTAGAGATGTCAAGATGTCTGCCAGAGGGGCAAAGGATTCAAATGGAGAGCAGAAAAGCTGGCAGGGGAGAGGGAGGGAAGGAATGCTGCAGACAATAAGAAAGAGGGCGGCATGAACTGGCTTTAAGGTGCCAAGGAAATGCAGTGCTGAAGTGGTGAGCTGGAATGGGCTGCAAGCATGAGATGTAGAAAACCTTGGTCAGATAACTTCCCTTAGAAAGCTTCTTTGCCCCACTACTCTCTTTCTAGACCAGGGGTTCTCAACCTTTACAAGTCAGGGCCCAGGTCATGCTTCCTCAAACAGTTGAGGGGGCTGAACTGGGTATTTCCCCCCTGAGTATTTACAGCTGCCACAGATGAGTCTGCAGCAGATTCTGACAGTGGTGGCAGCTGAAAAAAGGGTGGGGGTGGCAGATTATTTGGCACAGTGGGCCAGATCCAGCCTGTGGGCTGTAGGATGAGAACCCTTTTTCTAGACCTTTCTAGACAGGAACACTCAGGGAAGATGCAAGTGGCAGGAAGCTCAGACTGGATTGGTTATCATGTTCTCCTCTCAGCACTCCACATTGGCAGAGATCTCAGGGAGTTCTACTTCACATCCATGCAGGTCACCTGCTCATGTGAATACACATAATGACTGCTGCCACTATTCTTGCCACCTTTTAAAAACTCAGTAGCATGCAAAGCTAAGACACCAAATGATAGTGTCAGGAACATTCCTTTGTACAAACCCAACCAGCCACTGGACAGGATTTTATGTTTTGTTAAAATGGAGAAAAGAAAAACAAAAAGGGGAAAATCAGGAAAAATAGAGACTGGGACTGCCATTTTTGACTCTCACAGACAGAAGGAACTCTGGAGAAACCTCTTTGGTAAGTTGAATTTCCCCCCTAAATCAGGATGTGATTTCCCTTGTAAAAAGAGGCGTCCATAAAACAGGGTTTTACAGTACTTCAAACAATTATGAATTGTTACTTCTGTAACAGAAGTAAACACACGGGTAATTTGTTGTGATTTACACATACATGATTAATTTAATTCCTTTATTATGATCAACTGATCATACACTACATAGGTGGAATTTTTTTTCTTATTTCTGTACTTACATTAAACCAGTTATTTACACCTGACAGTCTCCGATACACAATCTTCTCTCTCTATCTTAGAGTGATGGCTGTCAGGGAGACGACAATTTCTCCACAGAGGCCAGGTGTGAAAATCTGCCAGTTTCACTGTGAAAGTTTCACTTTCATTATGCAAGACTTTTAACAGCTCAGTAGACCATCAAGGTGATTGGTCTCAATTACTTTTATTCCTTTTGAAGATCTATCAGAAAAAAGCTGGCTCTTGCCTTGGAATCTTTTTGAAGTGCAGCATCAACTTCTTCCCAAAAAGTGATATAGGAGTGTGATGTCACTTTTGATGATCTTCAATGACCATGGATATGATAAGAAGGTTTGGACTGTTTTCTTCCTTCCAATCTCACAGGAACATTAGCAAATCCAGTCGACATAGGTATATTGGTGTAATTGTCATTGCTATCCACTCATCCAGTAGTTCCCTAAAACATTCTGTCTGTAATCTTTCTTATTTTAGTCCTGCTAATGGGCTTCTGGGATTAGACACATAGCTCAACAATCATCACAGAAGTACAGACTTGGAATCCAGGCAATATCCACCTGGCTCACCTGAGCTGAAGGGCTGCAAGAGATTAGGCTAGCCAGAGAAAAAAGGCATCCCTAAGAAAGGCCCTAATTCTTGTGTTACATTGCGACAAAGGAAGACATTGTATTCTAGCCACGATGCTTTTCTACTTGAATGAGGAAGTCCACAGGATACCATACTACTTTCCATGAAGAGGATGGGGATGGTTACAAGACAGGCAACCACTGGACTTCCAGATACTGTACTGCTGTTGAATTATTCATATGTGCACTTTATGCAGGTCTAATGGGAATTTTGTGATAAGAGTAGTTTAGGAGGCTCTTTGTTGTTGTTCAGTCACACAGTCAATTCTGACCTTTTGCGACCCCATGGACCACCCATGGAGCCTTTTAGACATCAACAATTTGAGATATGCAGATGATACTATTCAAATGGCAGAAAGTGAAGAAGACCTAAAGAAGCTCCTGCTTAGGTTGAAAGAAGAAAGCGCAAAAGCTGGCTTAAGATTCAACATCAAGAAAACCAAGATAATCGCAACAGGCCCTATCACTGCCTGGAAAATAGATTGGGGAAGAAGTAGAAGCAGTGACAGATTTTACTTTCTTAGGATCAAAGATCACAGATGGAGACTGCAGCCATGAAATAAAAAGGCGACTAATTCTTGGGAGAAACCTGGGGGACATAATTAAAAGTAGAGACATCACCTTGCAAACAAAAGTCCGCATAGTCAAAGCAATGGTATTCCCGATAGTAATGTACGGTTGTGAGAGCTGGACCATAAGGATAGCTGAGTGCAGAAGAATAGACCCCTTTGAAATGCGGTGTTGGAGGAGAATTTTGAGAGTGCCTGGGACAGCAAAGAGAACAAATAGGTCAATCTTAAAAGAAAACAACCCCCAACTGCTCCTTGGAAGGTCAAATATTGAAGATGAAGCTAAAGTACTTTGGACACCAAATGAGAAGAGAGGATTCTCTTGAGAAAGCCTTGATGCTGGAAAAGGGCAAGGGTGAAAGAAGAAGGGGGTGACAGAGAATGAGATGGCTAGATGGTATTGTAGAAGCAATGGGCACAAAGCTGGGCTGGTTGAGGAGGATGGTGGAGGACAGAGGTGCCTGGCGGACAATGATCCATAGGGTTGCAAAGAATCAGGCATGACTATGTGACTGAACAACAAAAAAGACATTTGTCATTTTGGTTTCTTCTAAACACACAGTCTCTCACAAATCATTTTTCACAAGGCCTTCATAGATGTGTTAGCAGTTGTTTGATCTCCAAGGATTCAGCAAAGTGTTTTAATATAATGAAGAAACAGATATATTTTAACTACTTTATTTTCCTATTCCAGGACAAAGAAATGATCAAATAAATGGCTAAAACATGTTCTCTGTATTTTTTCATTCCTAATGTTTAAAGGTATATGTAGCCATCATTTTCAAAATAGAACCAAGAAGTCAAGGGTGGAATGGGTACATTGTTTGACGGAAAACCTCTTTCTATAGCATACCTTATCAGAAAGGTGATGAACAAATGTTTAAACAAGTAAATAAATAGTAGTATTGCAAGATTCAACCTGAAAAGAAAAGATCACATGGGAGCTGTGCAAATAGTTGGCTTCACCTTAGATCTACTACAATGTGAATTAAGATGTTCTGTACAAGAAGAATAGTTTGAATTCCAAACCCTTTGCATATTGTGATAGCAATTTTCACAATTTCCCTCATTTCAGAGGAAGAGGACATTCTAATCTGATGGCTTTATATCTGCTTTGCTCACATGACTTGTTATATGAACTTCAATGAGTTGGGAGATGCTATAATAAAGTCTGAATAGCCCTGAACTGGAGAGACTTGAGTTTAAATCACAATTCAGTGAAGAATTTTACTGGACAATTTTAGGCTACTCGCTATCTCTTAGTTTGACTTTACTGTATTGTTGCAAGGCTACAATACAATAAATTCCCAGTCTGCTCTTGTAAATGTCTTGGAGGAAAAGTGATTTATAAACAATAGTGATTTTCTTTGAATGTTTCCACATATTATGAAAGAGCCTCACTGACGATTGTGGTATTTTTTAAACACAATTGGGTGTGCTCTAGTCAACGTCAACCTTGTAGCGGCTCACACTAGGTCAGTTGAAAGGTACTACAGAATGAATTCACCACAGGTGGCTTCACTCTGGCAGTTTTGAAGAAGTTTGTTAATTTTCAACTGTATTTTTAAAAATATAGATATTTTCGTTAATTGCCCTGGGTCCCTTTCTGTGTACATGCAGAAAGTCAGAATAATAATGTAATAGATGAACATAAAATAAGTGATACAAATTTGGCTTCTTACATAAGACATTTTCACTTTTTAACTATATTGGATGTTAGTCCAAAATCTCTGGCTCGTAATCACAAAGGTGCTTTAGCAGAAGATAGTTATATCTTGGCATTTGTTTCTTACATTACCCACATTTGCTTGATAAAATTATGCCACTCATTACTGTAATATGTTTTTTAAAACTTCATCTGCAATTCCTAAAATGAGACAGATCCCAGGAAGAAATCTCAGCTAATTTTTATAATGACCTGAAAAGGCATCAACATCAGAGTACTCAAAGGAAATAATTAGTTATTTAGGAAGCACATATATTGCTAAAGTCCTTGGAGGAAGATGAGGTATAAGTAAAATAAAGTAAAATGTGTGCTTAACATTATTCAATTGAAATCCCAAGGATTTATTCACACTTACCTTTGGCTGCTGGCCAAATGGATTCCCCATCCTAGTAATGTCTTGAATACCAGGAAGCAAACTACTGTAGTAAGAAACATGTCAGCTCATCTTAAGGAATCTCTCCTGGAAGCTGAGCTGTGATGTTTGATCAGAAGAAAACATAAATCCATCTACCAAATTGAGTAGTGGAACACTACTCATATGGATTGATGGATCTTGTCATTTTATCTTAGTCTCTAGAACTGCTAATATAATCCTGGCCCCATATGAAATGCCAGAGCCTTATTTAAAACTTCCTGAGTTCTTTGCCTCCTGCAGTATAAATCTAGACACTGGTTTGCAACTGAGGCAAGAGAGGCCTTGACCTGGAATTATCACCGGAGGATATACAAAACAGGATGTTAATAAACACTGAAAACATCTTCTATGTTTTCAACACATTAATTGGCAAGCTTCACATACTGTAGCAACTTTGAAAATGGGGGAATAGCCACTGAGGCAAGAGGGTACAGTTTTCTACCAAAAAACCCTCTGGAAACCATTTGCAAAGAAGAAACAGACAAGTATTTTTGTGATATCGAAATAGGTTTCCCTCTTATATCCACTTGCAAGGAGAAAAGCTATTTCGCTCAAGAACATTAACTAACATTAAGATTACAGTCTTTCTCATCACCACTTCTTTCAAAGCAATAACAAGGAGCTGCTATTTATTAGATAAAACTTCTGCCTTCACTTCCAGGCTCTGGATTCCTTTCTATTTGTCCTTTCCCATCCATCCTTCTAGTAGACCTCTTCATTCAAACGTGTTTTTGAAAATAAAGAGCCTCGAACTGTAAGATTTTGCTTACTGGTTTTTTTTTAAAAGGGGAGACTTGTTTTATATTTTGATCAAGCTGTTTTGAAAGTATTTTACTCTTAATTGCATTTTAATAACATATTGAATTGAATTGTGCTTTAATGTTTGTAATTTTATTGTGTTTGAGTTTGATATAATGCTTTGTTTTCTAAGCTGACTGGGGTCCCAAGTCTCATAGAAAGACAGCAATGTACAGACATACATTCAAACATGCATATGTAGATGTGTAGCAGATGAAAGAATGTCACATTCAGCATGGAAAAGAAAGGGATATAAGATCATTCTCTTCTGCTGATGCAGCAATTATCTTGAAGAGTCCAGAAGAAAAAGGAGAGAAATCCATTCCACGTCTGACAGATTTCCATTGAGCTGTACTGGAAGGCCAAATTTGTTTCTGGTCCACTGTTACTTTGTTCATTGTCTTCTAACTGTGGCCATTTTAATTTAAAGAAGTGTGCTAATTTAATGTTTGATTCAGTTGATTGATCAAACAAGAACTCATGACACAGGTTGAGGGCTTATTTTTAGACAGCCTTTCTCAATCAATGTGTCATCCATTTTCCAGAACATGAGAATGATTTTGACATATGCCATGGCAGTCACAAAACTAATCACTCACAAGCTTAGCCATGTAAAATACAACTTTGGACATCTTTGTATGCACACAGAGGTTTCATTAGACACATAAAAAGCAAAACTAAAAGCTAGTAGTTTTGAGATACCATAACTGATCTTCTGGAGAATGTTTCTCCTCATGCAGAGCTCTGAATATCTGCTTATGCAGATACACTCACCAAAATCATGTAGCTTGGTGTTGTAGATTCCACTACAGTAGGTTCATTAAATCAATAGAATTTTGATGTGCCCACTATTCCATATGTTCCATTGCTTTAAATGAGCCTACTCTAATTGCTACCTATTATCCTAAAGCCAGTTGCAACTAGAGAAAAGCCCATTAGAATCAATGGAACTTACAGAAGGGATGACTCACCAAATCCCCACTGATGCAATGGACCCACTGGGATGTGATTTAATACACTACTAAGCCAAAAGAATGGCCAATGAACTCTATGATCATTATAAGTTAGTTAGATTTGTTTTATTTGTATTCTTATCTGAAAATTTAATTAAAAAATTAAAATTAAATAAAATTAATAAATTAGTTAGATTTGTTTGCTTTGTGTAATTTAACTTGCAGGTCATCAGGATGGTAGAGATGGTGTCAAAAGCAGTGCAGACCATGTTACCTTTGCCTCCTTCCTTGGTGGGTGGAACACATATTTAACTATTTTAGCCTGTGGCTTCTGAGTCTTTTTTTCAGGTATTGCCCACATATTTCCAATTTTATCCAGATAGCAATGTTAGTATTTTAAAAATGAAACTGGGAATTGTTGTCTTGCAATATCTGTGCTAAGTATTCTATGTACTGTATAAGAGTTCACATGGGAATAGAAAATATGTGTCTTGCCTTTATATCTAGAACCTAAAGGGAAGGAAGTATAGATAATCCTCAGAAAGAATGAAGAAAAATTAGTTCATTACTTTAGTCACATCATGTAGGAACCGCTCACCATTAGTTCTCACACAAAAGCGAATGAGTAAGCAAAGCAAGATAACTGAAAACAGATGAACTAGGAGCCTTTGCTGTGTAATTGGGTATTATGGCTTCTAGGCAGTCTTTTGGTAAACTCCTAGTCTGTTTCATCCCACGAAACAGTAAAGACAACACTAAACCATTCTCCTCCAAGATTTCATTTTCCCCAGTGAATCATTTCCATCCTGGATTGGTAGCTGGAGACATTAATAGTACAATTTTGTGGTAGCTACTACTATGAATACAGCAGAACTGAGAAATGTTTTGGGTTGCTAACTTGCAGTGCCCCCAGGCAGCACGATTAGACTAATTAAAGGTGAAATCTGGGAATGATATTCCAGATAAATAACTTTCCCAAGCTCTGAGTTAAAGAGACTGTGTTCAAATTTGACCGGCCAAGCAAGGCCAGCTGTAGCATTTGGCAGACAGAGGACACTGAAGGACAGGAACAATGTTAATGGGCTTGGAGACAGATGCACAGAAATAATTTACCCTTCCCCTTTTCTGGGGGCAGTTTGGATCAGTGCAGCTTGCCAATGGCTCCACAGGATGGCTCTTCTCCAGGGAAACACAGTAGGGAATCAAATTTCCAACCACAGCCAGATACCTAAACCACTGAGCTATTCAGCCAGCTATAGTGGAGAGCGCAGGACTAAATCCTTTCATCATTCCTCACTAGAGCAGATCCAAATAGTGAGTTCACATTCACATAAATAGGGACTGCTGTGGCTCAGAGGTTAAGAAACTCGCCTTGTTAGCTGGAAGGTCAGCAAGTCAGCAGTTTGATACCTGAGTACTGCACGACGGAATGAGCACATGTCTCTGTCCCAGCTCCTGCCAACCTAGCAGTTTGAAAGCAAGAAATTGCAAGTAGATAAATAGGGACCACTTTGGTGAGAAAAGATCTTGGGGACATAAAAGGAGCCTCTTCAGGCATCCCCTGAGTGGAGTTCCTCCAGGAAAAATCCTTTCAACCAGAAAGCATCTTTGTGTGCTTCTGACATGAAAAAAAAAATTCACATAAATCCCACTGATTCAATGCATGCACATGCGTGTGCGTGTGTGTGCGCGCGTGCATGTGCATGTGTACGTGCTTTCGCATGCACGCACACATGCATGCATGCATGCCATCTGGATTCGAACCATGATTCCATCTCTAGTATTGGGATAAAAATCAGCTGAGTTCACAGTCAAGATCTATACTGTGTATGGTATTTTGCCTTCACCTCAGACAAAAACCTATGGTTTGGGGCCGGATCTGCCACAGTTCAAAATATAAGGTCGTTCTACAGTGAAAGTGAAGAGAGAAGCAAGCCTGTGGCCAACTCTGTAGCATGTGCTCCACTTACTTGGCACATAGGCAACTGTAAGATTTCTCTGAAAGCATAAACCTCTCTTTTCCATCTGGCCAAGTAACTAAGGAAAGGAAGTTGGACCACTTCACTAGGCCTTGGATGACAAAGTAGCTCTTCAATTTATCTTGCTTATACAATATTTGATTTGCTCTCCAGCCCTTGCTTGACATTTATTAATGTTTTCTTCCATTTATACCATCTTACAAGCTTTAGGTGAGTGTTTCTTCTCAGTGTGTTCAATTTATTTTCGTGCACCGATTTTCTATTAAACATAACCTCTCTAACAGCAGGAGGGATTACGCTGTAACAGGATCCTGTAATAGCATAAACAGTCGCAGAGACTAGAGGATGAAAACTGGCTCAGGCACATTTGCTTCCTAAGATCTGGCTCCCCAAACAAAGCCAAATTTGGGTCCAAAAGGAAGCCTATAAATTCCCAATGCATTCATGTCATCATCCATAATGCAAAGTCAAGGAACAAATGTAATACATAACTGTCTGTTGAAAAGAGCATGGTGCAGATTGTGTAAAAATCCAGATAGAGATCTTTCTCAGAGATATTTGTTCCCTGTTCATTTATAGGGATGTGTAGGCTTGGCTGTAAAAAGCAGAGACCCATGTGGTATGAGGAACTGACAGGTGTCTGTTTTTTTCTGCTGTCGTGATAAAACTGACAAATCTCCCAGAATTATAGGGTTTTGCTTTCCAAAATTTCCTTGATGAGGTGGTACTGGGGAATCCTGGTGTATCTGCAAAATCTCTTTTATTTATACATTTGTAATCTATGAGTTTGATGTGTCAACACAGACACACATCTTTTCTGCTTTTAGTATTTGAAGAAGCTGTTCTGGCAGCTGTTATTCGATACAGTAAAACTACACACACAACCATTCCCCTCTTTTATGCAACTGTTGAGTGTAGAAGTTCCCTAGGCCACATTTCCATCATCTAGTGCCCTAGGCCTAAATATCTTGTTAAAGAAATCAGCACTGACAAACTCTCAGACATGTTTAGAAAAGGTTTGGCAAAGGGGTTCTGCTATGATCATTGGGGGCTTGGCTAGACGGTTAGATGGTACAGCCCACTCTGGTTGCGTAAGGACTGTGGTAGTTAAGATGCTGAGATTGAGAACCGATATATTGACAGGTCAGTAGCTCAAGACCTGAGTACTGCATGATGAAGTGAGCGCCCATAATCTGTCCCAGCTCCTGACAACCTAGCACTTTGAAAGCAAGAAATTGCAATTAGAGAAATAGGTACTGCCTCAGCAGGAAAGGTAACAGGGTTCTGAGTGCACTGGCATACAGTATAGGACAAAATCTCCCCAAATACAAAAGAAATCATTTCGTTCAGTCATACCTTTTTAACCCTCGGGTCACAAGTCAATTTGTCATTCAAAGCTATTTCCCATATTTCTTTATACCACTCTTTTATATTGATGGAGATCTTCATTTTCCAATCCTTTGCGATCAAGACTCTCATAGCTGTTACCATTATAACTAGCTCTTTTTATTTTTTTTATCAATGTTAATAGCACTTAAATCCACCAATAATGCCATCTTCAGATTCATACATAGTTTTATTGATAATATCTTATTGATTTCACCAAAAACTTTTCCCCCAAACAATATTTATCTCTTTGCAATGCCATGATAAATGTAATTAGGTCCCATCTTCAACTTTACATCTCCAACATTTTTCCGAATAAGTACTTAAAGAACATAATGTGTTTCACAGTATTGCTCTTTAAGCAAGTTTGCTCTTTAAGCAAAACACCATTGTAAGTGACCAATTGTGACTTCTGGGGGGCGGCGGCGGCGGGATTGCGAACCCCGATTTATTTGTTAAGCGAGTTTTTGGATGGTTTTATTTGTTAAGTGAAGCGAACATTCAGATAAAATTCTGCTCTTTAAGCAAGTTACTCTTTAAGCGAGGCGCTCTTTATGCAAGGTTTTACTGTATTATCCATTTGATGCATTCGAATTAACATCATGTACCATATCCATAGCAATTTGTAGCAATGTCCCTTGATTCTCATGGATAGATTTTTTAGAATCCTCCCTGACCATATATTCTTCCACATTGATTTGTTTATTTTAACCCCAATAACCGATTCCCATATACAACTGACACCCCTTTCCTCATGAGGTCACCTTACTGACACCTACTACTCAAAATTGTACACAGCAAATTGATGAAACTTGAGAACAGGGTTTAATTGTTCTGGTGACAGTATGCAGAATGCTTCTTTTTTTAAAAAAAGGTTGGGAATAAAACGTATCCTTGAGGGACTAAAATGTCCTATCTTGATGTATTGTGAATGCAGTATGAAGTCCTGTATGCATTAGCAATAAAGAATGATAAGGACAAATTGTTGGGCCCCCTTGTCCTTTATGAAGACAGTTTGGGTTCACAGTCATGTTTTCTGTGTTACAGTTTGAAAACATCACTTTTTGGAGTACAGTACCAAACATCACCTAGCCAACATAGCTAGTAGTCTTGCTGTCTGGGGCAGGGTCGGGGAGATGCTTGGAACTGTATTTTAAAAGAAAGTATCTTTTAAATTTGCGAACTAGTCACCATCTGGGATGCAGCCCTTATTCCATACATCACCAATTTCCATCAGAGCCCACATTCAGAATTATGTGATTAATCCTAAAGATTACATTTCTTCCCGTGGAGAATGAAAAAAATCTGCATTCCAGACACACACTTGGAGCCAGGCAGTCTTTAGCAATTGCAGTGTAGTTTATTATTGTCTCAAGGGTTAGAAGTCATGGTTTAGGTGGGTTTTTTAAATGTCTAAAGTGCTTTGGAATGCAATCTTGAGGCCATCTCAGGCAAACAAAGATCTGTTCTGACCAAGTGCTTAATATTTCTTGGATGGGGTTAGCCACTTGCATGGGACTATCATGCACGCCCACAGCCCTCTGAGTCACAAGCCTGAAAATAATCCAGCTGAGTACTTTGAATCAGAAAGTGTTGGGGGGAGTGGGGAAAGAAGGGATGGCAGCAAAATTAAAATACAGTTGGCTTTCAACAATGAGCATAGCATTCCATCCTGATCTTGGGGGTAGGGGACCTAAAATAATTTCATTTGCCTTCTGGTTGAAACTTTGCATCTGTTGCTCAAGGATCTGAAATACTGCCAGAAGGGTTATATCACCTTAAAGACTCCAATGTGATCTAGTGTTCCCAAACCTTTTGCTGCAATAGGCTCCTCTCTTTGAAGTAAAAAAGACAGGGCTCTAAATACAGCTGAGTGCCAATCAAAGGAGACCTTTGAGCTTGCAAAACTTGGTCAAGGCTTTGAATAATAGGGCAGAGGAGAGAAGTTTGGATTTTGCCAGAGCAGCTCAAGGCAGCTCAAGAAACCCACAGTCACATGGGGGCTGTTTAGCGCACCCCTACAAATTGCTGAAGTTTACTACAATGTTGTGGGATTAATGTTTGAAATCTTAATCAAATTGGAACATTTTGAACCAAAGTGCTTGGCTCCCATTGCTAAAGCAGAAGATTGAAAGTTGAGCCCCCAGGAAAAGCCAAAATCATCCTTGGAAATTTCATTCACTGAGCCCTTAGGAGGACCTAGAGGTGGTTTCTCAGACTGTCCTACCAGCTCTTATAACAACCGTCCTCTCTCACCTACTGTAATAATCAAGAAGTTTATTCAAAATTAGGATTGAATGTTTGCACTGAGAGATTCTGTGATTTCTAATCCACAAAAGTAACATTCCCAAACACTGTACTAAACAGGTCTCTCGTGTACAGCAGGTAGGAGAGCAGGAAGTAAGCCAAGCAGATCACAGGTTTTGGAGGAAGGCTCCCAGCTTTATCTTCTCAAAGTTTAAAAAGAAAGAAACTGGCAACCCAGAGGTTAAAAGAAAGGTGTGATCATCAGGTGAAGAGCAGGTAAACCTGTGTCAGCACTTTTCCCCTTTAGCAGAGGAGTGAGGGAAAGTCTGAGGGAGGCACAATTTGGTTTCAGGACCCTCCTGAGATCCGTGGAAAGCTGGAATTGACTAGAAGGTAAGTTCCAGGTTTGTTTGGGGTTTTTAAAACACTTTGGATTTTTTAAATGCCTGGATATTTTCTAAAACAGAGGAAGTGGAGCACTGTTTGATTTAGAAAAGGCTAATCCACCACAAACTTCTTCCAATCTTCATGAGGGCAGAAATAAATGGGTTTTTTTTTGGGGGGGGGGTTTCTCCCCTCAGGGACTCAAAAATGGCTTAGGCAAGCCATGAACATTGCATTCCCCTGTCCTTTAAATCATGTCTGAATTCAGAAGTTCAAAAGGTGAATCTAAACCAGACAAATGTCTCCTAGATGTCAAGGCTTTGACAGAGAAAGCATGAGCTGCTTCATTTCTGCCTTCCATGCCAACTGAAAGATCCAGCAGGCTTGCCAAGCCCAAAACAACTCTTGAACTAGCAAAACCATAGGTGTCTGTTGAAAATAATTTCTTTCTTTAAAGCCAGTGTACTGTAATTATCAGTGTATTGACCTACAGCTGTGCAGGACCTGGGTTTACACCACCATAGTGTTCACTGGCTGACCTTCCGACGGTCATAATTTTTCCTACTGACTTAACGTCAAGGGCTATAGTGAGAATAAAATGCAATATGTGTCATATACAGTGCCTATATACACTCTTTGGAAATAAAATGTGTGAAGTAGGATCACATCATGCCTGTCAACCTGACATGCCTTGGCAGAAATCCCACTCCTGAGGCAAAAACCTCTGGGAGAGGGATATGTGGCATTCTTGTGAACTCACTGTAGATCAATAAGGGTTGCTTCCAGAGCCCCAAGGTGTGGATGTGATGCCCGTTTGCTGAGATAGGTGGCTATTTGACTCGCCTGGCCAGGTACTGGGAAGAAGAGAAGAAGCTATGGAGTTTTACAGAACCAGACATCCTCTGAGGAGTGAAGGTGGGTTAGGGTTAGGGTGAGGGTGGGGGTTTTGGGAAGAGGGGGAGTCCATAAATCATTTTGCCAGGAGCTATATGATTCTACTATTGATGTAATACTCAATGAAGAATGGCAACTCAGAAAGCCTATATCAGTGATTCGCAACCTACGGCCTGTGGGCTGGACCCGCCCCTGATGCCATTCCATCCAGCCTGTGGCAACGAACCCCAGAAGTGGAAGAGACGTGTTTACAACAGCTGTAAATGCACCCACAAATACGCAAATATTCCCGCACATGTGCAAACATGCCCGCTGTGGTTTACGACTGTGTTTATGGCAGGGGGGATCTATGTGTCCAGCCCACTCAGCTGTCTGAGCGAGCATGGTCTGCCCTGTGACGTGGAAAAGTTGAGAACCCCTGACCTATGTTACGCAGTTGATTGTGTGTGTGTGTGGGGGGGGGGACTTATTCCGGGCCATTTCATTTTATGTGTGTGTTTTTTAAGCTAAACTGGCTTGCCTAGTTTGAAAAATCATTATTTTGCTGATGCTTCACATATGTTAATATAAAGAGGGAGGGGGAGAGATATAAATCTATTTCCCCCTTTAACTGTCTTGCTCCCATCCTGTTAGGTAGAGAAACCACCCACAAAGAGAAACAAATCTTTGGAGAGAAAATCCAAAGGAGATAAGGAAATGTATACAACATACTTTGTGCATGAGGTTTGGAATCTCCACTTCAGAAAAAACACAGTGAGGTGGGTGTGTGGGTTTGTTTTCTTTCACTGACCTGTAAAAATGAACCATGGGTGACATGATTTTCAGTATATATTTCTATATATGCACAAGAAAGTCTTGCCTATGCATGTTTAACAATTGCTGGACATGCTGAAATCGAGCAGCTGCTGGGGTGGGTGGGAATTCACCTGCTTTTATGTCTGCATATTCAGCTGTTGTTAAAAATGCAAAAACAGAGCTCTAAAAGAAGGCAGGCTTATTCCATAACACATTTGGTTCATCAACCTTTCATCCAGATGAAAGGCCTTGAGGTTGAATAGAATATTTAATGAAGGTTTGAACTGGAACGGGAATAAAATTGATTGGAGTGGTATCTGTCTTTGTAACACATGTACATTAAATGCTGAAACAAACAAGGTACATAGAAATGCCTCAATAGAAAGATGTATAAAACGCAAGCTCTTCAACAGTTGCAGATAATGATCACCCATGTATCAATTTCTGATCAATATTGTTTCCACTATATGTAAAGGCAAAGGTCACCCTTGCTTCAAAGCCAGTCGCATCCAACTCTAGGGTTCAGTGCTCATCTCCGATTATAGCCATAGAGCCAGCGTGTCTGTGTCTGCAGACATGTGGGAGGCATGATTAAACATCGGACTGCTTCTACTATAGTTTCTGTTAAATTCTTCAGAAGTACAGTAAAACCTCATATAACGCTAAAACCTGGTTCCACAAGTCTTCGTGTTATATGATTTTTCGTGTTATCTGATCCTCTATGGGATCCATAGAGATACATTGTAACCACACAGGCTTTCGTGGTTGTTATCTGAAGCATCCCATAGGATCTTAATGTTATCTGATGCAATTCTTCCCCCCAGATTCCTTGATGTTATGCGATTTTCGTGTTATTCGATACTAATGTTATATGAGGTATTACTGTACTTAAATTGACAGATGAACCTCACTACCCATTTCTATGTTTCTTTGTTTCTTGTAAACGGTCTCATTAATCTGAGGAGCCCCTGTTCTGAGAATAGGACTTTGTTCATCTCACTCTTCCCAAGCAGATTCAGGACCTTCTGTCATGGCCAGCTGCTCCTTAAAGGTATGGTATAGCTAAGGCCAAGCCACAAAGCCAACCCCCCTCCTTAAACGCGTGAGCAGACAATAGCATTTCCCAGAAACAATTCCACTTGTGACTGTGTGCTCTGCAACAGCCAATCACTGCCTAGCTCACTGGCACCAGCTGTGCCATGTCATCATCTCCAGGACAGCAACAAAAAGGCATTGGCATTCTTTTATAGGCACAGGGAACACTGGCTTAACGGTGGGACTCGGATTTGCTCATTAGCGTCACAAAGCTTGGGCCTCCCCTGCCATTGTTTTTCTTGCACTGAGGAGAACACATCTCCCAAAGTAGCTTGCTAAAGTTTTGAACAAGCTATTATAATACTCTCATGAGGCATCTGCATACCTTGTCTACGGGAAATGGCAAACATAGCCAATGCTACTACTAACTAGAGTGGAGTAGGGAAATTTTGGCCTTTCCAATGGTTGGTCTTTTAGTGGCCATAAGCACATGGCATGGCTGAAGGTAATGAACTATGTGGGAATGGTATCTTAGAACATTGGCAGAGACACAATGTCAAAGCTTCCACAATCCTGGGTGAAAAGGTCTCAGGCAGTGGCGTCGCGCAGAGTTCAGCCGCCGGGGGCGAAGAACAAACTCGCTCCCCCCCCCGCTCGCCGCTGCTTTCCCCCCCCCGGACCCAGGCAGAAGGCGGCCCCCCTGCTGACGTGCCGCCTGCCCCTGGCTCTGCCTCCGTTGCGAGTTCGATCCTGGTGGGATACCAGATTGCCTAATAGCCATTCATCCTTCCGAGGGCGGTTAAATGAGTACCCAAGCCAATGGGACGGAGGCGAGCAGCGCTCGCCAGCAAAAGGGTCGCCCTCCGCCTCGGAAGTCCTGCACGCGCGCGTGCGCGCTGCCCACCTCCTCCCCCCCAGCCACCCAGCCAGCTTGCCGTCAGACGGGGCGCTCGTCGGGGGTGGGTGGCGCCGTAGCGGGGAGCCCCTGGCTGCTGGCTGGGTGGCTGGGCGGGAGGGAGGAGGTGGGCAGCGCGCGTGCAGGACTTCCCAGGTGGAGGGCGACCCTTTTTGCTGGCGAGCGCTGCTCACCTCCGTCCCATTGGCTTGGGTACTCATTTAACCGGCCTCGGTCGCCAGAAAAAGGGTCGCCCTCCACCTGGGAAGTCCTGCACGCGCTCTGCCCACCTCCTCCCTCCCGCCCAGCCACCCAGCCAGCAGCCAGGGGCTCCCCGCTACGGCGCCACCCACCCCCGACGAGCGTCCCGTCTGACAGCAAGCTGGCTGGGTGGCTGGGGGGGAGGAGGTGGGCAGCGCGCGCGCGCGCGCGTGCAGGACTTCCCAGGCGGAGGGCGACCCTTTTGCTGGCGAGCGCTGCTCACCTCCGTCCCATTGGCTTGGGTACTTATTTAACCGCCCTCGGAAGGATGAATGGCTATTAGGCAATCTGGTATCCCACCAGGATCGAACTCGCAACGGAGGCGGAGCCAGGGGCAGGCGGCGGAAAGCCCCCGACGGCCAGCCAGGCGGACGGAGGCGAGCAGCGCTCGCCAGCAAAAGGGCCGCCCTCCGCCTGGGAAGTCCTGCTTCCTTCCTAAGCCCAGGCAGAGGGAGGAGGCCAAAGTGGTGAGGACATTTTGCCGCCCCCTGAAAGCCGCTGCCCGGGGCATCCGCCCCCCCCGCCCCCCCCCACGCTACGCCACTGGTCTCAGGCCTGGAAAAGATGCCTGCCTCTAAATGAAGTAGGTCTGAAGGGCAGATCTGCTGCTGCCTTTCACCACAGCCAGTGTTAAAGTTGCCTGATGTGATAGGGTCCATCATTTAAATGAGCAGTCTCAGCAACCTTCACCCAACTGGTGGCACCCTGATGGAATAGTTGAAATCACAATTCCCATCATCCCTAGACAGCAGGGCAATGCTGGCTTCAAATGCCCATCACATCTGGAGGACATGCAGGAAGGATAGGGTGCACTAGAGAAAAGGTTGCACTTCTTTAATACAGGCATTTGCTTCTACTAAATGAGTCATCAAGAAACTCAGAGCATGGGGATTCTTGGAGAGACATCTGCACAAGTAACAATGCCACATGTGTATGTTGAACCAGAGCACAAGTGTAACATGATCAAGCTCACTAGTAGTTAGTATAATTTTCCAGCTGTTGAATGATCACATAAGGTTTTGACCAATATGCATCAAATCCAGTTCTTGTAAAGTTATTAATCAGGATCATGTCACCAAAACAAGTACCTGAGATAGCCCCCATTCAGTGATAAGAGAAGCCCAGAAATGAACTGAACACTAGTGAAGTTGACAAAATTCACATGTAATATAATTGCAGTATAATATCTGGTGCTGATGCAGTTGTATTTTAGACTGATTGTAGCCACTGAGCTTGCTAGATGGTTTTCCAGGTACTTTTTTCTTGATACATGTAATCCTTCAATTGAACTATACAGCTAAAAAAGAAGTAATTTCACCAAATAAGATACCCTTGTATTAATGGCAGTTGTGAATGATGTATACCGTATTTGAGGTAGAGTTAATAGTGCCTGTTGACTGTCAGAAAGCAGAGTGAGTTGAAGGGAGTAGACAGCTTTTAGTTTAAACTACTGTAAAAAAAAAAGAACAATAAGTATAATAATACCTTTTTCATTCCTTAATATGGGAAAAATCCAGAACTAAGTCTCCAAATACCAAAAAATACCAAAAAAGAGCCACATCAAGAATTCTACATGGACTTTGAACATCAACACAGCAGCACCACAGATCTGGCAAACTCCCACCAGGTAATATTTGTATTTGACTTTGATTTGGCTACAATTGGCATACCTAGTAGGTAAAGTAACCATCTAAGATACACAGCCTGGCTGAACATATAAAGAGTGCCTCGCTTAGAGACTAACTCGCTTAAAGAGCAGAATTTTTGCTGAATAGTCACCTCGCTTAACAACTAAAACCAACCAAAAACTTGCTTAACAACTAAATCAGGGTTCTCAATCACCCCTGCCAGAAGTCACAATCAGTCATTTACAATGGTGTTTACTTAAAGAGCAAACTCACTTAAAGAGCAATCCCATGGAACGCATTATGCTCTTTAACCAAGGTACTACTGTATAACATGTGTCTGTATTTTTTGTTGTTGTTGTTGTTCAGTCGCACAGTCGATTCCGACCCTTTGCAACCCCATGGACCACCGCCCACCAAGCACCTGTCCTCCACCATCCTCCTCAGCCCACCCAGCTCTGTTCCCACTGCATCCACAATACCATCTAGCCATCTCATTTTTGGCCTCCCCCTTTTTCTTTTGCCCTCCACCTTTCCCAGCATCAAGGCTTTCTCAAGTAAATCCTCTCTTCTCATGTGATGTCCAAAGTACCTTATCTTCATCTTTACAATTTGACCTAAGGAGCAGTCAGGGTTGATTTCTTCTAAGATTGACTTTTTTGTTCTCTTTGCTGTCCAGGGGACTCTCAATACTCTCCTCCAAAACCACATCGCAAAGGCATCTATTTTTCTGCGCTCAGCTTTCCTATTGGTCCAGCTATCACAACCATACATTGCCACCTGGAATACCATTGCTTTGACTATACGAATTTTTGTTTGCAATTTGATGTCTCTACTTTTCACTATGCTCCCCAGATTTCTCATCGCTTGCCTCCCAAGAATCAGTTGCCTTTTTATTTCATGGCTGCAATCACCATCTGCAGTGAGCTTTGATCCCAAGAAAGTAAAATCTGTCACTGCTTCTACTTCTTCCCCATCTATTTTCCAGGTACTGATAGGGCCTGTTGCCATGATCTTTGTTTTCTTTATATTGAGTCTCAAGCCAGCTTTTTCACTCTCTTCTTTCAGCCTAATCAGGAGATTCTTTAGGTCTTCCTCACTTTCTGCCATTAAGGTGGTATCATCTGAATATCTCAAATTGTTGATGTTTCTCGCAGCAATTTTTATCCCAAATTGTAATACCAATGAATAAATGTTCTATTCTGTAATTAAAATTAGCATGTTAACTAATCATAGAGTCATAGAATAATGGATTTGGAAGGGGCCTTAAGGCCATCAAGTCCCTGCTTAATGTAGGAATCCAAATCAAAATGTATCTAACAGACTGTGCGACTGAACAACAATGATGAATAACAACAATGATAATGATGAAAATAAACAAAAAATGGTACCGTATATGCCGGTGTACAAGACGACTGGGTGTATAAGATTCCCCCCCCCCCCCAACATTTCTACTCAAAATATAGAGTTTGTTATATACTCGCTGTATAAGACCACCCCTTCTTCCACACACATTCCACACACCAAATAAAACGTAAAAGAACATCAGATTTGATTTGAACATGTTAATTTATATTCAAATGCTTATGACATGCAGAAAAACTGTCACAAGGCTGTATGTTATCAAACATGTACAGTAAACATAAAAGAGTGCAAGTGCAAAGTGGTACTTATTTATCTACCATATATACATGAATATAAGCCGACCCGAATATAACCCAAGGTACCTAATTTTGACCTTGAAATCCAGGAAAATAGATTGAGCTGAGTATAAGCCAAGAGTGGGAAATGTAGCAACTGCTAGTGAGTTTCAGTAATTAAAATACAGTAATATTAATTATTTTATTGATTTTTTAGAACTGTACTTGCACCACCCACCAGTGGTGGCACTGCAGGTAAAGTGGGTGGGCAGGTCAATTGCACTGAGGCAGGAAGTGTTGCTCTAGCCTAGCCTCTTGCTTCTCCTGCAAAGAAGAAGCATGGCTTTTTTCCTCCATCTTGGGCAGAGCAGAGATAAGGGCAGAAGGTACCAGTAAATGAAACCCTTTCTTTTTCCCCACCAGTTTGAAAAGGAGACACAATTGTAATGTAGAGCTTCTTTCTTCATCTGGATGGTATGTAGAATGAGGTGGGCGAGCATCAGGAGGCCACTATGGGCAGCTATGTCTATCCCAACTGAAGTGCACCCGGTGTATAAGACGACCCCCCCACTTGGAGGCATGTTTTTCAGGGTGAAAAAGTCGCCTTATACACCAGCAAATACGGTATTTCTTTCTTTATCATATTCTTACATTTCTCACATTCTAATTCATATTTATATCTATTTATGTTTATATATTACTACTTTATTTACCAATAACTCTCTCATTACCCATATATTAAAAAGAAAAAACAAAATCATTGTCACCCGTGAAATCTACAAAGCCCTGGAGACCGCAGTTTTATCACAGCTCTATATTACTGTTTCCAAAAGCTCATGTGATCTGGTACTGGTTTACCACCTTTAGATTTCACCAAAGTATGTTCCACAAAAGTCTCCATATTTCCCAAAACTTATTTTTTCTTAATTATACCTTTTTTAAAAATTCAGCTCCCATGTGAGTTTATCATTTAACACAATTCCCCAAATTTCTTTATACCATTCCTCCAATTTTAACACAAAAGGGCTGTATTTTGGACAATTCACCACCTAACACATATCAGGATAACTGGTCTCCATTAATACTACATGGCCTGGCAGGCAGCTGAGAACATCGTCCCCTCCTCTGGGCCCACACCAATGGCCTGAGGGAAAAGACGCCATGGCCTGGCAGGCGGTTGAGAACTTTGCCCTCGCCTCTGGGTCCACACTAACAGCCTGAGGGAGAAGATGCCATGACCTGGCCGGCAGCTGAGAACATCGCCCCCTCCTCCAGACCCACACCAACGGCCTGAAGGAAAAGACGCCATGGCCTGGCAGGCAACTGAGGACCTTGCCCCTACCTACAGGCCCCCCTCAACAGCCAGAGGGAAGTTAGTCTGTGTTCTGCTTTGGTTGTTTTTTGAGGTTGTATTTTATGATTGTTACTGTACTGTTGCTGTTTTGACCATAAACCGCGCTGAGTCACCTCAGCGAGTGGGCAGCAATATAAATCTGAATAAATAAATAAAATTCTTATGCAAGAATATGAGTTTTTGTTAAATAGTATGATTCTACCTCCCTTTCTATTCTGTCTTTTCTTTTTGAACAATTTATATCCTTTAATTGCTGTATTCCAAGCATGGTAGTCATTCCACCAAGTTCCAGTTATCACTATCAAATCATATTTCCTATTTTGAACAAAGATTTCCAGTTCTATTTTATTGTTTCCCATATTCCTGACATTCATACAGAAAGACCGGAGATTGTGTGATTTACAGCTGCTTTCCTTCATACATTTTTATGAAGATTATTATTTGACCCCATTAGAGCTGCTTGGTCTGTTCCTCCTATTGTGCCTTTGCCTTCATCAAGATAATTGTTTTCTTGTCATATTTGCCCAGACATTTCTCGTTTGGACCTATGAGAATTTCCCCCAACCTATCTACTTCTGGAAGAAGAAAGGAGCTATAATTAGTAAGGCTACTCTGCACTAAGTCATTTGCAGATGATAACCTGAAGACTGTATTGTGATTCATGGGGGATTTTTGGTCTGCGCTTGGAACTACTATTACAAAATACATTAAAAGCCAGCAAAGAAAAATTAAATGGTGATATGAAAGACATTGTGGGCAAAGTTCAGGGCATCAGGAAGACAACATGGCCCTGAGAATTAAAACGGAAAGACCTCTCACCAGCATTAGTCATTGGCACATTAAGCAAAGTGAAGTTGCCACCTCAGGGAACAAAGCTGGGGTGTAATTAAAAGGGAAAATATTAAGTGACAGCCAGTTGTAATTCACATCTGGAGTATAAATCAATTCCTGTGTAAACTGCATTAATTCAGAAAACCTACTCCAGTTGCAACTTATTACTGGGTTTCAGCCATTATTGGCTATTGATTTTTAAAAAGTCATTATTTTCTTTTGTTTTGTTTTACTTTCCTGTCAAGGTTAGGCACAGTGCTTGTAGGACTTTCTGCCTCAGCCACCAAAATAACTTGCCTCCCACTTGCTGTTATACATTTTGATCTATGTACCACTTGCTGCTCTTACTCAGGCAGCAAAATGTCTTCAGCTGCCCTTTTCCTCTTCTCCACATTTCAGAGAAGAGGCCAAACATCTTGATGGTGATTTGCTGCGTTTCCTACTTTCTCAGGTCACAATTATTTCAATTTTCCCAGGGCTGGGAGAGGAGTGGAAGAAAGGAAGAAAGGTTCAGGGGTCAACTAAAGAGAAGAGATGAATCCCCTTGAGGAATAAACATTCATGAACTATTGAAGTGTAAGTCCAAATGGAAGTACAGTTGTACCTCGCTTAAAGAGCATAATGCGTTCCACAGGATTGCTCTTTAACCGAGTTTGCTCTTTAAGTGAAACACGATTGTAAGTGACCAATTGCGGGGGGGGGGGATTGTGAACCCCGATTTATTTGTTAAGTGAGTTTTTGATTGGTTTTATTTGTTAAGCGAACATTCAGAGGAAATTCTGCTCTTTAAGCGAGTTACTCTTTAAACGAGACGCTCATTATGTGAGGTTTGACTGTATGTGTGTAAGGGGAATGAATAGCCAGGCACTCATTAGTGGTAAGATCTTCACTTTTAAAACATGATAACCAGAGCCCATCCTTCCGAATAACTAACAAGGAGTGTGGCTTGATAAAGTGAAGCAATTGATTAGGAAGCAAAGAGTGAGGCTGGGTGGATTGATTCATCTACTGTGTTTGGTAGGGACAAAAAGGCACTCCAAGGTCACAAAACCTTGTTAATACCTTGGACATGCACTTGTGCCTAGAAATGTACATGTAAAGAGAGGGTAAAAGATGTCCTCTGTCTGTCTGTTGGTCTGGTCTGTCTGTCACTCACTCACTCACTCACTCACTCACATGTGCACACGTGCCCGTGTGCACGTCCGCATGCGCATGCGCACACGCATGCACGCACAAACGCACACAGAGAGAGACCGCAAACTGAAAAGGAAATGTTGTGGTGAAAAAACAATTATACTTCACTGCCTCTTTCTAGATTAATCAATGAAATACTCCAACGTACAATTGCAAAACAATATACGTCTACAGATGATTTGTAATATTACAAATTTATTTGAGCTCAAGATAATCATGTTCATGATGATCATTGATTAACTTTTTTATGTACGCTTTGAGGAAAATTGACACACTCAAATTGCACTGAAACACTCTGAAATGGTAACTGAGCTTCTTTCTGGTAGTTTGAACGCCATCAGATCATTTCCACAGCCTTTGCACATTCTTAAATGCTACCCTCTCTTAGATTAATCCAATCTAAGTATTGCATGCCGTAATTAATATTTACTCAGACATTTTTTCTTAGCTCATGCTGATTGAGGTCAAAGAATAACTTTGAAGGAGATTTCATTGTGTTCAGCAATAGTCACCACCATAGAATTGTAGCCTTAGTTCCATATAATGTCAGAATCCCTGTACACCAATTAATTTGATGTTGATTTGAGATGGAGAGGAGCGAGACACAGAGGGATGGAAGCATTTCATTTCTTTTGCTTCATTTTGGTTCTGGTCTTATCAGACAAGAATAAAAACTATCTAAAGGCTCATTTATTATTTATTCAAGACATGCTTAGTCTCGTTTCCAATAAAATATTTTCAAAGTGGTGTATAGGAAAAGATGTCCACCCTAACCTCTCCAGACCAAGTCCACTACAGCTGCCTTCAAACCATGTAATGTCCTCTTGTATGCCATGTTATAGTTTCAATGGAGAGCATGGGAGGAAGGACAGGGTTGGGTCTCCCAAAGCAACCAACAGCATAACTACCAATAGCGCAAGGCCTAACATGTGACCCCAAAATAAACAGTGCTATAACATAGCTCACTCCATCTATCACATGTAACTATTGGGAGGGAAATTGTTTGCCCTTGTCTAGCACAGTTATGAGCATCTTGACCCAGCAAGGACAATCAATGTATAGGAGCAGGCTTCTACTTGAATCCACTTTTGGTCTGGGAAATGTATATACAAATAGAAGATGTGTTCACGACTTCTTCCAGATTAAGCACTTGCAGCCCCTTTCCGAGGTGCTGTTTGTCCTGGAATAGAACAGCTAGAACCATGGACCCGCAGAATGAAGAACTGTAAAACCCCAAAAATCACTGAGGATTGTGGTTGCCTAAGGGGCATCTGAATGATTTCATATTCTTCAAGGAGGCTCATTCTATATCCTGTGATGTGTAAGAAACATTGCCTAAATATAAAGCAAAAAGATCAGTACTGTTTTCTTCAAATCAATTGGGAACTAGTTGGGACACACAAACCACAAATACTAAGAGCTCTACAGCCCTGGATCTATATTACATGTGCAACTTAGAAACCTGCTTATAGCCCCAATGATTATAGCTCAGTCTATGCAAAACAAGTTAGATGTAGCAGTCAATGAAATTGACAGAATGATTACTACTTGTCTGTAGCCAGTCTCCACTGATAAACCACATCGCACCGCAGTTGTAGCAGCTAGTACTGGAAGACTCAAAGCACATGCATCAATTGCACATCTTTGCCAGATTAAAATTGAGGAAAAGTGGGGTTTTTTAAGAACATCTGTGCATCTTGAAGAAACAGAAGAGAATGCCGGAAGTATAAAGTGGAAAGAAAAAACATGGGTTGGCTCTTAAAATGGGTGCAATTTAAATTTAAAATACTGTACACTTAATAGGCTATTGACCAGAGTTGGCAGAACTCAAGTAAACCGAAGAAAATTAGTTTTATTCTCTGCAAGTGTGGAAATTAGCAGGCAACATCAAACTTATGTCAGTTTACTCTGTGCTCCTTAGTATGAAAGATGCGATGTTAGCTTCCCCAGAAGTTTCACAATTTTCTTTTGTAATCCTCTTGTATTTTACTTGGGTTCATATACAGGCTATTGTTTAATTTTATATTCCGTTCTCTTCAAATGTATTGTGCTGCTGATATGAAGAAAAAAAATTAAAAGCTCACAGTCAACATTCTATGCTGTGGATTATCTGTTTTCTATGCACTGTTCACTGGAAGCTCTGAAAGGACTAAGCATTTCCGCAACTGTAACATCTACATCTCTATAAACTACTCTGCAAACAGTATGGATTGCTTCATTGATTGGCTAACCACATGACAAGGCTTCCTTCTTCTTGAAAAACAATTGCCCCAAAAAGTGACCACGTGTTTTGGCTTACACTTCCAATACCATAAGGGGCTGCGGTAGCTCAGTGGTTAAGAAGCTCGCCTTGTTAGCTGGAAGGCTGGCAAGTCATCAGTTTGAGACCCGGGTGCTGCATGACGGATTGAGCACCCGTCTCTGTCCCAGCTCTTTAGGATATGAAAGGAGCCTCATTTGGTCATTCCTTGAGCAGAGTTTCTTCCACAAAAATCCTTTCAACCCAGAATAATTTCTGACACAAAATTATTATTAGACCATAAGGTCTAGAAACTATCTTGTAAAAACAAATACAAATGTTTAGTATGCAGGACAGTTGATGGGTAAAATGGGCATCAGGTGACATATCTAAAATCCAGGGGGGGAAATCAGCTAACTGGGCAATATGCCAACTCTTTATTTGCAGGATGTCAGTGTTGATCAAGAAGACATCTCAAAATTGGAATGATTAGCCAATACCATGTTTTTGGCATCCAGATTGGTAGTCCACTGTGGCTGTGTTTTCAGTTTTATGAGGATAAAAGTTATTGGAATTTACATTTTAGAGGTGTGTGTGTTTTCACACAGAGACTGAACTTCACTGATATGCAGCTGTTAAAAACAGAAAGACCTTTGCAAAAACGTTAGACAAAACCATTTTCTGCCACAAAATAAATGCTCTGTGGGCTATTTGATTTATCACTACAATTCTCAGCACTTCCAGCAGGAGGGCTGATAGCTTTATTCTTTCCTGAGTGGAGAAAAAAAATAACCAGAGTACCTATCCACAACCACACAGGGAAAATACAAATGTAGCTTTCTTATGGAGCAAGAACCAGATTGACTTCTGAGGTGCGTTACAGTAGCCACATTGTCTTTTTGTGTGGAGGAAAAGTAAATGAGAAGATTCCCCTTTTCAAGAAACTAGTCTGCAAATAAAGCTATCCTGCTATCTAGGAAGTTATTTTCCTTAGGCTAGACAAGTCAGGCAAATGTCCCTCCAACTCAGTGTCTGTGTTAGTCATGATGGCTTCTTAGAAAACAGGAAAGAAAAAGTGAGCCTAGCATATTAATCAAAACTGAACTCTAGATCTGAAAATATTTCTTTGCACAATTTTGAAACCTTTCTCTTTATTTATTTTGAAACTACCTTTCCAGAGGACAAATTTCAGGGCAAAAAACATTGGAAGGATGTAGACTAGAATAGAATAGAATAGAATTCATTTGTTGCTATTCTTATCATGGTCAGCAACCAACCTCAGCAAGTTAACAAAGTAAGATGATAACTAATCATGCAGCATATAAAGTTCCAAGCAGTACACACCAAATGTAAAGAAATATTTCAAGAATTATGTCAAAATTAACCAAAATGAAAGTTAAAAGGGCTATCTGATCAGAGAGCTGCAACAAGCTATAGCAGCAGCACAAAATTTGGCCACTTCCTAAGTAATATGGGGGAACCTGTCAAAGAGTAATACATGATTCTTCAGATTGACTGGTGGCATCGCATAGGGGGGCCAGGGGGAGCCCCAACCCAGGCGGCGCTTTTTGGGCTATGGATGTTCATAGGCTACAATTCCCAGAACCCCTAGCGGGAGTGGGCGCCGATGTCCACCATGGGGCAGCAAATTTGGCTTAAGCCCCGGGCAGCTGAAATCCACATGACATTACTGAGATTGACCTAGACATTTTTTTATAATAGATAAAAAGAGTTCTTTATGAAAATCCTGATAAAAGGATCAATGTAAAAGAACATGTCCCACAGTTTCTACTTCTTCACTCTCACTCAAAAACCCGCCAGTTATCTGCTTCCCAGATAACCACATTCCATTCAGCCAGACTCATCTCTCCC
Organism: Furcifer pardalis; assembly: GCA_030440675.1. NCBI lineage: Eukaryota > Metazoa > Chordata > Lepidosauria > Squamata > Chamaeleonidae > Furcifer > Furcifer pardalis. The sequence continues at coordinate 69,994,814 of CP126894.1, read as the reverse complement.
TTCCTTTCCAGCCACTCTGTCTTACATAAACAATCTAGAGTAAGGTACCTCTGATATCTCCCCAATGGAGGGATATAAAGTTTTGTTTCATTATGTCAGGTGCCTTCTTACCAAGGCACTTGCCTTCACCATTTGCCAGCTACAACAGATCTTGAGTCACTTACAAAGGTGGTTCTATGGGGGGGGGGGGTTTTTGCTTGAATCACACTAAAACAAGAGTTCTCAACCTTTTTAAGCCTGGGGCCGGATCACGCTCCCTCAGACAGCTTCAGGGGCTAGATGGCTATTTTGCCCTTACTCCAACACATGGCACTTCCTGGTGTGGTGGAGGTGGTGGTGGGGCCACATGAAATGGTGCTGTGGGCTGCATCTGACCCATGGGCAGCAGGTTGAGAATCCCTGCACTAAAGGGTCAACAAGTTACAAGCAAGGGGAGACAGCCAGTGGGTACAATCACTGATGCCATCAAAGTAGAGCACCAGTGTTGTTTAATTAGTGCTCATTTCCACGAACAATTGATCCACATGCACACCCCTCCCATCTCTTAACTACCCCACTTTTATGACATCAGAAGGGCTTGCCTCCTGGGTTCCTTTTTGACCCTGAATCTCTCTAGGAATGGGATGCTGTTTCTGATTATGGAATTCTGAAACATCTAGACCTAAGACTATTTTCAGGTTCTTCCAGTGCTGAGTTGGCTCAGGACTCTCCCACTGGAGCCTCTTCTTGGCCAGCTAGCACAGCCATCTTCTCCCAGCCTTGCATCCGGCACAGCAGGGCAGAGCAGAGCAAGCAGCCTCGGGGGGCAGGGTGGGGTAAGTCCTGCTGCACCGGACGCAAGGCTGGGAGAGGATGGCTGTGCTGCCTGGTCGAGAGGAGTCTCCAGTGGGAGAGCCCTGAGCCAACTCAGCACTGGAAGTAACGGTGAGGAAGAGGAGGAAGGAAGGAAGACTCCTGGGCCTGCCTTCAGGGAACAGGGGGCTTCAGGACTGGCCACCCCTTGCCTGACACTGCAGCCTCCACGTGAGTGCCGCTGGAGCTCTCCCTTCCCTTTGTCTACTCCACCGCGATGAGCAGTGGTCCAGTCCAGGACTGGTTCTGACCCTGTGAAAGAAGTTGAGCTGCTCCTGCATCCCCTCCTCCTCCTCCTGCCTCTCCCCTTGTCTTGCAGCATCACTGGGTGTGTGTGGGGCCCGCAGTCCTTCCCACCTGTCCCAGCTCCTGACAACCGAGTAGTTCGAAGCCAAGAGATTGCAAGAGAGGGGGGTGGCTATCCTAGAGGGGGGGCAGTGAGCCTAGAGGGGAGTGAGTCTAGGGGGGCGGGTTTGGCCTGCGCCCCGGGTGGATGAAACCTACGCTACACCACTGCTAAAGGTTTCCACTCTGAAGAGATCCATGAGGAAAGGAAGAGGATATAGTCCATTAGTCAGCAGCATAGTATGAATCCTTGTTCCTAGTTCATTCTACTTCAGGGGTCTGCAAACTTGGCTCTCCAGATGTTCTTGGACTTCAATTCCCAGAAGCCCTGATCAGCAACTGTGCTGACTTGGGCTTCTGGTAATGTAAGTCCAAGAACATCTGGAGAACCAAGTTTGCAGATCCCTGGTCAACTTCAATGTACCATATGTTTTGATAATGAGTTAAACACAGGGACTCCCACCCAAACCTTGAAAATAAAGTGTAAGGTAAAGGTCACCATTGCTCAAAAGCCAGTTGTATCTGACTCTAGGATTTGGTGCTCAGTTCTGCTTACAGTCAAAGTGCCAGCACTGTCTGTGTCTACAGATGTTTTCATGGACATGACTTGACACTGGAGTGCATGGAACACTGTTTTTTATTATTTATTTATTTATTCACACTTGTATGCCGTCCTTCCCACCTAAGTAGTACCTATTTATCTACTCGCAATCTCTTGCTTTCAAACTGCTAGGTTGATAGGAGCACGGACAGAGACGGGAGCTCATTCAGTTGTGCAGTACTCGAGTCTCAAGATGCTGACCTGCCAACCTTCCAGTCATCAAGTTCCGCCACCACAGTCCCCAGAAAATAAATTGTACACATTACATTGTTAAATCCCAATATTAACAAAAGTTCTACCCAGTAAAAATGTCAGTTGTATCCCTTTCTGTAGCAAATGCTATCTTCTAGAAAAGATCAGTGGTTCCCTTCAAATGAGGTTTGAAAACAAAGTTTATAATTTATAATCCAAAAATAACTCCTTAAATGGGTCTAGGATTATAATTACATAGAATTTTCCATTAACTGCTTAGACTATACAGTACAGCCTTTTTCTGAACCACCCATACCCTTAAAATAGCACTTTTGCTTGAGAAAGAAAAAACTGGTCATTCCTAATATAACACAGTAATATAAAAAGTTTTGGCTCCGTTCACAAGCTTTATTAAAATACCTTAGAGAGCAGTTGATGTATCTGATGCCAGGCAGCTAAGAAGGTCACAGTGACTCCATTCCCAAATTGGGTCAACAGCATTGCCCCACAGATTACAAAAATACTGGCTTCTGTCTCCTATGGCTAATGCTTGAAAAATAATATTATTAGAACTAAACTACCCCTCTGAAGCCTCTGTACAAGGTGAAGCTGGGTGATTTGTAAAGCTCTTAATCAAAGAAAACATCTCTTTTACATTTGTAGCCAGCTGCAAGATAGTTAAAAAGAACTGGATTCAAAAGGGAACAACTTTATAAACAGTGGTTGCAGTTAAATAATTAAAAAAATTCATATTTAAATTAATTTTTATTGCAAATTTAAAAAGAAATACAAATAACAATGCAGATAGCTGAGCCAGTAAAAATTCTCTACCACCTTTTATTATATACAGCAATTCTGGACTCTTCATTAAGTGAAAAACTATGCAACATTTGAATAACAAATAAAAATAAGAAAAGGAAGAAAAAACAAACAAAAAGAAAAACAAGAAAACAAAAATAGTATACCCAAGTGCAACCAACACCTAACAGGGGCACCTCTTTGCTTTAATTTACTGTTAGTTACTCTTTACCTATTACTACTTTCTTCCCCAAAAGCTAAAAAATAAATAACTTTCAAAACCTCTGGGGGGTTTCCAAATTGAGTTACAATTGTGTGAAATATAAATCACCACACCAACGGCCAGGGAAGAAGAAGCCAGGGCAGGTTGAGGACTTCACCGCTCCTCCCCATGACACCCATCAACAGATTGTAATGTAATGTATTGTTTGTAAGCTGCCATGAGTCGCTACGGCGGGTGGGTGGCAATATAAATTTGAACTAATTAATAATAAATAAATGTTTGCATCCAATGTAAATTTCCCTCCTTTCCACTACCTCCTCTTCTCCACTACAATCCAATGTCTTTCCATGCACGATCTGAAACAGTGCCCCCTCCCTTCCCCCATACCTTTGCCCTCGGAAGGATTTTCAAGGATGCTGATCTTTGTCTAGGCATGGCTGACGCAGACAGCACTGGCTCTTCGGCTATGAAACAGAGATGAGCAGTGAACCCTAGATTTGGATATGACTGACCTTTACCTTTAATCATGCTGAGTCTTCCCACCAACCCAGCTGGATGTGAGGCCACAGCAGCTGTTCCTGAGTATGGCACTTGAGGAAAGTTGTAGAGGGAAGCATCCTATTCTTGCAATCTGTCCACCTGCTTGTCTTATACTGAGTCTGCTTCTCTGCTTGATTCACTTCATAGGCAGGTCATCCTGCAAAAAGCTTCTCTGTTTGTCATCTCCCTCCCCTGTGCCGCCACCACCGCCACCACAGCTCCAAATCCTCTGTATTTCCATGCATGGCACACCAATCACTCGATACACCTGGACACACACATACACACAAAATTGATTGCAACTGAATGTGTCACAAATATTGGTTTAAAATAAACTATCTCAAGAGCATTTCAGATAACCCATGTTTTGTTGTTCAGTCGCACAGTCGATTCCGACCCTTTGCGACCCCATGGACCACACATACACACACACACCTCAGCCTGCCCACCCACCGACCCACCCACAACACAAACCGGTAAATAAATTTTAAAAAATTTTAAAATTAAAAAAATAAAATAAAAATTACATTAAAATACACCCACCCACCCAAACATAAACCACCATCCACCAGGCACTTCTGTCCTCCACCATCCTCCTCAACTCACTCAGCTCTGTGCCCATTGTGTCTACAATACCATCCAGCCATCTCATCTTTGGTTGCCCCCTTTTTCTTCTGCCCTCAACCTTTCCAAGCATCAAGGCTTTCTCAAGTGAATTCTCTCTTCTCATTTGATGTCCAAAGTACTTTAGCTTCATCTTTACTATTTGACCTTCAAGGGAGCAGTCAGGGTTGATTTCTTCTAAAATTGACCTATTTGTTCTCCTCGCTGTCCAGGGGACTCTCAAAACTCTTCTCCAACACCACATCTCAAAGGCATCCATTCTGTAACCTATGTTACATGTATGTAATACGAAAGAACATCTTTATCGCTACATCTTTTTTAAAAAATAACCAAATTCATTTCTCTCTTTTTTTTAAAAAAGAGATTTTTATGGACATATTACCAATGGCTAAGATTTGACTAACCTATACCATGACCAATATGTGCTGGTGATTTATTTTTTTGGAGGGGGTGGGGAATCATTTTTGGTTTTTTTTGCTACTTATAATTTTATTCTGTTTATTCTTTAGTTAAGAAATTAAATTTAATTGTAAATAAATTTAAGTAAATTTAATTTCTTAAACAAAGACATCTGACTCACAATACATCTGATATAACTGTTGTTGGAAAAAAGGTCTGGTTTACTGACATTGCTATACCAAGAGAAGCACAAATTGAAGACAAACAACTAGAGAAAATAACAAAATACTGTGATTTGCAAATTGAAGCTGAGCATATATGGGGAAAGAAATCTGTTGTTGTACCCATAGGGATTGGAGCAATGCCTAAAGCATTCCCTTGATAATTGGAAATTTAGGTTCTGTTGGACTTGAACATCCTAACTCTTTCTCTCAAAAAACACAAAAAACAAAAACCCTCTACTAGGAACTGCATATATATTTAGACGTTACCTTAACCATTTTTAGGACCTTGGTTAGGGCTTGAACTGTTAATTTTATACCAGTACTCTGCTGTGAATTGAATGATAGATTTATATTATAATAATACCACCACCACCACCACCACCACCACCACCACCACCACCACCACCACCACCACCAACAACAACAACAACAACAACAACAACAACAACAACAACAACAACAACAACAACAACAACAACAACAACAACAACAACAAGTGCACTGTGTGAACAAGTAAATTTGAATCAATTTCGCCAGTGCAGGCAAATGTGTTACTTTTTAATGCTTTAATGTTGGAATGCTGGATAAGATGAATAACATTAAAATAACACACAAAAATATAAATCATTTTATAGTACTATATTAAAAATTGTGTAGCATTTGAAATTATGAAAAATGGCCAGTAATAAACAAGGTAATGAGACACATTAAATCTTTTACATATGATAATGTTTTTGCCATTTAGCTTAAAATGGTAAATTTAAAAATTGTCAACAAGTTTGAAAATTAAGGATATGTAATTCATTTTTAATGAATTATTTCCACGTTGGAGTCAAGACAACTGAGAGCTCTCTGTGTTAACTTTAATAGTTGGCATTATTCATATCTTAGCAGGCAGTCCTTGGGATATTGTGGTCCCTAGACTATTTACAACAAAGGAGGCTGGGAATTACCATGTTATCTCTGATCAGAGATCAAACATAAAGATTTGGAATTTTTTGCTCTGCCTTTCTCAGTGGGAGTTTCAGCAGGCAGTCAAGAGTGTATTTTTTGTCAGACCTCTGAACCAAACAATTATGGTTACAGCTGTAACAAAAAACAGGGAAGTTCAAAGCACTCACCACCCCCTGTTCTCACAAGGAAACTGATGCCTCCTTTTTGTACCTTAACTTCATCTCCAAATGAATATGAGAAGTAATTCCCACCCTTGATCCTTTAAAGAGAAAAAGCGTCTGTCAAGCCCATTAAACATAAGATTTCCTTCCATTAAATATGAATTAGTGGCAGTGGCGTCGCGCAGTCTTCAGCCGCCGGGGGCGAAGAACAAACTTGCCGCCCCCCCCAGCTCGCCGCTGCCGCCGCCCCCTCCCCCCGACCCAGGCAGAAGGTGCCCCCCAGGCAGAAGGCGATCGCTCGCGCGCGCGATCCGTCCGCTCGCGCGCGCGACCGCGCAACCCGTCCGCTCGCGCGCGCGACCGCGCAACCCGTCCTCTCGCTCGCTGGCAGCGGCTTTCAGGGGGCGCGGCAAACTGTCCCCTCCCCACCCTTTTGCTGGCGAGAGCCCGGCTTGCGCTTCGCCGCTTCCAGGCGAGGAGGAGAAAAAGGGTTTTTATTTTAAGCGGACAATTCAAGGAGGGGCCCGGCTGGCCGTCGGGGGCTGTCCTGGCGGCGGCCCGCGTGCGCGCGCACGCTGCCCACCTCCTCCTGCCCAGCCAGCCACCAGGGGCTCCTCGCCACGGCGCCACCCACCCCCGACGAGCGCCCCGTCTCACGGCAAGTTGGGTGGGTGAGTGGGCGGGCGGAGGCGAGCAGCGTGCGCGCGCACGCGGGCCGCCGCCAGGACAGCCCCCGATGGCCAGCCGGGCGGGCGGACGGGCTCCTCCTCCGCCTTTAAAAAAACCCTTTTTCTCCTCCTCGCCTGCAAGCGGCGAAGCGCACGTGGGGCGCTCACCAGCAAAAGGGTGGGGAGGGGACATTTTGCCGCCCCCTGAAAGCCGCTGCCCGGGGCATTTGCCCCCCCCCGCCCCCCCACGCTACGCCACTGATTAGTGGGACTGGACTAATAAAGCCTGTGCAAATATAGATAGTCTGTTATCTGTATTTGATGTTATCAAACTCTGTGTATCATTGTAGCTTTACAGGGTGGCTAAATTGTAAGATTTACACTGGGATTACACTGTATGGTTCAGCTGGAGTGGATGTTTAGTATAAGAATGGTACATCAACATGTCCATGTTTGGAAGGGTATTGATCTATGGCAGGGGTGCCCAAACTATGGCCCACAGGTTGGATCAAGCCCGTGGCATCATTCAATCTGCCCCGTGCTGCTCCCAGAAGCAGAAGTAAAACGTGCCAGCACAGGCACAAAATGCTGCCATAAATGACCGGTGACTGTCATAAACACATTTACGACAGCTGCAGGTGCATTTACGACAATGTTATGCACATGCACGGGTGCGTTTTACTTCAACTTCTGGTGGGAGGAACCACGTGACTGGCCTGCTCAACCACGTGACTGGCCCACAGCTTGAAAACTTTGGGCACCCGATGTATGGCCCTGATGCCCTTATTTTGGGATGTAGTGTTGCTTCAACCTCAATGTTTTGTTTTAGGGAGAAAATGCCTTTTCTTTTCCCCTACTTTTTATAATACAGTAATGCATAGGCATTAATAGTATGCAGAGAAAAATCTGTCTCTACATTTCTACAATTTAAAAATAGAAATGCTTTATTAAACCAGCATGTAAATAAAGAAAACAAATAATCTTCTTCTTTACTTCCTCTTATACAAGGTTCTTGTTCTGGCACTTCAAGCGGTCTCGTTGGCATCATTTGGTGTTCTAGTACTCTTTCTTTGATGTTATCTCTCTCCCTTCCTCTGGGTCTGCCTCCTGCTCGTTGTCCTTCTCCTCTTTCTATGTACAGTATGCCTTGTACGGTATGGAATTCAAAGACATCCCTTCCAAATGGGCAAACCACTTTACTTCTCTCTGTATGTAGTTTAAGATTGGTCCTGTTCCAATTCTTTCCCTTAGAATCTCATTCTCCCTTCTAGTCAGTCCAGCAGCCTTCCTCACACATTGCATTTCCATGGTGAACAACTTTCATTTATGTTTTGTTGTAAGTGTCCATGTTTGACACTGGTGACATAAGGTGGGAATGAATATGCTTTATATGAGGTGCTTCTTGGTGCTGGTTGGTATTGCCTTATATAGTAAGAGCGGAGATAACTGTCCCAATATTTGGTTTGTCTGACTACACTGTATGTTAATATCTTCATCCTTTTTACCATCTTCAGTAAATGTTGTTCCCAGGTATTTGAACTCTGCCACTTGTTTTATACCTTTCCCCTCTATTTCAACATTTAAATTATGCTGTTTCATGTGAGTAAGAGACGTAAATAGAAATCTCAAGCTCTCAGAAGATGGCAGGACTGAAAGACAGAAGTGCAACATCTGTGAATAATAACTATAATAATAAAGTGGGAGGGAAGCAAAAAGAAAAAGGGCAGAATTCAGTTTCTGTGATAGGAAGTACTTATTATTTATTTATTATTTGCATTTATACACCCCTCTTTTGGTGCAAGCACCACTCAGGGTGGCTTAGCAAAGATAATGGTCACCCTTGCTCCAAAGCCAGTCGTATCCGACTCTAGGGTTCGGTCTTCATCTCTGTTTATAGCCAAAGAGCCAGGCCTGTTTGTGTCTGCAGAGGTTTCCATGGATATGTAGCAGGCATGACTAGACACCAGAGTGCACAGAACACTGTTACCTCCGCACTGAGGTGATACCTATTTATCTACTTGTAATTTCTTGCTTTTGAACTGGTAGGAGCTGGAACAGAGACAGGAGCTCACTCTGTTGTGCAGTTCTTATGTCTCAAACTGCTGACCTGCCAACCTTCCAGCCACCAAGTTCAGTGGCTTAACCATGAAGCACCGCAAGGCCCTCAGGGCAGCTTACAATCATATAAAATATCCAATACAAAAGCAATAAATTACAACAACAAAGCAATATCATAAAAATAACATACATAACAAAACACAATACCTCTCTCATTCACACCTACTTAGTGTAAGTCTGAAAGTTATTAGGAAGTTGGCCAAATTCTCAGGATATTGCTATGCTTCTCTGCAACTTTAGACCAGGGGTCTAAAACCTAAGGCCTGTGGGCCAGATCCTGCCCACTGCACCATTTCATGTAGCCCCCACCTTTCCAAGGGCATTTAAGAAACAAAATGGTCACCCCTTTGAAGCTCTTGGGACAAAATGGCCACCCCATGGTGCAGGCAGGGCGAAATGGTCATCTAACCCTCAAAACTGACTGAGAGTGTGTCTGAAAAGGTTGGGAACCCCTACTCTAGACAATGAGAAAATCTCAAGGTGGGGAAAGCTCTGCCTTCAAAGGTTGATTTGATGGGGACATAAGAAAGGGCCTTCACTGGGACCAAATTTTGCCCCTTCCATGTTCTTCCTCTGGCGACAAATGAAAACATTCTATTTCATCAGGCCCTCAGCTATTAAAAGTCTCCAGTTTAAAGATTCTAGTGGATATCTGGTATTTTTGCTATTTTAAGTTCAATTATTCCTACTATAGTTTTAATTATATTTTAATCAAATACTGAATTTAATTTTGTTTTAATTTTTGTAATTTTTTTGGTTATTAAATACATTTTATAATTTTAATCTATTTTGTAAGCTGCTTTGGGTCTTAGTTCTGGGAGAAAAGCAGCAGACCATCCAAAACAATGTTATTTAGCATGTAAATATAGTACAAAATAAAAAATTTATTTTCTAACAGACCAAATCCATAAATATGTTGTCTGCTTTAGTCTTTTGCCCACCTTTTTAAAAAGTTCTGTAAATCTCACATTAATTACTGCTGAACCTCTTATTTTGACATCTACACTAATAGCAAGGAGTTCCACACTTTTATTGACTCCAAATATATTTTATTGGTTTTGTTTAATTTGCATTTCCTGCAACAACAAAAAGATCTTTTAATAACCTTGCAATTGTGGACATTTATACAATGAATTTATATTCTTCACCAATCATATGCTGTCCAGCTTATACTGTCTCATGGAAATCTTCCTTAAGATTTTCTAGGTGAACATACTGATTACTCATAACAGTGGCATGGCTAGGGGGGCCACTGTCCCCGGGCGGCACTTTTTGGTCTATGTGTGTTCTTGGACTACAATTCCCCAAAACCCTTAGCAGGAGCAGGCACCAGGGGGTGGCAAATTTGGCTTCAGCCCCGGGCATCACTGACTCATGCAACGTCACTGACTCATAACCAGATAAAGGTAAAGGTTTCCCTTGCTCCAAAGCTAGTCGTATCTGACTCTAGGGTTCAGTGCTCATCTCTGTTCCAAAGCCAAAGAGCCAGTGCTGTCTGTTTCTGCAGACATTTCCATGGTCATGTGGCAGACATGACTAGACACCGGAGTGCATGGAACACTGTTTACCTTCCCACTGAAATGGTCCCTATTTATCTACTTGCAATTTCTTGCATTCAAACTGCTAGGTTGGCAGGAGCTGGGACAAAGACGGGAGCAAATTCCGTCCTGCATTACTCAGAAATCAAACTGCTGACTTCCTGCCTTCCAGTCAGCATCTCAGCCACTTGAGCCATTGAAGTCCCCATAACTTGGTAGCCAAGTCTTTCTTCTGGTGGAAGGACTGTGCAGTTTGCCATTCACTGCACAGGCTGCCTCTTCTCTTGAAATCATTGTGCACCACCCCATAGAGATATCCAGCCATCTATTACAAAAGTACCTGTATTACCATATTAAAAAGAAATTACTCCTTTGGGTTATTGCCTGCTTTCCCTGCCCCTCCCCTTTAATTTTTCCTTACTCCTTTCTTTACTCTTTTCCCTTCTTTTTTCACTTTCTACTGGTCTGATCATTATCGTTATATTTTTGCTGCACATATTCAACTACATGCATCAAAACCCATTCATGTTCAGTTAAGTGATTTAGACTAATTTAGTTGTAACTTGCCATCAAAAAAGCCACCAATGTCATGTTTTTTTGAAGTATCAGGATGTATATCAGACAACTCTTAAATAGCACTTCCCCAGATTTTCAGTAGATTTGACAGCTCTTGCCAAAGTAATCTGTTTTTAAAGTTCACTGTGCTCCAGTGCCAGATTTGGCTAAATTCAGGTTCAACAGAAGCAACAATTTCCTATTAAGCACAAGAGCAGTGGTTCTCAACGTGGGGCCCATGCCCCACAAAGGGACTTCATTTCCCAGAAGCCTAAGTCAGTACATTGGCTGATCAGTGCTTTGGGGAATTGACAGGTCTCTGGGAAATAAGTCCAAAAACCAAAGACTGGGAGAAACACTGCACTGGAGGTATTTCTGTCAGGGTTGGTGTGTGATTGAGTTAACTTCGTTTTGATACTACAGAGGGAGCAGAATCTTGCTTCCAGCGATCAAGAACCAGGAGATGGCAAACCAAAAGACAGTGTCTGTGAGCATTAACTGAGATGTCTGGAAAAAAAGTAGTGTGATTGAAATATAACTTTCTTGCTCTTTCTGTTTTTGAACAGTCTGATTTGTTCATTATCTCTGACACTGCTCTGGACCATCTACCCTCTGTTTCTTTCTCTAGTCTAGAGCACTCCCTCAAGGAAAAGGTCAGAAGCAGGCAGTTAGAGTTGTATTTTCCTTGCAAAGAGACAATTTCAGCAGAAAGTTGCTTTTGTGGGCCCAGCTCTGGAGTTTAGTTTGACTATAGCTTGGTATGCCGATATGAGTTGATAGATACGCTCTCAGCTCCTTTGAAAATGTGAACATGAGCCAGTAAAGATGTTGAAATGCTAAGAAATCCAAAGCTCTGTAACAGGTATGTAGAAGAGGGAATTTCCATCAGTGCACATTGACAAGTCACAATAATGCAGGAGTGAGAAAATGTACATACCAACCCCCCCCCCCCCCATTCTGTATCACACCTAATCATCCTCATATTTCAACCTTACGTGAACCAGCATGTCACCTTGTACATTTTAGTTATATTCATTTTGAAAGGTATAATAATTAGTGACTCAATCTGCATACCAATTACCAATACTGAGGAACCTGCAAGCCTGGGGCTGCAACCAAGCTATTGAGCACTTCCTTAAAAGGGTCTATCTGTGCCCCTTAATGCTCCAGTTCACTGGACTGTCTCATTCCTGATTAACAGAGAAATTAGCATCTTTGTCAACTGCATGTGAATGACAGTCTGCTTTGCTCCCTACCTACCTTGCAGTCCTTTTCAATGGAAGTTCTAATTTAAGATGAGATCCACTGTGTAAGGCAGATGTAATTTTGTGTGTGTTTCCTCTGAGTAGAAGCCATATTAATGACCTGCAGAAAAAGAATAGCAGATTTGTGGCAAGCAAAAGGCATAACTTTAAGAAGCAAATTGCCATAAGTTAAGAAATCTCTGCGTATCTTATCTGTTGCACACCAAGTCATGCAACTCAGCATGCCACAAACAATGCCTACAAAGATATAGAAATTTGTCTTGTTATTTTCTGATATTTGCCTTGAATCATTGCAACAGGTATTACACATTGTCAGTTTCCCAAGGTCATAATCTAATTTCTTCCACTTTCTTTGAGCCAAAGGACATCCTTCCTTCCTACATAGTTTGGTTTAGCAGATGAATTGAAGTGATACTGAATCAAAATGGCATGACCCACCTCAGGGTGCAACCTGTGTTCATAAAATAATTTGTCAGATAGGAAATAATCTAGACTTCTGAGTTTTCCCCTGAGGGATCTACTACTCTAATGTAGGACTCATGTTGAGTTATATTCAGAGTTTCCCCTCTTGGACAGCGATGGCAAATCTTGGCACTCCAGGTGTTCTTGGACTTCAATTACCAGAAGCCCAAGTCAGCACTCCTGCTGATCAGGGCTTCTGGTAATTGAAGTTCAAGAACAGCTGGAGTACCAAGGTTTACCATCATTGCTCTAGGATCTGACTCTCAGTAGCTGTTAAGGGTGAAGTAGAATTTGATATTTCTGGACAGCCAGTCAGGGAATTATAAACTCATATAATTATAGGATTTTAATACAGAAAGGGATCCCAAGGACCATTAAGTCAGAGCCCTGGAGTAGGAAATGCAACAAAATGCATAGTATCAAAGCTTAGAAAAATTGTGGTTTTTTTTTTTTTTTACTGTTTCCAAAATTCCCAACTAGCATACATTCCTGTAGTTTCTCAAGCATTGTTTGCAAACGTATCTGTAAATAACTTTTGCAGATCAGCTAGGGCAGGGGTGCCCAAACTTTTTATGCCAGGGGCCTGACCATGCTCCCTTAGACAGCTGAGCAGGCCAGTCATGTGGTTCTTCCTGGCAGTGACAGTGGCACATGAATTTACTGCATGTTTTTGGGTGTTTTTGTAGCCTCTGCCACTTCCCATGGCTGCAGGAGCTAGGGCGGCACATTTTTGCTGCATTTTTGGATTTTTTTGCTGCATTTTTACAGCATTTCGGTGCATTTTTGGCCCACTTTTGTGACTCCCTGTTGTGGTGGGTCTCTTCCGATGTCATCAGCAATCCAGCCTATGGGCCAGATGACCACAGGCTGTAGTTTGGGCACCCCTGAGCTAGGGTAAACCTTTCCCTTCAATGATGATATCTATCCATGAGCAGATTCTGTTTTAAAACAACAACATCGAAGAATTTATGAATGCGAGATGTTGCAGGTTTGTATTTATGATTCAAAATCCCTTTGTTTTACATAGCAAAGAGTGATGTGAATGCTGATACCAATGTCAGCAGTCAAGATGGTGGACAGAGGTGACCCTCTTGCACTCAATCACAAAAAGACATCAAGCAAAGAAAAAGAACAGAACTTTTTTTTTGTCAATTAACCACTTCTCACTGAAAACATAAAGAATTGTCAGGACTGTTTGTCAGATGCTGAATCTATTTCCCATTTGAAAAATTATGCCAGGAATTCTACAAAACTGAGGAAACAAATGAGAGAAAGAGAGAGAGAACAATATGAAGAAAAACCAACTGTTTCCAAAAATAACTCGAGCAGTCTTTCCTGCGCAAAACTGCAAAAAGGAAAATAAAGGCAGAAGTGAGGAGGGGAGGAAAGAGAGAGTAAGAGGCAGAAAACCTAGCAAATGGCAATCCATGAGCATAAGAGAAAGAGCACAGGCACTAATTGTGTTCCATGGGTTGTACTTTTTGCAAAACCATAATAACAGGGAAGGGGGGAGGGAAAGGAGAGAGAGAGAGAACATGCTCATAAGTCAGGGCACACTGCTTGCTCTGGGACTGTACCTTTCCTGGAGGATTGCAACTAACAGCTGTCCCAAAAGTCAATTATCTTCTTTAAAGGAAAACCCAGTTTTTACTCTTATTTCCTTTTAAGTTTGGGCTGTGACCTTTCTTGTTCACTTTGCAGCCAGGGCTGTAGCCAGGGGGTGGCCAGGGTGGGCTTGGCCCACCCTAAGTTAGCAGTTGGCCCACCCTGGCAAAGTGCAGTTTCCCATTGGAATGCATTGAAAAGAGGCTTTGTTGGCCATCCTGAAAAAAATATTCTCCCACCCACATCTAGAATCCTGGCTATGGCCTTTTTTTCAGCTTTCGCAATATCTCCCTTGCCTCCACACTCATCTCTAGCCTTTTCTGAAGCCACTCTTCTTCATGGCAAGCGTCTAACACACATGATCAGAGTTATAAGAAATCACTGTTTCTCCTATGTGGAAGGAGAAGGGTCAATATTTGAGCCCTTCAACCTCAATGCTTTCCAAATAAAGCAGTTGGGGCAAATAATTGTGTTTCAAGATAAGCAAGACTGGCCTTTTTCAATTTATGTGAGCTATTTTAAATTTGGATCAGATGGGGGAAGGGCTTTATTTCTGAACCATGAGGGAGTAAATCAGTTCTACTTTTTAAAACAAATCATAACCCAGAAATCCTTTGCCCTCTACCCCATCCTCAAATTGGCACTGAGCAAGAGCAGACTGTCTGCTATCCCATGCCAAATTTGGTGCTGGCCTGTTATGTAGTTTAAAAGTTATAATATTTTTGGTTGTTTGGATTGCCCTCGTTTTTAGAATTGCCTTTTAGAATCTTGGTTTACACTGGAAGCACAAGATGGGAGCTGCAACTCTTAAGCACCTCTAATCAACGAGTCAAACTTTGGGTGGCTTCACTCATCATTTAATCACATTGGAAGGCTTGTTTTTCATCAATTGTGATCAACTCTGACATTGATTTGCCTCATACCAGTACTATAAGGACTATGGGCTAGATTTTTTTTTTAAATGGAAAGTTGGAATCTAGGGCAGCCGTTGGGCTAAATGAAAAAAATGTGTGTGATATCTAAAATGGGTGATAGCCAATGGATGATATTATAGCCCTAATGGCAACTGGTCAGATTCTCTCAGTGTAAGTTCACTTTAGAGCCTGGAGAGATATTAGTAATCCAGGCTGGGGATTTTGCCGGGTTTTATCCAAAACATCTGGAGTTCCAAAGGTTCACCACCTCTACTTTAACTTCACAACCCTCATCTTTGCCTGCTTTAAGTAGAGTTGATGGAAGTTGCAGTTCAGTAACAGTTGGAACACCACAAGTTCCCCACCTGTCACTAGAAGAAGTAACAATTGGGACACTATGGTGTATTGCTACTGTATTTTGCATTTTATACAATAAAGGTTGTGTTTTGTGTCAGATATTTGTAGTTTAACACTAGGCCTACAGATATTACAAATTGTCAGTTTCCCAAGGTCATAATCTAATTTCTTCAGCTTTCTTTGAGCCAAAGGACAACCTTCTTTCCTACATAGTCTGGTTTAGCATGTTCCACATGCTATCCTTTGGTAACTTCCATGTGAGCCCAAAATTTGATGATTTTAAATGGTTTGTTTAGCCTCTAACTGCTTTCTTCTTTAGAGTTCAAGGTTAAAATTATCACCTGATAAAATTCTGGTGATGAAACTGAACAGTTCAAGCTTCATATTGTATCTTTTTCCACTGCTAGAAAAGCAGGTGTTGGTTCCATAAATAAACATTTATACAGTGCACTCAATGTATTTATCACATGGTTACTATGAATAGATATTTGCCGAAAACAGAAACTGGCAATAATTTGCCACACACAGATGGCAATGTTGGCCACCTTATCTAGGAGACTGATGCTATCATATCTAGAATAAGAGTTCCTTGTGCCATTCTAGGTACTCTTCCATAGCAAAATCAACTTCTGAGAGGAATATCAAATAGTTAATACTTCAGACCAAACCTATGCCACATGTCTTTATAGCAGGTGACTTTAACTATGCAACTTTGTCCCCTCTAGATATTTATGGCCTATAAGACCAATTGACTCTGATCACTGGTTATCCTAGCTGGGACATGGTATGACGTCCACAATATCTTAAGAAAATCGGGTTTCCTTCCTCGGTTAAAATGCAATCCTTTGAAATGTGAATTTGTTCTCCATTTTTAAAGGCATGTTTTTCATTAATCTCACCAATCTCATCAGTTGGTTTTAAGCTATTTCCATAGATAATTGTGCCCAACTTGGCTCACGACATAAAAATGAGAAAATAAGCCTAGTTCAAGCATTGCAATAACAGATTAAAAACACAATCAAATATCCAAAATACAAACATGTGTAATTTCTAGCCATGTTGCTACTATGATTAGTCAATATTTTCTATCTTCTCTCTCCACCATAATTAAATTATGGAGGCAAATTTAGAGCACCTTCTAGTATGCATAATCTGCCTCTTTAATAGATGTTTTTATGGTAACTCTCTTTTCTTTGTGATTGGTGGCCTTTAGAGGTTCAACTAGAACTGATACTTTTGACATACTAAAGTACTATAGCCACAAACCTTGGCACTCCAAGTGTTCTTGGACTTCAATTTCCAGAAGCCCAAGTCTATGTGACTGTGTACACGCAGTAAACCCATTCATGTGGAGTCACAGAGACTTGGGCTTCTGGGGAGTCCAAGAACACCTGGAGTGCCAAGGTTCATCATCACTGTACTATAGACATACTAAGGTGATAGTTGTGATGAGATGAGATCATGGGACACTGCCATCTTCTTAGCATTTCTATGATGAAATATGGAACCATCGGTGAACATGGTTGAAATTGTTTGCATTTTGCTTGTTTGCAACGGTGGAAAAAATATATGAGTTAAGGAGAATGAAAGATGAGCAATCCAAGCTAAGGAAGAAACCTAGCAAGCAAAAGCGAGACGCTAAACATTTCACAAAGTGCTTATACTACTGCTTTTTACAGCCAGGACTGATAGAATATACAGTCCACAAGCAGATTTAACTGCCAGAAAGTGATGTGTCTTATTGTCACACATGCAATAGATCAGAAAAACAGACTGGTAGTTTTCCCCCCCCCCCTCCCCTGCCCTGCTCCAGTTTCTCACTGTGGGATCAGCATCCTGGCTGTTCTTTAGGAAATTGACAAGATCATTCACCTCCAGTCACTGCTTTCCCAGGGCTTGTAGTTAATTGGCGTTGTGTTTCATTCTGTTTTGTTCTTTTCCATTTATATCACAAAGTCACTTTGCTCACATTAATATTCCAGAGGAAAAATAAGTTTCTAAGCATTTTGGATGCTGTATATTCTCCGGCGAGCAACCTGTATAGCACACAGGCTTTTTCCTGTCACCATGAAAAACAGCTTTGCAAAGGTCCATCAGCAGTCCTAGTGCAATTCCTCTACTCCTTCCAATTTCTGTGTCCTATTTGCTCAGCCCGACATATTTATTACTAGTTTCAGTACTGCATGATCAACTGATCTACTGTGCTGTGCAGTGCAAAGCAGCAAGGAAAATTCAATACTAGCAAGTCAAGACTGCCAAGATATTCCTCAGGGCTTTAGAAGAGGGAAATATTGCAAGCACAGGTTTGTTCCCCCTGCAATACATTCGCAGTATGCCTGCCGATATTTTTTTGCTAAGTAGGGAGCCCAAGATTACTTGGCAGGGATACCAAGAGATTTCCATTTATATACAATAGGAGATGGTGCTCCTAATACCTTCAGCCAAGTGCGCAAGCTCCAAGTGATGGCTTTTCCTGCAGAAGTTGCCAATTTAAATAGAAGTAAAAACTTGTGTGAGAGAGGGGGCTTAATCTCTCCTGGGAGCACAAGAGAAAGCACCAATTGCCACTTGCAAACCACAAAATTTGTACTATACTGAAATGTTGAGTGACTCAGAATACTCGTTTTAACAGTTGGAGCCGATGGCTACAATTCTCAATATACTAATAGTGTGATCGCACAAAGAAACAGATCACCTTTTCAACTGTTTGTGAAGTAGTCTAATGTGATCTACAGTAATACCTCGGATAACGTTAAGACTTGTAGAACCAAGTCTTAACATTATCCAGTTTTTAGCCTTATCCGATTCATGCACCAGATAACGTTAAAATCCTATTCAGATGGATCAGATAACGTTAACTCCATAGAGATAAGCAACAGAGGCTTCAAGGGAAAGCCAAGGAAACCTGCTGGAACCTTTGTCTAAAGGGTAAATACATTACAAAAGCTTGCAAAACCAGTCTGACTAGTTTAGCAAAGCAAAGCAAAGCAAAGCAAAAGCAGACATGGGGGTGGGTGGGTGGGTGGGGACTCTTTCAATATGTCCTGACTCCAATTTAAATCATGCAGAGTTTCCATATGGAACCATGAGCACAGGAATCCGTTTAAAAAGCTAACAGCAAGGGTGCTCATACTTTTCAGGCCACGGGCCAGTCACATGGTTCATGGGTGCCCAAACTACAACCTGTGTGCCAGATCTGTCCCTGACACCAATTCATCTGGCCAGTTCCACCGTTGCCACTCCCAGATGGATTGGTGTCATGGGCCAGATCCAATCGTTATCCGGTGTTTTACTGTATTTCCTAGCACTCACAAAAAGCACAAGGAATTGCAGTCCAGCCCATATTCCAATCCATGCCCAAGATGGATTTTTTTTTTTTTTTTTTTTTTTTTTTTGCGATTCAATACTGCTTTGGGGTAGCAGGTTGGAGCAATTATCTGGCATACAGAAGGGTCACTTTAAGGGAGATTGGTGTAATCAGGCATGTGCTTTTCCAGCATCTGACCATGCTCTTACTTGAAGTTAGAGATACAGTGGAGCAAACTGCCAGCATGATTGGAGTTAGTTTCTGAATGGAGCATACAGGATTTCCCCTTAAACAACAACAACACGGTTGTTAACTAACCTGACAACTCTGAGGACTAAGGGTGATGGTCCCCAAGTGGATTAAATCCCACTTGAATCTATCTTGATGGAGGGCAGCAGTTTCATTAATACTGTGCCAAAAGGGCTCGGGATCAGAAAGTGACTCATGGAAATGGATCAGTGGTACAGGTGTCATGCTGCGACGTGGAAGGCAGATGAAAGGCCACTGCATTATATTCTCAGGATCACCATGATGATCACCAATACAGTAAAACGATTGGATCAGATAACGCTAAAATCGCATAACATTAAGTAATCTGGGGAGGAGAATTGGAGCGAATAATGTTAAGGTCCTATGGGATGGATCGGATAACAACCGCTAAAGCCTGTGCGGTTACAATGTATCTCTATGGAGCTTTAACGTTATCCGATCCATCCCATAGGATTTTAACATGGATCGGATAACACTAAAAATCGGATAACACCAATACTTGTGGAACCATGTTTTAGCATTATCCGGTGTTTTACTGTATCTGGATATGGAAGGAGGAGGATTTCTTACAACCTAGAGAGATGACAGCATTAGCTGGGGAAAGAGTCCTAAGCTGTGGTTGATCAGTACAGGTAAAAATAGGTGAGAAAACTATTTGGCTTTTGTTAATGGCATTTTAAGAAATTCCCTAGGCACATATGCTGAGTGACAGCTGAATCTTTGAAATGCAGGAAGGATTAAGTCAATGAATAACTAACTATGATTTTCCACATTTGTGATTACTTTGCTAAAGAGCAGCGTCTCAGGAACCCCCCTGGGTGATTTTCATAAAGCAACCTAGAACATTTAGGTCTCTTTTTAATTCTGATTCCATCAAAACACTTAAGCTGTGTGAGTTCTTTGAGAGCCTTTACTTTCTTGGTGCTCATTAAAATTATAAAAAAAATCAGTCCCTTTAGTTTGAGAAGTTATTAGGTACTGTGTAATACATTTTGCAAGTCTGTAGCTGAAGAATGTCTGGGGTTTAGCACTGCTCCTGGATGATGGAGGGGAAGCAGTGCTGGGAGTGTTTTTCACAGTTTGCTTATACACCATTTATATATATTTCCTAGAAAAAGAGCTGCTGGCCTCAGATGTCATAGACATCTCTAGGGGTCATACTAGATAGCAAACTTAGCTATATATAGCAGCAATCCTCCCTTAGGTGGTGAAAGATGTCTGTCATTGCAAGTGCTTTCCTTCATCTCTGTGTCTGTATTTAGCCCTGTGTTATGAGATTGGCATTGGAAGGTAAACATTACTTTCTACTGACAAAAAGGTTTCTAATAGAGAAGAGTTGGCAGCCATGGAAGGCCATACCAAAGGCACTGGAGCAGAAGAGTAGCGTGCCTTGGCTGGGCACCGTATAAAAATTTGTTTGGGGGCCCTTAGGAAGGGTAAAGATTTGTTTTGCTTACACACGTTGGAGGCCCCCGTGGCCCGGGGGCCCCGTATAATTGATACGGCAGATACGGCGGTAGCTACGCCTCTGCACTGGAGAGCCATAAGTGTCTCATGGAGGGTGACGGCAGCCTTGGATGTGATCGCGCCACTATGGCCTCTCCGTACCCGTAGCCAACGAGCCTCCCCATGGTTTACAGAAGAATTGAGGGAGCTCAAAGGGGTAAAGAGACACCAAGAACACCGCTGGGTGAAGACCCAGAGTGAGTCTGATCGAACACGGGTTAGAGCTGCTATTAAAGCCTACCTTGTGGCGATAGAGGTGGTGAAACGTCAATATTTCACCACCCTTATTGCCTCTGTGGCAGATCATTTATTGTGATCTGTTGTGATTATGCAATATATTGTTGATTTTTGTGAATTTTTTGTGAGCCGCCCTGAGTCGGTTGCACCGAGTAGGGTGGCATATAAATTGAACCAAATAAATAAATAATAAATAAATAATTGCCCAGCGACCTTATTTCGGGTGACCAAATCCCTCCTTGGTGGAAGGGGGTTGGGCCCCGGTTGGCAAGGATCTGCTGAGGCTTTTGCTGATTATCTGACAGAGAAAATCGCTCAAATTCACACACACACTGGTCACCTCCAAACTTGATTACTGTAATGCACTCTACATGGGGCTGCCCTTGACGACCATTCGGAGGCTTCAACTGGTCCAGAATGCAGCTGCCCGGGTTGTGATGGGGTGTGGGCGGTATGCACATGCCTCGCCTCTGCTTCGGGAGCTGCACTGGTTGCCGGTTTGCCTCCGGGTGCAATTCAAGGTGCTGGTTATTACCTTTAAAGCCCTACATGGTAGTGAGCCAGGATACTTAAGAGACCGCCTCACCCCAAGAACATCTGCCCGTCCCACCAGAGCGGACCGGAGAGGCTCCCTAGTTGTTCCATCAGCCAGGGAGGCACATCTCTCTGGCACTAGAAGGAGGGCCTTCTCTGTGTCTGCTCCAGTCCTATGGAACCTCCTGCCTACAGAGCTACGTCTCCATACAGAGCTGCTGCCCTTTAGGAAGAATCTGAAAACATGGCTGGTGGGACAGATATGGGGTGCAGAAGGTATAATGACCCCAGCACATTGGATGATCTGAGCCCCTCTCTTTCTCTACTTTTAAATTAGTACCGTGTTTCCCCGAATATAAGACACTGTCTTATATTTTTAAAAACTCCAAAATATGCACAGGGTCTTATTTTCAGGGAATGTATTATTTTTCCATGACGAAGAAGAATACAGTACACATTTATTGCTGATACAGTGGATCGCCAGGGCAAGATTTAGGTGAGTGCCTTATTTTCGTGGAGGCCCTTATATTTCTGAAGTGGGGGAAAATAGGGGGGTGCCTTACTATACGAGGTGGTCCTATATTCGGGGAAACAGGGTAGTTGTAGCATCTGGTGTGTTTTTAATCTGTTTTTAATCTTTTTTAGATTTAAATTTTAAATTTTAACAGTTTTAAGGTTTTTAGATGGAAGCTTCCACTTCCTAATCCTGGGCCCTACCTGCCCACGGAAGGAAAAGACTAACTTCCTCTGGCCGGGAGGAGGAATGGATTTTAGCTGTTTGTGCTGTGTGTGTGTGTGTTGTTGTTGTTGTTGTTGTTGTTGTTGTTGTTGTTATTTTCCTGACTGTAAACTGCCCTGAGTCGCCATGGCAAATGGGCAGTGATATAAATCTAAATAAATAAATAAATAAATGCACATTGATCAGCTCAATAACCAAACCCAAACTGAGTCAGCTCAATAACCAAACCCAAAACCTGACAGCCTGAGTTTTAATTCTCTTTGTTTGTCTGCTATTTTGGCTGTCAGCAGAAAAGCATCTGGCCAGCTCAAACTTGGGCTAATATGGCTGAATTAGTAAAGATACAAGATTTGTTCAGTCAGTTGTTTACTTTCCTGTGAGTAGTTTAATGGACCAACTTGCTGTCAAAATCGGATTCCAGAAGTGACATCATCGCTATGTGCTTTTGTTTACCCCGTGACCAGAAGTTACGTTATCGCCGCCATGTTTGTTTACCCACATGGTCAGAAGTGATGTCACAGCCATGTGTATTGGAAATGACATAGTAGCAATGCACCCTGAATATAGCGTTGAACACTTGGGAGACTTCTCTGCCTGTCTTGTCTTTTAGAAGTAAAGCCCAGGCATATTTAGACAGGATGTCTATCACTGTTAAAATATTCTTGTAACCCTTGTTGTACTTGGAAAAATGCTGCAAATCTACTAAATCAGCCTGCCATGGGCGTCTCGTCCAGAAACAATAGTCTTGTTTCTTTTGAAATGGATCCTGCCTGGTCTATGTAGCGTGTAAGCATCTTATTCTGAAAGCCTTTTGATGACCTCTCCTCTCTTCAGGCCTTTGCTCTGTTTTTTTGCCCTCTTGAAAAAGAGGGTTTACACCCCCAAAGCTCCCAGCTTCCCCAGATGTATAAGAAATTTTAAGATTTTTTCATGCTGTGCCATTTTGTCAGCTGAAACATAAATGAATACACTGGTGTAGGGTAAATCATTTTATTGGTAAAAATAAAAGCAGGGGCGACCCCCTTAGTATTCAGGACTGCTGGACGTGCAAGAAACGCAGGAAAAGGAATATGTCTTTGAATCGCCGATGTGCAGATTTTCAGCAAGATCCCTGTGAAGGACATACTCCTGTGTAAAAAATGAAATAGAGGAACATTTTAGTACCGGCGTGACTTCTTTGTCCACTTGAGTTTCCAGGGTTTCATTTAAAGCTGCCTTCTCTTCGTCTTTCTTTTCTTTCTCTTCCAAAAGGCCATCAAATAATAACTGGGTCGGAGACCTGCCTTGTTTTCTCACCACTTGGTTTGGCTGCTTTGAAAAGTACCCCACCATCCACAACATCTACAGGTTTTGGAAAACCCTCAACAGTTTCCTTAACAGTTGAAGATCTTATGGTTTGCAGCTTTTGGAACAGTCCTTTTCGCTCACACTCACGGCTACAGTAGGTCCACTGCTCACTACATTCCAAACTGCATTTTGTCAGGGCGGTACTTTCAGGATCCGAGTCTTGACCAGCTGTAAATATGTCTACTGGTAATACTGGTAAATATGGGTACATGGCTGTGACATCACTTCTTTTTTTATTATTAAAATTTTATAGGTATTTAAACAATATAAACATACAGTAATAATAAAGAAAAATACAATAATAAGATTACAGAAATAAAAAAATTAAGAAAAAAAGATAAATCATTAAAAAAGGAACATATTTTCTTCTTTTACATCAGTATGAATACATTACATAAATCATGTATAAGCAACAATAATAAAGAAATACCACATTCTATTAATCCCATATAAGAGCTGCTTAATTCATCCTTAATATCATCTTTCAACTCATTCTCTAATACATTTAATTTCCTACACTGTCATAAATCACTCTTTTATTATCACCCCTGTGATATTTACAATGTCCAGGGGATTGTAAAAACTCACAATTTCCAAAAGTCATTTTGTTCCGGTACAGGAATAACCCCTTTCTTCTTGACAGTCACATATTCCACAAAAGGTTTCCAGATTCTCCAAAAATTATTAACTTTAGCTCTACCTTTTTTTATTTTTAACTCGCAGGTAAGTTTGTCATTGAGTGCCAGCTCCCACATTTCTTTATACCAATCTTGTATTTTTATCAAAACATCATTTTTCCAATTTCTCGCAATGCAAAGTCTAGCCGCTGACAACATCACAGACATCAATTCTTTGTTATCATTACTCATATTAACTTATCAACCTCCGTTAACAAAACTGTGTCCGGACCCCAATCGAGCTGCATATCTAATATGTTATTTACTTCATTTTTCACTTTTCCCCAAAAGTTTTTCAAACATTTACAATTCCACCACATGTGTATATATGTTCCCTCTTCATGTTTGCAGCGCCAACATTTATCACTAATCCTATTATCCATACGATGCAGCCCGACTGGGGTCCTGTACCACCACGAGATTAACTTATAATTATGTTCCTTCATTCTAACGGACATGGATCTCATAATCCTTCGTCCCCATTTTCTCTTCCAATTTTCCATTGAAATTGTTTCTTTTAATTCATATTCCCACTTGTTTTTTAAAACTTCCTGTATGTTTCCACTTTTATTCAGGATTTTATAAATCTTACTTACTACCCCTTTGATACCTATGTCCCCTTTCCTAAGCTTGGTCAACAGAAGTTCAAATAAAGTTAACTCTCTCTTTAAACTATCATCTGTCAAGTATTTCTTGTTCCAATTATTTATTTGGAGAATCTTGAACCAATCTAACTGCATTTGCGAAAATAACTCTCTTTTCTTTTCACTATCCTTACATATGTTGATCCAATCTTTCAACAAGAGAACCTCCTTCTCTACTAATATACTTCTAATCCTGCTTTCTATTTGTATTGGAAAAGCACTCAAGTTGTCCAATTCTATAACAGGCGAAGTACCTGGGACAAGCTCCTCTTTTATTCTGTTCCATTCTTCTATTGTTGTTTTCGTTAACTTACACCTAAAGGTTTTTTTTGAGTTTTCCTTTTTTCCACTTAAGAATATTGATTTATCAAATTTCTGAGACTCCTTTCTTTCAATTTCTTCCCATATTACTTCTTCCCTGTTTAATATTTTAATAACATTTCTTACCTGGAATGCCCTATAATAGTCGCGAATGTTGGGTATTCCTAACCCCCCGTCTTTTTGAGATATATACCATAGTTTTTAACTATCCCAGTTCCCCGTTTACCATTATAAAATCTATTAATTATATTTTGGTACTCTTTTAATTCTTTGTCAGTAAACTTAATCGGTAATACATCAAATAAAAAATTTAATTTGGGTAACAGCATCATCTTACATAATGCAACCCGTCCAAACCATGATAGGTTTAATTTATTATACCGAATTATTTTTTGTTCAATTTCCTTCTTCTGTTTACCATAATTTAACCCTTTAAGCTCTCCGAAATTATTAGATATTATTATCCCCAAATATTTAATTTTGTTTCCAATCTGAATCTTATACTTCTCCTTTATTTTTTTCTCTTCTTCCTTAGTCCCATTACAAAATATCATTTCAGTCTTGTCCCAGTTGATTTTCAAACCTGTTATATCCTCAAACTTGCTTAAGTGCTTATATATATTTTCAGTTACTTTCATTGGATGTTTTGCAATAATTAGTGTATTGTCTGCATATAAATTTATTTTATTACCTTTCATTCCTATTATATCCTCGTCCTGACGTATTGAATTCGCCAAAAGCTCCATTGCCAGAATAAACAATGTTGGTGACAATGGACAACCCTGCCTTGTACCTGCCTCTAAATTTATATTCCCTGAATATTCACCATTGATTCTAATCCTAGCTGTTCCAGATTGATATAATTTCTTAATCACTCCCTGAAATTTAGTACCAAATCCATATAATCTAATCATTTCTTGAATTGTTAACCATTGTAAAGAATCAAAAGCTTTGAATATATCTAATGATAAAAATCCCACTTTCTCTTTCTTTTGTTCTGATAAGTCCATTAAATCTATTACTCTTCGCGTTAAATCTGACATGTATCTATTTTTAACGAACCCTGCCTGATCTTCCTTTATATAGTTAGATATAAAACTGTTCAATCTATTTGACATTATTGATGTGAAAATCTTTGCGTCCTGATTAATTAGTGAAATTGGTCTATACGATTCCACCATTTCTAAGTCTTTGCCTGGCTTGGGAATTAAGACTATTGTTGATCTGTTCCATGAACTTGGAGTTGCTTCACCCTCTAATATTTTATTAAACAATTTGGTCAGCCTTGGCACAATCCATCCTTTAAAGTCTTTATAGAACTCTGCCGGTAACCCATCTTCCCCTGGGGCCTTGTCTACTTTTAATTTCTTTATCGTTTCTTCAATTTCTCTATCTGTAATTTCTCCCTCCATTATATTTCTATGTTCTACTGATATTTGTGAAATTCCTTGAGTTACAAAACATTCTCTGAGTTTATCCAAATTTACTTCTCTTTTTGAGTACAGTTCATTATAAAAATTTTCTATTATCCTCATTTTATCCGTTCTTTTATTACATCTCTTTCCACTTTTATCAATCAATACCCCAATCTGACTTTTAGATTTCTTCTCTCTTGCTGCCTTTGCTAATAATTTAGAGTTCTTATTACTGTACTCAAAGTATTCTCTTTTTAAATAAATCATATCCTTTTTAATTTTTTCGATATCTTTCCCGTCCAATTCTTTCTTAATTTTTTGTATATCCTCGAAAATTCTCTGATTCTTGGTTCTTGCATGTTCCAGGTAAAGTTGTTTTAATTTTATTTCTAATTCCTGATACCTACTTTTATTCCATTTATTTTTAATACTGTTTAATTTTATAGACTCCCCTCTAAATATCGCCTTCATTGTATCCCATACCGTGTTATAGCTGACCTCATCGTTATCATTCCAATTCCAGTATTCCTCCCATTTCTCCATTATATTTTTCTTACTGGCATCGTCCCTAAATAAATTTGGATCGTACCTCCAATTATACCCCTTCTTCCCCCCACTGTCCAATTTTATTTCCATTAATATTTTTGCATGATCTGATTCTTTAAACATTTCTGTTTTAATATCCTCAATAGTTCTAATTAACCCCTCCGTAACAAAAATGTAATCTATTCTAGAATACATATTGTGTACTTGGGAGTAAAAAGTATATTCCCTTTCATTCCCTTTAATCTCCCTCCATGCATCTTTTACCCCCAATATCTTAATCCAGTCATCCAATATGTATTTTTTACTCTTTTTCTTATTACTTGTGCTATCAATTTCCGATCTTATTAAATTAAAGTCCCCTGCTATAATCATTTTTTTTGTTCCTTCTCTTTCTAAGATTTTTCCCATCCTATTTAAAAATTCTTCCTGATTATCATTTGGGGCATATATATTGATGAGTGTAACTTCCTCCTCGTCTATATTTCCTTTAATTATAAGATATCTGCCTTCTGGGTCAGCTATACTATGTGTCATATTAAACCCTGCCTTTTCTGAAATTAAAGTTGCAACTCCTCTTGCCTTTGATGAGCCATAGGCCTTCTCATAAATTTGTATCCCTCTCAGGACTATTTTATTTGTTTCTGCAGACTTCTGGTGGGTCTCTTGAAGAAAGATGATATCTGCTTTCTCTTTGTTAAGTGCCATCTGTAATTTCTTCCTTTTTAATACATTGCCTGTACCCTTCACATTCCATGTTAATATTTTTAGGTTCTTAACCATCTAATTTTATTATCTTCCTTAATTTTTTACAATGCTCCCTGGATGTGTACCACCTATCCCCTGTCTTACAAAAACTATAAGAACTAAATAATAAACAAAGATAATCTAAAAACATATTAAGACTAACTTGAAAAACATAATAAAAATATAAACAAAAAAAACTTACCTATTCTTCTGCTTTGTTTAAACCTCCCCACTTCCTTTTCAAGAATGTCGCCTCCGTATGCCAAAGAGGGGGGGGGATCGGGGCAGGATGACATTGCTTTCCCTGAAGTCCCCCTCTTCCCTCCGCCAATATTTCTTTATTGTTCATTGTTCTCACTCTACAATTTCAACACTCGGTTCTGACGTGTCCATCCCCCCCACCGCTCCCCCTCCTCCCCCTCCATCCTCAAAACTGGTGCCATTTCCCCAGACATATACAAATCCGTTCTTAATTCAATCCATTCACTTGTAGCCACCTTAATTAAACCAATGTGAGTTAGATAGCCCAGAATGTCCATCTTTGAGTCAAGGATGTGCATTTTTTTGTCATAAAAAAGCTCAGTTGTTGCGGAAATCTCCAGTTATATTTAATGCCCTTGGCGGTCAGCAATTTTGTAACCGGTTTCATCTTGTATTTCCATCTTCTTTCCTCTGGGGCAATATCGTTGTAGATTTCCACATCATCATCTTCAATTTTTAGAACGCCAGAATCAGCTTGTTTAATGTAAGCCATTACTTTAAGATTATCCGCCCAATTTGCAAATTTAACCAAAACATTTCTTGGTGCATTCTTACCCCTTCTACCCCCAATTCTAAAAACACCTCCAAGATCCTCCGGTACAAAATTTTTCCCCATTTGTAACCAGTTAAGCCAATCAACTATCCTATCTTTAAGCTTGTCTGGCGTTCGTTCAGCCATTTTTCTGATCACAATGTTCTGCTTTCTCTGCCCCTCCTCCACCAAAAGTATCCTTTTCTCTTGTGCCGAGACTCTTGCTGAAGTTGCATGTTCATGAATAAAAAGTTCATTCACTGTTATTCTCACTTGTTTTACATCCTCTTGAATTGTACCTGTAATCATTTTAATCTTTTTAGTATTCTCTGTGACATCTTTTTGTAAGTCAGAAAGAGATCTCGCCAGACTCTCATGTTGGAGTCTAGCGATTTCTCTGTCCTTCTTCATTTCTTCATTATTTCTTTTTATTTCTGATGACATTTGTTGTAACATCTTAAACAACTTATCCATATCAGATGATTCAAAGCTGGGCGTATCCGTCGTAACTGGTGTCTCCAAGATGGAGTATGTCTTTCCTTCTCCTTCTGGTCCTTCTGTTCTTTTTTATCCTTCCTGGTTTTAGGTTTAACCACTTCCTCCTCCTCTCTCCCCCTCCCTCCCTCCATTATAATTCCAAGAAAATCCAAGAATCAAGTAATCAATCAAATATTTTAATCTATGTTAATCAGAATATGAAGTCAATTATCTTTATATGGTTTTATAAATTTTAATCAAAATTCCAATTAATTTCCTAATTATCCAATCAATTAGCCAATTGTCTAATTAAATCCCTCAAATATCACAATTCAAAAATTTAATCAATAAACTTAATAAATTGATTGATTACTTAGTAAAGTTTGTTAGAAAGACCGATCAGATAAAACCACTCAATTTAAGTCAATCAATTCACTAATTATATAGGGTGTAACTAAAATCAATAAATCAATAAATCAATAGATTATGTTTAAATTCTGTCAATTAATCAATCAGCTATTTTAATTTTATCAAGCTAATTCTATCTCAATATTATTCACTTTATTTACTTACTAATTTTTTAACAAATCAGGAAGGAGGGAAAGGGAGGGGCAGGGGAAGGGACTTCAATTATATTGCGATGTATCTCAATTAATTAGTTAATCAAACAATGGTATTTTTATGTATATATATCTATATATCACACCAATAAAGGGAGAGGGGGAGGGGTGAGATGGGGTAGAGACAGTCAGTTAATTAAATTCAAAAGTAGAAGTCAGGAATACCAAAAGCAAAAAAAAAAGTCATAAAAAGCAATTAGAATATAAGGACTTGAGAGCAAGAAGTAAGAATAAGAACACCACCCTCCTTCCTCCCCAAGAGAGGGGAGGGGGGAAGAGAGCAGGAAAAGAAAAGAATATTTATTTTTTATTTTTAAAAAAACAAAAATGTTACTCAGTCTCTTTAATAGCAGTCCCAATAAAATGGAGTAGAAAAAAGTTTAAAAGGATTCCCCCCTTCTTTTTTTTTTTATAAAAAAGAAAAAAATCGAATCTGCTAACTGCATATAAAAGCTCACTTTCGTTTCTCCTCCTTTGGCAGTCACGATGAGTTTCGCTTCTTTGTTTTGCTTAAGACACAAAGAGACGTTTCTTCTTATAGGTTTCGTTTTCACCCGCCATTATGCCAGCCTCCTACTAACCATTCCACATTTTCTTCCCAAGTTAAACAATCAAAAAAAGCAATAATAACAATAAAAAATCCTTGAAACAATCCAGAGAAATCGGCAAAACTTACTCTTTTCTCCTTTCCCAGAACAGTCCGACTTTCAGCTCAACTTTACAGCCAATACAAAAAGTCAATCTTCTATTATCCGCCTAGTTCTTCTGCCCAATATTCCGCTTTCTTCTCCCTCCTCCTTCCTCTCTCTCTCCTCCGATCTCCACTCTCTAAAAATTATCTCTTTAATCCCTGCCGGCTTCAAACCTCCAGCTCCTTCCGTATCTCTCCTCCCAGCACCCTGTCTGTCTCCAGGCTCCCGCTCTTGCTCACCATCTTTTCAAATTTCTTTACTGGAGACGACTTCGGTGCCGCTGTTCCTCTCCGTCGGCTGCTTCCTAGCGCTCCAAGTCCTCTAAATGTGAGCGCTTCCGATATTCCAAACTTTTCCCCGTCCAGGTTCACTCGGTGCAATGGCTCCCATTCGGTTTTAACGGGCAGCGCTTTGAGTCGGGAGCCTCCTCTGAGGTTCCCGATCGCAGCGCCGCTCGAAACTCACACTCCTGAGCCTGCTCTTTCGGCCAGCTTTTAACAACTCATTCAATATATTTTTTAGTTCAAAAGTCTCATTTTAATTTAAAATCGCATTGATAAACCCATTCTTTTGGCGGAGCGAGGAAAGGTTGCTGCTTCTCCTACGCCATCC
The DNA here is from genome assembly GCA_030440675.1 of Furcifer pardalis. NCBI lineage: Eukaryota > Metazoa > Chordata > Lepidosauria > Squamata > Chamaeleonidae > Furcifer > Furcifer pardalis. The sequence goes on along the minus strand of CP126894.1, from coordinate 69,963,938 downwards.
AAACCACACCCGCCTGTGACATCACTTCTGACCATGTGGGCAAACAATCATGGTGGCGATGACATCACTTCCGGTCACGTGAGTAAACAAAAGCACATGGTGTGACATCACTTCTGGTCACCGGGTGTGTGTGTGTGTGTTGTAAACAAAAGCACATGGTGATGACGGCACTTCCGGAATCTGATTTTGACAGCAAGTATGTCCATTAAACTACTCCTGTGAATGAACCATCCACATGGACTACATAATGGATTACTTTGTAGAAGTACTCCAAATTGTTCTAAAAGAAGAACTGTAGCTCTAACACTGTGCTAGAAAGAAGCAGAACGGCTCTAAAAAGGAGCAGTATGGATTGTGATATATCAGAATACATGTGGTTGCCACAATTTGACTCAAATCAAACAGATTTGGTTCACAGTCAATACACCTGAGCAGCAGCCACACTGTAGAAGATGCTCATACCAGTAACAAGAGCTGGATCATCAGTCTTGTGTTTCAGAAGTGATCTAGATCAGGGGTCCCCAACGAGGGGCCATGGACCACTACCGGGCCATGGACTGTCCTGAAATGGGCCACAGGGGTGAGTGGTACTGGGAGCCCCATGGCAGCTTTCTGCCCTCAATGTGCTCTGCCGGGTCTGCCTGACAAATGGAGCGAAATCACAAGCTTCAGACACAGCAGATAGGCAGGTGGCCAGGACCCTTCTCCACCTTGCTTAACTATGGTGGGGCTCCGCCCCCACCTGAGTGCAGTGTGATACCTCACTGTCTGAGTCAAACAGTTACCAGTCCATGGAAAATTTGTTTAGCATAAAACCGGTCTGTGGTGCTGTCAGGAAATAGACCCTATTTCCTAATGTCTCCCAAGGCTTGAAATTGCTATTTTATGAATAGGCCTCATAGAAATCCATATTTCCCTCTGTGTGCCTTACAAGACTGCCACGATGATTTGTTGATATTTCAGTGTTCCTCTGTTGTTATCTTTCTAGCCGTGTTGTGTCTTTGCATAAAGGTAAACAACCATTGTTGTGAGAAATTTTTCTCTCTTGCTTGCTGATACTTGATTGGCTAAGCTGTCCCACCTGATGGCAGATTCTCCATTTTGCAGAGAAGTGAGAGTTAGTACGTGTCTGGATTTTCAATGGCGTAAGACCCTGGACTGGTATGGGATTGCTGGTATGGGATTACTCTGCTTCTCCATAAGTTAAGACCCCGGACTGTCTGCTGGCATGTTTTCATTATGATTACCTAAATATCTTGGACTGTTTACTGGACTGATCTTATGGATATAACCTTTTGACTTCTGCTTTTCCATGAACTTTCCTACATGAACCTGATGGAATAAAACAGCTGTTTCTCTTTGAAGATTGTTGTTTTTCTTGTCACACACACACATGAAGCTTGGCTTGCTACGTTACCAGAAGCCTCCTTTGTTTTGCTCTATGTTCAAAGGCCTTACTGCCTGAGCATAGTAAGAGTTCCTTTTAACCTCCCTGGTTCTCCCAGAAGTGGTGATGCAAGGGTTAAGTTCCAGTGCAGAGCAAGAGGCTTGGGAACGGTAAGGAGGTGCCCTTGTGAATGGGACGACCGGGTGCATGAGACGTTGTTGCGGTGGGATGTTTCTTCCCTCCTGAAGTTGTATACGTGAGATGGTGGCCAGCTGATGTGGGATCTTTTCCCTGCCTTTGATGTTGTTTTGGCCTTTCGGAGACGTGCCCTGAAGAAGCGGCGATCTCAAGTTTTTCTCCTGTGTGTGTGTGTGAGCCTTCGGCTGAAACCGAAAGTATTTTGCTGGCAGCAGCCAGTGATTCTCCTGGATTATTTACATAGTTGTGGTTTAAAGGAATTTCCCTGAGCTGGAGGGATGCTCAACGTTCCTGTGTCCGGCCCATGAAGTGGCCCTTGAAGGAGTCTCGTGTTCCAGGAAGGAGGAATCCGTGTTCCAGGCCTGCAGAATGGCAGGTAAGCTAATGCCCCTGCAGTTCCCCAGCTTAGACCCCAAGATGTTGGTCCACCCAGATGCTACCTGGTGTTTTGGAAGAGAGGGGATGAAGCAGAAAGGGGACTGTCAGGCTGTTGGCCCCCAGATGGCGTGGTCAGGATGGCCCGTGGGGGGTGAAGATTGTCCAGATGTTGGTGGTGCAGAGTGTGGAAGGGCCCCACCTGTACCCAGTGTTTCAGAGGAGCCTACTTTGGCCCAGGTGTTGTCCCAGCTCTCTCACGTTTTGGCCTTGCAGCTTGAAGAAGCTAGAGGGCAGGCTGAATGTTCTTATGAGGTACCTGTGTGTGTTGGTGATGCTATAGATTACAGTGACCCATCTAGGGAAGACCCAGAGAGATGGTCATCTTTGTCCAGGCAGCCTGAAACTCTTGCTGAGTTGGCCCAAGATACAGATACACTTGTTGCTTGGAAGCGTACCCAAGAACAGAGTAAAGCAGGAGCTATGGATTATAGAAGGCCACAAAGAGATGACAGAAGGCCTGTTTTGTCAGGAAGAAGGGATGAAAGGCCTACTTCTAAGGCATCCCCTGTCTCACAGCCCACCAGAGACTTTGTTTGCTTCAATTGTGGGAAGAAAGGCCACACTTCCAGAGATTGTAAGTTACCTAAGAAGCCTTTTACTTCTAAGTTTGTTCCTAGTGGTGCTAGGCCTAAAGAGAAAACAGAATCTCCACCTGCTGCTCAGGCTAAAATGGTTCAACATTCCAAAAAGCCCCAGCAGGAAAGGCCAACCACATCTGCTGAAGTGTCTCTGCCAGTTAAAAGTTCTCAAGTCATGAGTCATCAAGACCCTGTTGCTGATTTGGTCAAAGATGTGACCCAAGATGGTACCTGGTCTCTATGTGTTCAGACTCCAAGTGAAAGGGTAGACCATATAATTACCCCAGCAGAATTCCTAAGCAAGGAAGACTTGGTTTGGATGAGAGATTATAAAACTAGACTGGTGGTACTACATAGCCCAGATGGCACTTGTTTGGAGATTCCAGATGCGCTCTTTGATACCGGTTCTGATGTTTCTTCGATTCATTCTTCTTTGGTACACCCAACTCAAATTGTGCCAGGGGCCAGAGTTCAAGTGGAACCGTATTCGTCTGATACCAGGTCTCCTTGTTTTGTAAAGCTAGCCAAGGTGGAAGTTACTTTCCAGCAGTTTACTGGTGAAATCCATTGCCTAGTTCATGAGTGTCAACGCCAACCTAAGTTCCTGATTGGTCTCAATTTGATCAGAGAGGTGCAAAAAGTAAATATGCAAAACTCTCCAGCTAATGCCCAGGGTTCCTGTGTAGAAGAGATGAAAGTAACAACCAGGGCGCAAGATAAGAATCTTGTTTCAACCTCGTCACAAAGTGATGGTTCCCAGACCACAAGTGATGTTACTGCTCCATCTACTGAACAAAGTGGAGACAGTGTTACAACTTTCACAATTGGCCCAGATTTATCAGTCACCAGTGAAGTATTCTTAGACACACAAATCAACGATTTATCTTTGCAGGAGCTCAGAGATAAAGCAGTATTGGAGAAGGACATTGTACCCCATCTGTCTGCTCAATTTGTGAAAACTGACAAAGGACTGTTGTACAGATATGTAAAGGTGCAATCAGACTTGCCTTTCAAAAAGCAGCTAGTGGTTCCTAAAGAATACAGAGATGCTATTCTACGTCTGTCTCATGACGACCTTTTCTCAATGCACCAAGGACAGCTGAAAACCTATCAGCGCATTGCAGACAAGTTCTATTGGCCTTCAATGACTCAGGAAGTCAGAAATTATGTTAAAAGCTGTCATCTGTGTCAACGGAGAGGTCATAACCAGTCCAAAACCAAAGCTAACATGCAATCTCCAGTGATTACAGGCATCCCATTTCAACGTTGTGAATGGGACATTATGGGGCCTTTGCCAGTTTCCCGAGGAGGAAAGAAGTTTATCTTGGTCTATGTTGATACCTTTAGCAAATGGGCTGAATTTCTTCCTTTGTCAACTTGTTCCTCAACCCAAGTTGCTAATGCCTTCATGGAAATAATAGGAAGATGGGGGTTACCACAAATTTTAGTGAGTGACCGTGCAACGTGCTTCACTTCCGCGTTAATGAAGAAGGTGTGTCAACTAGCAGGTGTCACCCAAGCTTTTTCAATCGCTTACCACGCGCAATCACACGGAAACGTGGAACGACTTCAGGCCAATCTCCAAAAGATGCTCAAGACTTTTGTACATGCCCAAGGCAAAGGTTGGGCTGAAGCGTTGCCATTCCTGAAAGCTGCATATCACTCTACACCACATGCATCCCTTGGTGATTTTAGTCCTTCAGAAGTGCTGTTTGGAAGGAACTTGTGTGGACCTCTTGATTTGTTGAAAGCCAACTGGGAAGACCAAGAGGAACTGCCTTCCAGACATGCTGCTACTTATGTGTATGAACTGCAAAAGAGACTGAAGTCAGTGAGATCCTTTGCCAAAGACAATCTGACTGTTGCCCAAGAGACTTATAAGACTTACCACGATCGCAAGTCCAGACATAAAGAGTTTAATGTGGGAGATTTAGTTATGGTTCTTAAACCTTTGCCAGTGACTACGCTGAACCTCGAATGGGAAGGCCCAGCCAAAGTCATTCAACGTGTGGGTGCAGTGAACTATGCTGTACAATGGGACTCGGGGAAAGTTGTTGTTTATCATGTTAACTCTTTAAAATTGTATTCTTCCAGGGCTGTCAGCGTCATGAAGAACACTGCTATACCTAATGATGTAGAAAATGCTGATCTTGTTTGTCTCAGTGATGAATACCAGCGTGCTGGGAATTTTGATGATCTGTATATTAATAGCAAGGTTCCTGAACATGAACAGATGTTGGTAAGATCTGTACTAGGTAAATACAAACATCTTTTTACATCACAGCCTGGTAACTGTAATTTGCAAACACATAACATAGAACTCACTACAGATGAGCCAATTTGGGCTCCCCCTTACAGGACAGTGGGGGAAGTCCAAAAACAAATTGATGCAGAGGTACAGAAAATGTTGGAAATGGGTGTCATTGAACCTGTTAAATCTTCTTTTTCAGCTCCAATTGTTCTAGCTAAGAAGAAAGATGCATTTGGTAACATTTTACCTGAAATAAGATTTTGTGTTGATTACAGGAAGCTGAACGCTGTAACTGTTCCTGATCTGTACCCAATGCCTAGAATGGATGATTTGGTTCACAAGATTGCTAATGCTAAATATGTTTCTGTTCTAGATTTGACCAAAGGATTTTGGCAGATACCTCTAACAGAAAGTGCTAAACACAAAACTGCTTTTTCCTTAGCAGATGGAAGACAGTTTGCCTTCACACGAATGCCTTTTGGGTTAAGGAATTCCCCTGCTACTTTTCAAAGAATGATTGACAAGGTTTTGAATGGTTTGTCATTTGCAAGTGCTTATATTGATGATGTTGCAATTTTCAGTGATTCGCTTTCTGATCATCTTAAACACCTTGAAACTGTCCTGCAACGTATTCAGGATGCTGGTTTAACTGTTAAAGCATCCAAATGCCAATGGTGTTTGGGAAAAGTGATTTATTTAGGACATGAAGTTGGTTCTTCTCAAATGGTTCCAGTCCATGCCAAGGTCCAAAGCGTCAAGGACTGGCCTACGCCACAGACGAAGAATCAGGTGAAATCGTTTCTAGGTCTGGTTGGTTTTTACCGTGCGTTTATTCCTGCTTTCAGTACTATTGCACATGTCCTGACTGAGCTAACACAAAAACGAAAACCTCTTAAGGTTGTGTGGACTGATGAGTGTCAGAAGTCTTTTGACTTGTTAAAAGAGAAGTTGGTTTCATACCCTATTCTCAGACCACCACAATTTGACAAAGAGTTCATTTTGAAAACAGATGCCAGTAATTATGGTCTTGGCGCATGTCTCCTCCAAAAGGATGAAGAAGGAAACATGCATCCCATCTCATATTTCAGCAGAAAACTGCTTCCCCGAGAGCGTAATTACTCCATAGTGGAAAAGGAGTGCCTGGCCATAATATGGGCAGTAAACAAGCTCAGGCCATTTTTGTGGGGAAGAGAGTTCCAGTTACTCACTGACCATAATGCATTGAAGTTCCTGAACAAGATGAAGAGTTCAAACCAAAGACTCTTGAGATGGTCTTTGTTGTTACAGGATTACCAATTTTCCATACAACACATCAAAGGGACTCAGAATGTACATGCAGATTCCCTTAGTAGGATGTTTCCTGAAACTGATGATGGGAAAAATGAAACTGATGTACCTGTTACATGATTTGTTTTAGCCAGAGTGTAAAGGTGTGTGCGTAAACACCTGAGTTAGTATGCTTGCAATGCAGAAGGTAACCTATTTAACGTGTACCTCCAGTAACTAAAACTGGAAGAAGCTTTAACGCTTGATATCCTACATATATAAGGGATAGCTTATTTGCTCAATCACTTGCTCAACATTAGTAAATAGTGCCTTTTGGTAAAGCCAAACTATGGTTTGCCTTTCCAAAAGGGGGGGCGTGTCAGGAAATAGACCCTATTTCCTAATGTCTCCCAAGGCTTGAAATTGCTATTTTATGAATAGGCCTCATAGAAATCCATATTTCCCTCTGTGTGCCTTACAAGACTGCCACGATGATTTGTTGATATTTCAGTGTTCCTCTGTTGTTATCTTTCTAGCCGTGTTGTGTCTTTGCATAAAGGTAAACAACCATTGTTGTGAGAAATTTTTCTCTCTTGCTTGCTGATACTTGATTGGCTAAGCTGTCCCACCTGATGGCAGATTCTCCATTTTGCAGAGAAGTGAGAGTTAGTACGTGTCTGGATTTTCAATGGCATAAGACCCTGGACTGGTATGGGATTGCTGGTATGGGATTACTCTGCTTCTCCATAAGTTAAGACCCCGGACTGTCTGCTGGCATGTTTTCATTATGATTACCTAAATATCTTGGACTGTTTACTGGACTGATCTTATGGATATAACCTTTTGACTTCTGCTTTTCCATGAACTTTCCTACATGAACCTGATGGAATAAAACAGCTGTTTCTCTTTGAAGATTGTTGTTTTTCTTGTCACACACACACATGAAGCTTGGCTTGCTACGTTACCAGAAGCCTCCTTTGTTTTGCTCTATGTTCAAAGGCCTTACTGCCTGAGCATAGTAAGAGTTCCTTTTAACCTCCCTGGTTCTCCCAGAAGTGGTGATGCAAGGGTTAAGTTCCAGTGCAGAGCAAGAGGCTTGGGAACGGTAAGGAGGTGCCCTTGTGAATGGGACGACCGGGTGCATGAGAGGTGCAAAAAATGTTGGGGACCTGTGTAAGATTTGCAATAGATTCTTTTCCTTATTCTGAAACTCTTTTGCCCTCACAAAGATTTAGCCATCTTGCTTTCATTCAAAAATCTCCACTAGTGCAGCATGTAGAGGTTATAAATATCCTCTTACTACTCCTCAGGGAGTGGAGTATTATAGACACTCTAAAGACTTTGAGATGGTGGGAGCTAGAAGGAGTGAGGGGATGGCTTATCAGAAACTTCCCTGGAGAAGTATTTATCACTGGCAGCTCTTGAAAGATGACCTGCCATTAGATTAATCGTCCATAAAATATCATTTAGGCCATAGTAGTTAAGCTAAATATGTGGTCTTAAGAATTTGCTATATTCCCTTTTTGGTTTTACCACAAAAAAGAATAAAGAAGGGTTTTTTAAATTTGTGTATACTATAAAAGGAGGGGGTAGCCTAAATAGTTTTATATGCCATGCATTCAGTTACCCAGTTTTATGGCCTTTGGAAAGGTTATAACCACAGACTGATTTAATATTCATTCTTTCAACCCACTTTTATGCTATAAAATGAGCAAGACATTGGTTCATTTGAATTCAGCTGAAATACAAGTCTGTGAAGCAGTTTGGCAAAGTGACCCCAGAAGAGCTTACTCAATGTGGTAACTCCTGCTGCTTTCCTAACACTTCAGCTCTGGCTTCCCTATATTAATTCCTGTTGTTTTCACAGCAATTGCTTTCTAATCCATTTGTCATCCCACCAGACCTCAACCAGCATGAAACATTTTTCAGAACTGGAGGGTAGATGAGCAGGATGCATTCCTTGCCCAACATAATGGTCAGGAAAATCTCACCAGATTAAGGAAGTGTGCCTTCACAGTCTTTCTGTGGGAATTATCACACAGTTTGGTATCCTTATGTAACAAACAAAAACAATACTGCTATAACAAAACTGGGTGCTGCATTTTGTACACACCAAGTTTTATTCACCAACACCAGAGTGGAAGTTGCTTGAAGAATTAAAGAAGAATTCAAATATCTCTTTGAATCCAAACAAGAACATTGTCCAAGATTTGTTTATCAACCAAAGTAGGACATCAGCTCCAAATATTCAGTCTCCAAAATTTAATTAATTAATTTGATATTTTTATATATCACCCTACTGGGAATGGAATTCCCACTGTGGGTGATTTACAACAATAAAACAAACAAAAAATTAACATTAAATATATAATCACACCCCACCTTGATGATGGCAGCATACAACTGATAAAAATAAATCTAAAAACTCATCATTAACAGAATACACTATCTGAGAATAATGACACTCAAGAATAATTTACCATAGGGAGGACATCTTTCAATGCCTCTCTATGCAATTCTGTTTAATTTTTTTCCTTAAATATATTCAGAGAGGGAGACTGACACAGCTCCACAGGAAGGCTGTCTCAAAAAGGTAAGTTCTGCCACTGAGAAGACTCCTAGTTACATATATTTCTAGTTACAGCCTTTATTGCGATTTTCAGTGTTGGGATCCACAGCTGCAAACTCTGGAAGGATTGGGTGATGAGGGCAGTTGATTTTTGGGAGATATGTTTCACGCAGTAATGTCACGTGGAATTTAGCTGCCAAGGGCTGAAGCCAAATTTGCCACCCTGTGGTGGATGCTGGCTCCCGCTAGGGCTTCTGGGAATTGTAGTCCAAGAACATACATAGCCTAAAAAGTTCCTCCTGGGCCCCCCCCAGCCCCCCCCCCAGCGATGCCACTGGTTTCACGTATAGGACTGTATAAGTTAAAGTTAACACCTTGTGCCTGATACAGTGTGCGATGGGGAACCAGTGTAGCTACACCAGTGTTGGAGTCACATGATAAAATTTCTTAACTCTGGAGATCAACCTGGTTGCAGCATTCCCAACCCATTGCAATCTCCATATCAAGAACAAGATCAGCCCCACACATAAAGCATTATAGTAGTCAATTCTTGAGATTACCAATGTATGGACTACCAATACATGGATCAGTGTTGTCAGGGACCACCTGTCCAAGTAGGGGTGCAGTTGTCAAGGATAGAACAAAAATGCAGATTTGGTCACAGTGGTGACCTGATGTTTCAATTTGAGCAAACTACAAACATGGCCCCTAAGGGATAGGATCATCTAACTTAGGGGCCAGGATTCTCAGTTGAGCATGCACCTCACAACAGCAGGACCTCCATTTTGTTGGGGTTCCGTTTAAACTTGTTTGCCCTTGTCCACTCCATTATTGAGGCCAAGCAATCCTTGAGACACCAGAGTGCTTCCACTGCAGAGGATGTAAAGAAGGGATTATCAGCACATTGAAGACAACAGACTGGATGACAGTGGCTATACACCAGTGTTTCTCAACCTTTGGTTTTTGGACTTCAATTCCCAGAAGCCTAAGTCAATTTCCCAAAGCACTGATCAGCTAATGTATTGATTTAGGCTTCTCAGAATTGAAATGCCCCTGTGGGGCATGTGCTATACACAGATGTTAAATAACATTAGGGAGATGATTGATTCCTAAAGAACCCCACAATGGACTGTCCAGGGTGATGAAACAACCTCCCCAAGTTGGACCATTTGAAAGCAGCCATCGAGGAAGGAATGGAGCCACCTGACAACCTATCTAAAAGGTACCATAATTGATGATATGAAATGCCTCTGAGAGATCCAGGAGCACAAGGGAGGTTGAAGCTGCCTCAGTCAGCTTCCCGGACAGCACGACCAGTTGAATCACAATGCCATAATGAAGCCTGAATAGTGACTGGAGTGGATCCAATCAGTAGGTTTCATCCAAGAAGGGTTACAGATGATAAGGGCCTCATCATCCTCAGCTCTTGCTGTTCCAGCTCTCTTGCTCTTTCTAACTCAAATCCTGAATCACAGCCCCTTTTTAGGATTTCCTCACCCATTGGGCTGAACCAAACAGTCCTTTGGGGTTATATTGGCATGAGTGACAAAAAAAAATCACAAAGAGACCAGAGTGGTAGAGAAAACTGATTTAGGTTCCCTGCTGCATGCCTTCCTAGTATCGTTTGCTCTGTTACTTCTTTTCCTACAGAATCTATAGTCAAGTCAGGCTGGGAGGTATCAATCTATAGCTAGATCAATACCCTCAGGCTTGGGCTTGCTTTTTCTGACACACTTCTCCTCGCTGCCTTTCAATCCTCGCTGCCTTTCAATAGTCCCTCTTTTTTCTTTCTCACAGATGTAATTCCCACCAATGAAACTCTTTCCACTGCAAAAATTCATGGCCCAGATTGTGGCCATATCTATGCCAGAAATAAACTACCTGTCTGTCACCCTCACCCTCTAACAGTGGTAAGTGGCACCATCATTAGCAGCAAATAGCAGTAGACAGTTTTTGACATGAAACAAAGAGCCCTAATCCTTATATTTTTTTAAAAAAAAGTGGGAGTCGTTTATTATTATTATTATTTAGACTTGTATGCTGCTCTACTCAGTAAAAACTGACTCAGAGCGGCTCACAGCATTCACAAATAACAATATTACAATGCAAACCAAAATGCACTAGCATATAATATAACAAAACAATTAAATACAGTAAATACTATACAGATCAATACACATACAATATTATAGTGTAATCAAAATACAATAAATAAATATTATCACAGCACAATCTTCAGTATACAATAAAAAATTCAACAGTGTACAATATACAATACAAGAAAGAGAAAACAACAAGTAAACCCTACAATACATTCCAAATACGGCTGTAAAGAAGTCCTACAGCCCAGGCAACATCTATGGTTTTTCCACATCAAGTACAGGAGGGCAGGGGCCTAGGGCCAACTAGATGGCGGGGGTCAATTCCTCCCAGGGAGAAGTCCGGTCGTGGTAAGAGAGACAGCAGCAGAGGCAGCATTTATAGCCGACTGGCTGCGTCTTTCAGCTGTAGTCCATTCCTCCCAGGGAGAAGTCTGGTCCCGGTAAGAGAGACGGCAGCAAAGGCAGCATTTGTGGCTGACTGGCTGCGTCTTTCAGCTGTAGTCCATTCCTCCCAGGGAGAAGTCCGGTCCTGGTTTAATACAGCAGAACCTCGGTTAACATACGGCTTGATTAACATAAAAATTGCATAACAAAAGAAAATCTATAGAAAACAGTGGCTCGGTTTAAGGATTTTTTTCCAGGACAGAATAATTGGTTTTCCATGCATTCTTATAGGAAACCACATTTCGGTTAACACATTTTGGTTTTCAATGTATTCCAATGGGAAATTGCATGCAACACATTCCTATGGGAAATTTGGTTTAACTAATTTTTGCTTTAGGAAATGTCCTGGGGAATGCATTGATTTGGTTAACTGAGGTTTTACTGTACAGTCTTTTGGTTTTCATTGGGCATCTGTTTGAGAAGAAACTAATGTATGCAGGCTCTTTGATACAAATATGAATTCTGGACAGCGATAAAGTTCCATAGCTAAATGAAAAATGATAGGGATGGGCAAAAAGGGAGGACTCAAGGACTCCTGTGAGTAAAATATGTAGATGTTAGAAAAATAAAAACAGCAACATACCAATTCACCATAAAAAGGAATGATTAAAAGAAGCTTCAAATTTATAACTGTGGATGGCACTGATCTGGAGCTGGGTCAACCCAGTGGTGGGCAGAAATTTTTTTCGCTACCACACCGTGGGTGGAGCATGCATTGTGGGTGGAGCCTATGTCATGGGTGGAGCCTAAGTCATGGGCGAACTAGTCATGCCTGCCATATGGCCATGTATACATTTGCAAACACAGGCAGCACTGGTTCTTTGGCTATAAATGGAGATGAGCACTGCACCCTAGAGTCAGATATGACTGGCATTTGAGCAAGGAAGACCTTGAACCACTTGCAGGGACAAAACCTGATGGGGCAGGGCAGGTAGGTGGACATGGCCACCCAATTTTGCCACCCCCCTGCCCAGAGGCTACCCAATTCTGCTACTCGCCTCCTGGTGGGGGTTGTGAACCTGTTGCTGCCCACCACTGGGTCAACCTTACTACTGCCACTCCAGGATCCTAGTGAATAGAAGGCTATGAATGGCTTGCTTCCTTAGGTCACAACTTGGGAGGGGTGTCCATTACAGCATATCCACTGGCTGCCAGTCTGTTCCAGGGCACAATTCAAAGTGCTGATTTTGACTTCTGAAACCATGTCTAGGTTGGGTTGAAGCTGACTGAAAGACAGCATTTTCCTTTTACTTTAGGCAGTATTTCTCTTAGTGACTAGCCATCTAAGAAGGAAGCTTGTAAAATCAGAGTATTTTCTAATTTTTAAATATGTCTTAGGACTATTTTTATCCACTAGTTTTTATATATTATATTTGTTAATCCTTTTTAAAGTATTCATTGTTTTTACCTTTTAATACTGCTTATTTTAACACTGTAAGCTGTTTTAGGTCCTTTTAAGGAGAAAGGTGGGGTGTAAAGGTCGGAGTTCGATTCCCAAGTACTGCATGACAGAGTGAGCTCCCATCTCTGTCCCAGCTCCTGCCAACCGAGCAGTTCCAAAGCAAGAAATTGCAAGTAGATAAATAGGGACCACTTTGGTGGGAAGGTAAATAGCATTACGTGCACTCCAGTGTTGAGGCATGCCTGCCACGTGTCCACAGAAATATATGTAGACACAGACAGTCCTAGCTCTTTGACTATAAACAGATGAGCACTGAACCCCAGAGTCGGATACGACTGGCTTTTGAGCAAGGATGCCCTTTACCTTTACCTATAGTTTTATGAATGAATGAATGAATAACAGACAGACAGACAAACAGACAGACAGACTTAGCAGTAGTATTAAGAAATAGGAAGGAAAATTCCCACACAAGCAGCTTCCTGTCAAACTTCTGTCAAACATAGTCCATGGCTCTATGCCTACTTTGCCAGACATTCTATAACTCTAAGCCTTCTTCCTTTGAATCTAGGTCTTCCCAAGGCAGCAGTGATCAAGTGTTCTAATTCATGTCCAAAGGAAGTGAGCTTGTCATGGGTTGACAAGGGGTCCTGCCAGCTTTACTCCAACGAGATCCCAACAACAAAGGTCACACCAACATCCACCTGAGAAGGTGCAGATGTCAATGACAGTTTAAAAGACTATGCCACATGGTCCAGGGTTTGAAAGAAAGAAACATTATTATACCATGTGTTATCTCTTTGTATGTGTGTGCTCAAGAAATAGTGCCACCAGAGTGAAGTGGAACAGTAAGCAACTGGACTATAAGGTGGAGAAATGTTGAGAAAAGGGCCCACAGGTCCAATGACCATCTTGCAAACTGTTCTACAATGAAAGTTTTGTTGGTTGCAAATGCTGTTGGACTTTAATTATGATGACCAGCAAGCCCAGTAGTCTATTTAATGTCCATTTATGCAGGGATGTGCTGAACCCCCTCACAATGTCCTAAAGGCCTGCCTGACCACCAGGCCTCCACAAGCCTTCTCCAAATGTCAACAGACCCCAACTCCACAAGGGGAATGGTTTTGTAAAGATGAGGGAGACAGTTTTACCTCAGTCACAGTGAAAACCTCGGTTGCCAGAGATCCATATCATCACAAATGAAATTTATTTCTTGGAAGTCTTTGCAAGAGAAGCACTAAGGCAGTTTGACTGTTATTCAAGTATTTAAAGTACATTGTAGAGTATGCAGTCCAAGCAGAAGAATCAGATTACGACACATTATGAATTCATGCCAAAGCCTGACTTATAAAATTACCTGTGAAGAACTTTCTACTCATGCTAACTACACACACCAACTTGCCAAATCTGTACACAGCTGTGTTTCGTTTCCTTTCTGACGAGAGCCCAGAAGAAGACAAATTTGTCCTGAGTTTATGTTTATAGTGGAAATTGTTCTGTGTTTTGTCTCCTGTGTTTCTAGCTTCCTTCTACAGGTGTCCAGCTCCTGGTGAATAACAAAACATACATCCTCCTTCTGACGTTAATTACATTTACCGGAACCTTATATCTAAGATAAGGGGGAGCACACCTGTTTCCTATCCCTTGGATCATTTTTCTTCCTTTCATTGTTTACAAGTGATGCACAGAGGCTTATCTGTAGGCACCTGTGCTTCCGACCAGAAAATTGGAACGCACATGCACAGGCATGCATTTCAGGTTGAACTCAAGTGCAGTAGACTGCAGCAATTTGGCAGGGCATTTTGTTCCCGGAGGCTGAGAAAAGTTGAAATCAAGTTGCAAGCCAGACAACATTTGTATTATAACATTAAAATGTAGAAATCCCCTGATGGAGTGTGAGACAAGACAGTGACACCTTCTCCCACTTATTTCCTCCCAGTCGTTTTATCCAATCACTATTCCCCAGGTATACTGCACAGAGGGAAAGGTGTGAAGTCACGTTCCTGGACATTATGAGGAAAGGAGAAGGATGAGAGAACATGCATCCCTTGTGCCAGTCTCCTATGAAAGTTTTTCATGTTAAAGTATATTATGTACTCTAGGTTAATTCTCTTGCCTTTCCTACTTAGCGTACTCAAGGCTGCTTCTCTCACTTTCCCATCTACTAACTAACCAAAAGTAAAGCCATATGAGTTTCCTCCTATACATCTGGACCGTCTAACAGAGAAACACTCCAGTAATTATGATCAAGCTAGATTCTAAAAAGAAGAGACACTCGAGATCATAGTGCAAATATCTGCTGGCTACTGGGATGCACCAAAGAATATCAGGAAACACTCAGTCTATGCTTTATAGAGTATGGTAAAGTCTTTGTGTGGGTCATGAGAAATGATTGGTTCTTCTGAAAGAAGTGAGTGTGCCTCAGCATCTAATTGACCTGATGCACAACATGTATTGTGGACAAGAAGTTACCATTAAGATAGAATAGGGAGAGGTAGAATGGTTTCCTATAGGCAAAGGTGTCAGATAAGGGTGCATTTTATTCTTTTATCTGTTCAACCTGTATGCAGAATTTATCATTCAGAAAGCCAGACTGAAGTCAGATGAAGCAGAAGTGAAAAATGGTGGAAGAAACCTCAGTACTGTAATTTAAAATATGCAGATGACACTATCTTGCTGGCAGAGAACAGCAATGACTTGAAACAACTTTTATTGAAAGTGAAAAAAGAAGGTTCCAAAGGACGGCTGAACATAAAGAAGACAAAAATAGTGACTACTGAAAAACTAGTTAAAGATTCTGTAACAGAAGGGACCTGCCTCTCGGGTAGGCCCCAACGTTCTTCTGGGTTGCAGCTCCCTGGCTGGACAACTCAGGCCTCAGATATGTGTAGAAAACGTAGCATTAGGCCAAATAAGCACTCCAAGTTTCTTTAAGAAATATATTGAAAGCTTGTAACAAACAGGATACAGTTCATCAAAAGATCAGCAAGCATTTCAAAGCAGAAATTAACCATTAAAGGTTCCATGGAAAGCACGCGGGGGCCCTCCTTCCACAAGTCTCACATTTTGCAGAATGGCTGCCAGCATTCCAGGGAAAGGAAATGCTGTGTGTGTGTGTGTCTGCGTCACTGGGTTACACCTCTGGCTCTCCTCCTTAGGGATTCTAGCCCATGATCTTACAACAAGGCATGTCAATCACATATCAGTTTCATTTTTGCAATTCCACGAGGTTCAATTGTTTTGATTTTTTTTTCTCCCTCAGCTCCAGAATCACCATTTAAAGTGTACTAAAACACATTTAAGTGGATAACAAGGCTAACAGAAAAAGCACCATTTAAAATTGGGCTTTTCTGTGACAATGCCTTGGTTTCGTTACCAATCCTGATTACAGACTGCAGTCAAGAAGCAAAAGAAGTTTGAGACTCAGAAGGGCAGCAGTGAAGGAATTGGAAAAGATCACCAAGTGTAAGGATATGTCACTGGGGATCTAGGTTGCTTCTCTCATTTTTCCACCTACTACCCAACCAAAACTGAAGCCATAGGAGCCCTTTCCTCCTATGCAACTGGACCGTCTAATTGAGAAACACTCTAGTAATGATCACCAAGCTAGAGAGATACTTGAAATCATAGTGCAAATATCTGCTGGCTGCTGGAACACACTAAAGAATATCAGAATAAGGTCATCCACATTCTTGTATTCTTGATCACATGTATGGTTGCTAAACTTGGATGGTTAAGAAAGTTGATGGGGAAATTACCAATTCATTTGAAATATGGTACTTCAGAGGAGCTTTGTGAATATCCTGGACCACAAATAAATTGGTCCTTGAACACATCAAACTGGAACTGTTTCTGGAGGCAAAAATAAAGAAACTGAGTGTCCTATTTTGAGCACATCATGAGAAGGCAAGATTGTCCGGAAAATTTAATAATGCCGTGAAAAGTTGAGGGCAGCAGGAAACAAAGAAGACCACATCCAAAACAAACTGGCTTCCTAACGGAGGTTACAGGCTTGAGTTTACAAGACATGAGCATGGCTGCTGAGGATAGGACACTTTGGGGATCTCTCACTCATAGATTCACCATAGGTCAGAAGCAACTTGATGGCATATAACAACAATCATCCCTCATTTACTTAATTCACTACTCAAGATGGGATGGTTGGATAAGATAACAGCACAGAAGTCTTGCAGTATTTTGCTGAGCTGGTGTTTGGATTTACTTTGCTGCCTTACAAAATCTGAACTGGTAAGCACAGGAATAATTCTATTACTCTGCCCTTTTAGCCCTTTGATGGGGACACCGATCATTCTATTCTGCAGCCTGCCCAGACCATTGTATCCACTTTCCTCAACTATTTTACAACAAACAGCACAGCTCTTGCTCCTTTCTCCCACGTATATTTCCCAAAATATCTTGTCTGTGTATTGCATGTGTGTCTAGCAGTGGTGCATTCATGCGTAATACCTTCATAGCTATGTGTGTTCATGCACGACAGAATCAATATATTGATAGAGTATGGTAATGATAATTGTAACTATAGGTAAATTAAATTAAATTAAATTAAATTAAATTAAATTAAATTAAATTAAATTAAATTAAATTAAATTAAATTAAATTAAATTAAATTTTAATTTAATTTAATTAAATTTAATTTAATTTTTGTACTTATATGTCACCCACTCAGGGAACCCAACTCAGCGCGGCTCACATGACAATCAAGCAATTCGTGGAAGTACAAAAATGCCATATAAAAATGTCAACATCATAAAAACACCTTAATAATAACCCCATTAAAAACCAACAAGAATTGAATGTTTAAAAAACTTACAAATTAAAAATCCTAGATTTAAAATCCCAGATTAAAAAGAGGGAGAATATTTACTTAATTAAAGGTAAAGGTAAAGGTCACCCTTGTTTGAAAGCCAGTCATATCTGACTCTAAGGTTCAGTGCTCATCTCTGTTTATAGCCAAAGAGCCAGTGCTGTTTGCAACTGAAGATGTTTCTGTGGACATGTGGAAGGCATGACTAGACACAAGAGTGCACGGAATGCTGTTTACCTTCCCACTGAAGTGGTACCTATTTATCTACTTGCAATTTCTTGCTTTCAAAATACTGGGTTGGCAGGAGCTGGGACAGACATGGAAACTCACTCTGTCATGCAGCACTTGGGTTTTCCCTGCCATTGCTTACACTGTTTCCACCACTGGTTGTGGAAAGAGGGCTGTTGAGCAGTTTACACACTTTTTATGTTGCCAGTCTATTGTTTGTTTACCTGATTGCTTGCGTGTTTTAAACATGTGTAATACTAATGGGATTCCTTGTGGCTTTTGATCAATGCCTGGATGATATGTGAGCCCTAGTGGTACACTGGTTAAACTGCTGTACTACAGCTCTAAGGTTGTGAGTTTGATCGTGATGGGTAGCAAGTTTGACTCAGCCTTCCATCTTTCTGAGGTTGGTAAAAGGAGTACCCAGCATGTTGGGAGTAAAATGCTAATTAATGTGAACTGCCTAGAGAGTACACTAAGTGCTATGCGGCAGTATATAAATGTAATTGCTATTGCTATCTGCCCCTCCTGCATCTGTATTGGAAATAATTCAGGATAACTCAGGTCAACAAGGCCAACAAGGAATATATTTCTGTATTTAGCTCCTTTGAATATTCCATGCTATTTAATCCCTCTTCCTAATGTTACTTGGGACTTGCTTTGTAGGGAATGATTGTAGTGAATGACCTCACAATGCTTTATTGTGTTTGGATACTACCATGTAGTTATGTCCTGTGTCAGCTGAAAACACAGGAACTGTTTTTCAGACTTTCCCAAATGCTCTTGAGTCAGAGATTCTGAAGCCTTCCCTGGGTCTTGGGATCCATGGGAGGTGCCTTTCTGTTCTTGGCAGCAAGTAAGGATTAATGAAAGCCCTATTGTTAGATGCCTGTGATAATACTCAAATTTGGAACTGAAAAAGGAGCAGTATGCAGGGATCTGAGGATGAAAAAACTCAGTTTTCAAGAACAGGGTCAAGCCAGGATTGATTCTGTGCGAATATGAGTGCAGAGCTGCTAAATTGTGAGTCTAATGTGCAAAAAAGTGCACGCATGCACACGCACCCTGTGTCTTCAGGGTGCATTATATGATGAAATCATTAGCATTGACCATAAATCAATATGACCTTATGCAGCCTATTACCCAGTTAAATACTTATGTGGCTTTTTGCTCTGTCAATCATTATATCTTTGTGAGTAATGTGAGGAACTCTGTAGGGGTTCTGATTACTTCTAGCTATGGCAAAGCATGATAATAGTTAAGTGCTCATTTTATCTCCATAAAGTGACAGCTCGTATTTCTTCTTGGCTTATATGAACTTGAAGCTCCAGTTGAAGTTAGAGTTTCCAGATCAGCAGTGTCCCACTGCCTGAGATTTCTAAGCAGAAAACTCAAGACAATGGGGTGGGCCTTTGTGGTACTACAGGGCACGTTTTTGGGCTGGAAATGAGGATTAAACTTCTTCTCAGTCATCTGATTCTTGAAATGGGTATGAAGGGCAGCCATATAAATTACAAAGTGCACCATTTCTGCTATGTTGATTCCTTTCCAGCTTGGCTATATTTTTGTGGACCTATCTATAGCATTCATGATGGGGGGATGTCTAGCCTCAGTATTGATTTATGGAAGTTCTACTAAATTTGCCAATTCCATGTGCCATTGGTTCCAAAGCTTGTCTAACATGAAGGCTCACATGATACCCCTCCATCCCTCGCTTGGTCCAAATGGCACAGTGGGCTCAGGTCATGGTACTTGACAGCATTATTCCCAGTCTCCTGCCTCCATCCCTGACTTTTTGGTGTGCTATCACTCAGCAGATGTAGTAAATCCAAATGTCTTCATGCTGAGCTACTGCACTTTATAGGCTTTGCCTAGCACAGCTCATCTTGGTATTTCTTTAATAAAAACCCCAAGCAAGCACTACAATTTCCTGAGATTTCAACCAGCACCCTGTGATCCTAGCAAATTAGATAATGAATACACCAACTATAAGAATTGTGGTGGATTAGTGGTTAAGGTGCCGAACTTGACAACTGGAAGGTCAGCAGATCAGCAGTTCAAGACCCAAGTGCTGCATAACTGGGTGAGCTCCCATCTCTGCCCCAGCTCCTGCCAACCTGGGAGTTCAAAAGCAAGAAAATGCAAGTTGATAAATAGGGACCACTTTGGTGAGAAGGTAAACAGTGTTCCATGCACTCTGGTGTCAAGGCATGCCTGCCACATGTCTACTGAAATGTTTACAGATGCAGACAGCACTAGCTCTTTGGCTATAAACAGAGATGAGTCTTGCGACTTTTTGCCCTCAACTGAACCCCAAAATAGGATTCCTTCACCCCCTTTACTCTGGAGTCCAGCAGGGTGCACAGGTGAAGAGGATTAGGAACCAAGATCCACCCAGTTATTGTTGTTGGGATGGTTAGGTGGTGTATCAAGGCCCTCCTCTCAGACTGCCAGGCAACAGAATTTTACTCACATGGTAGGCCTGAGAAGATGACTGCAGTCTGAGCTGCTTTCCTTTGATATCCCCTTCGTCTGGGCGAGGTTCCCAAGATCTTGCAATGGGAGTCTTGCAAGACCAGACCTTTCCCTCGGCCAGCCACAACCTTGAGGGAAGAAGCAACAGCTGTGCAGCACAGCCAGCTGACTATAAGAACTCTGCCATTCCCGCTGCTGCCACTGGACCAGTGGCGTAGCGGGGGGGCGGATGCCCCGGGCAGCGGCTTTCAGGGGGTGGCAAAATGTCCCCACCACCTTGGCCTCCCTCTGCCTGGGCTTAGGAAGCAGGACTTCCCAGGCAGAAGGCGGCCCTTTTGCTGCGCCGGCGGCCAGGCTGCCCCCTCTTTGCCTTCTGCCGGCGATGGCTGCCCTTGCTCTGCCTCCTCCGCCACCTACCCCTGACGAGCGCCGCGCGCGCTGCTCACCTCCACCCACCCACCCAGCTAGCCGTCAGGGGCTCTCCACCACCTACCCCTGATGAGCACCCCGCGTGCGCGCACGCGCTGCTCACCTCTGCCCGCCTAGCCACCCACCCACCCAGCTAGCTGTTTACTTGGTATGGCTATAATGAAGGTTAGGGAAACTTTAGCTCTCCAGATGTTTTATCCTATAAGTTCCACTAGGTCCACCTACTATGAGTGGAAAGTTGAAAGGCCAAAGTTTTTTTAACCTTTGATGCAAGATGATATAGATACATATGAACAGCATTTGATTATACAGTTTGACTGCTTTGATTTGATTTGATTTATTTGATTTATATGCCACCCTACTTGGTAAAACCAACTCAGGACGGCTCACAACATACAATCGAATACAATATAATACTTCAATACAATATCATAAAATACAGTACAATAAAATAAATATAAACACAGTGTAATCCACAATACAATCCACAATATGGTCCACAATGCAATCCACAATATAAAGCAGAGATACAATCCCAAAATACAGTCCAATATACAATATAAAAAAATATAACAATATAATCAGCAGTTCTTAAAGCCCCAGCCAGGGTGGGTCCCAGGAGCAGGTGGAAAGTGTCCTGGGCCAAGTGCAGAGGCAGCCCCTCACCCTGCTGCAAACCCTCTTAGGTGGGGCAGCAAGGAAGTCCTGTGCCTCAGCAGTTCTTAAAGCCCCAGCCAGGGTGGGTCCCAGGAGCAGGTGGAAAGTGTCCTGGGCCAAGTGTAGAGCCAGCCCCTTACCCTGCTGCAAAGCCTCTTAGGTGGGGCAGCAAGGAAGTCCTGTGCCTCAGCAGTTCTGGGGAAATCTTCAATTTTGGGATTACAAAATGGTGCTCAAATGCCTACTGCTGGTCTAAATCTCAACTGAAGCCCCAGGCAGTGACAAGAGAAGGAATCCTGTGTTTGACTAGGCATGACCTCTTGTGAGCCAACAGGAGGATTAGTCTCCGCAGGTAGAATTTCATAAGGCTCATTGGATTGAGACTAATTCTTTGGTTGGCTAACTAGGTACTAAATCAGGTTGTTTGATTTTAAACCAAAGCCATACAGAACACAGTTATTTTAGGAAACATTGTGACACAGAGACATAATTATAGTAATCCAAGATGTAAAACATTGGGGGAGCCTGGCTCAAAGAAACCCCAGTTTTTCCTAGTCAGGAGCTCCCTCCTATTCTCCTTGTGTTAGGATGGGTGGGTCCAAGAAATAGTCAGTTAAAGTGACGACTATAATCCCTTACCTGGCTCCATATTCTTCCAACACTCCTGTCTACCTTGGACTTGGCAATATTTCAGGGATTTTAGCCAATGCTTTAATCTATACAGAAATACAGAAAATT
The DNA here is from genome assembly GCA_030440675.1 of Furcifer pardalis. Taxonomy (NCBI): domain Eukaryota; kingdom Metazoa; phylum Chordata; class Lepidosauria; order Squamata; family Chamaeleonidae; genus Furcifer; species Furcifer pardalis. The sequence goes on along the minus strand of CP126894.1, from coordinate 69,941,954 downwards.
ATTTCTTGAACTGCCTGCTGTATGAAAGAAAGAAAGAAAGAAAGAAAGAAAGAAAGAAAGAAAGAAAGAAAGAAAGAAAGAAAGAAAGAAAGAAAGAAAGTTTCTGATCACTGGTTCAACGATATGTTTAACAGTATGTTCCTGAGATTGATGTTTACACAAATAAGAAAATGAAAAGCGTAATATGAACTGAAATTTTTGTCTGCTGTTGAAACTAAATATCAGATGACAGGGAGATAGAGAGGGAATTCTGAATTAATAGTGCTCCATATCATATGTTTTAGGCAAAACATTTCCCCTTGCTAAAAAAAAAACAGTTGCTAAGGAGGACATCAAACAAAGATGGAGGACTAGGTGCCATCTGGCCTTCCCATAAACTGATTTGAATATTCACTTATTTCACATTGAATTGTACAAGGAAAAGTTTTCCTCTTCTAAGCTTTCACCTCCTTGGGTGGCCTTAGGGCAGTCATTTCCTCCGCTACAGTTCCAGTCTCTCATGACATTCTTGTATGAGAGAAAAAAAGAATAAAGATTATTTTCTAAATCCTATCTTTCTGGTTCAAACACACCCACAATACGGGCTGCCCGTTGAGGAACTACAGAGCAGTGTTCAGTGGTAGAAGTGTAACTTAAGTTTTGAAAAGCCTGGCAAATCCACTTCCCAGGAAAGATGTTTCCAGGCCCATGTTTATACAGATAACAAAGACCAAAGACCAGCCATGTGTTTTCTGGCTCAATGATCAAAATGAAAGATAAGAAGGGTATTTTAATCTCTGCTGAAAAGATGAATGTTAATGCAGAAGGATTAATTCCCTGCAAACTGGAGATTAGGTTCGCAAACTTTCCCATTACTGTCTTCTTCTACCAGGCGACCTCTACAGGTCTGTAGAATTACTTTTAATTAACTGCTGATCTCCCATTCATCCATTGTTTCCTCTTTCACACCCTCTGCTTCTGAAAAATGATCACAGAACCAGATTGGACTTCATTTAAAAAACAACAACAAACCTGTACTATTTTCGTCTCAGGAGTTCTTTTTACTCAGTAAGCAGAAATGAATGAAGTTATGTATCTGACCACTTCTCAGGTTTTTCTCCTCTTGATTTTACTTTCTAGCAAGCATTTGCAGGAGGTACTAACTGAAGAGAGGACTTGCTTGAAAAGGAGGTGCGCCTAGGCAGGGAAACTGTCTCGCTGCTTGCTTTATTCAGCTAAAGACAGATTGCTGCTACAAGATCATAAAATTTGCAGCACATTCAGATAAAACAATGTGGCAGATTATGTTGCCTACTCACTTTGGAATAAGAAGACCCAGGGATTCCAAAGTGCACTTAGCATTCTGTTACATTAAATCCAGCTTTCTTATCCTCAGACATTCTGGGAAGCACAAAGACCACAAAAATTGCAGAATGAATGAGAGAGAATGAATAAGAGAGAGAGAGAGCGACTGGAAAGTGGCTTGAAACATTCCTCCAATTTTGAAAATGAGTGTTTTGAAGATGGCAAATACTGATCTTACACATTTAAAGAGAGAATAATCACTCCTGTAGGTATCCAGAAACTGGTTCACTTCTCTCGGGGGCGGGGGCAGGGGCGGGGGGGCGGGGAGATGGGGCAGAAAAAACAAGGGCTTAAATAAAGATTGGGGATGTCCCAAAATAGCCTTGGGGAGTTTCATTCATTCATTTGCTGTCCATCTGACAAAATTGTCACTCTGGGCATTGAACATAACTGCCCAAATATAATGCCCCTTATATTTAAAAAAAAGAAGGCAGTGGTTAAGTTAATAGTTGGGGTACACAGAAAGAGCTTCCTCAAAGATCGTGGTATTTTTGAACCATAATCGGGTGTATCCTGGTAATGGAAACTTTGTGTTGCCAGCTAATCTTTCTCACACTAGGTCAGATGAAAGGTACTGCTGAATCAACTCACCAAAAGGTGGCTTCATTTTGGCAATTTCTTGTCTGGCCAAGACAGGGACAAAGAAGTTAATAGTTAACTGCATCGTCTCACAATGATGGCCACCTTTGAGAAGACCCTATTTCTGGTTGAAGTCTTACTGGCCTCCCAAGGGATGAGCAACCATAGTCTGGACGTTGAGACAACCTGGTTGTCTGGCCCATGTTCATCGGAAAGAGACTTCTTTTATGTCGTTTCAGGACAGCAATTAGCCCACCATTTTCTTAGAAGGAAATCAATAGTACATAGTGGTTCTATAGCATGAGAGACAAAATTCTAATGGCATTTCCCCGGGATTTGCATAACTTGCCAACTCCGGTTGATAAGGTGCCAGGCTGAGTCTTGGTGGTGTGCCTGGTCGTATGCCCAAATGCACAACCAAGATGTACTCTGACACCTTCTCTAGTTATGCAATCTTTCGCAAATGCCAGTAGGATCCTGATCAAGGTTTATTTACCCACATCCACAGGTTTAGTGTAAAATGAAGGTTCACAAATGTAACATTCCAAAAAAATCTCTGTTCTAAAACAGATTTTTAGGGAAATTCACTCTGCCATAGGATTTCCTATAGTGAACCAATTAACTCTACTCCCCTTTTAGACCCAGTTTCCGCACAGACATTCCTTAAAATTACTAGAGATTGGTTACTTTTGCTAGGCCTAGTTCCTGAGCATAGTACCTGTAGCTCACAGGGTCCTGGTAACTTCCCAAAGCCCCTTTGCTAATTACTGTATTATAACATTTATTTGGCTTGTGGGAGTGGAAAAGAAAGAGAAGAAAGAAAAGAAAAAGATTCACCTCCCATCCACCCACTTCTCAGGTTATGCCTGGGCTAAATCTGACTAAATTACTGTACTTTCTTTGGGGACAATGGAAAGAGATCCTCCGGTAAAACCCTGAATCCTTTCAGAATCAGCCTATGGGCTGTAAGGGATTTCACTTGGCCTAACCTCAGCTCATCACAATGTTAAGAAATCTAGTATTGGAGAACATTTGGCTAAACTTTCCAAACTTAGCTTCTGCAATACAAAAATCACCTTTGGGCCCAATATGGCTCATGATTCTTCAGCAAATTGTTTTGGCCTTTCCTTTCTCCAGCACTTGGAGTTCTTTCTGTGGCAGTATGTAACACTTCTAATTACATGAAAAACACTTGAAAACTCTTGCCTTAAGTGGAAAAACGATTATCTTGTTGGCAACAACTTCCTGGGGCTTTCTGTGAATCCATACATCATTCCACAAAAGCCATCAAAGGGAACAAAAGGCGCAAGGGGAGTTTTCTTCACACAAATAAAAGGAAAGCCATGGATACAACCAGCCCTGGACCTTGGAAAAGCAGCCCCAAAGTGGCTGACATGTGCAGTGTAAGCAACCAATAAGTGCACCAGATGTGGAGCAGGAGAGATGTGAGGTTGAAGAGTGAGCTGACAGGTTCTGAGATCATATAGCGTTCATTCTGGCTACAGGGCACTGAAGCAGCTGCTCTTCACATAGCCAGGAGGGAGTCTAGCCCATTTCATTTCGAAGATGACGAAGACATCCAGGGAAGTGTCTTTGCATTGCTTATTTTGTATATGTCAATGCTACACTGAAACACCTGCAATGCATATCTGATATACACCATCTGCACTAACAACGGTTTCAAGTTGCAAGGGACATGGCTTGTTAGTTTCAGTGGAACAGTACTAAAGTGAATCTATGTTACAAGCAGAAGGTTTCTTTTCCTTTAAAAATAACAGGAATGGAAGCAGTACTTTTGGAGAATTGTACTTACGTAACAACATCATCCTTGGATTAAGTCTGATTGCCCTACAAAAACCCAGTGTCTGGATATATAAAAAGTATTGCCAAAATCAATGAAAGGAAGAGACAGCCATATCCTGCCAATAACCAATAACATTGGCTGCAACTCGTGTCCAAGTATATATATTTTTCCTGATAATGTTTTCAGGAAAAATGCCGTTGGTGTGAATTTGTTTAAGGTGGATCCCAGCTTGCCATGAAGAGACTCGCATGCTATGATCACAAAGTCACCTCCTGCGGCATGTATGAAATGAGACATACAGGATTTGACACCGGGACTGCAATGGATTGACAAGGTGCAGTATTCTCAAGGCTCCATCTGGCATGGCTTCTTCTGCCTCTATGACCATTGGGAATCAGAATAGTGAAGTGGTTCTTCCTCTGCTCATTTTGCCGACGGGCCCAATATGATGGTTTCCAGTGGCATTTCCTCCATTAAGGGGGCCATCACTCCACCTAAAGGGGCTCATCCGCCTGCAGCCATTGGTCCCTTTTAGGGAGTCAGTGTTGAGTCGCTAGCTTCGACCAATATAAACCAAAAAAGCAGCAATCAGTAGGAGGGCCAAGCAGTACAGTTCAAGCCTATGACTCAAGAGCTTGTTCTCCTGAACAACATGCTGCTTTAGACCTTGTATTGCACACAAACCAACTAATCGACAAACAAAAAGGTCCCTGATTATAGAAAACTAGCATGATAGGGGGGAAAGGTTAACCTAGTCCCAATCAGAGGGGCAGGGTGAACTCTGTGCTGGGAGGAGCGTGGAAGGCTCCCATTGGGCTGTTTGGCAGAGGGGTGGGGCAGGCACGCATGCCCACAGACATGAGTGCTACTTCTGGCACATGTGCCATAGATTTGCCACCACTGACCTAGTCCCTTTTTTCATGGCAGTTTTATTTTGTTGTATATATATGTGTGCACATGCGCCCATGCATGCACGCATGCATGCACACACCCCTTTCCTCCCATGAGCTAAATGTGGTCTATCTGGTTCTACTCTTTCCCTTTTCCTTCTCACAAGAGCCCTACAGAGTATGTGAGAAAGTGACTGGCGCAAGTGAGGAATAAACTGCATCCTACTCAATTAGCATTCTGCTCTGTGTCCAGAGATAAGTTATGTTTGTTTGATCTCAAGGAGTATATCCACTTATTAGATCCTCACTATGGACTGAACTAAAATCAGGTATCACAGTTCCTTCCTCATTTTGGGAACTAAGAATAAGACAGAACAACCTCTTAGTCTCTATCTGATATAAACTAATTATGTGTTTGACCAGGGTTGTTGTTTTTTTTAGGTAGAAACCACTTAAATACTGTTTACAAGTATTACTTATAAATGTTGTTATTGTTCACTCACTTAGTCAAGTTCGACCCTTGGTAACCCAATGGACCACCTCACACCAGGCTCCTCTGTCATTCTCTATCCTCCAGAGTCTGCCCAGGCCCAGGCCCACCAAATAAAAGATGCTGTCTAGCCATCTCATCCTCTGCTGCCCCTTTCTCCTTTTACCTTCGATCTTTCCTAACATCAGGGTCTTCTCCAATAAGTCCTCTCCTCTTATTTAGAGGCTAAAGTACTTCAGCTTCAGCTTCTGTATCTATCCTTCCAGGGAGCAGTGAGGGTTGATTTGCTTTCAGATTGGCTAATTTGATCTCCTTGCAGCCTAGAGGTCTTTATTTATTTATTATTTATTTAGATTTATTACCCCGCCCTAATCAGGCGAACCTGACTCTAGGCGGCTTACAGAAATTCATAAATTAAAACCTTAAAGTTCATAAATTACTTAAAAGTCAATTAAAAAAGAATTAAACCATGAATTTACAAAAATTTAAAAGATTTAAAAAGGTTAAAAGGTTTAAAAAGATTTTAAAAGTTTAAAAGAGTGAGGGAGGGGTGGCTGTCCCATCATATCAGCCACCCAACATGGGACCCCATGTTCCTGGACCCCCATACCTGCCCTGCCAGCCAGGTTTTTAGGCCCTTCCGAAAGGGCAGGAGCTCTGTCTGGAGACGTAACTCAGTTGGCAGGAGGTTCCAAAGGGCCGGGGCGGCCACGGAGAAGGCCCTCCTCCTGGTGCTAGAGAGATGCGCCTCTCTAGCCGATGGAATGATAAGAGAGCCTCTCCGATCCGCCCTGGTGGGACGGACAGATGTCCTTGGGACGATGCGGTCTCTTAAGTATCCTGGCCCACTACCATGTAGGGCTTTAAAGGTAATAACCAGCACCTTGAATTGCACCCGGAGACATACTGGCAACCAGTGCAGCTCCCGAAGCAGTGGTGAGGCACGAGCATAACGCCCGCACCCCATCACTACCCGAGCAGCCGCATTCTGGACCAGCTGCAGCCTCCGAATGGTCACCAAGGGCAGCCCCATGTAGAGTGCATTACAGTAATAAAGTCTGGAGGTGACCAAAGCATGTGTGATCATGAGCAAGGAATCCCGGTCTAGGAGTGGGCGTAGCTGGCGTATTACACGAAGTTGTGCAAAAGCCCTCCTGGCCACGGCTGCCACCTGCTCCTCAAGCAGTAGTCGTGAGTCCAAGAGGACCCCCAGATTACGCACCAGGTCTGTTTGGGGCAAAACTGCCCCATCCAGAACCAAAGATGGTAACTCCCGAGATAGCGCAGGACCCCTTACCCATAGCCACTCAGTCTTGCCGGGATTCAGTTGTAGCCCGTTGTCTCCCATCCAGACCCTGACAGCCTCCAGGCACCTGGATAGGACTTCCACTGCATCAATTGGATCTCCACGGGCTGAGATATACAGCTGGGTGTCATCTGCATATTGGTGATACCTCACCCCGTGGGAACGGATGATCTCACCCAGTGGCTTCATGTAGATGTTAAATAGGAGAGGCGAGAGTACCGAGCCCTGAGGCACCCCATATTGCAGGGGCCTAGGGCTGGACCTCTCGCCTTCCAGCCACACCGACTGGGTCCGGCCCCTCAGAAATGAAGAGAACCAGGCCAGCACAGTGCCCTGGATCCCCAATCCTTGGAGCCTTCCCAGAAGGATACCGTGGTCGACAGTATCGAAAGCCGCTGAGAGGTCAAGAAGAGCCAGGACGGATGGATAACCTCTATCCCGTTCTCGCCAGAGATCATCCACCAATGCGACCAATGCAGTTTCAGTACCATATCCGGGCCTGAATCCTGACTGGAAAGGGTCCAGATAATCCGCTTCATCCAGGACTTCCTGTAGCTGCCACGCCACTGCCTTCTCCAAGACCTTACCCAAAAAGGGTAGGTTGGATACAGGTCGGTAGTTGGTAAGTACCGTAGGGTCGAGGGATGGCTTTTTCAGGAGGGGACGCACCAAAGCATGTTTTAAGGGTGCTGGAAAAAGCCCCTCCTGCAGAGATGAATTTATAATTGCCTCGACCCAACCGCCTGCCACAGCCTTAGATGCCTTGACTAGCCAGGCAGGGCATGGATCCAATTCACAGGCAGTGGCGCGAACAGATCCAAGAAGCCTGTCCACTTCCTCAGGGCCAACTGGATCGAACTGATCCCAGATAACATGGCCAGACTGTACTCTGGTCAACCCCAGCTCTGTCTCTTCCACGCCGGGATTAAACTTCAAGCGAATCTGAGCGATTTTCTCCGCCAGATAATCAGCAAAAGCCTCAGCCGATCCCTGCCAACCAGGGCCAGACCCCCCTCTTCCAAGGAGGGACCTGGTCACCCGGAACAAGGTCGCTGGGCGATTATCTGCGGAGGCAATAAGGGCGGCGATTATCTGCGGAGGCAATAAGGGCGGTCTTTCAAAAGTCTTCTCCAGCACCATAGTTTGAAGGTATCTATTCTGCATTCAGCCTTCCTTATGGTACAGCTCTCACATCCATACATTACTACTGGGAAAATCATCACTTTAACTATACAGACTTATGTTGCCTAGGTTTGTCATAGCTTGACTCCCAAGAAGTGTCTTTTTATTTCATTACTATAGTCACCGTTTTCAGTGATCTTGGATCTCAAGAAAGCAAATCTGTCACTGCTTCCATTTCTTTCCCTTCTATTTGCCAGGGAATGATGGAGCTGGATGCCATGATCTTGTTGTTATTTTTTTTAATGTTCATTTTCAAGCCACTCTTCTCTTTCACCCTCATCAAGAGGCTCTTTAGCTCTTCTTCACTTTCTGCCATTAGCATGCTATCATCTGCATATTGGGCACTTTCCAACCTGATGGGCTCATATTGGGGCATCATATCTTTTAGCCTTTTGCTACAGTCCATGGAGTTTTCTTGATAAAGGATACTGGATTGGGTTGCCAGTTCCTTCCTCAGTAAATTGTTTTTAGTCTGAGTTCTCTGCTATGGCCTGTCCATCTTGGGTGGCTCTACACAGCAAAGCCCATAGCCCCATCGAATCACACAAATGTCCTCACCACAGCAAGGCAACAATCCTTGGGGGCTCTCAGAACACACAGCAAGATTTGAACTCAGCCCTTGCCTCTGCAGCCAGGGTCTCCAGGCCAATGAACTATTGTATACCATATATCTAAGCTTAAACATCTGTGAAAGTAAATTTATTTCCCATTTAGACCACTTCCATTTCACTCCTCTCCCCGTCATCTCTGGTTTGTCAATTAATTTTGTAGAGGGCCATTAACTCAGATAGAATTATATATGTATAAATCTGGACAATAACATTTTATGTTAATAGGAAAGTTGCTAGCTATTTCAAAAAGCATATACTGTACTGAATCTTCTTTTGTCTAATCAAGGAGACTGAAATGTTCTTGGCTTGAGTTCATACATATTAAAAGGGCTGGCTTTCAGTTTCATCTTTAACTAGTTTGATTAGGTTTTGAAGGAGAGAAGTTATTTGCCTTGCATTGTAAGAAAAATGAATGTATTTCCAGTTGTGTAGTGATGCATTTGTTGTAAAAATAGTCTCCTCCCCAATTATTTGGAAATGGAGAACAACTAGCCAAGAACTGTATTAAATTCAGTTCTCTCTGTGCCACTGAAGTATTGATTATGATCACATTGCCAGACCCTGTAAAGAAACATGTTATTAATTATCCTTGGTGCATGTGCAAGTAAGAAAGTATCATATTGCCTGCCTGTTTGCCTTCTTTTTGCTTTTTGGCTGTTCAATATATGGAAAAGTTTACTTCGAACTCTATTATTCCATGTGAAACTAATCTCTCACCACCTGGACTGGTGGTCCAGCACTCTTCCTCTAACCCCATTCACTGTCAAAGAAGTCGAATAAGTGGAGCTAACCACTGCGTGGAACACAATATCACATCCATATTGCTGTGAAAGCTCATGACTGTCCCCATCATTCTGGAGCATGAGTGCCCATGGAAATCTTTTAACACAATATTTGTTAAGTAGAAGTGTTGTTTGGTTATTTAACTCCATAGTGTGTAAATACCATGGAACTTTATGAGATCCCCCCAGTGCAGATATCTGTAAGATTTTGAAGTAAAGGGGTGTGTTAGAAGCGACATAGATGACTTCTCATTCCCAACCAATTTTGTTCCTAATAAACTAACATAAAGTAAAGCAATATACATTGATGCATTTAATCAGTTTATTGTATCTATTGATTTATGATAGCATTCTTTTTTGAAAAGTTTACTGAGGGGTTAATGATGTCGAACCAGTCTAATGTCTCCATTAGAAAAGAAGTTGGGTATTTAAAAAAGAAATCAGTGGTTTCAGCAGCACTTCACTTGAGCAAGGCTCTTGATCTTATTATAGATGCTATTCTTTAAAATGTAAAAAAATGCTTAAGGCATGGAAAAGCCTTGCTAAATCTGCATGAACTAAAACATGTTGATGACCCACCCTCAAAAACGGTTAGTGAGGAAATTCCAGAGGAGGAGCAAAAATGAATGGGAACCCCCCCCCCCACACCCACCCCAGCTTTCATAAATCGAATGGGTGGGAAGGAAGTGATTCCCTTTTAATCTTACAGCTTCTCATACATTCTAAAAACTTGCTGCAGAGGGTTACAGATGCACTGAAGCCAATGTCACACAGGTGGAAAGAAGCTAGGCATAAAATAGGTGAAACCCTACCCAGTTTTGAATGTTGTACTTTTACTGATAAGGCTAATTTTGCCAGATCAGCAGGGTCACATTCCCTGAGTTTTCATGGCCAAAAGCTGAGTCTTGAGGATGAATGTGTGTGATGTTACAGTGGCGGGGCAGGCAGAAATCTGTATGACTCCTAACAGAGTACAGCATAGGAATACAACAGAGACAGATCCCAAGAGGTGAGTGACCAAAGTGACCTAATAAGGAGAGCTAACAGGAGTTTGACAGAAAAGAGGTAATAAAGAAAGTTGAGAAGGAAAGGGTCTGTTGGAGGAAGACACAAAACAAAAAACCAAGGAGACAAAAACAACAAGGTACTGTAAGTGATTAAGGCTAATCTCAGAAAGTGAGCTGTACTAATCCCTGGAAATTCCCCATTCAGAAGCATTGCTTGTTCTGCATATGAGGAAAGGGTAAAGGTAAAGGTCACCTTTGCCCAAAAGCCAGTCATATCCAACTCTAAGGTTCAGTGCTCATCTCTGTTTTATAGCTGAAGAGCCAGCACTGTCTGCTTCTGCAGATGTTTCTGTGGTCATGTGGCAGGCATGACTAGTCACCAGAGCGCACAGAATGCTGTTTATCTTCCCACCGAAGTGGTCCCTATTTATCTACTTGCAATTTCTTGTTTTCGAACTGCTAGGTTGTCATGAGCTGGGACAAAGACAAGAGCTCATTCCGTCCTGCAGTATTCGGGTCTCGAACTGTTGACCGGCTGCCTTTCAGTCAGCATCTTAGCCACTAAGCCATGCCCTAATAACTACTGAGAGCTATGAGTACTGGGAAGGTCTTTCTGTTTGCTGACAGAGTACAACCGAGCACTGAGACAAACCCTAGGAATTGAGTGGATAGGAAGAGTTCACAGGGGTTTAATCAGGAAGTCTAGCAGGGAAGGTGAAGGGGTAGGAAAGAAAGAGTGACTCAGCTACTCAATGGGAGTGGGGAAATGATAGCAGACAACAAAGGAAAGGCAGAACTGTTCAATTCCAAGGAAATGTGAAATATAAGTGGAAGGGACAGCTTGAAATTGATAAATAAATAAGCAAGAAAAATTTATTAAACTAATTTATCTCACTTTTAGATTCGGTAGCCTCCCTGGTAGACAGTGGGAATGCTGTAGACATAATAAATCTTCATTTCAGCAAAAGTCATAAATAAATACTTCAGTAAAGCTGTTCACAAAATGCTCCTTGATATTCTGATTACCAGTCTAACTAACTGTGGGCTGTATAAAACAACTGTCATGTAGGTACATAATTGGTTACAAAATCATATGAAAAGTCCTTACCAATGGCTCCCTCTCAAACTGAGTGGTGGTAACAAGCAGGGTACTAGTAGGGTCAACCTTGATCCAAATGCTCTTCAACATTTTCATTAAGGACTTGGAAGAGAGAGTGCAAGGAAAACTTATCAAAAATGTGGACAATACAAAATTGAGTGGAATAGCAAGGGCAAAAGAAGAAAGGGGTGTCAGAAAATGAGATGGCTAGATGGTATTGTTGATGCAATGGGCACAGAGCTGGGTGGGTTGAAGAGGATGGTGGAGGATAGGGGTGCCTTGTATGCGATGGTCCATGGGATCACAAAGGGTCAGACTCAACTATGCGACTGAACAACAACAACAATGAATACCCTGGAAGATAGAAATAAAATTCAAAAAGATCTTGATAGGCTTGAACACTGGGCTAAAAACAATAGAATCAAATTTAAGAGAGAGAAGTGCAGAGTTCTTCATCTGGGGGCAGGGGAACCAAACACACAGTTACAAGATGGGGGATACTTGGCTCAACAACAGTACAAATGAGAAAGGGTGCAGAATTGCTTTTGGATGAAATAAATTGTACCAGTAGGCATACAAGGAGTAGCTGGGGAAATGAATAAAGAATTTAAATGAATCTTGGCTCATCCCAGACCTGGGGATGAGTTCTTGCGGGGAGCAAAATGTACCCAGGATTTGTATCAATTCTAACCAGGACTGCTAGGGTTCAGACACTGCCTCAGCTTACCTACAGTCAGTGATAGGATGTCAAACTTTTTACTACCCCACCATGATGGCATCACAGTGTGGGCGGAGCTGACATCATGATGTCATGGGTGGGGCCAAAGGAAAAATAATAAAATAAAATAATAAAATAAAATAATAAAATAAAATAAAAATAAGGACACACACACCCCTCAACCCACCCACACAACACAAACCAATGGTGCTTTAGGCTAGCAGCTTCTCTTCCTCCTCCCCGCTTGGGAGGACAGCAAGGAAGCCGTGCATACGCGCCAAGCACTGTAGGCGTGCATGCACACCAAGTGCTTGGACCACATGCACAGCAGGGGAACCAGTGAAAAGGTAAGCCTCAAAGGTGGTTCCCCCCCCCCAAAAAAAAAAAAAAAAGCTGCTACCGGTTCTCCGGGACTCTGGGAAAAGTTACTACTGGTTCTGGAGAACTGGTGAGAACCTGTTACATCCCATCACTGCCTACAGTACTCGTAACATGTGGGGAATTTTGCTAGGCCCCGTACTTCTGTTGAGGGTAGTGGAAGACTCCCTGCACCAGGCCATGTGAGGAACTCTTCAAAACCATGTGCTTCTGGCATGGCATTGCCCATCATGTGCCAGATATGCACAATCTCAACAGCTGCTGCTATAACAATTTTCAGTTGTTGGGGCAGTTTCATCAATATGCAATCTGATAAACTGGCTGTGAGTTTTTCCACAGGTGTCTTTCTGGTTATTTTTGAACCAGAATTGCTCAGGTGCTTGGAAAATTCTACTCTCTCCTAAACCATAAAGTTATGAGTTTGTGATCAGGCTGACACTCAAACTGCCTTTGCTAGAGGTTAAGCTGTCCCAAATCCGTCTTCAAGGCATGCAGCTGAACAATACTCATTTTGGAAGAGTTCTTCTCATTCTTATGGCCATCGTTGCCTGTCCACATCTCTGTTCAGTTTCTTAAATGCAGTTTTTCCACTGTTTGTGTGGACTATGTGAGCCTCTTGATTTTTCACCAGTGTAATGTGCAGGTCATCCTGCCTTGCCCTCTCCTGTCCTTGGGCATTTCAAGGGGTTTTTCCCCCTGCAGTGCTTGCACTGAATAGTAGAAGCCACCAGAGGGTGGAGAGAGTTACAGTACTGTGGTTGAATTTAATAGTTCAGGAAGCATTGAAGCAAAGGTTCTTTTTTACTATTATGACTCATAAAATACTAGAAGGGATGTCTAGGTTGAGTTGAATAGATTACTTGTACTTTAATGAAACTTTCTTCATGATATATATAAAAAAGCACCCTTCGTTTAAAAATGACCTTATTATCCCTTTATAAAATCCAGCTTCATCTTGGTTAAGTCTGAGAATGCCATGTACCCTGACCCTGCTACTTTACATTCTGAACTTTTCTCAGTCCCCTTCAGATTAAAGCTACAAACTCTATTTATGTACTCTTAGAGTACAATGTGATGATAAGAATGAACTTGGTTAAACACCTGGATTTAAAGTAAGAGCACTGGGGATTTAATTATCTCTTGGAAATGAACAAATACCCCGGATTCTCCAGGGTTTGCTTTGATTACAAGCAGAATTTTGGATTTCATTGTGGAACGTTTTCCCCATGGATGTTCTGTTCTCCCTTTTCCTTGGCTATGGATCATGCTTTTTTAAACGAATAACAACATCTACAGTGGCAATGGCCTCTTGGGTTTTCATTGCCACAACATAATTAAATATTTAAAGAGGAAGACGGAGAAAAGGCTGGGAAAAGGTGAAAAATTGTGGCACTTCACAGATTAACAGTTTTATTTTGGTATGAGCTCTGAAATCTAGGTCTCCAGACATAAGGAGTGTAAACACTGTATCCTCTATAAAAATACCTTTTCCCCTCCTAATTTATTCTGTTTTTCCATTTGATTCCTTTTTCTTTTTTTTTCCTTCCACCTCCGCCGCCGCTGCCCCCCGCCCCCCTTTAACATGCTGAGGCAGAGTAACATGGGCACTTCCTTCAAAATGAAATAATTTAAGTTTTCCTAAGCTTTACCTTGTAGGTACCACTTCCGTGGGAAGGTAAACAACGTTCCGTGCACTCCAGTGTCTAGGCATGCCTGCCACATGTCCACAGAAATGTCTGCATATGCAGACAACGCTGGCTGTTTGCTGTAGAACCCTAGAGTCGGATAAGACTGGCTTTTGAGGAAGGGTGACCTTTACCTTCCCCTACCTTGTCAGCAGCTTCTGTTTTGTCATGCAGAACAGGAATATAGATGTGGTTCAGACAGCTGGAAAGAGAAGCCTAGGAGAAGAATTTGGAGCATGATAAAAGGGCCCTGCAGGAAACACAGATGGAAAGAGATTTGGGGATCTTCACATTATTGCCCATAACTACAGTACTTGTGTTACGGATTGCCTTAGAAGCATTTCTTCGGGTTTTGCCATGAATAGAGTAAAAGTCTGAAAACTTCCTATCCCAGTTCCTCTTCTAATGATGGGCAATTTAAAATATATAATTAGGGCCTTAGTGGGGTACACAGAAAACACCTCCTCAAAGATTGTGGTATTTTTGAACCACAACCGGGAGTACCTTGGTATAAGTGTCAACCAGTGATGGGATGTCAAAAATTTTACTACCCCACCATGATGTCATCACAGTGTGGGCGGAGCTAACATCATGATGTCATGACATCATGGGTGAGGCCAAAGAAAATAAATAAATTTTATTATTTATGAAATAAAATTATTATTAATACCTGCCGGTATTAAATACACATTAGAATACACACAGACACACCATATCCAAAGGTGAGTCACTTACCCTGGGGAGCAGGCTATAGGGAGCTTCAGGCTAGCAGCTTCTCTTCTTCCTCCCCGCTTGGGAGGACAGCAAGGAAGCTGTGCATATGTGCCAACCACTGTAGGCGTGCATGCACACCAAGTGCTTGGCACACATGCACAGTGGAGGAACCAGTGAAAAGGTAAGCCCCGAAGGTGGTTCCTCCTCCCCCCTCCGAAAAGCTGCTACCGGTTCTCCCGGACACTGGGGAAAAGTTACTACCAGTTCTGGCGAGCTGGTGCGAACCTGTTGCATCCCATCACTGGTGTCAACCCTGTGTTGCTGGCTAATCTTTTTCACACACTGGTTCAGGTGAAGGGAACTGCAGAATGGTGCCTTCATTTTGGGATTTTGGCAGTTTCACTTCTGACCTGCCAGCCAGGTTTTTAGGCCCTTCCGAAAGGGCAGGAGCTCTGTCTGTAGACATAACTCAGTTGGCAGGAGGTTCCAAAGGGCCGGGGCGGCCACGGAGAAGGCCCTCCTTCTGGTGCTAGAGAGATGTGCCTCTCTAGCTGATGGAATGATAAGAGAGCCTCTCTGATCCACCCTGGTGGGACAGACAGATGTCCTTGGGACGATGCGGTCTCTTAAGTAATGGTGTCATGAGTCACCTCCGGCCCATGGGCCACAGGTTGAGAATCCCTGCTTTACAGAATGCTTATAGATCACGTATCTTAGTGACAGTCTGAATCTTGCAATAGATCCTGGGTTTGGCAGCAGAGAGTAGCAAGATAATCTCCTGCAGTTCTAATTACCAGGACTTTTTTTCTCCTTCAGAGGTTGGCACGTTGTCAACAACCCATATGTCTGTTTTTGCACCAGGAGAGCTGAAGAATGTGCTGCCACCTGGTAGTTTTGGTGCCTGAAGTTTGTACCTCCCAGTACTGATCTATAAATCAACAGATAATGATTCACTGAAAGGAAGTACTGTGGGCCTAAAGAGGATGGAGTAAGTAGAGACTTCCCTATAAATACCCTTATTATCATGAATCTCCATCTCCCCTGGAGATTTTTAAAAAACCTTTCGAAGCAAAAGATGCAAATAGTGAGAGAGTGTGAAAGTTATACATTTATAATGATAAACTGAGAGTTGTTTCCCAAACTATGGATAAAGCACTGCTTCAGAATTTGCTTTTAGTTGCTAAGATAACTGGTGGTACAATCCTGTTATTGAGTCTATGGGTGATTTGGACCTATCCTGTCTGCCCATTTGCTAGGTTCGTGTCCTGTCCTCAGAGAGGTGTTGACCTTATCCAATAGCAGGGGTGCCCAAACGTTTCAAGTGGTGAGCTAGTCACATGGTTCAGGTGTGCCCAAAGTATGGCCTGTGGGCTGGATCCAGCCCCTGATGTCAATTCATCCGGCCCACGCCATCCTCATCACTCCCAGAAACGGAAGTAAAATGCACCCATATGAGTGTGTTTTACTTCTGCTTCTGGGAACAACAAAGGTTGCATGGGCCAGATGAATTTGTGTTAGGGACCAGATATGGCCCATACTTTGGGCACCCCTGTCCTATAGTGTTGGAGCTTCTATATTTTTCTCTCCTGTTCCTGATATTTATTGCCAGCTAGGCAGGTGCTATGGTTAGTATTGTCTGCATTCATACAGGCATGTCTTGTTCTAAAGAAACATGTCAGTGTGGAATAAGGCACCAGTGGTCACCAAGTCTATGTGGCAGGACAAAAATAGGTGTTTCTTCCTGTTGCTTAAATAGATTTAAATAGTCTGCACTGGGGGAAGCTATGTTGTCCTCTTATTCTTCTCTTGCATCAGAAGCAACTCAGTGGTGCTTTCTGAAGTGGAAGGATCATCGTTGCTCAGACAACTCTCAAATGTATTCACAGCCCTCATATTTTTCAAGAAGGCTCCTTCAGTGTCTCCCATTTTTCCCACAGGTCCAGCTGCTTAAATCACACATACTCAACACAGGAGAGGAGACATGTGGCATGGAAATGCAGAACTCATATACAAAGCTGAGACATAGTGGAGTGAGAGGAAGAACACTGTTGCTGGCAAGTTACAACAGTGCTAAGATCCCTCTGTGGCATACCTAACCTGTGGGCACACTCTCTTAAGCTTTGATTTCCCACTGTCAGATTAATGTTGACATAACATTTAGGCTTATATGGTCAAACCTATTTTCCCACAGGACCTTTTGCTTCACAGCTGGTCATTTATGTCACCCAACCTGTGTCTCACAGACATCTTTTCACCCACCTGTACAGGTAGTAGGGTTTGTAAAGAGCAAGGCAATTCTGAAGTGCACACTTGTGCTATCACCAACACCAGGCTACATAAGTTGGATAAGGGAGATTCAAGATGGCTTTTCTATTTCTCATTTGCCTAAATAACTTGCCTGAGAATGAAGAATCATGATAATGTGGTGGTGGTGGTGATGCTGTGATGTTGATGATGAATGAACGATAATCAATTGGATTGTTAATATCTTATAAACTTAAACATAAAAAACTTGTACTGTCACATAGGTCTAAGAAGATATTGTTGATGATGATTGTTTTTCTCCTTTGCTGTCTGCTTCTGGCACTGTGTCTGTCACCTTGGCCTTGGGTTTTTTTAGACTCATTTTAAAGAGGTCTTTAGGGGTTATGAGAACTGTCTGGTAGAAAATGAGTGGATTAAAATGAAACAAAAGAAGCTGACAGAATCAGACTTTTCTGTGCTTGACACATGAATTGGAAGATGAATGAACTGAAAAAGGGAAAAGCCCTCCCACCCTGAAATAAAACAAAATGAATGAAAAAACAGATGTTTTCAGTAATTTATTGTTGAAATTTGATGCAGCTGAAGTTCATCAGCATGTGTAAAAGGATTTGAATTATTGTTGACTATAGCTTAGCCTTGACATGAACCAAGATGACTGAGTTTCTTCTTGGGGAAATCCCTATTCTCCCCCCCCCCAAAAAAAAAAATATCACCTGTTTTTGTGATCCACAATCAATTAAGAAGGCTGAGGACTTTCATTTTAGAAAGGCGAAAATCCATTGTAGCTTTTAGTCCAAAATTTAAAAGCACCATCCAAGGTGCTCTCAATCTAGTTCAGCACCTTGGATAGCTCTAGAAAATTTTGCAGCAAAACAGAAACCCAGATTGACTGGCCATGCCTAATCAGGATCACTAGGTCTGTATTGCTTCCTCAGCACCTTTGTTTATGCCAGTGATGGGATGTCACCGGTTCTAGACGGATCTCTGGAACCGGTAAGATGAATCCCGGAGGGTTCTCCGTGAGGGGAAGTCCACTTTTGGGGCGTCCGGTTCCGGACGCCTGACCGAAAGGAAAAAAAAAAATTAAAATCAGAGATAAAATGGCTCCAATTGACTGCGCATGCGCAGAAACTCAATCTGACGCATTGCGCATGCGTCAAATTGAGTTTCTGGACATGCGCAGTCAATTGGAGCCAAATGGATCCAATTTAAAAAAAAAAAATCTTCCGAAGCTGGAGCCGCCTCTTTTTAGAGTGGCTCCGGCAGCAGCGGCGGCAGCCCTAAGAGAAGGGCACCTCCCCTAGCCGGCCACCGAGCTCCCACGGGGACGTTGGTGCCTGGCCGCGCCGTCCGCCTGCGCCGCGCCGCCCGTGCCGTCCGCCTGCGCCGCGCCGCCCGTGCCGTCCGCCTGCGCCGCGCCGCCCATGCCGTCCGCCTGCGCCGCGCCGCCCGCCCGCGCCGTCCTAGGGACTTGGGCCCGAGAAACCCCCATGCCCGAGGAAGCTGCCGGCGGCCGGCGGAAGATGATGCGGCGGTGGCGAGCCCCGCCGCGCTTACCCAGGGCATGGGGGTTTGTCCGGCCCAAGTCCCTAGGACGGCGCAGCGTGGGCGGACGGCGCGGGCAGGCACCAACGTGCCCGTGGGAGTTCGGTGGCCAGGCAGGGGCTGCAGGCGGCTGTGGCGGCCGTGGCAGTCAGGGGCAGCGTGCCTTGCCGGGTGGCCCCGGGCCACATGAAGGTTCGTCAGTGCCAAGGAAGGTAAGTGAGGCTTTTATATTTAGGGTGGGTGGGTGATTTATTTGTGTTTTCGGTGGGTGGTTGTACTTTAATTTAAATTTTATTTTATTTATTTCTTTATTTTATTTCTTTAAGTTATATACGGGTCTGTGTGCATGTTTATTTATTTATTTTTTATTTTTGGCCTTGCCCACAACGTCATGACGTCATGACGTTGGCTCCGCCCATGACGTCATGACGTCATGACATTGGCCACGCCCATGACGTCCGTGACGTCATGGCGTGGTAGTAGAATTTTTGACATCCCATCACTGGTTTATGCACAGAAGAGTTAACCATACAGGCTGTTGAATGTTATTCCAACACTTTCAATGGGATGGCATCTTTCCCCACATCTGATGGCATAAAAATGTCTTGGGGAAACAGGGGAGGCTACATGGCATGCACAGGTCTGTTCTCATTGAGCAATTCTGAAGTCTCTATGACAGATAATTAGCATTGTCAACCAATTACCAACCAACATTTCCCAGTGCAGAAGTCTGGAGAATGAACATTTAAAAGAGGCAGAACTTTGGCACACAAAAAGATGTGCGACTGAAGGAGCTCAACCAGTTTTGTGCTAGCTGTGTCTTTTACTTGTTTTATAAAATATTTATTACTTATTTGTTTGCTAAGGATAATTTTAAATTAAAAATATGTATTATTGTTAGCTCCTTGAGAGTTCCTTTCACTGGAAGACCATATTATAAGTTAAGCAAACAAAAAGTGGGTGATCCCCTAAAAGTTGATATTCAAAAAAAAAAAATGCATGACCTTTTAATCTGCAGTCTTTTGTTATAATAGTGTAACACAGATTCCCAACTAGAAAACTGCAGTTAAAATACTGTACAGATGCAAAAGTCTAGCTGGCAACAGAATGCCTATAGCATCAACAAACTAAAATTGATTCCAGGTGCAAGAAATATGAATTATAAAAGTATGCTACAGCTTCAGCAAGTTAATGGCAGTCCAGTCACAAAAGGAGCTTCTTGGGCTTTTCATTTTCTTTGAGGTCAGTTGAGAAGAAGGCAATGAGACAGAAACAAAAGAGCACTGGAGTGAAAGAAAATAATTAGATCAGATTTGATACTGAATCAAATCAAGGCAGATATCTCTGTTCCCTGCCGGAAAAGTTGGTACCGAGGGCCTAGGATAATGAGCCTAGTTACTGTGCATCCAAAAATGTCAAAACAAATCCTTGGTTTAGGTGCTAAAAAAAAATCCCTCTGCCAAACAGAAGATCATATTAATTTTGATCTGCATCATACACTGTCATCTTCATAATTCTGCTAATTTCAGTTTGCATAAAATACTTAAAGAAAGTTGTCTCGAGGACAAAGCTTGTAAATGAACTGAAGCATCTATGAATTAAACCCAAAGCAAAACCTTCTCCCATACTGCACACAGAATATTCTAGAAACATATGTCCAGTGAATAGTTAAATGGATATTTTTTTTAAAAAAAACATAAATACACTCAAAATGTTATAAACGCTCAGTATTGTGCTTGCCCTTGATTGTGTTTGCTTTCTGAGCCCTGGGGCCCAGCAGATGTTTTAAACTACAGCTTCCAGCACCCCTGACCATTGAACATACTGTCTGGGGTTGATGGAAGCTATAACCCAAAACATCTAGAGGGACTCAGTTTGAAAAAAAAACAGTCTCATTACACAGATTTTCCTTCGCTGGCAGGTCAATGTCAAAAGGAGTCCCTAAAGGTAGAAGATTGGAAACTATGGTGCTAATAACAATGTAGAAGTATCAGAACCGAGTAACTGCTTTTCCAGACACTTGCACTGGAATAATAGTGTTGGAACCTTCACAGCCTGGCCTCCTGTCAATGGAAGCCATATATTCTGCAGCTGGATAAGCTGGATAAGATCTTTCTTGTGAAACCTGAGAGCTCTCCAAGCCACTCATAGTGATTAGTGGTATGCTCCACTCCTCCCCTTTCTAGGAAAGTAACTTGGGTGTGAGCTGTATTCATCATACCTAGAAAGCTGTCTCATTTTATCTTCTTAATCTTTCTCAGCAGAGGTGACTAGTTTAAGGGGCTTGTTCCAAATTGGTAAACAGAGATCCACCCCTAAACTTGCAGAAATTCATTTTACCACATTCTGTGTTAATGCTGAAGCAAAACAGCTGCAATACCCCAGCTACCATCCTGAACAGAAGAAGTCCATTCCTTGAGTGACATGTTATTAAAGGACTCACGGAAAGCCAAGAGCCTGAGGCCACAGGGCTGTTTTGCTTGGAAGCAGTTCCAGTAAATTACAGCATTGCAAATGGTATACATGATACTAATGCAGCTAATGTGCAGACAATTCGCTGCGTAAAGTTGCTCACAAATCAGTGGATTAGCAATGGATAGGAGACATTTTCCACCTGGAGCAGCAATCTTCTGTCTAAGTCAAAGAGAAATAAAAATGGAGCTTGCTTTTGGGTAACTTTGTTAAAGGTCAGAAACAAACTCATTTTCAGTAGCTAACTATAAACAAGGCCAACTATTCTTGTGACAATTATTAATGTGGCAACTCCAGGTAACCCTCAAAATAGGCTGCTTATTAGGAAAACATTGACTGTAGAACTTTTTGTTATTGTTGTTATTTTCATCTCTGACTTATGGTGACCCTGTGAATGAGAGCTCTTCAAAATGTCATGTCCTCAACAGCCCTGCTCAGCAAGCTACATACTATGGCTTCTCTTAGGAAAGCAATCCATTTAGTGCAGTGTTTCCCAACCTTTGGTTTTTGGATTCCAATTTCCAGAAGCCTAGGTCAATTCTCCAAAGCACTGATCAGCCGATGTACTGACTTAGGCTTCTGAGAATTGAAGTCCCCCTGTGGGGCATGGGGCCCACATTGGAAACCACTGAACTAGTGTTTGGTCTTCCTTTTCTCCTGCTGCCTTTCACCTTTCCCACCCAGCATTATTGCTTTTCAGAGAGCCTTGGCTTCTCATGAAGAGCCCAAATTACTGTATATACTCAAGTATAAGCCTAGTTTTTTAGTCCCAAAATGAGCCCCAAAAAGGGGAGACAGCTTATACTCAGGTCAATGACCACGAGGAACCCAAGACTGCATAGGATTGAGACACACCAACAATTTAATTAATTATATCGTATTTTCATGTGTTTTAATTATTGAAACTCACTAACAGCTGCTGCATTTCCCACCCTTGGCTTATACGCAGGTCAATCTATTTTCTTGGGTTTTCAGGTCAAAATTAGGTACCTCGGCTTATATTCGGGTTGGCTCGTACTCGAGTATATATGGTACATCAACCTCGGTTTCATCATTTTGGCCTCCAGGGATTGGTCAGGAATGACTTGATCTTGGACGCACCTGTTTGTCTTTTTTGAAATCTACGGTACCTGCAAAACTCTACTCCAGCAACATATTTCAAAATAATCAATTTTTTTCCTGTCAACTTTCTTAATGTTCACCTTTTGCATTGTGTTCAGAAATACAATACTGTAGAGATTATCTTTATCCTTATGAAATCCATTGAAGGTCTTTTGCTTATTACATTGGTTGAAATTGTTGCCTAGTGTAGTAAGTCTAGAGCAGGGATTTTCAACCTGCAGCCAACAGGCCAGATGTGGCCCGTGGCACCATTTCATGCAATTCCCACCACCTCCACCACACCAGGAAGTGCCATGTGGTGGAGGAAGGGCAAAATGGCTGTCCAGCCCCAGAAGCTGTCTGAGGGAACATGACCTGGTCCCTGACTTTAAAAGGTTGAGAACTCCTGGTCTAGTGTATTTATTTATTTATTTATTTATTTATTTCACATTTATACCCTGCCCTTTTGGTGCAAGCACCACTCAGGGCAGCTTTCAATGTATATACATGCAAGAAAAAACACAGGAAACAAAGCCAGATGGGATTTTAAAAATCTATATATCCTTTGAATTGGTGGGGATTTAGTTAGGCAACTCCTCCATGTGTTCCATTGTTTCAAATGGACTTACTCTAGTATGTAGTTATTCAACTACATACCACAAACACTACATATACTAAATTCTGTAGCAGATTTTCCAACCATTGCTTACTGTTACCTCCTTGTGTTTTGTTTCCAAACTGATTGTTGCCACTTCCCTTTTAATTGGAAATGCAAATGCAAAGTGGAAATCCAATTGGAACAGCATGAAGGTACATGCTCATGACTATCCTGGTTTTTTACCTTGTGCTTACCTTGTATTCTAAAATGGATATTGAGACATTTCAAAGAACTCAGAAACAACCTGCAGGCTTTTCTAATTATGGATCATTTCTTCTGCTTCTTATTTGATATAGAAACCATCACTTCCTCACAGACTTCCAAACCTATCACACCAGGATAGTATGTGTGTTGATAGGATTATGAAATACCCAATGACATGTCTCACCTTTATGCCACCTAGAGCATGTTAAAACCACTTCTGGATTTCCCCACTGTTTTGGCCAATTGTTAGATTATATCGTACATGTCCATTCACTAACATTTGTACAGATGTAGAAGAAGGATAGTTGTTAGATCATCTATCAGTTTCCCTTACTTTATTTAGGAACATAAGAATAGCTGTGCTAGATCAGATCAAAAGTCTATGTAGTCCACCATGATCCTCCCACAGGGGCCAAATATATGCCTATGGGGATCCCATAAGAAGGACATGAGTACCATATGTCATCCTCCCAACATGTTTCCCAGAGGGGGTGACCCTGTTGCTGTATTTATAGAACTTGTATTCACCAGAAACAGTGACATTTAAGTCAGATGGGCAGTAATGAAATTGAATTAATTAATTAATTTTTAAAAATCATACTAAAGTCTACCTAGCACCCATTTTGTTATCTTTTTAATGCCAGTCAAAGAATTTTTTCCTCCTATGATCACAAGCCTCTTAAGTTATTTTCTTCATTTTTATTGCTGGTTTCATTGATGTTATTATTGACATATGACTAAACTTAACCATACATTACTACTGGAAAAGCAATCATTTCAACAAAGCGGACCTTTGTCAACAGGGTGATGTCTTTACTTTTTATTATGCTGCCTTGGTTTGCTATAGCTTGCCTACCAAGGAGTAAGTGGCTTTTTATTTCAAAGTGACAGTCACCATTTGCAGTGATATTGCGGTACATCACAAGAAAGTAAAGTATATCACTGCTTCCATTTCTACCTCTTCTTTTTGCCAGGGATTGATGGGGCAGGATGCTATGATCTTGGGTTTTTTATGTTGAGTTTTGAGCCAACTTTTTCACTCTCCTCGTTCACCCTCATCAAGAGGCTCTTTAGATCTTCTTCACTTTCTGCCGTTAGGGTGGTGTCATCTTCATATCTGAAGTTGTATTTCTCCCAGCAGTCTTAGACCATCCAGCCCTCCATTATGCATGATGTACTCTGCATATAAGTTAAACTAGTAACAATACACCATTTTTGTTCCAATTAATTACATAGATTTGCTACATCCTCATTATTCCTCAAAGTAAATAAATTAGACATAATGATTTTGCTTATTGCTCAGTAGTTCCAAGTTCTCAATGTAGCCAACATAGAAATAAAATAAGATCCTGCTATTTCTTTGAATTTATCTCTTATTCCTTGTTCTGTTTTCATTACTTGCTCTTCACATCTTTTCCTCCAGGCATTTTGCTGTCTTTTCAAGTAATGCTTGCTTCTGCTCCTCTCCTTTCTGCATGGTTATATTCCTGTTCTCAGTTTTTTCTTCCTTGTAATCTTAACACTCAATAAAGGAAATCACAGCCTCGAATCTCCAAAATATGCATGGGGCTGTTAAGGAGAGGATCTTGGATTCTTTTGCGGTCAACTTGTTGAACGTTTTTAGATGACTAACTTTTTAAATGTTTTATGATGGCAGTTAATTTGTGATTTTTTGACTTATGTGATGTTTTTGATACTATGGTTTATTTCTATTATTGTATACTAATTGTATCTTATTTTATTGTATTGTGATATGTATTAGATGGGATATTGTTGTGAGCCGCCCTGAGTCACATTGTCGAGTGGGCGGCATACAAGTCCGACGGCGGCGGCGGCGGCAACGATATTATTATTATTATTATTATTATTATTATTATTATTATTATTATTATTATTATTATTATTATTATTATTATTATTATTATTATTATTATTATTCCTTCTGGAGGTCATGAATTGATAAGTTGGAAGGTGTGTGACAGCATTTAGCAACAAATGACAGTACAGTATTCTCACTTCCTACCTGCTTTCCTGTTTTGTTCTCTTTTCATACCTTGCTTAGTATAAGTGATGGCAAACCTTGGCACTCCAGGTGTTCTTGGACTTCAATTACCAGAAGCTCAAGTCAGCAGGATATATCTTCACTTCAGCAAAGCTTTTGACAAAGTGCTCCATGGTGTTCTGATTAGCAAGCTAACTACGGTATGTCTTGGGC
Source organism: Furcifer pardalis (assembly GCA_030440675.1). Taxonomy (NCBI): domain Eukaryota; kingdom Metazoa; phylum Chordata; class Lepidosauria; order Squamata; family Chamaeleonidae; genus Furcifer; species Furcifer pardalis. Next base: position 69,916,905 of record CP126894.1, on the reverse strand, counting down.
TGGATAAAACAGTTGGTTAAAGTACTGTACTCAGAGAGTGATTATCAAGTACTCCTTCTCCAACTGGCAGGGGGTAAGAAATAGGGTACCACAAGGCAGAGTCCCTGCCAGTGCTCTTCAAATAGCTAATACCCTGGAAGATAGAAATAAAATTTTAAAATATCTTAATAGACTCGAGCACTGGATTAAAAACAACAGAATGAAATTTAACAGGGATAGGTGGAAAGTTCTTCGTCTGGGAGCTGGGGGAACCAAACACAGTTGAAAGATTGGGGCTACTTGGCTCAGTAATATTATGAGAGAGAAGGTTCTTGAAATTGTTGTAGATCACAAGCTGAATATGAGTCAACTGTGTGATGTGGCTGCAAAATAACACCAACAGTAAACCAAAGCTATTTTAGTCTGTGTTAATGGAAATACAATCTCCAAAAGCCATGAGTTACTTGTCCTCTATTTGGCACTAGTTAGGTCTCAACTGTGGCCATTTGTGGACACGGCACTTTAAGAAGGATGCCAACATACTAGAACAGGTTCAGAGTAGGACAACATGAATGCCCATGGGACTGGAAACCAAGCCCTATGAGGAAAGTCTGAAGGAATTGGGCATATTAGCCTTGAGAAAAGGGGAATGAGAGCACTTTCAAATAATTGAAAGATAGCAGTAAGGAAGAGGGGCAGGATCTGTTCTCAATCATCCCAGAGTGCAGGACACATAATAATACAGGAAGCCAGATATAGACTAAATATTAAAAAAAACCCTCCTCAACTGTTAGAGCAGTACACCAATTAGTTTAGGAGGCAATGAATGGTCCAATGTTGAAGGCATTGAAGAGAAAATTAGACAGTCATCTGTCAGATATATTTTGATTTGGATTCCTGCATTGATCAGGGGGTTGGACCCAATGGCCTCATATGTCCTTTCCAACTGAGTTATTCTATGATTCAAGCCTTGGCTATCAAGATGCCTGGTGTGGAGCCTGTAGGAAAGAATCCGCTTGTGGATTAGATTGCACTCTTACAATATATGTCTTTTTTGTGATTCCTTCCTTTTGTCTCTTTCTGAAAATATATCTGGCAACAGCAGTTCCTTCTTCCAAACATCTCTTACTAGTCTTCTGCTATCACCACCTCCTTGGCAATGAGTAATCTGTCTACAGCCTTAAACATGCCTTTTGCTGCTTGTCTCCACTTTCTTCTGGAATTCCACTTTTTGATGAAACTATGACTGTGGAATCAGTATGACAGGAGTGGTGTCTCATAGATAGGGTTGCATTCTATTTGCCTTGCCTATGCCCTCTCTCTTTTTCATAGCTGAGGCAGCTGCTGAGAAATGTGGCCACACAACAGGCAACTCTCATCACTGAACAGCCAGAATATCAGTTTCTTTGGAGGATTCCAAAATGCATCTGAAAACTTAAGTCTTCATAGAACGGGAGCCAAACCAAATACCTTTCAACACATCACATGTCTTGCTGGGAGGCTTAATTTAGATCCAGGTTTCCATTAATTGGGGTGGGTGGGAAGGGCACTGTTCTGACATTCTCAGTGTTTTATTTCCTAGGTATTTTTTGTGTTTCATATTAAATACAGATAGACAAGGAAAAAATCATGTTCAGTCAGACTTGGGCAGCTATTGACAGGATAATTTCCAAAAATACACATCTTCTTTTCATGAATGTCTGAAAGATGAGCTAAAATTCTGTGACAGTAAATCCAATAGCAAGGTATGATCAGGTAAAGAATTGTTAGCACCTAACAACCAAAATTCTGTTGCTTAGCATAGTAAATTATGCTACAATGAATAAATGGGAATTTGATGAGCCATCTCCTCTGTAAGATTCAAATGGGCCCACTCTAGCTTCAATTTACTTTAGTATCAGTTAGAACAGTGGTTCCCAACATAGGACCCATGCCCCACAGGGGGAGTTCAATTCCCAGAAGCCTAAGTTGGTACATTGGCTGATCAGTGCTTTGGAGAATTTACTTAGAATTCTGGGAATTGAAGTTCAAAAACCAAAGGTTGGGAATCATTGAGTTAGAATAAGCCTGTTCAAATCAATGGAATCTATAGAGGAGTCAACTTACTAAATTCCATTGATGGGCCTACTCTAGTGCAATTTACTTGAAATGCAAGAATCCGTCTTTTTTTGTTGTTCACTCACACAGTCGATTCCAACCCTTTGCAACCTCATGAACCACTGTCCGCCAGGCACTTCTGTCCTCCACCATCCTCCTCAACAAAAGGGCAATATATCTACAGTTTTGTCAGAACTGGCCCAACCATGTCCTAATATGTAGTAGTTTATGAATCTTCAACTAGTGCATCTTTTGGAAACTTCAGATATTCATTTCTTAGCTTTTTCTTATCTAGCAGCTTCATATATAATCATCAAGTTGATTGACCTCCCTTTTTTACTTTATCTAAGAATGTGTTGAAAACTCATGCCTTCACTTCTTTCCACCATGCTCAGTCTTGCTTTTGTTGATAGATAGCTGGTGCATCGTCCTTCACCACATCTGATTCCCTCTTCTCATGAATCACATTTTATTGAATTGTATGCTTGCGAGTAAGCCCATCTCTCTTAATTTTTGTATGGCATCTAGTACAGCACTAGTCAGTGTATAAGTAATAAATGGTGGAAAGATGGGGAATCAATGGAAGTCACTCAGTTTAATGGAAAATAAATAAATACAGCTCTGTATTCACTGACAGTAAATACCTGGGTTACTTCATTCATATATAAATAATAGTAACATTAAAATGCCAGGAGCCAAACTTCTCAAACCTTTTGCATTTATATGATATAAAAACAATTTCGGAATAAAATGCAATTGCTGGCAAAGATAAAAGTGGAAAACATAGTGAATGCAGCTCAACATGGCTACCTTAGGTTGTGGTAACTGTATAAACGTTCATCGCCATGGTGCTGGATGGAAAACAATAATGAAAAATTTACAACACTGTAGCTTTGTAGACCTGCCAATTATTTGGACACAAGAATTACTAATGTTAAGGATGACCTAATTTCTTGCCAGGTTGTGTTCTGACTGGTGGATTAACTTTTCAGTCCAAGGAATTTTATGTAACGTGTCTTATAGAGTCAGACAGAAGGAACTGCAGAATGAATTCACCAGAAGGTGACTTCATTTCGGCAGTTTAATGTGTGATCTAGACATGGAAGAAGAAGAAGATGCCAATGATGATGCCAACACTGATGATGACACTGATGCCAAGATGACGCTGACGACTGACAATTTAAACAAATGTATAGGTTGCTTATAGCAAAGAAAGAGATAAACTTTGCAAGAGATCAGCTGCAACTTGAAGAGGATTCATAGCAAACAATCTTTGTTTACTGTTCAGCTGGGCCCCATTCATGCAACTACTCTGTGGTGGACATGGTATCATGGCAGGAACCTTCTCTTAAGTCTTCCCTTATCTGTTCCCTGCATGTGCATATATTGCAGGGACACCTGTAGCCTCTGAACACATGATCTGCAATTCTGCCAAAGGTGAAATTAAACTTTCCAGTGGAAATCACATTCAATTAAAATCAGATATTATGGTAGAAATATTTTATGGCTTGAAGCCAATAATAGTTCACTTGAACGCTGGCTAATGAAAACAGAAGTGGCAAGATGATAGACCAAACTATTCGTATTGATTCAGCTGAGCCAAAACAGTAGGTTGGGATACCACATTTCCCCCCACAATGTATCTCATTACAAGCTCTTGGCTATATCTATGAGCCAAGTGGCAAAAAATATTTCTAAACTAAGGCTGAAGAGGAATGACGGATTTTATGTTGACATTTCAGAGAGGTATTTAAGGTGGGGTTGTGAACTTGATCAAAGTCTGTGGGTGAGTGCAGATGCACTCACTATTTGTAACTGCATCTTGTGTGTGATATTCTAGCCAAAACATATGTCAAATCAAGTTTAGGAGGGAAAAGCCCTGAAAGAGACTGTCTACAAATCTATTCTCAGTCCCAGAAAAGCTTGAGGTTGCTTCTAACTCCTTGTAACATCTCCAGAGGTTTGCAAGTTTCATTCAAGCTTGAAGCATATAAAGCTAACGGTTCTGGATACAATATCTGTTCATTTTATTTTGATTTGCTTCAGAGGTACTGGTGCTGACAAATCTGAAGATTGCTATTTTTGGCTGTCACCCCTCCCCTTCTGAGCCAGATCACAGTGATATGTGCAAGTCAAGAGTTCATATTCCTGGTCATTGTGGAGCCGTAGGCATCGTGATACAAATTAGATCTGTTATCATCTATGAACAAAATATTTCCGTGGACACATTATATCTAGGCAATCCATAGTGGAGAAAGGATACTCTAATAAGGCTGTCACACTTCATTAATACATTTAATTGCTGCCGTTTATATGATTTGAAAACCTCCTCCCGTTGGTAGCTATATGGGTAAAACTTTCCAAAGCAGCTGGTATTTGCATTTGGCAACTACCTCCACATGGATTCCAGGGCTTAAGCTGAAGAATGTTCCTCAGGGAAATGGCATAAGGGTGTAAGAGAAGGCACCTGGAAAATAGCAAAAAAACAACAACAATATTAATAAGATAGGACACACAAATGGAGGCATTTCCATGAACATCGGCAAAGCCATGTTGACATACTGGGATTCTGCAGAAAAGCTGAAAAGAAAATGAACACTGCTTCGTACAAATAGAGCTACAAATGGTTCCAGACGAGCACCATTCATTTCCACTGGCCTTGAGCCAACAGGAAACTTTAAGGACCAAGCTGTGAATTTTTAGAATCTAGATTTCCAGGCCAGTTTTGCAGCTGTATTTCACACCAGTCAAAACAATAAGAAATCTTATTTCTGTAGTGGGACGACTTATCTATCTTTCCTGTAACTCTAAGCCAAACCTGATGGATGCCTTCATTATTTTCTCCAAGTTTGTGTCAGTCTAATTTTATACCCACACTAGTCAAGCATTACATAGCAACCCATATGTAGAATACTGTATATCATCTGTTGAGGTGTTCGCATACAGAGTTGCTTGATTCTTCTTATAGGTGACTAAGGCTATGAATGCAAGATAAATAGAGACTTCAAGGAAGAAGAGTAATGGTAAAGAAAAATCTGTTGCAAATGACACTTCTACTTTGCATTCCCCCCAAAAAAAGAAACACCCACAAATACTCGTATTAGTATTAGCTGTGCAAAGACTTTGTGGAATTAGGATACAGATTCATGGCAGAATGTTGTTTTGAAAAGTGCTTGCCTTTTGTCTCAGGCCAGCTGTGTTGTCATTATATCAGATTGCCAGAAGCTCATGCAAACAGCTGGCTTTTGATGGCACAAACTTTGCCTTCCTCACTTTATAACTCACTATTCTTAACATCATTGGTTGCCCTCCGCCACTATAAGCTCTTAAGTGAAAATGCTGGGTCTTTACTTTTGTCAACATGCAACAGATAAGCAGTTTTGAGGATTCTCATTGTTTTCACATTTAGAGCACTCTCCTGTGCTTTCAAGTATTACCACTTCTGTCCAGTGAACTTAGTGATCTCTTCTCTTAACCAGGTGGCAAAATATGTTCTTGCTTCTGCCCAATCACCTATACCCTCCCATTATCTGTATTATCTCTACACCATTTCCATAGTCTACCAGGAAGGTCACCCAATCAAAAAGTGAGATAAAATTAGCCTGGTAGGATTTGTAATTGACAAATCCACATTGTTGTTGTTGTTGTTGTTGTTGTTGATGATGATGATGATGATGATGATGATGATGATGATGATGATTTTAATTTTAATTTATATGCTGACTCCTCACATAAAATGAGACTCTGGGTGGCTCACAACAGTAAACAATAAAAAGCAATACACAGAACCTACAATAACAATTAAAAAAACATCCAAAACATCTAAGGTAAAAGTTGGTGGAGGGGACCAACAGCAGCTGTTTGAATTTTAAAGTCCTGCTGCGCACCTCAGCTGTCCCTGCTTGTTGGTATAAGTGCCTGTGTAGCACTGTTCCTCTATTGTTGCAAGGTGGTTATAGCAATGTTACTTTTAGACTGTTTCCAGAGACTCACTGATGATGGCCAGGAGCTGTAAGTCAGCATAAATTCAATGAGCCTCTGAGCATATTAAGAGGCACATCTGAGTGCAGGCTTTGGCTAGCATTTTTGCCTGCCCTTGGCCTGACATGCTGTTGTTTGCATTCTGGAGTGTGTTCGGCTCGGGAGCTTCATTGTGACAGCTGAAAAGCCACAGAGGCACGAGAAGGATTGCTTCACAGCTTCTTCCAGCTACTCTCAACTGTGGACCTGCTTTTGAACCAACAAAGTCTGCTACCCACTCTGTGTGGTGTAACGTGGGTAAGCAGAGACTAGGGTTGTGTGCTCTATACTTGGCAGAGTAAAGACTGTGTGTGTTGGACTGTTGAACTTTGTACAGTACTGCTGAAAGTCAAGCTAGTTTTGTTTTCTGCCTGCACTGTATATATATTGCACTCCTCAAGAGTAAAAAGGCTTTAGTTCTTTTTACACAAGAACCTGCTTGCTTCTTCATTGTCTACAAGCCACCAAAACTAGCACAACTAGCTCATGTGTGTGCCAGGGTTCTGAATGCAGATTCCGCCAAATCACCAACACTGCTCAACAGAGCCTGGGGCTCAATGTCTTCGATGGACACGTGGCTCAATATCTATGACGGAGCCCAGGCTCAATGTCCTTGATGGACCCCAGGGCTCAACATCCATAATGGAGCCCTTGGCTCAACATCCACAATGGAGCCTGGGGCTCAACATCCACAATGGAACCTGGGCTCAACGTCTTCAACGGAGCCCATGGCTCAATGTCATCGATGGAGCCCAGGGCTCAACATCTTCGATGGAGCCCAGGGTTCAATGTCCTCAATGGACCCCAGGGCTCAACATCTACAACGGAGCCCGGGCTCAACGTCCTCCTCAGCTGAGCTTGCTAGGAGAAACATTTAGTGGCAATGGAAGCAACAGCGATACAGTTTTAGAGATCCCCCAGGCCGCTCAGCTGTTCCTGCTCCCCTCCTCAGCTGGGCTGGCTAGGGGAGTGTCCAGCATCTGGCGGTGGTGGCAGTGGTAGCAAGAGCAGCAGTTCAAATTTTAAAGTTTAAAGTCCCACCGCATTGCTCAGCTGTTCCTGCTCCCCTCCTCAGCTGAGCTGGCTAGGGGAGAGTCGGTGTCCAGCAGAGGTGGAGTTTGAGGTGCTGGCCCAGAGACAGCCATGCTGGCAATGGGAGAAATGTTGGACCCCCCATGGTCTCTTTGCCTTTTATCCCCTCATGGACTGGGAGGGGCTGGGCTGGAGACAGCTGTGCCAGTGGCGGGAGAGATGTTGGACCCCCACGGGTCTCTTTGCCTTTTATCCCCTCACGGACTGGGAGGGGCTGGCCCAGAAACAGCTGTGCCAGCGGCGGGAGAGGTGTTGGACCCACTGTGGGTCTCTTCACCTTTTATCCCCTCCTGGACTGGGAGGGGCTGGCCCATAGACAGTCACACCGGAGGTGGGAAAGATCTTGGATTCACCGCAGGTCTCTTTGCCTTTTATTCATTTCATTTCATTTCATATTTTACCCCGCCTTGCTCAGGCGAACCTGACTCTAGGCGGCTTACAAAGTATAAAAAATAACATAACAGTCACAAATTTCACTTTATCATAATCACAATCATCACAGTATCAGAAATATATATATATATATATATATATATATATATCAATAACACAGTAACAACCAGAAAATATTAATATCACCATAAAATGTTACAAAAAACATTTCAAAGGAAAAAACCAGCAAAAACAAAACCACATTTACTGAATCTTGCAAGGATTATATGCAAAATCCTACAAAACGAGGTCTTTGTATCACCACCCGGGACCCATAGCTGTTGCTCCCTTCGAGGCCGGCTGGCCGAGGGAGAGTCCAGCGAAGCGGTAGTGGTGGCGAGGTCCCCGGGCCAAGGTGATGAAGTCCGGGGGGAGGGCGAGAGCGTTCTCTCACCGCCCACAGGTGCCGGCAGTCTTTTCCTCCGACCGAGGTGATGAGGTCTGGAGGGAGGGGGGAGCATCCTCTTACCCCACCCCCCGGTAGCACCATCTCCTCCAACTCCAGCCGGTGGCGAGGGCTCGGAGGAGGGTATCAGCGTCCCGGGGCTCCAGCCGGCGGCTCTTAAAGCCCTCCAAGTCCGGCCGGTGGTGAGGGCTCGGAGGAGGGCGTTGGTGTCCCGGTGCTCCAGCCGGTGGCTCTTAAAGCCCTCCAACTCTGGCTGGTGGCAAGGGCTCGGACTGGGAGAGGCTGGTCTAGAGCCAGCTGTGCTGGCAGTGGGAGAGATTTTGGACCTGCCGCGAGTCTCTTTGCCTTTAATCCCCTCCCAGACTGGGAGGGGCTGACCTGGAGACAGCTGTGCCGGCAACAGGAGAGTTCTTGCTCAATTGCTTTCAGAAAATCTTCCAGAATTTCACCTGAAACTGATTTCAAACTGAATGCTCTGTAGTTCCCTGGTTCCTCCTTTTTACCCTTTTTGTAGATAGGGACAATACTAGCCCTCCACCTGTCATCCACCACTTCACCCATCTTCTGTGATTTCAAGGGAATAATAGGCAGTAGTTCTGCAGTCTCTTCAGCCAGTCCCTTAAATGTCTTTGTATGCAATTAAATGGGGCCTGGAGATCTAAACTTGTTCAGAGTAATAAAAATTGCTTTGACTATTTGTTTATCAATCTCAATCCTGTCCCTATCACTTGTATATTTCCCTGGAGGATCAGAGACTTTCTTTGTTATCTATTTTCATTTTCTCATCCCCACTGTGTAACCAAGCCACCTTATCTTTGCTCTGTCTTTTGCTACATTCATACCTTCCCATTCCAATTCAGTTTAAAGCCTTTCTGATGAAGTTATTCACACTGGATCAAACACATTCTTCCTTGTCCTTCTGAAGTGTAACTCACCACTTGCCAGAATCCACTTTCCATGAAGTGTACCCCATAGTCACACAATCTAAATCCCTCACATGGGCACGGCCTTCCTAAAGGGTAGAGTATTTCCCTCTCCCTTTCTGTTTCTCTTCTGAAAACTAGTGGGATGGATGAGAAGGCTACCTAGGCCCCAAAGTCCTTGAATTTGGTGGCTAGAGCTTCAAAATCTGATATGATTTGTTCAGCTCATGATTTAAAGAAAAATGATCGACATTAGTTCTGAAATCTCATCAGCCAGTTTCTGCAATATCTTTATCTCTGAGTTTTCATCGTCCTCTCTGCTTTCAATTTAGTGTAAAGTCCTCCTCATTTTATGTCTAAACTCACTTTTCCCAGTTCTTATGTGGTGCAACCCATCTCCTATCAGCAGTCTATTTTCAAGGAGGTATAGCCAAGGGTCCCCCCCCCAACCAACCCCCAATCTCTTGCATTCTGTCCACTGGTAGGATGGATGAGAAAACTATCTGACCCCAAAGTTATTGAATTTTATTTCTAGAGTTTCAAAATCTAATTTGATTTCTTCATACTTGCTCTTGGCTGTGTCACTTGTTCCCAAATGGATGAGCAGAAAGGGATATGCATCTGTGGATTATGATAATAATCCTTCTGTGACATCCCTAATCCCTCCTCCAGGGAGAGAGTGTTGCTGGTGGTTCAAAGGATCTTCATTCTGAATGCCATGCAGTAGGAATCCTCCTCTCCTCTTCTCCCTTTTGTAGGATGTGGGTTCAGTGACTTTGCTTTGCTGAGTTTCAGCCTCTGTCATGTTATTCCAAGGGGTCCCCTGTAATCGTCTTCTGCATAATGTCTGCTAGTCTCCTCTTCAAAAAATCTAAAAGTGGTGTCTTCTCCTTCTTTTGCTCTTAACTTAACACTTTCCCATGGTATGTTCTCTGATCATCATTTCCTCCTCTGCCTTTCCTTTCTCTTCTTCCACCTCCAGCACCTCCCTTGGCAGAGCCTGCTCAAGAGTTCTGTCTATGTATTCTTTATCTTCTCTTATACTCTTATGTGTGACCAGTCACTCCTCCACTTGTGTTACTTTTTCTTCCAACAGTGCTATCAGTTTACACTTGACACAACTGTACATTGTGTTGTTATCAGGCACAAAGACTAACATTGCACATGCCTTGCAGGTCACCACTGCTAAAGTGTCTCTTCCCTGCCTAATATCTGTTGCCTTTTTGCTTTATTCTGTTTGTCTTTCAGTGCCCCTTTCTTTGTCTTAACTTGCCTTGGAGTGGTTATTCAGCAAGGATTCCACACATTGGTAGATGACATTCCACACATGCAAATGGACTTGAGAAGTCAAGTCCATCTGAATGAGTTTTTTAAGCAATTTGAATTTCACATCACCCACTGGCTAGGCAGAGCATGACATGTGCCCTCAGCTTTCATTTTGCCCAAGGGATTTTATGGCAGATGGTATGGTGAGTTTTAATCCCAGCCTAACATCATTGACAAGAGATGGGCAACACTGCCTAGACAGAGCACTCAATCCCCCATGTCCTGACAAGGCTCTTACCTAGCAGGGGTATCTTTTCTACCTTAAAGAAAATTAAAATACTGTATATATATTATGTGTCTCCTTCTTGTCCTTCCCCCACTGAACTTACCCATCAAACTCCTGTTTGCTCTCCCTGTTTGCCCACTCCCTGGGGTCTGTCTCAATTTTAATTTCTCTGTTGCCCTCTGTTATGAATCAGCAAACAGAAAGGACTGCCCAGTGTTCCCAGCTGCCCAACTGTTCTCAGCAGTTATCAAGCTGACCCATATCCTGTCTCCTGGTGACAGTTACTGGATCATGTGTTGTCACTAAAAGGTCCTGTCAGAGTGTAGCTCATGTAGGATTTAATGTCCCATTTATGTTGACATGAGCAAATACTTTCATTGGCCACTTGCTGTACACAATAGATCAATCACTACAGACAGTTGAAAGGGGCTGAGTTTCTTTTTCTTTCACATAAAGCACATTGAATCCCCCAATATATTTTAATATTTACTTTCACAAGAAACTCCTTATGTACCAGAAAGAAGTAGGAAACTATAGGAGGAATCATCATTTTTTCTTAAACCTTAGATATCTGCTATGCACATAATCTCTCCTTTTGAGCGCCAACAAGCCAAAATTCTTCCCTGGTGTAAATTCCATTTATCTCATTTAATAGGCAATTCCAATGATGAATGGCGGCCATGAGAGAAGGGCTAGAGTCCCGTTCTTGTTGGCTCATGTAAATTTATTAACATTGTACACCAGTTCTCCACTTTGGTGGCAAACGGGCCTTTCAAGAGAAAAAAAAAAGAAAGAATAGCTGCCCCACAAGACTTCATTAAATCTTTAGTAAAAAAATATGAAAATACCTGTTTTTTCTGCAGTGAATATTTGATGTTAGACCTTTTTTAAAAAAAATCTTGTCAGAAGCACACAAAGGTGCTTTCTGGGTTGAAAGGTTTTTTGCTGGAAGAACTCCACTCAGGTAATGCCCGAATGAGGCTCCGTTCATGTCCCAAGATCTTTTCCTACCGAAGTGGTCCCTATTTATCTACTTGCAATTTGTTGCTTTCAAACTGCTAGATTGGCAGGAGCTGGGACAGAGACAGGCACTCATTCCATCATGCAGTACGCAGGTCTCAAACTGCCAACTTGCCAACCTTCCAGCTAACAAGGTGAGCCGCTTAACCACTGAGCCATAGGCATATACTTCTTATTTCCTTCCTGCTGTTTGGATGTCATCATGGTGATATTGACTTTGGATATAGCAGCTCTCAATAATGACACTAAATGAAATCTAATTGTAAATTGCAATTATAGGTCAGCCACTGAATCAATGGAATTTGTGGAAGAGATGACTAACCAAATCCCTACCGTATTGTATTGTTGTATATTACTGTATGTTGTTGTAGGTTGTATCTTGTATAATTATTGTGTGTATTGTATTATTGTGTATATTGTATAATTATTGTGTGAGATGCCCTGAGTCGGGTTTCCTGATTGGGCGGCATACAAATGAGAAATTAAATTAAATTAAATTAAAATTCAATGGGCCTATTCTAGATGTGATTTACTGCAGAATTTCAGCCATTATGTTAAACTCAAACCAATCTCTAGTCTTCTTCAGCTACTTAGTTCCTCTGTTTCTGCATTTTTAAAATTTTATCTTATGAGATCAGCTGAAAACAGTCAGTACTTTTCTTTTCTAATTATATGACCAAACTATTCTAATTTAGTGCATTTCAAATATTTTATGAGTTATTGAACTAGTATCCTATTGCTTGCAGTATGTTCTCCCACAAGGAAGAATTTGACAATTCCTTGTCAACTGGTGTAGGTTTGAGGAGGTGTTGTCGCTGTTGCCTCCTCCTCCTACTCTTCCTGTGTCCCAAAAGACCCTGGACTGCCAGTATGAAGCCACTTCTTTCACTTTGTCATTACCCAAAACCAAGTCCTCATTCTCTGGCACCAATTGGCAGACCACTAAATGAACCAGACTCTGTGTCTCTCCACAATCATACCACATGTTATTGTCTGCCAGCATGTTGGTCTTGCATTTAGGGACTCTAACCCTCAGGCTATTCAAGGTTCTCCAAGTGATGTAGGGGAGATTGAGATCTTCCGCTATATCCTCCTTTAATGATGTTCCTTGACCAGTGAGCTCCTTCCTCCATCTTCTAAATTGGTTTTGCTCTTGTGTACCCTCAAGAATGTTTGTTCTTGCCATAAAGCTCTTCTTGGATCTGAACCTTGAGGCTCATCTGTTCAGAGGGTGTTGAAGGTCATTCTCCTGCTTAGTTCTCTCAGCATCCGCTGCTACTTCTCTCCTGATCTTGGATGGAGCAATACCTACAAGACCTTATGTTTTCTCAATGGGTGTAGGTTTGAGGCATCCTGTCACTATACACATGGCTTCATTAACAGTGATGTCAACTTGTTTTGCATGTGTGGATGCGTTCTCTACTGGAGTAGCATATTCTGCTGCAGAGACGCTTTAACTTTCTGATTGTTATCAGTACAATATCCAAAATGCTTGTTGTCAGTTTAATAACCAAACTCCATTTTTGTTGCGATGATAGGAATAGTTCTTGAATTAAAACCTTTAGTTACCCCAACCCCTACAACCCCTAACCATGATGGATGCCATCAAAGATTTCCTCATAGTCAGTAAAACATCATCTCTCCTAAGTAGTGTGCAGTATAGTCCTTTCTCATTTTCATATCATTTTCTGAATCAAAATTGCTTACGTCCTGACCCCTTTGCAGTTTGTACTTGTAAATTCTGCCATATACATCTAAGAGCATATTAAGCAAATGGCTCATCAAGCTTACTGTTCTGTACTTTTTGCAAGCATTGCTATTTTCCTTTTCAGGTGATGTAATAAAGATTGATCGTAGGCACATTATGGTAATGATTCCTGTTCTGTAGATTTGATTCCAAATTTGTCATGTCCTATTTCCTTGGCTATTTCTGAAAAAAATGATGCCTCTAGCAACTTTGCTGGGTTTTGCTGGGTTTTTGTTAGCAACATTACTTTTGGGATTTGTGGTCTTTCAAGCAAGGGCAACCTTTGCCTTATCTTTACCTAACAACATCAGTCCACATTGTGATTGCATCCTTTATTTCAAGCAGCAGAGAATTAGCACTATTCATCATTTGTGGTCCTTATCATTTTAAAAATAGGCTTGCAGCCACCTCCATCTCTTGATGTAACTTAAAGGAATTGTGGATTTTCTTTAGGTTTTCTATTTCTCCATGTTGTTCAAATCACAATTCCCTTTGGTTCACCTAATATTATCTTTGTTGTTCCTGTGCAACTTCTCTGTATTTGATGTTCTATTTATTTTTTCATTCCCTGATTTTTAAATGTACACTTCTGCTTTTGAGATTGCTGATGGCCACTTGCTAATACCTCCATTAGAGCAAATAGTATGTATATGTGAGCTATTTGGAAGCACTATCTTACTGATGTCATGATGAATTATTTCCTTATCACTAGCATATACACTGGAGAACTCCAATAAAGACAAAGGTCTCCTTTGGTTGAAAGCCAGTCTGACTCTAGGGAGCAGTGCTCATCTCTGTTTACAACATAAGTGCCAGCGTTGTCTGTGTCTGCAGATGTTTCTATGGTCATGTGTCAAGCATGACTAGATGCCAGAGCTATTACCTTTCCTGCTGAAGAGGTACCGATACCTATTTATCTATTTGCAACTTGTTTAATTGTGTCTTGCAGGGGTTTCCATATATATTCTTCTTGGCAATAATTTGAACATAGTATTGCTGACAGTGTGCTTTCTTCAGAATACTGTATTGTTTATTAGATATTCATTTGATGTTCCTACTCCATACAGTATTTTCAAACAAAATACCTGCAGTCTCCTTTACTACTGCTAGCATTAAAGACCTTCTATTATGAAATAAGATGTTGTATTTTTGTGCATTTCATAACAGTTTTGAGTTATTCATAGGCCTTTTCTGCCCTTTCTTAACCTTTATATGTATTTTATGATTATATTTGTCTAATTTGTCGATGTCTGTGGGATTTCCCTTTAGTTGAATACACCCAGCATTACCTAGTTTAGAGATGTGGAGCTAAGATTATAAAGAACAGCACCTACATGTGGCTTTGTAATGCGGCTGTGTGTTACTACCCCAATGAATCATGGTATGCCTATTATATTGCCATGGTTTGCCTAGGTTTTCTGGTGGTTACATACATGTTATACTTTTCTCAATCTGTCTTTGAGCTTGGAGATTCATGGCACCCTCTAGCCATTTAAAGTCTACCAGGCGCTGGGAGGCTTGTTGCCTTTCTGTATACCTGGAAGACATTAATGTGGTGGTTTTCTGTTGACCTCCCCAGTTCTATGGCCAACTGTCATGACTGACATCATGCCTGGCTTTACCATACCAAAGCCTGACCCGCAGCCTGCTTTCGGCCTCTGTCTGAATTATGCCCAAGGTCAGGTGCAATTTAGAGGCAATTAGTTTTCTCACCGTTCCAAAGGTCTCCTAGACAAGTTCCTCCAGAAATGTCTGGGTTTTTCAGGGTTTAGGCTAATTAAATGAAATTCACCATGGTTGAGGGATGCAGTGGTGCTACCTGCCAATGTTGACCTGGAGGCCAACTGTTCTGTGCTTCCATGTTCATTAAGATAACAAATGTCTCAGTGCTATCAAAGGGCTTAGGAAAAGCTAGGCTAAAATGCATATCAGAAAACAAAACAAAATAAGCAAAATTAAAAAAAAAACACTGAAGAAGTGGACTTGATCCACGAAAGCTAACAATAAAAATATAGCAGTTAGTCTTTAAAGTGCTACAGTGTTTTTTATTTTGTTTTGTTTATTTTGGTTTTTTTTCCCTGATATGCCTGAACCACAGACTAACATGGTTACTATTCCAAAAAATTATAGGATAAAATGTATCTCAGTTTGGTAAAAATACTTTTGTCACCGAGCACACGGCTTTCTTAAATAAACACACAACTCGCTAGGGAAAAGTGACATGAGAAACTATATCCTGTACCATCTCTTATTTTGGATAATCAAGCTCTACTCTTTCTTCTTAAGATAAAGCTGTGCTGTCTAAGAGCAGAAGATATGTAAGCTAATTATTTTTTCTTCACTTGGTGTAGGAATAAACAGGATATAGTTTCACAAATTGGTTACTTTTACAAAGAGTAAGAAGACAGCTAACTTGATATTTATTTATGTGTTTAAAGGATTTCTAATGGCCCATCCTAGAATTTTGCCCAATGTGCCATTCTATTATTTTGTTTTTGTGTTCATGTTATGTCAGCAAATGCAAAAACTGTAGCAACTTCTGAAAGAAAGTATACTCTTTCTTTTTCACAGATTTCCCCTTAACCTTTTTTTCTCTGAACAGGACAAATTATTTTGTACATTTCTAACTTCAGCTCCCATTGCTTCTGCTTACTCAAGCTGATGAGAATTGCAATTTAACCATGTCTAGAAAACTATCTGGGTCTCCTTCCTGGATGAACACCTTAATGAGGTAAAAAGAGTTTGGGTGTGATGTTCACACTTGACACCCAATTAAGATGCAGATACCATCCTTCATGACAAAGGTTTCATCAGCAAAAAAACAAAACAAAAAACCATGAATAATTTGATTTGTGATGGAGGCAGCAAATTTGGGCAGCAGCTGAAAGTGTCACTTGCAAAGGAGGCCACAGCAGTGACAAGCAAATTAACTTTGGTTGATACTATACAGAAGGTGGCAAGGGTAAACCACTTCTGAATATTTCTTATCTTGAAATAGAGTTAGAACCCTAAATTCAGACTTTCAGCGACTGTCATGTAGAGACAAAGAGAACTATTAAATAAGCAATGCAGAGAAATATAGGAGAACCATAAAGGGGGGGGGGGGATAAGATATCTATCCCAGAAGATTCAAGAAATCAAAGGGAAATTTAAGCAGATTAAAAGTGCTGAAGAACTAACAGGGAATATCATTATCTGACCAAGAGAAAATAAAGAGAAAGTGGAGATAGTACACTGAAAGCATCTAAAACCTAGAAAGAAGAGATAATCAAGCCTTGGTGGCACAGTGGTTAAACTGTTGTACTGCAGCCAAAACTGGTGTCAGCATTGTGAGTTCAATTCTGACGGGATTCAAGGTTGACTCAGTCTTCTGTCCTTCCAAGATCAGTAAAATGATTACCCAGCATGTTTTGGGGGGGGGGGATGCTAATTACCTTGTGAACTGCCCAGACAGTGCAGCAAGCGCTATGGGGTGGTATATAAGTGTGATTGCTATTGCTATAAAAGGATGACAGATTCCCTTGAGTAAGGATTATTGTAATGCGCTCTACATGGGGCTGCCCTTGATGACCATTCGGAGACTGCAGCTGGTCCAGAACGCGGCTGCTCGGGTGGTGATGGGGTGCGGGTGTTATGCTCGAGCCTCACCTCTGCTCCGGCAGCTGCACTGGCTGCCAGTATGTCTCCGGGTGCAATTCAAGGTGCTGGTTATCACCTTTAAAGCCCTATATGGTAGTGGGCCAGGATACTTAAGAGACCGCGTCACCCCAAGAACATCGGTCCGTCCCACCAGGGCGGATCGGAGAGGCTCTCTTATCATACCATCGATTAGAGAGGTGCATCTCTCTGGCACTAGGAGGAGGGCCTTCTCTGTGTCAGCCCCGGCCCTTTGGAACCTCCTGCCAACGGAACTACGTTTACAGACAGAGCTCCTGCCCTTCCGGAAGGGCCTAAAAATCTGGCTGGCAGGCCAAGTTTGGGGATCCAGGGATAGGGGATCCAGGGATAGGGGATCCCATGTTGGGTGGCTGATTTGATTAGACAGCCACTCTCTTGCCTCTCGTTGTTTTAACCTCTTTTAATTTCTTAGCCTTAAATTTTGAATTTTTTTAGTATCCGGTAGATTGTAGTCGATATTTTAAAGCTAATTTTTAAAAGTAAGTATAATTCTCCCCATATGATTCTGTACTGGAATTTGTGTCTCTTTTGTATTGATGGATATTTAGTATGTCTTATGATGTTTTATTGTATAGATGGTTATTATTTACTGAATGTTTTTATATTGTATGATATTGTATTGATATGTTTGTAAGCCGCCCAGAGTCACACTTCGCGATTGGGGCGGGATATAAATCGAATATAGAATAGAAAAGAATAGAATAGAATAGAAAAGGATCTTATGGTGGTGAACTTCCAGATCTAGAAAGAGAGGTGAAGAATGTTCTGTTCCCTAAAGGAAGACACAGGTTTAAATTTACCTGAGCTCCAAGAGAGACATCCTAGAGGGACTGAGCATCACAAGGAAACAAACCCAAAAGGGAGATCATGACAAAGCCAGGAGTACACCAAAATTTTATATGCCTTCCAAATAGGAGGAACCAATAGTAAGAGTCAGTGGGTGGAAACAGTTCAGACTATTCATTTGTTACTCATGTGAATGTAGTGTATTCCACACACAGTAGAAGAGTACTTTGCCATTTTTCTTCCATCAACTGCTACACATGAGGGTGGCAGGCCTTCTGTCTACTGAGACTCTGTGCAGTTGGAACTGTCCTAATTCTCTGCATGCAAGGACAATAAACCTGGGACTACATAATGCTGTTCTTAGGACACAGATGTCAGAAGCAACTAGGTCATGCTTTGGGTTACAGGGGGCCTTTGATTGCCAGGGGAAATGGTGCATTTCTGATGAATCATGACACGGCTCTGTGTGCCCCAACAGGGTTCTACCAGCATCCCTGGTGATTTATTTCTTCCCAGTCCTTGCCAAGACAAACTCCATAAGCTTGGAGTGGCTTTATTTGCATACAATTTTATTAAGGGTTCAACAGCTGCTCCTCACAGTCTCCAAGGGTTGGGTTAAATTTAACAGTCTCTTGAGTGCCTTTTCCCTAATGGGGGCTCAGCTCCACTTGGCTGCCCCCTCCCCCAAAGTCCATGTCATGGGAGTCAGGGGTGAGAGGCAAGCTTGCCCCTTGCAAGGAGGGTTTTCGGAAATAGGTGGGTGAAAGCAAGTTCTACAGCTTCTCCTAATCCAGCCCCTCACCAGCTAGGTTTCTTCTCATTTGCCTTTCATGTTCTGTGCTTGTAGTAAAAAGCAGGGGCATAGCTACTGCCGTATCTGCCGTATCAATTATACGGGGCCCCCGGGCCACAGGGGCCCCCAACGTGCGTAAGCAAAAATTAATAAAAACTTCCCAAATTTTAATTATGATGAATAAATATTTCTTTTAATTTTATGCATTTTTTTCTTTTGTGAGAAATCTTTACCCTTCCTAAGGGCCCCCAAACAAATTTTTATACGCCAAGGCACGCTACGCTTCTGGTAAAAAGGGAACAGTCTCAGGAAAGGGGTGAAAATCCCAGCCTCTGCCAATGGGCCAAGAAGAAAGAAGGCCCAGTACTTTATGTTATTTGGCATAGCGTGGTCCCCAGTTATCATCAACATCTTACCACAGCTCAGGTTCCTCCTTAATTGGTGTTATAGAAGGCAAAGGCAGTGGGTTGGTGGGATGGAGGGTCCTCTTGGTCCCTGGCCATGCTCAGTCGCCTTTAATTGAGTGGCTCCAGTTAGGTCATCCAATTCTAGAAGGCTAGTTCCCCAGGGATTCATCATCCCCAAGACTTTCCTCCTGAAGGGAAAAATATTCAGAGCAGCCTAAAAAGTGACAGAAATGTTACAGAAAGCAGAGACTTTGGCGACTCATCTCAGAGGGATTTATTTTTATTATCCCTCTGAGATGAGTGGGAAATATCCCAAATGGGCGGTATAAAAATGCAATAAATAAATCCCTATCTAACACCTAAATGTCCTTGTCTGCATCCCTTTTGATATGTATCCTTCCCAGGAACAGATAGAAATTCCTTTTGTTCTCAGTTCTGTGCCTAACATAAAGAAATGTTTAATGTGTGCTTGGGTTACTTAAGAAAAAGGTTTATATAGCCATTGAATTGAAGTAAATATGTAGAAGCATGTGCATAGTAAATACTTATGTACTGATGCTTGTATTGCATTCAGCTTACAAAGTCTTAGCTGTTCTTTTTTGTTTGTTTGTTTATTAGAATGATCAATCCCACCTGGTTTAAAGATTGCCATTGTATAAGTACAGTAAAACCTCATATAACACTAAAACCTGGTTCCACAAGTCTTGGTGTTATATGATTTTTAGTGTTATCTGATGCATGTTAAAATCCTATGGGATCCGTAGAGATACATTGTAACCACACAGGCTTTAGCGGTTGTTATCTGAAGCATCCCATAGGATCTTAATGTTATCTGATGCAATTCTTCCCCCCAGATTCCTTAATGTTATGCGATTTTAGTGTTATTCGATACTAATGTTATATGAGGTATTACTTGTACTCTGGTAGGAATCACCATTAGTTAGAAGCTGGCAGGTCACATACTGTTGAATCAGGAATGTCTGAGGAATATCTTGGTGCCTGGTACTGGAAGAGAGGAGGAGGCAGGTCCAGGGGGCTTTCAGCTTGCCTGCTTGTGAAATACTGATAAGAAAATAGATACATATTAGAAGCCATTCTTTGTCTTGTGTAGTTGCCTTTCCTTGCTGGCAGGCATTCCATCTGTATTCTTTGCTTGGCCAAATAAAAATATGCTTAAGAAAGAGTTTCCACCTCATTGCCGTTATTTGAGAGGAAGAGGGAAGTAGGAAAGTGGCACAACACTTCCTTTTGTGACACACTCCCAGTTTTAGCCCAACAGCTGTGGCTATTCCGTAACTACCCACTTCCTCCGCGCTTGTGCTGCCTTTTGTTCCTCCAGAGGCAATCATTGAATAATTTCCCAAATGCATCACACTGTTTAGAATAGTGGCTCCCAACATGGGCCCCATAACGCACAGGGGGGTGTCAATTCCCAGAAGCCTCCCTCAGTACATTGGCTGATCAGTACTTTGGGGAATTGACTTAGGCTTTGGGGAACTGAAGTCCAAAAACCAAAGGTTGGGAAACGCTGGTTTAGAAGCTTGCCCAGCCTTTCCTATGTCTTTGTTCCTTCCAACTTGGGTAGTTTGCCAATGAGATTTCCATACTTCATTTTTTTTATTAGCTCTGCTCCCCCAGTTTTTGGACCTTGAATACTTTCTATTTTCCAACTACTTAGACTATATTTTCAGAACTGAACCTGCACCTGCAACTAGCCAGTACACTTAGGCACAGTCACCTGTAGCCTCTGGTTGCACTGAGACAGGACTATTTGGCATGTATGTTATAAGTGGGCTAGTGCTGAGTTTGTGGCTGTTAAACAGTGTGATTGCTCTGGAAACATGTAACTGAGTAAACATGGAGAAGTGCATATTTATTACATAAGGCCAAGGGTGCCCAAACCTTTCAGGTTGTGGGCCGGTCATGTCGTAAATGCATTTATGACAGTCATGGGTCATTTACAGCAGCGTTATGTGCATGGGCGGGTGTGTTATACGGCCACACACGTGCTTTATCTCCACTTCTGTGAGCTGGCAAGGACGTTGTGGGCTGGATGGAATGGTGCTGTGGGCTGTAGTTTGGGCACTCCTGCTTTAGGCAGTCAGGGATAGGGTACAGCAATCAATAAATATGATTACAAAAAATGCTCACTCTGGTTTCTATGTTTGCACATCCGCTCAGGGATTATGGAGGAACTAAATGAGTCTGCCTCTCTCTAGCAAGAAAAAGGAAGATGCAAAAAGTGATCTTAGAGGGTGAAGAAAATGAACCTAAGAGGAGCAATCTAAACATGGATCTGAAAAAGACAAGAAGGCAAAACATCCCTGGGTTGTCTTCTGCTGCAGTTCACCTCAGTGACAGGTTAAATTTACACAATTTAATAAATGGCAGTGAGTTTGTGCTCCAAGATGATAAATTCATAGTGTATCTGAAATCACATCCAAAGTGTAAATAGAACAGGGAAATAGTAAACGAAATTACCTGCTAAATCTGAAATCCATTCCAGCTTTAATTTCACAGGAAAAAAGAATATCAGATTTGATTGACAATATTAGGAAGATTTTGCAGTAATCATTTTCTGTTCTTTCACAAATGCATATATAAGCACACAAAATATCCCAAGACAATAGTTGCCAATTCATTAATTTTTCATCTTCTTATGCTTGGAAGAGTTTCCTAATACTAACTTGCAT
This sequence comes from Furcifer pardalis, assembly GCA_030440675.1. Taxonomy (NCBI): domain Eukaryota; kingdom Metazoa; phylum Chordata; class Lepidosauria; order Squamata; family Chamaeleonidae; genus Furcifer; species Furcifer pardalis. Next base: position 69,895,280 of record CP126894.1, on the reverse strand, counting down.
TAAAAATAGGGAGTCAAAGCTACACTGTAATAGCAAATCTTCAGCCAAAAACAAGTGCTTCAATTACATTGATTGCAGTAAATCTGTATCTTTTAAAGATTTGAACTCACTAGCGTGTGACTGTAAGTAACATAATTCTCTAGTGTTTCTAAGGTGCAATAATGGTTTCTCATCATACATATGTATTGATCTTCTACATGTAATTTATATGTAAGGCTCTACTAATGGACCTTTCTCAAGTAATCTTCTCTATTTGCTAAGGGGAACATCTATTGATCTGGTCATTCATATTGATTTTTTTCACTCTGCTAACAGATGACCCTCTGTGATCACTTGTCCTTATTACATTTTGGGTCTAGGGGAGAGCCTCCACCTCCCGGCCCCAGTTTATCCATTACACTAATGGAAAGTATTGATATGATAATTGCTAAGGAAGCAGGTTTAGGAGTTTACAGATACAGTAATACAATCATCTTTTATTTCTGTGAGTTGTCTGTTATGATTATTCTGAAAGAATTACTTGTAAATATTAGTGTGGTGAGCAATAGTAGAAAATGAATGTCATTCATTTCAAAAGGAATTGAAACTGCCTTTAGAGCAAAACAATGTCTGCCAAATGCTCTGTATCTCTGATTAGTTCCTCTGAATAATAAGAATGCTTAGGTAGTCTCATAAAAATTGCACCCAAGGGAAGATTATGCAAATCATTTGTTTTCCTTTCTAATTAGAGCTGCCAGATCTACCCTAAAGAGAGAGCCGTGACCCAGTTTAGTCATCAGCACAGTTTGTGGCGGACTTTTTGCATGCTATTAAAAAAAAACATATGGAATAATATAGGTCAGAAGTGGACAAAAGAACTGCTGTATGGCCCCACCAATGCTGCTTTTCACTGCTTCCCAAAAATGTTAAAGAAGAAAACATGAATTGTTGCTCCTGAATATTTCTAGCAGCAATGATTCAACTTGCAAATAATTTATACACACACTCCAGTTTAACATACATTCTGAAATATGACCTCTAGGGAAAGTAGGGTGTTGTACCAGTTCAGCTTACCTCTGTTCAGTAAACAGTGGGAAAGGGGGTGATTTGAATTTCTTTCGGGCCTTAGTTCAGGAGTTCTCAATCTTTTAAAGCCGGGGGCCAGGTCACCCTTCCTCAAACAGCTTTGGGGGCCAGATGGCCATTTTGCCCTTCCTCCACTACATGGCACTTCCTGGTATGGTGGAGGCGGTGGGAGGCCACATGAAATGGTGCCATGAGCCACATCCAGCCCACATGTTTAGAATCCCTGCCCTATTTGGTCATACCAGAGAACTAAAAATAAAAGGCCCCAAACCCTCCCTTATTTGTCTAATTCTTTGTGCCCAGAAATTTGGGCAATCACTCTTTATACACTGATATTGAAAAATGTAAAGCCCCTTTGCCTCACTGCCAACTCCCTGGCTCAGTGATCTAGTGCCTTAGAGTTATTTTCTCTGATCTGATGGTTTTTGAACCACTACAAAGCACCGTGAATGAGTGAAAATGCCAGAAGCAGTGACAGATCTGCTATACAACTTTCACTTCTCAGAAAACCCTATGAAACCCCATGAAAACAATCTATAAACTCACTTCTAGTCTGAAAGGTGCTGACAGAGGGTTCTGGCAGAAGAACAGCAGAATCTGCTTTATGCTTGGTCCATATAGCCCAGCTCTGTCTGGCTGCTCTGGCATCAACTTTTCATGTTTTGGCATTGCCCCTCTGAGTATACATCAGGAGGTATAGCAAATGATGAACAAAACAGTTTAATGCAGCACCAAAGCCATCCGCTTCATTGATACCAGCACCCTAGACAATGGCTAAAATCAAGGAAAAGCTTTCCATGCATCTCTCAAGCTCTAGATATTAAACTAGAAAAGGTTAGGTTAAACCTATGAAGAGCAAAATCAACATACCTTGCTGCACAGATGAATGACAAATAATATCTACCAGGACAAGACCATCTAGAATTAACTTAATAGACATCAAAATTAAATAGGAATAATCAAGTAAAACGGGACCACTTGGATACAAGACAAATTTTCTGTGAATGTGGAGAAATTCAACCAATGCAGCGTTTATGTGCATGTGATTTATGCCCCCCCCCCCAACAATGCCAAAATAATGCTATTAAAGCAGCATACTTCAGGTCAAAAATATTTTAATTGTTTTTAACATTTTAATTTGTTTTCAATTTTACCTATCTTTCATAAACATCTATAATTTTAAATTGTGCCATGCTGCCCTTTAGGAAAAATTTAAAAACATGGCTGGCAGGGCAGGTTTGGGGTGCGGGAGGGACTATGACCCCAGCCCGCTGGTTGATTTAAGCCCCACTTGCGCTCAATTCGTTTTGAGATTTTTATTTGAAAGTTTTAAATTGAGGGTTTTTTAGGAATGCTTTTAAGAGTGATTTATTGTGTGTGTGTTTTTTAATGAATTGTGAGCCGCCCTGGGTCACCTCGGTGAGGAGGGCAGTTGATAAGTATGAATAATAAATAAATAAGTAAATAAATAAATAAATAAGAAAGGACTGTGGTGGCTCAAGTGGTTAAGACACTGAATTTGACAACTAGAAGGTCAGCAGATCAGCAGTTTGAGACCCAAGTACTGCACAAAGGAATGAGTTCCCATCTCTGTCCCATCTCCTGCAAACCTTGCAGTTTGAAAGTAAGAAATTGCAAGTGCCTTTGAGATGTGGTGTTGGAGGAGAGTTTCGAGAGTCCCCTGGACAGTGAGGAGAACAAATAGGTCAATCTTAGAAGAAATCAACCCGGACTGCTCCCTGGAAGGTCAAATAGTAAAGATGAAGCTGAAGTATTTGGACATCAAATGAGAAGAGAGGATTCACTTGAGAAAGCCTTGATGCTGGGAAGGGTGGAGGGCAAAAGAAGAAGGGGGAGGCCAAAAATGAGATGGCTAGATGGTATTGTAGACACAATGGGCACAAAGCTGAGCGAGTTGAGGAGGATGGTGGAGGACAGAAGTGCCTGGCAGACAGTGGTCCATGGGGTCGCAGAGGGTCGGAATTGACTGTGTGACTGAACAACAACATACAGAAATAAATAAATAAATAAATAAATAGGTACTGTTGAGTCTCCACACTGCATGTCCGGACGGGGCAAGAATGGGGTCAGTGTGATTGTCTCAACACCTGCTGAATTCTTTTCCCCAGGAAAAGGGCTATTTTGACTCCCACAACTCTAAACTTTGGTGGGAAGGTAAACAGCATTCTGTGCAGTCTGGTGTCGAGGCATGCCTGCCACATGTCCAAGGAAATGTCTGCAGACACAGATAGTGCTGGCTCTTTGGCTGTAAACAGAGATGAGCACTGAACTCTAGAGTCAGATGCAACTGGCTTCGAGCAAGAGCGACCTTTACCTTTACCAAAGACAGACACACAGACCGAACTTACATTCAGGCGTTTTATTGGTTTTGTGCTGAAATTTGGTAGCAATAGTGACAACTCCTTTAGAGCAAGCATCTTCATGTTGTTTTAAAAGACTTTCTCACTTTGTTTACAAGGGGGTCACTTGTGGCCTATCAGCCAGATGTTACTCTCCCTCATCCATACAGATGGCACACACAAGATTTTCTGTTACAAAGAAGAGTGTTAGTTTTCACAGTACAGTACCAGTACTTCATGTATCTGAATATAATCATTGCAAGGCTCCCGTGTTAAAATAGAGAAGAAGAGGAAATTGCCAATTCATGGGCATAAATTCATCATAGATCAGCCCTGGAAGTCGATTGACATGTGCAGATATTCTGCCGTGTACAGGATGCCTTCACATCAGCAGGGAGGGACTAATTTATTAAAGCAGATTCCAAAAGTTGAATTTAATTAAAAATCTATTTCTTCCTAAGCTCCCAAAGTTATGTAAACCAGAAGCATTACAGCAAGAGGAGTAAGCTTACTGGACCCATTGTGCTCAGAACTAGAACAAAAACAGATTATATTCATTTATTTTGTAAAACGCAAGAAAGCTAAAATTTCTATTCAGCTCTAAAATGTGGATACCACTGAGAGTAGCATTGCTAATTTAATTATTCACTGCTGCTGTTGTTCGTCAATCAGAATGGAAAATGAAATTATATGTGTGGTTGTTTGGTTTTTCTTAGTGAAAAGTCCAGATCTATGGTAGTACCACAACAAATCTGCATATAAATATGAAGCAAGCTGTCAGTAAGATTAAGTACGTGTAAGTTTTGAATAACTTTTGTTACGTTTCTTTAAACTCCTGAAATAATCTTACTTCAATGTACTGAACGATATATACAAAACACAACTCAACATCTAACAGGAAGTATACTCTCAATATCAGAAAATTTAATTGTGGTCAAATGGAAAATATTTGGAGAAATCATTCCACCACACACTTTAGTTTTATTGCATTAACAATCTTTGAATGAAACACACACTCCAGCTGTTTAAAATATATATTATGATGGTCAATGTTTCTTTAAACAATTGTAAATGACAAATACAATTTATTAATATTGACAACTGTACATCTTGTAAACATGATGATAAGAAGGCAATAGGATACATTCGATCAAAAAATTTTTTTTTTAAAAAAAAATTCTGCTTCTATATTCATTGCTTGACTGAAGACTCACCAAGAATACTCCTGCCATCAAAGATATGTGAAGCAATTTTTAAATCAATTTCTCTTTCTTCTGTGGCCTCAAAATAGGTGGGAGGGATGAAATGCAAGGAAGACCAGCTACCTCCCACAAATTAGAGATTTGGGTGTGATATTGGATCCATATCTCACCCTTGGAGGTGTGGGGAGGGACACAAAATTTTGCGGCTAACTGAGTGTCCCTTGTCCACTGCAAAGAAGAGATTTGTTCCTGCCAATGAGTCAGATCATTGGCATGTGGGGAAACCTCCCCTCAGCAGCAAAGTGATGTTTGGGTTTTAACCTAAGCTTGCCACTGAATCCCATCAGCAGAAGGCTCAAGGGTAAAAACCCTGTCACAGCAGATATCTGTAACATGGGTCCACTCTATTTTATCATGTCCCCAGTCTGAATATATTCTGGGGGAGAGGATACGATAAAATTGGGCAATTTAATTTAACTTGACCAGATCTCTAAATGGGGCGAGTAGGGGACAGATTACCCTGATTGCAATACAAATGCAATCAGGCCAACCGTCTCCAAATTATCCCAAACAACAAACTATATGCCCATCTAGACATCATCTAAGTTACCCTTCTCATGGCCATAGAGGAGCCCTGGTGACACAGTGGTTAAACTGCTGTCCTGCAACCAAAAGGTTGTGAGTTCAATCCTAACCAGGTTCAAGGTTGACTCAGTCTTCCATCCTTCCAAGGTCGGCAAAATGAATACCCAGCATGTTGGGGGCAAAATACTACATAAGCACTGTGGGGCGGTATATAAGGGTGATTGCTTTGTTTTCAAGGTTCTGAATTATTTTTTTCACATGCATGTACATTTTTTTTTCTTCAGAATTTCAGATGGCTAATCATGAATGTCAGGTAAACATAGCTCTAGAATTATCCATTATGGATTATTTTTTCTTAAATCTTAAGAACAGCACTTAGGGAGCAGCAAAGTTAAAAGATCAAACCATTAGAAAGCCATAATGAAGACAAATTTTAACTGGCAAATGGATACACACTCATAAGCTAATATGCCTAGTGAGTGTGATAAATTCTAACAAGGAAGTCTATTTTATTGATGTTCTCAGAAGCTACATTTATCAATTTTGTGTGATATAATTAAAACAAAGTACTTATTATTATTTTGAATGAATCTCAGACCTGAAGTGGAGAATGGTGCCAGATTTAAATGCTTACCTATTTAGTTGCTAGTCATTTATAAAGTGCTGCAACCCATTATTATAGGTTCTTGTCCTTTATTAACATGGCTCTAACTTTTTACACTCATAATACTAATACTAGATATTATACTTACCAATGGCTCAAATCCTATCTGCTACCCATTCAACCACAAATACATATTCAAATCATTTAAAAAAAATAACAATTGTGTATTTTTCTTGTATACATTTTTCTTTACATTTTCATAGATTGTAGAATGTCCTTATTTGTTTCAAATTTTTTTAAAAAAAACCCAACAAGATACTTCTTTTGTAGATGAGAACTTTTGAATCCAATGAAGGAATCCAATGTTTTCAAATGGAGGGAACATGCCAACATTCCAAAAGAAGGGTAAGACTATGAGATACAGCATCACTATCCACATTATATTTGGTCATTCTACAATGTCTTAAGATAAAACAACATATGTATGTGACTCCAGAAGGAAGAGATCTGGAAGGAGGAATCTCCAGGGGGTGTGGTCAGAGAAGGGAATTCTATGAGATGGGGGTGGGTGGGGTAGAAGAATATAAAGAATATAAAGGCACTGGAGAGAGCAAGAAAACAAACTATCAAGCAGGGGTCCGGGTGGTGATACCTGCCTTCCCACCTGAGGTCTGAGCAGAGGAAGCACCTGAGCCAGTGGGCTGTTCCTCAAGAGGAGCCCCCAAGAGGGTATCCAGCAGGACTATCAGAAAAGCCTCTCTCACCAGGAGTAGATCTATTTCTATGAAGAGGATCTGCATGGCCATAGAGGTGGAATTTCAGGTTCCCACTGCCTGGAAATGTACTGGGGGTATAGAAATGGTAAATATTATCCTTACATATCTCACTTACCTTAAAAGCCCTACTGGGTCACTTAAAGTCAGTTCTGCATATAACACAAATATATAACATACTTTCAGAATGATAGTTCCAACTCTGAGTTTCTTCAACTTTAATATTTCGTATACTTTCCCCCCTAACTTGGAGGAGAAATCTTGGTTATGAGAAGGAAACCTTGATGGTGATATTTTGCACCTTACCATAGATACTTTGTTCCATTACTGACACATCCATATTGACATCCGTACTGACACATCCACATCCCAATGATCTACAATATAACCTCCAGCAGTTAGTGAACTCTTCTAAACATATCAGAGAGTAAAGAAAACAAAACAAGACAAAAAACGTGTGACATGTTCCTCTATACATGTTGGGTTGGAGATGAATTTAACAAAAACAAAAAGGATTAGAAATGGCCAATGCGCTCGGGGTTCCATCACTATAAATGGAACTGAGATTGATGAAGTAGCTGGTTATGTCTACCTTGGTCAGCAAATCCAACCAGATAAAGTACCATGTAGTGAATGGATAAGAAGACGCAAAGCAGCTTGAATTGCCTTTAATATAAACTGAACAGTGCTAACAGATGACAATCTGCTGATGAATATCAAGGCAAACATATTCAATATGACACTGTTACCAGCAATGTTGTATGCATCCTGAAGGAACAAAATCAGAGGAAGAAAAACTGATGGTAACTCAAAGAGCAAAAGAAAGACGTATGTGCAGAGTAACAATCAAGGAAAAGGTCAGCAATAAGGATGTGTGATGTGGTTGATGAACTATATGTGGGGAAAAGAAGATGGGCAAGCCATACCACCCGCCTAAAGGATAACAGATGGACCTGTTGGCTAACTGACTGGATACCAAGGGACCACAAAAGACTACTAGGCAGCCCCCCCCCCCAAATGATGGAATGAGCCGATGGTAAAGCTGTTTGGCCAGACATGGAAACAAAGGCAAAGGATTTGGAGTTCAGTTGTTTTGCGCTTAAATAGATAAGTGACGACAAATCAATATTGGACTGGACATCCATATTTTCGTAACTTTCTTTGTCTAACTCATTTGTCTGTGGTACTAAATCTTGCAGTGAATAAAAATTTTCAATTCTAGATGTTAATTGTACACACTTGGGATTTAGAGATTGGGGGTTAAAGCTTCATGCATGTTGTAACCCCCCCCCCCAGCTAGATATTAAAATAAAAAATTATGCTTCCTCATCAACAAACCTTTAAAATAGGGATTCTTAACCTGTGGCCCATGGCACCATTTCATGTGTGCCCCCACTGCCTCCACCACACCAGGAAGTACCATGTGGTGAAGGAAGGGCAAAATGGTCATCCGGCCCCTGAAAGCTGTCTGAGGGAGTGTGACCCGGCCCATGGCTTAAAAAGGTTGAGAACTCCTGGTTTACAACTTGGGCTTCTCAGTTGACTATATTAAAAATGAATGAGAACTCAGTTTGTACCCAGCAGTATTTTCCTGCACATTAGATGATGAGAGTTTTAAAAATCAGTTGCCAGCTTTAGGCTATTATACCAAGAACTGAATTCATGACTGGAACAAAGTTACTCAGTGGTGTCAGCTACTATTGAAACTGTTCTGCGGTTTCATCTGGGAATAAGGTTGTGTAAACATAATAGCTTTTCAGAAGTGATGTGATAAAGCTTTTGTTGGTTATGGTACTCATCTCAAGATGGAACAGAAGAAATGTATTTATTTAACTTGTTTGACTAGGACTATACCTGAACAGAGACATGAACACCTACATCATTTCATTTTTCTGTCTCTGAAAATCAATACTATGTACACAAAACTTCTCCTCCTGTTCCTCCACCATTATTTCTCATTAATCTAAATCTGCAAGTATTTTTCAGTGAGACACAGAGAAATGCAACAGGCCAGTAAACAAATAAATGAATAACTGTGTACAAATGGTCTCTCAAAATCCTCCACTTTGTGTGAAGAAAAATTGGAGGGATGGGGAACAAGTTCACCAAATTTATCTGAAGGAAAGAAGAGATAATTCAGCAATTTTTCAAAGATGGAATGTCTCATTAGCAGTGATATACTGCAGCTCTCTTCATCCTTTCCCATCTTTTTGTACAACCACTAGAAGTGGACACAACAAGAACTGTTCCAGCAGCATAGCCACCATTTTGCTTCCTTCATTATGCTCTTTACATAATACAGTATTGTTCTTGGCCATTGTAGAGGAAATGGTGGGGAGATGCAATTATTCCCTCAAACAGTGGAAAAACTTTGAAATGAATTCAGCAAACCATTCTGCACACTTTTTCTAGAGCAGGGTTTCTCAACCTTGAGTCTCCAGGTGTTCTTGGACTTCAATTACCAGAAGCTGAAGTCAGCACATCTGCTGATCAGGGCTTCTGGGAATTGAAGTCCAAAACCTGGGTGGGTGGGGGGGCAAAGTTGATAAATCCTATTCTAGAGGATTACAGGGAGAAATCATTTTGGAAAAAAAATTAGACAGGGATTAGCCATTCTTTATGCTTCAACATATGCAAAATTTTCAGGAGTCTTTATATATTATTTCTAATGCAGGTGCTTATAATATTGATCCTTCCTTTTATGCTTTGCACTGAGTATGAGGGAGTTGTGTTCTGTCCAACTCTGAGGGGAAAAATGTACCTATGTATTGTGCCATAATTTGCCCTCTGACTTCAGGCAGGGTTTTAGTCTTTAACTGCTAAATGACTGGTAAACAAGGAAGGGTGGTTTTTAAATGGGAGTTATATCTTTTATTTAAAAGGACTGTAGTAGATTAGTGGTTAAGACACTGAACTTGACAACTGGAGGTTGGAAAACAAGAAATTGCAACAGCATTCTGTGTCTAGTTATGCTTGCCGCATGGCCACAAAAACGTCTGCAGATGCAGACAGTGCTGGCTCTTTGGCTGTAAATGGAGATGAGCACTGAACCCTAGAGTAGCTTTCAAGCATGGGTGACCTTTACCTTTACCTATATCTTTTAAAAAGAGGGTGTCTTCTCTGCATTCACAAAGGAATGTGTCAGTGAAAAGGCCCTATTATTTTCTGTTCACTTTGGTTCTACCAACTCCAGTTTGTATCCTACTGCGACTTCCAAGTAACCTATATATCCATGTGACTGGGGCTAGATTTTCCTGGGATTCCATCCATTTTAAGAATAGGGTATTTCTTTCTTTCCACAGTATATTCCTCACATTCTCTTTTCTTCCTTAAGGATTCACAGATTTTTTAAAAAACTTTTGCTTGATTTTAATTTATTTTTTGATGAGTCAGATGTAATATAACTTTATGTAGCTGCTTTGAATTGTTCACTAATGAGTCATTCATTAGTTGCTACCATGTTTCCCTGAAAATAAGACACCGTCTTTTATTTTTCCTCAAGAAGACACACTATGGCTTATTTTCAGGGGGTGTCTTATTTTTATTACGCCACTGGCTCTGCGCGGGGATGCTGCATAGCCACGCCTATCACTATGGTTGCCCGTCTTCTTTACTGCTCCGCACCGGGACGCTGCATAGCCATGCCTATCACTATGTCCTATTTTTGGGGTATGGCTTATATTGCGCAACTGCTGAGAAATCCTGCTACAACTTATTTTATGGGTATGTCTTATTTTCAGGGAAACACGGTACCTTTCTCCATATATCACTGGGTGCAGTCTGCTAGGTAACTGATATCATCAACTGAAGTTGGCTTCAGGCTTCCAGTAGTAATTCTACAGTATTTATGGATTGCTACCTCTACCTTTTTTCTGTGGGCTCGTCTGTAATACACTTTACTGGCACATTCATTTATTTCTTAGTATTTCTGCTTCTGTGCCTCAGCAGGTTCCTGATTCACTTTTGAAGGATATTGTTCCTTGTGGAGACACTTTGTTTTGTATCTAGATATGTTTCTTATAGATCAGTGTATGATCTAAAGAAACACTTAAGTATTTTGAGTCGAAACAATGATCTAGTACTTGGACATCCTTTGAGGTAACCTGACATTTTCAGGATGCCTGCCTGTTTTTCAGATGGAAAGCACATATTTGAGTCTTAGCAAGGTTGGAGTTGAGTTCTATCATCACATGTGCCAAGTTATTCTAGAGCATCTGTTAGAAGATAGTCTACCATCTGAAGCATGTCTGTCTAGGTAGCAGGTGCGAGATTATCAGTGTAAATAAAACTTTTGGTGCCTTTAGGAAGCAGTTGATCAGCTGTTAAACAAAATAGGAGCCAGTATGCCTCCCTGGAGTCCTATGTTGATTGTGTTGCCTATGGTAGTTGATGAAAAATTAGTAATTTTGCAAAAGGGTTTCTATTACATTAGTTACATTTGATTACAGATTTTTTGCAATAGTACTTGATGATGAACAGAGTCATAGGTAACCAAAAGATCAACAAAGGCTATCCTGGTGATCTTTCTGGTTTCGAAGCCATTCACCTCTGTTGTGTTAGATGTAGGATTTGTGTTATATGGTTCTTCCCAGGCCTAAAGCCAGTCTACTGAGGAATGAAGTTCTATTGCTTCCATTATACAGTTAATAATCATCGCTTCCAGGACTTTATAAGATGACAGAGCAGCCATTATTTTGAAGAACTTTTTAAAATTCTGACCCTCAGAAGCTAATGGTGGTTTTTTGTGTGAAATGATAGTGATGAAATACAGTGGTACCTCGCTTAAAGAGCATAATGTGTTCCACGGGATTGCTCTTTAAGCGAGTTTGCTCTTTAAGTGAAACACCATTGTAAGTGACCAATTTTGACTTTGGGGTGGGGGGATTGCGAATCCCGATTTATTTGTTAAGTGAGTTTTTGGTTGGCTTTATTTGTTAAGCGAAGTGATCACTCAGAGAAAATTCTGCTCTTTAAGTGAGTTACTCTCTAAGCAAGGCACTCTTTATGCAAGGTTTTAATGTAAATGTATCCCTTACCTTGAAACCAGATTTTTGTTACTGAGTGATTTGACCCATTAATGTGTAATTTGGCTTGATATGCATTTCCTTAGCCTATGGCTGGCTCTGCCAATGCAAAATGTACTGCCTGAGGCAGTCAAAGGGATAGCAGTGAAGAACTGGACATACATGAATTATGGGTGGTGTGCACCTTGTTCTGTACTACTTAAGCTATCTTGCTGACCTCAAGTATAGAGAAGGATGCCCTGTCACTAATCCTGAAATACAAATCAATGCTTGGATGACATTTGTCACCTTCCAGTGATTGTAGAAGGATTTCCATCAACCATTAATAAGATAAATGTAGAAGAAGAAGGTGATACCTTCTTCACTGGCGTCAGCATCCCTTACTTTTCTATTATATTTCATAACCTTTCTACTCTGACAAAGTGGACTTGATCCACAAAAGCTAACGTTAAAATACAGTAGTTAGTATTTAAAGTGACACAATGTTTTTTGCCTTTTTGTTTTGTTTACTCTCTGATATGCTCCTTGTATTGAAAAAATCTGACTGCTGAGGCAGACATCTGATCTGGTGGGCTGCAGTCTACACAAACATATGCTGAACAAAACTTGTGGGTCTTTCTCGTACCACAAGATTATTTTGCTTTCATTATAGCAGCCAACCAATCCCCACCAACCCCTGCCATCTCTGGAAGAATGGACATTAAGATCCTTAATAGTGACTGATATTAAACTAAAATAGCAACTGGCTCTGCAAAGTGTAATGCCAACATGCAGAAAAGTTCAATGGGGTTGCAGTCATAAATAGGGAAACACTGAAGCACAAAGAGTTCAGCAATGGCACTCTTGCTTTTGCCCTGCTAAATAATGCAGCACATTTTCCTGTTCTGATGAAACACCAGGCTACTTGGCATCTCTGCTTATATATAATGCATATTTACAGATCTGGGCTTGTATCAAAAATTCTAAATGTTCAACTATAACAAAATAGTTACATTAGCTCTGGGTCCTTATAGGCATGTTCAGTAGGGGGATTAAATGTTATATGGGCCCACTATTCCAGTGAATGGTCTACTCCAGTGTTTGTTTTTTTGGATTTCATTTCCCAAAAGCCTAAGTGAATTCCCCAAAGTACTGATCAGCCAATGTACTGACTTAGGCTTCTGGAAATTGAAGTCCCCCTGTGGGGCTTGGGCCACACATTGGGATCCACTGGTCTACATGAGTCTAACATCTGTGTAGTAATAGATAGACAACTAAGTAGAAAAGACTGAGCAGTCTACTTAACTGTTAGTCAACCCAAAACCCTAATGCCACTATGTTACATTAGTCTTCTTCAAAAATAGGTGGATACAATAAAGATTTACCAGAAAAAGTAGCATGTTAAAAAGTATTTAAAACACACTTCAATATTGTTTGCCCTCCGTTACCAGGTCCGGCCTCTTCTATGTTTCTCCAGAGAAATGGGTTCTCTACATTGAGATGCAGTAACAACATTTACTACTTTTAATAACTCCTCAACTCTTCAACATACCATACCATACCACACCACACCACACCACACCACACCACACCATACAACAAAACATGTGGCTCTGTTTCTGTCCGAAGGTCCTTGTTTCTTAACAGGACCTTTAAAGGAAGTTTGCTTTTCCCCAAGTTCTTTTGATTCTCTCATCCTCAGACCAGAGTCACCTGCCTTTTGTAATGTGGGCACAAAGCTCTGCCAGTCCAGAGGCAGAGATCAAAATGAGGAAAACCAAAATGAAATAAACAAAATATTTGGGTCCTTTCAGATTTACTTAAAGATGAAGTACTCAAATGAACCTGAAAAATAAAAGAGAAGCCTCCTGAAAGAAACAGAATTGAAAACACACACATTTTAAATTCTTCTTTACTACTAGGATAATTAATTAAAGCTACCAGCTTTGTGTTTATTTAAGTTCTGCACTCTGTACATGCACTGAGACAGTATATGTTCAATGAGACATACTGTACTTCCATAAAAAGGTTCATAGAATTGTGGTTGCCTAAAAATACAAATTGAGGGAGAGTTAGCTAGAAGTAAGTCCCTCTTGTAACTGCTGTGGCTTAGTGGTTAAGACAATGAGCTTGATGACCAGAAGATCAGCAGTTCAGCTGCACAATGGAGTGAGCTTTCATTGTCTGTCCCAGTTTCAGCCAACCTAGCAGATTGCAAGTAGATAAATAGGTACTGTTTGACAGGAAAGTGCACTTTGGCATCTAGTCGTGCCTGTTTCGTGACTGGAGAAACATCTGCAGACAGTGTTGGCTATTTGGCTGTGAACAGAGATGAGCGTTACCCACTAGAGACTGACATAACTGGCTTCCAAGTAGGAAGCCCTTTACCTTAAGCTCCTCTTGTGTTACATATATACTCTGTCTTTCCTCCAAATATTTTATTGGGGCGGGGTAGTAAATGTGAGTTTATTATTATTATTATTATTTATTTTTCTGTAAATGCATTTATTTTTCAGTACAATATCTATTTCTTTGTTGTTCAATCACACCACCGCATGCCAGGCACCCCATTCTCCACCATCTTCCTCAACCCACTCAGCTCTGTCCCTATTGCATCAACAATACCATCTAGCCATATCATCCTCTGCCACCCCCTTCTTCTTTTGCCTTCAAACTTTCCCAGCACCAAGACTTTCTCAAGTGAATCCTCTCTTCTCATTTCTAAAGCTATATTATATAGAAAGTGGTAAGCTGTAATTAAAAGACAGTTCAAGTGCAATGCTACACATCCCTGGAGATTAACCCCATTGGACAGAATGAGTCTTACATCACAGTAGACATGCATATGATGACGGCACTATTAGATTATTATTTTTAGCCACAGAAACTGAGTTTGTATTGAGAACATCTGTTCATGCTTTCGTACTCTGTGTTAGATGGGCACTATTATTCCCTCCCACTGTAATCAAATAATTAAGGATCATTAAGGCTGCAATACTATACATTGGGAGTAAGATCCACGGTGCACATTGGAACCTTCATATTTATTAGTTCAATTCCAATTCCAATGGGCTCAGCCTTCCATTCTTCTGAGGACCATAATATGGGTATCCAGCACATTGGGGGCAAAATGCTAATTACCTTGTGAATCACCCAGATAGTGCTCTAAACACTTTTTTGTTGTTGTTGTTCAGTCGCACAGTTGAGTCTGACTCTTTGTGACTGCATGGACCATCATTCTCCAGGCTCCCCTGTCATCCACCGTTCTCCACAGCCCACACAGGTCTATGTCCATCGCGTCAACGATGCCATCCAGCCACCTCATCCTTTGTTGTCCCCTTCTCCTTTTGCTTTCAGTCTTTCCCAGCATCAAGGCCTTCTTTAGTGAGTCCTCTCTTCTCATTTGGTGGCCAAAGTACTTGAGCTTCATCTTCAGTATTTGTCCTTCCAATAAGTAGTCAGGGTTGATTTCCTTCAGGATTGACTGATTTGTTCTCCTTGCAGTCCAGGGGACTCTCAAGAGTCTCCTTTAGCACCACAGTTCAAAGGTGTATATTCTTCTGTGCTCAGTCTTCCTTATGGTCCAGCTCTCACAGCCATATGTTACTACTGGGAAGACCATTGGTTTCAATATGCAGACTTTTGTAGGCAGGGTGATGTCTTTACTCTTTATTATGCTAACTAGGTTTCTCATTGATTGCCTCCCAAGGAGCAAGCACTAAGCACTATGGAGCAGTATATAAGTGTAACTGCTGTTGCTTTAATCTTTCATTTCACTTCAAAACCACCTTTTGCCTATAAAGAGACTCAGAGTGGTTCACAATAATTAAAATACAAAGTTAAAAAGACAATGAATATATAATTTTAACCACACAGTAATGTATAAAACTGATTATGCACAAATGTTAAAAGAACCTTAAAGACTCACTTAAAAATCATAACCACAATCTTAGGGAGAATCTAGCTTTGATGTACACTATGATTATTAACACTAGTCTACAAATACCGGTAAATGTCTTTACACAATGCCAGAAGGACAGGAGTGAGAGGGTAAATGTAATCTTCCAAGTCAGTGTTCAATGACATACTATAAGGATTTGAGACCTCTATGACCTCAAACCACATTTCACCCTTACAAATGAAATTTAAAATGTGAGAGAACACTCCTCCTTTTTTTAAAAAAATCTCACTCTCAGCTCAGCAACTACCAAAAGTGTGTGCGTGTGTGCATGTGCACACGTGTGCTTTTTATTACACATTTATTAATAAATCTATCTTGCTTTGCCTTTGTTTCCACCTCCACTCCAGCACTCTCTTCTTCAACTCCCTCCAAAGGGTGTAAAATGTTTTTGTTTCTCCTTTTACCCCAATATTGAATGAGACCAGTTCTCATCTCAAAAATAATTTCTACTTGCAGAAATATGGAATTCCGCACCTAGAAATTTGGAAATGTTTTGTTTCACATTCAAATTCATCTGATTATTGCAATTAATGCACCCTGGTGGTACAGTGGTAAAACTGCTGTAATATAACCAAAAGGTTGTGAGTTTGAGTTTGACCAGTGAACAGGGTTGGCTCAGCCTTCCATCCTTCTGAGGATGGTAAAATGAGTACCCAGCATGTTTGGGCCAAAATGGTAAAATGAGTACACAGCATATTTGGGCCAAAATGCTAATTAACTTGTGAACTGCCCAGAGAGTACACTAAGTACTATGGGGTGGTATATAAGTTTGATTGCTTTGCTTTAATGGAAAAAGATTTTCAGCCTATATTGTGTGTGTCATACTGTGTGTGTCATTTATTTATTTATTTCATTTGTACCCCGCCCTCCTCCGAAGACTCAGGGCTGCTTTACAACTAAAAACAATTAAAAAACATACATAAAAATTAAAATTCAAGCTAAAAACACTGAGGAGAGAGGTGGAATATTTAAAAGAGCCAGGTGACTGAGTTGTCCGTCTGGCCCACTCCCTACACATGCCCCGCCAGCCAGGTCTTCACTCCTTTCCTAAAGGGCAGCAACTCCATCTGGAGACATAACTCTGTTGGCAGGAGGTTCCATAGACCCGGAGCCAGTGGTGGGATGTCAAAATTTGTACTATCCCACCGTGATGTCAGTGTGGGCAGAGCTAATATAATGACATCATTATGTGGATGGAGCCAACATCATGACATGGGCAGGGCCAAAGAAAAAATATAAATAATATATTTATATTTATAAAAATAAAAAATAAAAATAAGCACACACACACACACACACCCCTCAACCCACCCACCCACAACACAAACCCATAAATAAATTAAATAAAATAAATTAAATAAAAATACATTAAAATGCACCCACCCACCCCAAACACAAATCAACCAGAACTTTTAAACCGAAGGTGGTTCCCCCCAAAAGCTGCTACTGGTTCTCCGGAACACTGAAAAAAATTACTACCGGTTCTGGCCAACTGGTGAGAACCTGTTACATCCGTCACTGGCCGGAGCGGACACAGAAAAGGCCCTCCTTCTCGTGCTAGAGAGATGTGCCTCTCTAGCTGAAGGTACGACCAGAGAGCCTCTCCGGTCTGCTCTAGGGTCATAGCATGCAATTATCCAAACCAATTTTTAAAAATGTTGGCTCAAATCTTGTTGTGCAGATCCAAGTGCACAATGGGAATGATGCCATTATCAGCAGCAATTGGCAATTCTGTGGTACATGTGACTTTGTTGCATTGTGTTTGAGTTGTTTACACCCAGAAATTGTAATTTGCTTTTATTCAGCAGCATTTTACCACTGCAAATCACACCATCCCCACTCTACATGTGGAGCTGCTCAATGAGATTTCAGCCTCTAAGTACAATATACATCGGTTGTGACAAAATGAAAGACCAATTAAATGCTAAGAGCAAATCTAAATGGGGCTCTCGGGGAAGCAAATTCAGGCATAACCAAGTCCAAAATTTAAATTAGGAAATAACTAGTATCCATGTGAATGTATGTGTTGCTAGTTGTTATTGGTTTAGGATCTTTTGGGACAAACTTTCAAAAATAGTTATAGTGAGTAGTCAAAGGGAAAGAATCTTCCAGTTGAGGTTTATCTGACATTCTTTACAGCTCAGCAAATGCTTATGATTGGACAATTCTAAAGCCTACAACAGAGTCTAACTGGGACAAACAAGACCCTTTGGGAAATATTTATAAGATTCACTATGTTTATATCCTGCTTCTCTTCCAGTTGAATCAAGGCAACAGACGCAGCTTCTCCTCCTGTTATCCTCACAACCACCCAGTGTGAGAGTGTGACTGTCCCAGTTGCGTCACCCAGTAATTTCCGTGGCTGAATGAGGTCTTGAACTTAAACCTTCTATGTCTCAAGTACAATGTTGCGACAATTTATTTGTAATCCTCCTGTTTCTGCACTACACTACAGTACTTTCTTTATATGGCTTAAGAGGGAAAAGGCTGCTTTTACTTAGTAGCATGAGGCATCTGTCAACAAATGCACACGGTTCTCTGTGCAGTACTCTTTGTGTTGTCCATCTTTCCTCACAGACTCATTTCTCTTACTTCTATTCAGTCTGGACCCATAATATATTCATTCTTTGAACCACCATGAGATTATCCAATTCTTCTTCATATTTCCATCCAGCCTCCATTTCCATAATTTTGCAAGCCCTTTAATCCTGTTCTTCCCCTTTCTCCTATTAT
Organism: Furcifer pardalis; assembly: GCA_030440675.1. Classification (NCBI taxonomy): domain Eukaryota; kingdom Metazoa; phylum Chordata; class Lepidosauria; order Squamata; family Chamaeleonidae; genus Furcifer; species Furcifer pardalis. Next base: position 69,876,994 of record CP126894.1, on the reverse strand, counting down.
ATGCCACTGTTAATTTCTCTGTTTGCTGCACCCATTTGTAATCTCTTTTTCTTTCCCATGTTAGACATTTTCTGCGATCTCATCAATTCTCCTTTTCATAATTCAGTTATGAATAATAAATTGTTGAATAATAATTCTTGTAGACTCCCCCAAATCTCATTTTAATTCTTTTTCTTAACACCACATGCTCCCTTTTTATGAGCCAGCAATTCATAGACCATATAATTAAAAGCAGGCAGGCCAAACTACATGCCTAGTTGTGGCAGTAAGAGCATGAACATGTTTCTTTCACAGCATACCCTCAAGCCAACTACAGTTGTATCTTGCTTAAAGAGCATGTGTTCCACAGGATTGCTCTTTAAGTGAGTTTGCTCTTTAAGCAAAACACCATTGTAAGTGACCCATTGTGACTTCTGGTGGGGGGATTGCAAACCCCGATTTATTTGTTAAGCGAGTTTTTGGTTGGTTTTATTTGTTAAGCGAAGCAAACATTCAGATAAACTTCTGCTCTTTAAGTGAGTTACTTTTAAGCAAGGTGCTCTTTATGTGAGGTTTGACTGTATATCACACTTTTACAGAGATAGTAAGAGGTTAACAGTGGCTGGTTAGCTCAGTGGTTTAGTTATCTGGCTGCTGAGCCAGTTGTTGGGAGTCCCAGTGGTTGAGGTGCTGAGCTTGATGAACGGATGGTCAGCCGTTTGAGACCCAAGTGATGAGCGACAGAGTGACAGCCTGTTTCTGTCCCAGCTCCTGACAACCTAGCAGTCTGAAAGCAAGAAATTGCAAGTAGATAAATAGACACTGCTTTGGCAGGAAAGGTAACAGTGTTCCGTGTGCTCTGGCATCATCATGCCTGCCATACAACCATGGAAATGTTTGCACATGCAGAGTGCTGGCTCTTTGTAACAGATATAAGTACACCCCCTAGAGTCAGACTGGCTTTCCAGCAAGTGAGACCTTTACCTTTTAAACCACTTTTGTGTGTTCTCTACCAAGAAAATCATGGCAAGGGTCACAGTAAGTCGTAATTGAATTCACAGCACATGCATATGATTTTTAAAAACTTTATAAGGTGCTCAGAAGAAATAATACATACTCCTATCCCTTTCCTCATTCTTTAAGAGGTTTCAATACTAGAGCCTTCAACAATACTGGGCAAGAACCACTAGCCATGGGTTTTGAAACTGCACATGCCTGTGTAAATCAGAAGACCACAGCCGGCTTTAATAATTTATTTTGTTATACAACCTTGTTAAGTAAGTAGAAATGCAACAATGCTTTACTGATATTTTCCCCACAGGGGCCTTAATGAAGGACCCAAGCCAAAGTAATGCGGTGTAGGTTACTTTTGACTTAAGTTCTATTGAGTCCAGTGCGTCTCCTCTTCCTTGGTGGTGCAGTGGTTAAAACTGCTGTGATGCTGTCCGCAGCAAGACAATGTACAGCAAAAAATTGGAAAGGTAATGCGTTATTGAATATACAAGATTGGTACAAGGAAATGTGGGAATTAGCTCTTAATGATAAATTGACATGGGAATTAAATGTTAAGAAAGGCATAGTTCAAGTAAATGGATTCTGGGGAATCTGGAGGAAATTTGTGGAATATGTGCTTGTTGAAAAGAAAGGAGTTAATCCTGTACCAGAACAAACTAATTTTTGGAAAATCTAAATGGATATAACCCTCCTGGACATTGTATATAGCACAAAGGTGAATTAAGCAATGAAGAATATGTGTAGTAGAGATAATAGATGTACTGTACATATAACACTAAAACCTGGTTCCACAAGTCTTGATGTTATATGATTTTTAGTGTTATTGGATGCATGTTAAAATCCTATGGGAGCCATAGAGATACATTGTAACCACACAGGCTTTAGCGGTTGTTATCTGAAGCATCCCATAGGATCTTAATGTTATCCGATGCAATTCTTCCCCCCAGATTCCTGAATGTTATGCGATTTTCGTGTTATTCGATACTAATGTTATATGAGGTATTACTTTGTATTAGAATTTTAGATTGAAGAGTGGTGATATAAAAGTAGAAAAATGTATAATTATTTCTTTTTTGTATTAAATATATATCAAATGTAGTACTTCTATGAAATTTTTTTTGTATTGTATGTTTGTTTTTCTTATTGTTTTCTTATATTGAAAAATTTATAAATAAAGAATTTAAAACGAAAACTGCTGTACTGCAGCCAAAACGTTGAGTTTGAACCTGACGGGAAAAAGGTTGACTCAGCGTTCCATCCTTTCCAGATCGATAAAATGAGTCCCCAGCACTTTGGGGGCAAAAATCCTAGTTGTCTGTGAACCCCTCAGAGAGTGCACGAAGCGGTATATATAAGTTCTTCTTTCGCCTCCAGAGCAAACCCAGGACGGCCAAAATGAAGCCGTTTCCTTCGCTTTGTGGTTGCCCAAATTTGAGTCCTTTATCCGTGCATGTTTCTGGCAGTAATCGGCAGAGAGAACTGGATTGTGTTATCAATCCCGGATAAGAATAACTTCGTTTCAGAGATTACTCTGGGTTGAAAGGATTTTTTTTTGCTGGAGAAGCTCCGCTCAGGGAACGCCCGAATGAGGCTCCTTTCTTGTCCCCAAGTGCAGCCCTGGTATTGAAACCCGACCTTCCAGTTTCCAGCTCATCGCAAAGCCACCGCTCCAACCGAAGGCATTAAAGTGTAATCGCAAGAGGGGGAAAAAAGGAGAATCGGACAAAGGCGTTCAAGGCCGCCCCGATTTCTGGGAAACTGGGGCGCCTTGAGGAGGCTTGGCTGGAGAAGCGACCTGGGCTTTAGGGCGCCGGCGAGGGCGAAACAATGGCAAACCCGGGCCCGTGCGTAAATGCGCGCGCGTAAACCTGGGCCTGAGGGGTCCGGCTGGCTGGGAGAAAGAAGGGCGGGTACCAGCTTCTCCCTGGCCCTCCTTCCTCGCCTTCCCTTTCCCCTCCTCCTCCTCCTCCTCCTGCGCGTAAAGCTTGGGCCTGTGCCCGGGCCCCGGCCGAGAGGCGGAGCCGCCCGGGAGGGCCTCCAAACTTTGGCGAGCGGCCGTCACGCCGGGCGAAATGTGGCTGCTGTGGCTGTTGCTGGGCTCTGCGGGTGAGTGGGGGGCGCCCACCACCGGGCCCCCCGGGGTAGCGGACGAGCCCGCCGGGGAAGGGAAGCTCCAGGCGCACGCCGGGACGGGCCTCGCCTGCCTTGGGTTGGAAGGATCCCTGGGCGGCAGCGTTGGCGCACGCACCCGTCAGGTTAAGGAGAGGGTGGGTGGCCTTTTGGGGGTCCAGAAACGAGAGTTTGGGGGGGGTCCCCCAAGGAGTAAGGAGGGCTCCTTAGTTTGTAAAAGGGGACGGGGTGGGCAACGACTTTGGAACGTGCTTCGTTTCCTCTCGTTTGGGTTTTCCTCGGGGTCGGGGAACTTGTTGCGTTGCAGGAGTACTTTTCCCCTAACGCGTTATTTCTTTGCCCTGTGCGTAATCACAGAGAGTCAGACTGCGTCAAAGTGCTAAGCAGGCTCTTGGTTGGTTGGCTGGCTTTGCCTCCTTCCGTCCCTCTGGGACGTTTATTATTAGGTTCCTCGTTTTTTGTAAGACTTTCAAAGGGTGGGGTGGAGGGGATGGTTCCATGAGCTACCAAAAAACGGACCCTCGTGATTTCATATAATTTTTTTTTAATGTGGCAAAGCTTACAGACACCACCACAGAAGTCATTGACCCCTCTGTGCATGGTTTTGTAGGGGTGCAAAAACATGGGTACAGTAATACCTCATATAACATTAGTATCGAATAACACTAAAATCGCATAACATTAAGGAATGGGGGGGGGAATTGCATCAGATAACATTAAGATCCTATGGGATGCTTCAGATAACAACCGCTAAAGCCTGTGTGGTTACAATGTATCTCTATGGATCCCATAGGATTTTAACATGCATCAGATAACACTAAAAATCATATAACACCAAGACTTGTGGAACCAGGTTTTAGTGTTATATGAGGTTTTACTTGTATAAGATATGGCTCCTTCTGATTTTTGTGAAGTTCTGTCCACCAGTCTCGCTCAAGTTATTTATGTGAGGACCGCTTCATATGGGTTTTGTGTAACATTTGTACAGTAAAACCTCATATAACACTAAAACCTGGTTCCACAAGTCTTGGTGTTATATGATTTTTAGTGTTATCTGATGCATGTTAAAATCCTATGGGATCCATAGAGATACATTGTAACCACACAGGCTTTAGCGGTTGTTATCTGAAGCATCCCATAGGATGTTAATGTTATCTGATGCAATTCTTCCCCCCAGATTCCTTAATGTTATGCGATTTTAGTGTTATTCGATACTAATGTTATATGAGGTATTACTTGTATTAGAATTTATGCCTTGTGACCAGCGTTTAATGTATGTTATGAACAGAGGCGTAGCTACCGCTGTATCTGCCGTATCAATTATACGGGACCCCCGGGCCACGGGGGCCCCCAACGTGCGTAAGCAAAACAAATCTTTACCCTTCCTAAGGGCCCCCAAACAAATTTTTATACGGGGCCCCGCCAAGGCACGCTACTCTTCTGGTTATGAATGAAGAGTTCCATGATGAGATCTATAACATGTGAGTGGTTTATGTTTATTTATTTAAATGACGGTTTGAGCACCTGTCTTTGTCCCAGCTCCTGCCAACCTAGCAGTTCGAAAACAAGAAATTGCAAGTAGATAAATAGATACCACTTTGGTGGGAAGGTAAATATCTAGGCATGCCGGCCACATGCTCACGGAAATGACTGCAAAACGCAAACAGGGTTAGCTCTTCGACTATAAATAGGGATGAGCACTGAACCCTAGATATGGATACGACTGGCTTTCAAGCAAGGGGGACCTTTACCTTTATTTATTTAGATTTCTATGCTGCCCATCTGGGATATTTTCCCACTGTGGATGGTTTACAATAGTTAAAACCAGAAACATATACACACAATAACAATTGATGGTATCTAAGGGTCTTCAGTGGCTCAAGTGGCTAAGATGCTGATTGGAAGGCGAAAGGTCAGCAGTTCGATACCTGAATACTGCAAGATGGTATGAGCTCCTGTCTTTGCCCCAGCTCCTGCCAACCTAGCAGATCGAAAACAAAAATTGCAAGTAGATAAATAGGGACCACTTCGGTGGGAAGTTAAACAGCGTTCCGTGCACTCTGGTGTCTAGTCATGCCTGCCACAAGACCACGGAAATGTAAGCAGAAGCAGACATCACTGGCTCTTTGGCTATGAAAGAGATGAGCACTGAACCCTAGAGTTGGATACGACTGGCTTTCAAGGGTGACCTTTACTAAGGGTAGCATAGTCCAATCCAGGGAAAATGTTTCTAAACCTCTTTAAACAGTACAGTTTTAAGGCGTTTCTTGAAAACTTCAAATAATGTGGCCTGGTGTAACTCCACTGGTCGAGCATTCCATAGTGTGTGAACCACCACCAAGAAGGCTCTATTGGTTTCAATTGAATCCCGTGGAAAAAATGTGGAACTAAGATAATTTGTACCCTGAATCTATTTTTTGTGCCCTGTTGGCATGACAAATAAAAGAAACTAAATGATGTGTCTGACGTTGTGGGCTTGTAAGGGATTTGTGAAATCAAACCCTTTTGATATAGATTATCTAAAAAGGTCATGTGGATCCAACGGGATCTGTATCTTAGGCCTGGACCTAAGAGTCAGTGAGGTATCGCCGGATAATGTAGCTGGAGAGTAGTGCCACTCTCTGTAACTACTCTATCGTGATCTTATGAATGCCAATCACACAGATATATTTTCTACCCTTTAGGGCAGGGGTTCTCAACCTACGGCCCAGGGGCTAGATGTGGCCCATAACACCATTTCATGTGGGCCACTTCCGTCACACCCGGAAGTGCCATGTGTGGCTGGCAGTGCAAAATGGCCATCCGGCCTTCGAAGCTGTCTGAGGGAGTGTCACCCGGCCCTTGGCTTGAAAAGGATGAGAACTCCTGCTTTAGGGTATGCCCCCAGGTCCTTATTGCTACTGGTATCACAGTTGCTCTTTTCTCCCAGAGATGACAGACTTCAGTTTTCAGATCCTGATATCTCACGATCTTTTCCATCTCTATTTCTTCTACTCTGCTGTTACCTGGGATCACCACATCAATCAGCTCAACCAGATTTTTCTCAACCACAGTAATGTCTGGAGTGTTGTTTTCCATCTTCTTATCAGTTTGGATCTTAAAGTCACACAAGATCTCAACTGTCTCAACCTTGTTCTCAACCATTTTTTTAGCTTTGTGTTCCCATCAGTATTTCAAAGATGGTATTTCATACTTTTTGCATGGTTTCCAATGTAACATTGCTGCAACTTGTAGTCTGTACAATCTTGTTGCATCCACTGACAATGTGGTCCTCTGTTTCATCCATTTATTTTCAATGCCTACATTTACTGTCAGTTCCAAACCCCCCTCCCCCATTTTTCCTTTAACTACCGGTATGTTGTTTCCTAGTTCTTCTTGAGCAGCAAATATAAGACCTCCTGTCTCCTTTTTTAAGATACCAGATTTTAGGTAAAGGTTCCCCTTGCTCGAAAGCCAGTCATATCGTACTCTAGAGTTCTGTGCTCATCAATGTTTATAGCCAAAGAGCCAGCATTGTCTGCATCTGAAGACGTTTCCATGTTCATATGGCAGGCATGACTAGACACTGGAGTGCATGGAATGCTATTTACCTTTTCACCAAAGTGGTACCTATTTATCTGTTTGCAATTTCTTGCTTTCAAACTACAGTAATACCCCGGATAACGCGAGTACCGTATAGCACGAAAACCGCATAACGTTACAAGATTTTTGGAAAAATCTTGTATAGAATAACGTGATTTTTAACATTATCCAGAACAAGCGTATGCGTGGGGGGGGGGGAGTTGGATTGGGTAGAACATCTACCCAATCCAACCCACCCAGCGCCCACCCCCACGATGTTTGGAAAGGGTACGGGGATCCTTACCCTTTTGAAACTTCGGGTGAGCGGCGCGCGTCGGTGGGGGTTAGTGCAGGATACGGGGGAGACCGCCGTATCCTGCGCTAACCCCCACCCACGCGCGCGCGCCTGCAACCCACCCGATGTTCCGAAAGGGTAAGGATCTTTACCCTTTCGAAACTTCGGGCGAGTGGTGCGCGTCGGTGGGGGTTAGCGCAGGATACGGGGGAGCCCTCCGTATCCTACGCTAACCCCCACCAACGCGCACGCGCCTGCAAGCCACCCGATGTTCCGAAAGGGTAAGGATCTTTACCCTTTTGGAACATCGGGAGAGGAGATGCGCTTCTCCGCGGGGTCTCCCTGGCTTGAGAAAGAGGCGGCTTGGCTGAAATTCCCTCCCCCTGCGCGGGGGTGAGGATTTCGACCAAGCCTCCTCTTCCCCGGGCTCACTATAGCAATGAGGATCGTACGTCAAAGCCTAAACAAGGGTTGGCTTTTCCGAATTCCCCCCTCCCCCGGGGAGAGGAATTCGGAAAAGCTGACCCTTGCCCAGGTGCGCGAAACGGGGATCGCACGTTAAGGTAAGGGATCAAAGTGGGGGGTGGCACCCCCCGTTTTGATCCCTTGCCTTGACGTGCGATCCCCGTTGCTATACCTGTTTGGTAGAAGAGGCTCCCGCTGGTGCGCTTTTTCACGCGCCTGCGAGCACCTCTTCTCAGTTTTTTTTTTAGCATTGTTCGATGTATACCCCGGACAACGCTAAAAACCGGACAACGTCATGACTTGTGGAACCATGTCATAACGTTATCCGAGGTACTAGTGTACTAGGTTGGCAGGAAGTAGGACAGATGGGAACTCACTCTGTCGTGCAATACTCTGGTCTTGACCTGAGTATTCATCCAGTTCAGCATCTTAACCACTAAGTCACCGCAGTCCTTTATATGAGATTTTAACCATATCCAATTATTAGCCCTATCTACTTTATCTTCAATGCTTTTTATAAGCATCTTAACCACTAAGTCACCGCAGTCCTTTATATCAGATTTTAAATCATATCCAATTATTAGCCCTATCTACTTTATCTTCAATGCTTTTTATAAGTACAGTAATGTGATGGTTTATTATTCCAAGAATTTGTTCTATTCCTTAGCACTTCTTCCCTGTATGCATGTTTCAGTTCAGCAATCTTGATGATGCCTTCCCTAGAAACTTCATTCAATATCCTCTCATAACTTCTACAAAGAGTTTTTTTTACTTTCCACCATTTGTTTCACTTGCAACAGGGGTGGCTACCGTGGGCCGCCAATTAATCCTGCCCACAGTGAGGACCCTACTGCCAGAAGCACTAAAAACATGCTAGAAGCACAACAAAAATGCATCGTGGATGCATCTGCTGCCACCACCACCAGAAGTGGCAGAAGCAGTGGGAGGAACCATGTCCCTGGTCCGCTCAGCTATCTGAGGGGGTGTGGCCGGCCCACTTACAGTAATCCTTGTCCTCCATCCTCCTGTGCAAAATATAATCTATCCACATCACTTCATGGATGAAGAGCATGATTTGTAGTCATCAGTTTCCTTATTGTCCAATCCAACTCCATCCAATACTTTATTATTGCTTGGGCTTCATGTTTTCTTGCCACTGCAGTGCCATACACCAAAAGAGCCTATGATTTCTGAAGTGTAGTCTGTGGGGATAGATAGGACCTGTGATTGGACAGTGATGTAAGGAGGATCCCACAAGTGGGTCCATTATGATCCATGCCTCAGGTACATATTTTCAACCCCAGATACCTTGATTTCTATGTTGTATCTGTGAGCAGAGAGGGGACCTATGATTGGAAAGTGGTTTGGATTCCACATAAATTTAATGTCTATCCATGAAGATCCATGGCCTGGAACCACGCTTTCTTAACATTGCAACGCTGTGTGCTGAGGGGAACTATGGTGTACAGTATATGCCATTGTCTATGATTAAATGGTGGTTTGGGGAGGGTCTGATGTAAACATTATGTGGACCCATTATTATGTGAACCTCAGATGCATTCGCCCCACTGCAAAGCCATGTATTGACAGATCCATTATTGTGTTGTTGTTTGTTGGCATAGATGGGTGACATGATTGTACAGTTCTTTGTGGTGGATTTAAAAATCAATGAGAATCCATGTATTTGCATCACAGCCATACAGTTTGCCCAAATATATGTGATTTTTGTGGCTTTGTCTGTTGAGGCAGATGGAATATATGAGATTATGGTAGTTTGTTGAGGAACTTGTGTGGAAATCATGTGGATCCATGTTTTTGTGCCACTGTAAAGCCATAGGTCAAAGGGCTCATGATTTTTGTGATTTAATCTGTGGGGACAAATAGTACCTATGATCGGATATTGGTTTGGGTGTAGAGTTTCTGTGGTATAGTGTGTGGGATACCTAGTGTGTTGTGGTGGATAAAATAATGGACTATGATTCAGGAGAGGCATGGGTTCAAATCCCTATTCTACGATGGAAGCTCACTGGGGTGTGGAACTGGTAAAACCATTCTTTAATTATCTTTCTGGAAAGCCCCCGTATGGTTACTTTAAGTTGGTTCGAACTTGAAGGCACATAACAAAAACAGTATGTGAGCAGAAATGGAATTGATGACTTTGTGGTGGATTTGCATGGGATCTCATGTTAAAATCATGTGAAATGATGAGAATCCATTTTTGATTTCATGGACCTGCCTTTCATTTTTTTCCATTTTCAAAAGTGGTTCACAATTTCTGTCACTTTTCATAACCTAGTTGTTGTTTTGTTTTGACAAGTAGTTGGCTCCTAAAGTGGAGAAAAGGGAAAATATTTTGCACCAAACTTTTTAAACATGTTTGGAAAATAATCATTTCCCTTCCTCACCTATGAAGCATTCCAGAGTAGGAAGAGATTCCACCTCTTTTGTTTTGGAAAGCTCCACATGGGGCTAAATTAAACCCTAGTTCCATTTGTGTATGTCCAACTTCGTCACCTCATGGCCTGTCATGCAAACACAGCTATACCACTTTCTTTAGGTGGTAATGCTAAAGAAATACAGTAATACCTCATATAACATTAGTATCGAATAACACTAAAATCGCATAACATTAAGGAATCTGGGGGGAAGAATTGCATCAGATAACATTAAGATCCTATGGGATGCTTCAGATAACAACCGCTAAAGCCTGTGTGGTTACAATGTATCTCTATGGATCCCATAGGATTTTAACATGCATCAGATAACACTAAAAATCATATAACACCAAGACTTGTGGAACCAGGTTTTAGTGTTATATGAGGTTTTACTGTATACACAAGGATCTTCTGCTGCTAACATGTGTCGGTTTCAAATTGGTGTCTGTGGTACGCTTGGCATTTGACTTTTCTGTGGAGTTTTGGCCTTAATGTTCATTTTTGTAGCTGTGTGTTTCTCCAAAGATTAGAAAGACTAGGATGGAACATCATTGAGTCTGTTAATTTGAGGAATTTTGTTTTGGGTTACTTCATGAAGCCTAGTGTTTCATGCTTCTGCTTGATAGAAAGGGCATGCTTATTAATAATAAATATATTTGTAGTAAAAAGAATTAACTTTTTAAATAGTTACAATTGGACAATAAGCAAATATTTTTAGAGATCTTTTATCAATAACAAGTTTTTTAAATAAAAGTTAGAATAATCAACTGTGGAGCCAAAGATTTTATAGAGCTGTACTCCTTATTACCACCTATGGTAATTTGAGGATTGATTTGTAATGTGAGGAATATGTATTCCTTATTTGTATTTGTTTGTTTACCTTTTATATATTTGATGTATTTTGTATATGTATTGGTTTTTATCTATGTTTATTTAGTGCTGCACCATACAATAAATAAACAAACAGATAAATACTGGCTAATTGAACCTAATTATTATTTGTATTTTAAAAAAGAAAATAAACTTCTTTCTAGTTTCTATGACTGCTTATTATGATAGCAGTCACAAGCTGTTATTCACTTGTACAGTAATACCTCATATAACATTAGTATCGAATAACACTAAAATCGCATAACATTAAGGAATCTGGGGGGAAGAATTGCATCAGATAACATTAAGATCCTATGGGATGCATTGGATAACAACCGCTAAAGCCTGTGTGGTTACAATGTATCTCTATGGATCCCATAGGATTTTAACATGCATCGGATAACACTAAAAATCATATAACACCAAGACTTGTGGAACCAGTTTTTAGTGTTATATGAGGTTTTACTGTATATTGTTTGTGTAGTGTCACGGAAATGCACAAAGATGTGTGTTTCACTAGAAGTGTTACTCTTTTATTTAAAAGGCAGTGTTAAACTAGCCTTTAGCTATGTCAGTGTTTTATCAGCAGTGTGGAAGAGAACACTGGTTGTTTGCCTGGGACTAGGATAACCCAGTAGAAGAAGTCCCTGTTCACAAGTTTAAATGGCAACTCCAAGTTTAGAGCTTGGTTGCAATCAGTTTTCATAAAACATATCTTGCTTGCATTTTGTAACAGTACAGATTGACAGCTATGATTTATTTGGAGCCCAGAACATTAAACTTGTCAAATAGTGCTGATGGATAGGCAAACAAAAAAGTAAAAAAAATCATACTGAAAATTTTCAAATTTGAAATACCTGTTACATGAGCAGCAGGACTCAGTAAACTAATCCAGCTGCTGTGTATATATTTCTATTTATGGAGCTTGATAGTTTTCTTTGGGATGAAAACATACTTCATTTTTAAATTAAATGTTGCATCAGTTTCTACAATAGTAATTTCAGAACAAACTGGATATGAAAATGTCCATAAAGAATGTTCTGTTTGTATTATGCAAGCTGTTTTTACATTTTTCATTTGCAGATCCTGGTGGCCCAGTGGTTAAACTGCTGTACTGCAGCCAAAATGTTGTGAGTTTGATCCTGGCCAAGAATTAAGTTTGACTAGCCCTTCTATCCTACTGAGGTCATTAAATCAAGCACTCAGCATGTTGTGATCAAAAATGCTAATTAACCTGTGAATAGGTCAGAAAGTGCACTAAGCTCCCTGGGACGGTATATAAGTGTACAGTAATACCTCAGATAACACTAAGACTTGGTTCCACAAGTCTTGGTGTTATCCGATTTTTAATGTTATCCGATGCATGTTAAAATCCTATGGGATGGACCGGATAACGTTAAAGCTCCATAGAGATACATTGTAACCGCACAGGCTTTAGCGGTTGTTATCTGATCCATCCCATAGGACCTTAACGTTATTCGATCCAATTCTCCCCAGATTACTTAACGTTATGCAATTTTAGCGATATCCGAGGTAAACGTTATCCGAGGTATTACTGTAATTGCTTTGCTTTTTGCTTTGCAAGTCTAGAAATGGTAGGTCAACCTGCTTTAGGTATCAAGAAGTTTGTTCTGCAGTTTGCTGAAGTTTTGGATATATAGGATTGCATTCAAAATTAAATGGTGATAACATAATTTTTGTTGATAATTTTTCTCCTCTACAACCCCATGCAAATCAATTGAGGGATCCTCTAGATCTAGAACAGTAGGTAAGAGTTTTGGAGGCTAAATTTCAAGGGACAGGGATCAACTGGAAACCACCTCTTCACTTCTGCCTCCAGAAATATCCACCAAGAACCTCTCATGTCTTGTACTCAGTTTAGCAAAAGGAAGACCCTTCCATTTTTTTTGAAACAAACTATAATGGTTCAATGTATGGTCACTTGAGGGACTGCAGTGGCTCAAGTGGTTGGGATGCTGAACTTGAGGGCTAGAAGGCCAGGGTTCAATACCCGTCTACTGCATGATGGTTTGAGCATCCATCTCTGTCCCAGCTCCTGCCAACCTAGCAGTTTGAAAGCCAGAAATTGCTAGTAGATAAATAGGGACCACTTCGGTGGGAAGGTAAACAGCGTTCTGTGCACTCCAGTGTTGAGGCATGCCTACCAAATGCCCATGGAAATGTCTGCAGATGCAGACAGCACTGGCTCTTTGGTTAATAAACAGAGATGAGCACTGAACCCTAGAGTTGGATACGACTGGTTTTCGAGCAAGGGTGACCTTTACCTTTACTATGGCCACTTGCACTCCAAAATGCAGCATGTGCAAGATTGCTTTAAAGTGTGTCCTCACCTATGAAGAGACATGAGATTCTGAAACTGGAAAAATAGCTTTTGTGTCAGGAAGAATATTTTAATCAGCTTGATGATGTATGATATAACCTTATAGAAAATATGTTTCGGTTCATTTATCTTTTCTAAGGCCAAGCAACCACTGCTTGTTTCTGAATCAATACCAAGATAATATTGTGAATTTAAGAGATACAGAGCAGAATCTACAATAGACTTGCCCTCAGAATGCCTTTGTGCAATGACAAAGTATGTTAGGAGCATAACTCTGTCCCAGAGGTTATTAGATTTGTGCTATCTGAGATACAGTTAGTCAGTGCATTCACCAGAACTCATCAGACCTCTGAACATGAGTACAATGCTCCATAGATCACTTCCAGTAACTCCTTGTGTGTTACGTGGCCTTTCAAAGTACTGATCAAATAGAAGCATTCATCCAGGTCCTTTTTGCTCTCCTTTTTTGTTGATGAATAATAAAGCTAATTCTGTACTGTAAGTTGCATCACTTGTATTACTGGAAAATAAATTATAAATCTTGCTTTTCTATAGTGGTATTTGAGTTGTCCTGTTCCATTCTGGCATTATTGATTTGAAAGGTATTTTTCTTTTAAATTGTTCATATGTCATTCACATTGTCTGCAACATGCTGATGAAAATATATGATGAGTTACTAATTATTGATTACTAATTATTTTTTTAAAAATGATTTATTATAGTAATCTGCTTACTTCTGAGACCAGAGTTATGTTGAAGATAACATAACCGAGAAAAGGGCTCTTCCTGAAGATGTTAAAATCCAGACAAGCCTTTCTGGAGAAATACAAATTGGATAATAGGTCAGATATCCAGCTCTTAAGTCATGTAAGAGTTTAGATGTCACATGAATGGTAGCTTTCATAACAAGAAACTTATGTAATTTAGTTTTTACCAACATAAAGTGTTATGAGTACTGTATCTGCAAACTGGATTTAAAATCTCTTGACAGTTTTTCTTAGTACACTAGTACATTGGATAACGTTATGACTTGGTTCCACAAGTCATGATGTTATCGGTTTTTATTGTTGTCCGATGTATTGATCGAACAATGTTAAAAAAAAAGACTTGTTCCCATCCACGGGCATGTAGAGAGGTCCCAGAAGGTCCCCCAAGCCCCAACTATCAATCGATGGGGCTGAGGGAAACTACGGGGACCAAAAGCACGCCCGCACGGATGACTCCGTGAAGCCCCCCCAGCCCCAGATCACAGGGGCTGAGGGAGACTTTGGGGAGGCATCCGCCCGAGGTTTGAGCGTCCGGCTCCCTTGGGGCCAGTGCCTGCAGCCACCGACTCCAAGGGTGCTGCACGCTTGAACCTCGGGCATCCGCCTCCCTTGGAGTAAACACTTGCAGGCCTTGACTCCAAGGGTGCTAGATGCTCGGGACTCGGGCATCCAACTCCCTTGGGGCCAGCGCCTGGAGGCGGGACTCAAGGGGTGTTGCACACTCGAACCTTGGGTGTCTGGCTCCCTGGGAGTAAGTGCTTGCAGGCGCTGACTCCAAGGGTGCCAGACGCTAGAGACTTGGGTGTCTGACTCCCTTGGAGTAAATGCTTGCGGGCGCTGACTCCAAGGGTGCTGGACGCTCTAACCTTGGGCGTCCGGCTTCCTTGGAGTCAGTGCTTGCAGGCGCTGACTCCAAGGGTGCCAGACACTTGAGACTCGGGCCTTGGATTCCCTTGGGGCTAGCGCCTGCAGGCGCCGACTCCAAGGGTGCTGCACGATCGAACATTTTACTTCCGCTTTCAGAAGCAACAAGGGCTTCATGGGCAAGATGACTTGGCGTCGAGGCCCCCTGGCAATAGTTTGTGCACCCCTGGTCTAAGTGGATTGTGGGCTGATGTGTGCCCCACATCACTCATTGAATCTTCCTCAAACCAGCTGGTGGCCTACGACTTTTGCACAGTACAGTAAAACACCGGATAACGCTGAAACTTGGTTCCACAAGTCTTGGTGTTATCCAGTTTTTAGTGTTATCTGATCCATGTTAAAATCCTATGGGATGGATTGGATAACGTTAAAGCTCCATAGAGATACATTGTAACCGCACAGGCTTTAGCGGTTGTTATCCAATCCATCCCATATAGGACCTTAACGTTATTCGATCCAATTCTCCTCCCCAGATTACTTAATGTTATGCGATTTTAGCGTTATCCGATCCAATCATTATCTGGTGTTTTACTGTACTGTAACTTGATGATACTGTACACAATAAGCAATGCCTAAAATCCCTTTGGCACAAATTTACATTCTGGATGGGACTTCATTAGGGCTAGCAAAATGTAATTTAGATTCATTGAAAGCTTCTTAACCCTATTCCTTTCATATTCCAAAACTATCCTAGTAGGGGAGCCTCTGGAAGCCACCAAGACAGGGAGGAGCTTTTACTAGCTAGAAATAGCTACCAGATCATTGGCAGAAGTCCCATTTGCTGATCCCTAAAGGCTCTCCTAGGCCAAAAGGGAACATTAGAATCTGAAAGGGGAGGGTGGGAATCCTTCCAGGCATTTAAATTTTAAAATTCCATTTGCTTACATTTTCCTGGTGGTGTTGGAGGATCAGTTTCTGCTGATATAAATTTACACAAAAGTATTTTGCCCAATATGTTTTAAAATTTGGAATGCAGAATAAAACTTGCACTTTTGAGCCAACAGTTCTCTTTCTCTCTTAATTGTGTTGTGCAATGTTTGTACAGTACTATATTCCTAGCAGAGGTCTGTATGTTTTCACGTTGTTAGTCAGTTTCTCTTTCAAGCCAGTCAGTATCTGTCTTGGGGATTCCAGTTCATGTAGTCCTATACCAGTGATGGCGAACCTTTTAGAGACCGAGTGCCCAAACTGCAACCCAAAACCCACTTATTTATCACAAAATGCCAACACAGCAACAGGGGAGGAAGGAAATGTTCCCATTGGGCTGCTGGGCAGAGGGTCAGGGCAAGCTCTGTGCTGTGGGGAGGGATGAAGTGCTCCCATTGTGCTTCTCTGCAGAGGGTTGGGGTGAACTCTGTGCTGGGGAGGGAGGAAGCACTCCCATTGGGCTGCAGGGCAGAGGGGTGGAGCAAACTCTGTGCTGGGGTGACTGCACGGGTGCCTACAGAGAGAGCTCCAAGTGCCACCTCTGGCAAGTCTGGCATGCATGTCATAGGTTCGCCACCACTGTCCTATACTGTACATAAATATTTCTCATACATTATTCACACAAGGTATGAGCTACTGTTTGCTTCATGCTTTCAGAACAAATATAGGCCCTTAATAAGTTTATGAAGGCAATTAGAATCTGATTTTTTACTAGGCTTTTAAAACTACCATCTCCAGTATTGTGCAGTTTTTAGATTCTAATTTGCCAAATCTACAGAAGGTACAGTGTAATTTTCTTATTTATAATCTACACAGAAGGTTGATGCAAAAAAGGTAAATCTGTTAATTGTTATTGATAATTTTTTTTACAGATTTCAAAGTTAGATTCATTTTGAGATAATGTTTTTAACTTGACCCAAATCCTGTTGTTTAGCATACTAAATTGCACTAGTATTAGCACATGTCCTAAATTGCACTAGTATTAGCACATGTCCATTGACTAAATGGGGATTTGATGACTTAACTCTTCTGTAAGTTCTGTTGATTTAAATCATGGGTGCTCAGACTATGGCCCATGGGCCAGATCTGGCCCTCAACAAATTCTTCCAGCTGACTCCACCCTCATTGCTCCCAGAAGTGGAAGTAAAACACACCTATACGGGTTAGGCGGGTACAGGTTAGGTGTGTTTTACTTCTGCTTCCGGGAGCAATGAGAGGTGTGGGCCAGATGAATTGGTATCAGGGGCCGAATCTGGCCCAAGGGCCCTCATTTGGGCACCCTTGGTTTAAGCAGAGAAAATGGCAGCTTAAAATGTATCTCATCCTGTTGCAAAACAGATTGCAAGGCATGTTTTACTTCTACTTTTGGTGGGAGGGACCACATGACCAGCCTGCTGAACCACATGACCGGCCCACGGCCAGAAAAGTTTGGGCAGCCCTGATTTAAATAGTTCTGTTGGTTTAAATAACCGAGCTAATTGTGATTTATTATAGCATAGTAAGTCACAGTTAAAATATGCAAACAGATCAAAGGAATTTACAGAGGAATTAATTCACTAAATTCCGATTGATTCATTGGGCTTATTCTAGTGCCATCTACTATTCTAAGCAACAGGATTTTGACAAACATGTAATTGAGGGATCATTTCTGAATATGAAAGGGGAAAATGAATTTTCTACCTTTTTTAAAAAAACAAGATGGACATTCTGAAAAGTTTGCTGTAATTTATACATTGGGATATGTTTATGTTGCTAAAGGCAAAATTAATAGCAATATTTTTGAAGCATAACATACTTGCAGACCTGATGACTTTTTATCTTGGAAGTAATTTTTATGGTATAACCTGTGTTAACTTTGGCCAGGTTTATACTATATGGTTGCCACTTAGTGGCTCTTGGAATATAGACACATACTTTTGTCCAGCAATTTTCTTAATGCTGTTTAAAATGGCATTTGAGAAAATGGTTGGGTAAGTTGGAATATATTTTGTGGTTTTTCTGCAGATAGCAAAATACTCATCAAGTAGAATTTATTTAAGGGAGGTGACCACAATGTGTAATTCAGCTTTTTCGAGAGTCCATGATCAGCTCTTCTCTCCATTGTCTGTCCATGAAATGAATGTTTAACCTTTATGTACTCATGAACTAAATTTACAAATGGTGGTGAAGATTATAATGGCAAACTATTTAGGAGAGTGGTTGATTTCTGGCTTGCAAAGACTATGAACAGTAGCTCTAACATTTAATAAAAGATGGCAAAGTATAGCCATGTCTGGTGTAACAGTCTGTTGGCATGGTGACTATTATTTAAGAGCCTATTAAAAATATCCCTAGACAGCAGCAGAAAGCACTAATTATCTGTAACTTTGAGATATGGAGCTGAGAAAGCAAGATTTTCATAGTTATATCAAAGGGTGTTAGCTATACAATGGTGAATTGATAAGAATCTTGCATCTTTTTTGTATATAACCTAAATATCATGCAGAAAATCTGCAAGTGATTAAGAGAATTGAGATCACCCATATAGCTTGTTTTATTTATTCTTTTTCCAGAGGATTATCAGGAGTATATAACTGATTAAAAACCATGAGTTTTATGCTGGTTAATGTCATAGATCAGTGTTTCCCAAATGCTGGTTTTTGGACTTCAATTCCCAGAAACCTAAGTCATTTCCCCAAAGCACTGATCAGCCAATGTACTGACTGAGGCTTCTGGGAATTGAAGTCCACTAGTGGGCTGTGTGCCCCTTGTTGGGAACCACTGTTTAAGATTAATAGACAGTTGTATGCTGAGCAGCCCTCCCTGTGAAAAATATTACGAGTTTATAGACCAGAATAAAGATAATAAGACAACAGAGGAAATGCACACATATAGAAACAGTTATACTGTATATGAAACTGATAATTCGGCAGTGCTTTTGATGATGGTCTAGCCCAGTGGTTCCCAACATGGGGCCCACACCCCACAAGGGAACTTCAATTTCCAAAAGCCTAAGTCAGTACATTGGCTGACCAGTGCCTTGCTGAACTGACTTAGACTTAGGTGAATTGAAGTCCAAAAACCAAAGGTTGGGAAATGCTAGTCTAGCCCCTCTCAAAATCAGTGATTTTATAGGTTGGGGTGGTGGGATTGAAATGTGGGGAGACATTTTGGATAAATCTGAGAACTTTAATGAATGAAACTTTGTTTGAGTAACATCTTCATTTTTTGGGGGGTGGGAACTTTTATCTAGCAGAGTGAGCAACTCACCGTTTGTCTTTATTTCTTAAGCAAGGAAGTGTCAACATTTTCTGCTTGAAAATGCATATGTTTACATTGTTGACAGGCTCACTTTCTCTGAAATTATGAATAAATGTGTACAGTTGTACTTTGCTTAAAGAGCATAATGCGTTCCATGCGATTGCTCTTTAAGCAAGTTAGTCTCTAAGCAAGGTGCTCTTTACGCGAGGTTTTACTGTACATGCTTGCACTTCTCCCATTCTTTCTGATGCAAAAACCTTTTTAGTCAAACTTTTTTCTGCTATTGTGACTGAGCCAGCTAACTGTGTTTTGGGTCAGTGCTCAAACTAAGATTTTAAATTATGGCTAGACTCTGTTTTGAAGAGATTTCTCAAACTATAATTGAGAAATCCTGTCTGAGAATCTATAATTTGAGAAACAGAACAGAAGTAGTATGTTATAATTATTATATGTTGTTTTTCAGGGTAAAGATGCTTTCTAGTAACATTCAAGTAAAAAAAATCAACCAATTAAGTAATAATGAAATAATATAGAAATGTACAGATCAGGTTTCTTTTTGTAGTGTAGACTAGCTTTCTTTCCCTCATTCTTCCTTGTCCATAGTGCTTTGGAAATGGATAGCTTTATGAAAAATACAAGGAGGATTTAGAACAGGTTCTGAGGCTCTTTTTGTAGCTGCCTGCCTTGTTCTTTTCCCCTTTCCACTGCTCAGTTGGTGATAGAAAGCCCTTGTTAGAGTAGTCTTGGCGACAGTCCAGTTCTAGCAGACTTTAATGTATTCTTTCCCTACGTCCATAAAATTTAATTTCAGGAAAAAGTAACACAGTAAGCCCCATGCATTAGTAGTGGTATTAATGACTGCTTAGACTTTTAAAATGTATTAATAATTATATTAATACACCAGAATGGATAAGCTGATCAACATAATTCCATGAAATTTGGCTGCAGCGAAATTTTAAAAAAGCCAAAGGCCAAGATCTTATTACTGGTATATATTAGGGACCATTCAAATACCATATGACCTAAAATAGGCCACTTTTTGATGACATCATCATCATCATCATCATCATCATCACTAAATTAGACTTATATGCCACTCTACTCACCTCACTGAGCGGCTCACATAACATAAGCAACATATACAGTATCACAATCTCAAATATAAATAAGCATTATATAAAAATATAACAACAGATGCAGCACAGATAATGCAATCAATAAATTTTACATAAAAAGAAAAAAACAAAAAAACACAATACAATAAAATACAGTAATACCTTGGATAACGCTAAGACTTGGTTCCCCAAGTCTTCTTGTTGTTGTTGTTGTTGTTGTTGTTGTTGTTGTTGTTGTTGTTGTTGTTGTTGTTGTTGTTGTTGTTGTTGTTGTTGTTGTTGTTGTTGTTGTTGTTGTTGTTGTTATTAATTGCATTTGTTACCCCGCCCCAATCGGGAGAACCCGACTCTGAGCGGCTTACAACAAGACAAAAAGTAAAAACATGTTATCCGATTTTTAGTGTTATCCGATCCATGTTAAAATCCTATGGGATGGATCGGATAACGTTAAAGCTCCGTAGATATACGTTGTAACCGCACAGGCTTTAGCAGCTGTTATCTGATCCATCCCATAGGACCTTAATGTTATTCGATCCAATTCTCTACCCCAGATTGCTTAACGTTATGCGATTTTAGCATTATCTGAGGTAAACGTTATCCGAGGTATTACTGTACAGTGTAAAAAATACAGTACGTTCAAGAGAGATAGCAGTCTTCGGCCAGCTGGCCCTCATTCTCCCTGTCCGACAGGCAGGGAGAGTTCTGTGATGTTCCTGGGATGGTCATGGAGGCAGCAACAGCAGCAAGGTCTTTTATGGCTGGGCTAGCCAGTCCACACAGCTGGCCCTCATTCCCCCTGTCCGACAGGCAGGGAGAGTTCTGTGATGTTCCTGGGGTGGACATCCCCCCCTCTGTGACTTTTGGTTGACCTCCTCCCCCTAAATCATGTGCTTTCTCCGTTTTCCCTGATTTTAAGAGAAACAGCAGAAGCCCAAGAAAGAAAGGCCTCCCTTGCAAAGCCTTTTCATACAAGTAAGGAAGGAAGAGGGAAAAGATTTGCAATCTGGATTTCAATGGGAAAGCTCCCCCACCCCCACCCTCTCTGTCTCTCCTCCAATGTCTCCTTTCGGGCTTATTTTTTTTTGGGGGGGGAACCTCCCCACGTCCCCATATTATAAGCCCCCCTTGTTGCCTCTAAGTCACCCACCTCCTCCTTTTCCTTCCATGTGTCATAAATGGCAGTGGGGGAGAAAACTCTTGAGGAGACCCTCTTTCCCCCACCCTCCCTCTGCCAAAGAAGCGCCTCTTTTCCCCCTCAGAGACTGACTGAGAGAGAGAGAGAATGGTTGGGTGGAGGGGAGGGGGCATGGCCTGGTCTGTGTTGAAGCTGGCGGTGGATTCTGGGATTTGTAGCAGCTGTGGGGAAAACACAAAGGAAACCCTTTCCCAATCGCAGTTTACCCACCCACCCACCCACCCCTTCCTTAAGTTTGGGATGGTTTTTTCCTTCTTCCCGCTCAGGGCGAAAGGAAGGGCCGTGACTTCTTCATCCCTGGAAGGAAGGAAGGGGGAGACTACTACTTCTTCTCCCTCCTCTGCTGGCAGAGGAATGGCGTTACTTTCTTCCCCCCACTCCTGTGTTACTCTTCCCTGAGAAGATCCAGTAAGCAGCCTTTGAAGGCCCCCCTGCCTATTTATTTATTTATTTTATTGATTGATTAATGTATTTCTCTTTATAGATCCTGCCTCTGTCTTGGGTATTTCTTGTGTAGGGAACTTTTCAATAATTTTGGAGTCACATGACTTCATGCCAAACTTCTCCTCTCCCCTGACTTTCCATGACTTTTGGTCGACCCCCTCCTCCCCTAAAATGGTCATGTGGTATTGAATGAGCCCTTAGCTTCAGTCAACTGTGAACTAAATAATATTTGTGTCCCGCCAAGTCATTTCTGACTTTTGGAAAAAATTTTCACAGCTTTCTTGGTAAAGAGTACTCAGGGACATTTCTTTTCCCTGGGTACATCCTGTGATTGTGCAGCTTTCCCAAGGTCTCATAAACTGACTCTTCTGGGACATATATCAGTCTTGGTATTAAAATAGAAGAAGACTGAACTTGTTTTCTTTCATTGCCTTTGGGTTTTTCAATGGCATTTTCATAACTTTGTCCTTTTCTGAATGTTGTGAGGAATGAGGTCTGGAGCTTAGAAGCAGATATTTGTGATCTCATTTTGTAGTGGTTAATGTGGTGTTCTGGATATTATATCCATGAGTTTATCTTGAAATAAATAGCTGTTTAATATTGGAGTCTTATAAAAGAAATCCTTCTCTTTTTATACAGTATATGTCAATGTAATTCAGAAATTGAGTACAGTAATACCTCGGATAATGTTAAGAATGTTTAGCAAAGCAAAGCCTTGTGCACAGGAATCAGTTTTAAAAGCTAACAACAAGGGTGCCCAAACTTTTCAGGCCACAGGCCAGTCACATGGTTCATGGGTGCCCAAACTACAGCCTGTGTGCCAGATCTGGCCCTGATACCAATTCATCTTGCCTGTTCCACCGTTGCCACTTCTAGAAGCTGGGTGAGTTTTACTTCCGCCTCTGGTGTCATTGGCTGGATCCGGCCCATAGGCCATAGTTTGAGCTCCCCTGGCTAACGGATAGAAGCAGGACCCAAAATGGATGCCAGCAGGGGTGCCCAAACGTTTCAGGCCACTGGCCAGTCATGTGGTTCTTGGGTGCCCCAACTACTCCCTATGGGCCAGATCTGGCCCTGACACCAATTCATCCAGCCTGTTCCAACCTCGTTGCTCCCAGAAGCAGGAGTAAAACTCACCCAATCTCCGCTTCTGGGATTGATGAGCATGGGGTGGGCTGGATGAATTGGCATTGGAGGCCGGATATGGCCCACAGGGAGTAGTTTGGGCACCCATGAACCACGTTATTGGCCCATGGTCTGAAAAGTTTAGGCACCCCTGCTGTTAGCAAGGCTTCTGGGCCTGGTCTGGCCCATGACACCAATCCATCTGGCCCACACCACCCTCATCACTCCTGGAAGTGAGGGTGAAGCTGGCTGGATGAATTGGTGTCAGGACCGGATCTGGCTCATAGGGAGTTGTTAGGGCATTTGGGGCTTCTTAGTTTTTAAATTGGAGTCAGAACACATTGAACTAGTCCCCAACACACACACAACCATGTCCGGTTTTGCTTTGCTAAACTAGTCAGACTGGTTTTGCAAGCTTTTGTTATTCAAATGTTGCAAGCTTGAGATAAAGAAAGCAGGGAGACCCTCCCTTTCTCCCAAGAGAAACTGGTGAGTCACAGCCACGCCTCAGGGAAGTTGAGGGAAACATTAGCCTCAGAAATAGTTAGGTTATCTGATGGATTGGATAACGTTAACATAATGGTTAACATAATGTTATCCGATCCAAATGTTTGCCTCAAATTCCCCAATGTTATGCGATTTTAGCGTTATCCGGCGTTTTACTGTACTAACTTCTTTACCTGTCAGTGTAAAAGATTGTCATACTATGTATGTTGCTAGTTCTATGTGATTACTATTAGGCACTTTGTTGTTGTAGTGATATAGGAATGGAAAAAAACCTGAACAGACATGTATTTCTGTGCAAGTGAGAGAAGGCATAAATTATTATTTAGTTTATGAACTACTATATTCTTGGCTTGTTATTGTGTTGAAACCAGGAATTGTAGTTTAAAATATATGCACATTTGCTAACAAAGTGGCTATTGAGTTTATGTAGTAGTACAATAGAGTTTATTTTAATCTATTGTTTTCTGATTTCTTTAACAATAATCTAGGTGAGGGATCAGCAAACCTGGCTCTCCAGGTGTTCTTGGACTTCAGTTCCCAGAAGCCCAAGTCAGTACACCCTGTACACTTCTGGGAACTGAAGTCCAAGAACATTTGGAGATCCATGTTTGCTGACCACTGATCTAGGCAGACAGCAAATTAAAACCTAATACAGTACTGGATTCCTGATTTTTACAGTTACATAACCAGGCATTTTCTGATTTTATTTCTCTTCATGCTCAACTATATTTTAGCACTTAGTGTAATTGGATCCTTTGCTAATTTTTTATCTTGAAAAGCTCTTGAGTAAAACAGGGATTTTAGGGCCAAGAGAGGTTACAGCTGAGCAACATTTATCAATATCTATAAATTCTTTTTCCTATTTTCCTTTCTGACTATTCCAATGTCCTTTAAAAATTGAATATCAGTTGAAGAATCAAACTGAGTGTGGTTCTTATCAATGTTCCTACAGGATCATTTTCAAGCTTAAGTTGGAACTGGAGAGTAAGAGTACATTTGAACTAGTTTGTGTTTTATATTACTGTGGCTGTGGTTAATATTTAATGTGTTTTGCTTAAAGATCTGAAGTAGAACAACTAAACAAGGGAACAAATGCTTATAATTTCAGCAACTTTCAGTTCTTTATGTTGCTTGACTTGTCTTAGAAATATGGAAAGTATTTCACTTTGAGTTTAAGACCTGTAGAGCTCTGAGCTCTATTTAAATGCCTTTTTAAAAAATGGTAAATTATTGTGGCTGAATTTGTCAAAATACAGCCAGAGAATTGATACAGAAACACAAGCAATAATTAATACTATGATTCATTCATTCATTCATTACATTTATAGGTGCACTGATGGGGCACCAAGGTTGACCATCCCTGCTTTAGAGACTATTAAAAGTCTAGCACAGTGAAGAATGGCTGAGGGAACTTGGCATGTTTAACTTGAAGAAGGGAAGACTGAGAAAGATGATAGCCATCTTCAAATATTTGAAGGGCTTTTATGGGGAAGAGAAAGCAGATTTGTTTTTGTAGTCTCAGAGAGTAGGACCCAGAGTAACAGATTCAGATTATGAAAATTGAGACATCCAAAATTTAGGAGGCACTACTTGATTGTAAGAACTGCTTCACTGAACAGCTCATAGGGGAGTGCACTCTCCTTCATTGAACATTTTTAAGCAAAGGTTAAAATACCACCTGCCAAAGATACTTTAGTTGTGGATTTTTTAATTGGTGGGGTTAGACTCGAACTTTGGAATGTATTCTAGCTCTACAGTTCTATGATTCTATAGGGATGGAATTATTTAATAACCTTTTTAAATCTTTTAGATCTTTGTAAATTCATGGTTTAATTCTTTTTAAATTGATTTTTAAGTAATTTTGAACCTCAAGATTTTAATTTATGAATTTTCTGTAAGCCGCCTAGAGTCAGGTTCGCCTGATTGGGGCGGGATAATAAATCTAAATAAATAAATAATCTTGAACTACAAATCCCCTAATTTTCTATTCTGGGAGTTCTTCCTGATAGACTGGCACCTGATGTGGCTCTCTAGGGAAATGACCTCAGCTGGGAGACTTTATGGTTGAGCTAGGCCTAACTCCATCTAGGTTTCTATTCAGAAAGCAAGCTCCTATGTACCTATGTGACATAGGCAGGAAGCTTGGGTGCAGCTAGGCTAGCTAAGATTCCAAGTCTTCCAGTTCACTCCCACCACCACCACATTAAATGTCTGTCTGTCTGTTTGTTAGAAGCCACGGAATGGAGAATTGTGAGATGTGTAGTAACAAGAAAGCAAAAACAAAGAAAAAACCCATTTCTATTCTTCAATATGACAGGCATATGTGCACAAAAATCGGCACGTTCATCAGCCATATACTGTACTGTATTCTCTTTAATATGTAGCCCGGGGGTGGGGGTGGGGAATCAGTAAATGGTTCAGCAATAATTCTGGAAACTTTCCAGAGCTTGAAAACTACTGTTTGTGTAGACTAGGAACATTCCAGTGTTATACCTGAAGAAGATTATGGTACTGTAGCTGGAAATGTGTTCTGTTTAAGTAGTCTGCTTCAACACAGAAAGTTTCATCTCATTGATGACTACAATGATAAAGAATGCGTTTTTGGGAAAAGTCAGCTCTGTTGTATAAAAGATGTAAAGAAATGCATGACACAAATACAGCATGTCTTTTCATAGTTTATGAAAATGACTTTCAAACTACAAGTTATTATGTTCTTTAGCAGGTAAAGGTTTCCCTTGCTCAAAAGCCAGTTGTATCCAACTCTAGGGTTCAGTGCTCATCTCTGTTTCAAAGCCGAAGAGCCAGTGCTGTCTGCTTCTGCAGACGTTTCCATAGTCATGAGGCAAGCATGACTAGACACTGGAGTGCACGGAACACTGTTTACTTTCCCACCAAAGTGGTCCCTATTTATCTACTTGCAATTTCTTGCTTTCAAACTGCTAGGTTAGCAGGAACTGGGACAAAGACAGGTGCTCATTCCATCCTGCAGTATTAGGGAATTGAACTGCAGACCTCCCGCCTTCCAGCCAGCATCTTAGCCACTTGAGCTACTGCTAGACATCTTGATTTCTTCCTGATTTTTTCCAAAAACAGTCAATTTAGTCCTTTCTTATTACCAGAACTGGGAATTTGCTGAAAGAATTTACGAGTACTGTACATTGGTTTCAGACCAATATGTCTTGAGTTTTGTTGTGCATGGGTAAAATGACCTTATTCCCACTAAAATGCGGTAAAATTACAGAGTTGGTGAAGTGTAGATAAGTTGTTTTTGTCCTGGTTCTGGATTGCAGGCCACTGGTTGACAATCTCTTTCTGGAAAACTGTTTTGCCAGTCTCTTAATCATTTAAAGCTAATACCACTGACTATGGTTTAAGGAGTATTTTGGCAAGGTTGTTATTAGGATGGGATGCCTTTGCAACTCTTCCCGCTGCTAATATTGTTTTGATTTTACTTGCCTAGCAAAACTAAATAGGTTTATGTTACTTCCTGCATCTTTGTATTTTGAGGGCAACAGGAGATGTATCTTTTTGCTCAGGAACAACAAACACTACAAGGGTTTACTGCTGGGCCAGATTTATAACTTCAGAGAGTTGTGGGACAAAGTTGTGTCAATGCTGTAACAGAGAGGAATTTAATGTGATATTCTGTTGCCTGAGAATGGATTAATAAAAATGAGTAGTGGTTTAGATTTCACAATACAGTATAAGAATAAAGAATGATTAGATGAAGGATTGTAATCACTCATAAAATCCACAGATGCATATCCTTTTCTTCTCCTCCTCCAAATGGGAAACAAATTCTATTGCCAAGAGGAATTATGAAGAAATTTTGTCAGGCTTTGAAGCTTTGGGAAGAAAACTCAAGGACTTCTATCCGTGCTTAGAATAGTGATGGAAAGGGAAAGGAGAATATTCTCAGTGAACTACAGTTTATGAAGATGGAGCTGACTTGAAAAATTTGGATTTTGGGATCACGGCTATGCTACCTGGAAGATGGGCTGCTGGCAAGGGATGGATTGCACCTCAATTCTTTACATAGAATTGAAAGGGGAAGGGAGACAAAGTCAAAGGTAAAGATAGATGAAGGCCTATGTACGATAAGAGGAATAAATCAAGTATCTCTAATGGGAACCAATGGGACCTTTGGGAGGCCATTAATTCATAGAGTTTCTATACATTGGAAGCAACTTGCTAACTCATTTGAACTTCAACAACTTCTTGCACTTATTTCCACAAAAAAAACCTTGTACCTTTCAATAAGAAATGGAATACAGTTGTACCTCGCTTAAAGAGCATAATGTGTTCCACAGGATTGCTCTTTAAGCGAAACACCATTGTGAATGACCAATGGGGGGGGGGGGGGAATTGCGAACCCAGATTTATTTGTTAAGCGAGTTTTTCGTTGGTTTTATTTGGTAAGCGAAGTGACCATTCAGAGAAAATTCTGTTCTTTAAGCGAGTCACTCTTTAAGCGAAACACTCTTTATGTGAGGTTTGACTGTAATTGGTTTTCACTCTCTTTTTGAACAAAAAAAACCCCTCTTGATGGAAATATTTTGTACAATGCTTTTGGTTTTGAAATGCCCATGCTGAGTCTCTGCATAAGCATTCAGCAATCAAGTAGAAATTGGTTATTGAATGTGAAAAATTGGTTTCCATATGTACTATAATCATAAGAACATTTGCTGAAATCAGTGGGAAAGTGCTCAGTATTTCAAATTATTTTTTCTTCTAAAGGCAAAAGTGGCATTAATCAGTCTTAGCCATTTCTCCTTGCTAATGTGTCTGTACTTACACATTATTTAAGATGCAGAGCCCACTGTTTTATTGGTGATAGGCTTCTGTACAAATTACAGTAGAACATATAATCAAACCAGAATTAATGTCCAGAAGAGTCCTAATAGGAATGTCGATATTCTGCCAGGGATTTTTAGGTGTTTTAGTGAATGGGAACTCTAGTTTGTTAAGAGCCTTTAAGTTAGTTTCCTAGCACTTGCTTTCCAATTTCTATTATTGGTGAAGTACTGTTCATTGGATTTTGTTGTTCAGTCGCACAGTCGATTCCGACCCTCTGCGACCCCATGGACCACTGTCCGCCAGGCACTCCTGTCCTCCACCATCCCCCTCAACTCGCTCAGCTCTGTGCCCATTGTCTCCACAATACCATCAAGCCATCTCATCTTGGGCCATCCCCTTCTTCTTTTGCCCTCGACCCTTCCAAGCATCAAGGCTTTCTCAAGTGAATCCTCTCTTCTCATTTGATGTCCAAAGTACTTTAGCTTCATCTTTACTATTTGACCTTCTAAGGAGCAGTCAGGGTTGATTTCTTCTAAGATTGACCTATTTGTTCTCCTCGCTGTCCAGGGTACTCTCAAAACTCTCCTCCAACACCACATCTCAAAGGCGTCTATTCTTCTGCGCTCAGCTTTCCTAATGGTCCAGCTCTCACAACCATACATTGCCACAGGGAATACCATTGGTTTGACTATGCGAATCTTTGTTTGCAATGTGATGTCTCTACTTTTCACTATGCTCCCCAAGTTTCTCATCGCTTGCCTCCCAAAAATCAGTCGCCTTTTTATTTCATGGCTGCAATCACCATCTGCAGTGAGCTTTGATCCTTTTTTTGTTGTTGTTCAGTCGCACAGTCGATTCCGACCCTCTGCGACCCCATGGACCACTGTCCTCCAGGCACTCCTGTCCTCCACCATCCCCCTCAACTCGCTCAGCTCTGTGCCCATTATCTCCACAATACCATCCAGCCATCTCATTTTGGGCCATCCCCTTCTTCTTTTGCCCTCCACCCTTCCCAGCATCAAGGCTTTCTCAAGTGAGTCCTCTCTTCTCATTTGATGTCCAAAGTACCTTAGCTTCATCTTTACTATTTGACCTTCTAAGGAGCAGTCAGGTTTGATTTCTTCTAAGATTGACCTATTTGTTCTCCTCGCTGTCCAGGGTACTCTCAAAACTCTCCTCCAACACCACATCTCAAAGGCGTCTATTTTTCTGCGCTCCGCTTTCCTAATGGTCCAGCTCTCACAACCATACATTGCCACAGGGAATACCATTGCCCTGACTATGCGAATCTTTGTTTGCAATTTAATGTCTCTACTTTTCACTATGCTCCCCAGGTTTCTCATCGCTTGCCTCCCGAGAATCAGTCGCCTTTTTATTTCATGGCTGCAATCACCATCTGCAGTGAGCTTTGTTCCCAGGAAAGTAAAGTCTGTAACTGCCTCCACTACTTCCCCATCTATTCTCCAGGGACTGATAGGGCCTGTTGCCATGATCTTGGTTTTCTTGATATTTAGTCTCAAGCCAGCTTTTTCACTCTCTTCTTTTAACCTAATCAGGAGCTTCTTTAGGTCCTCCTCACTTTCCGCCATTAGGGTGGTATCATCTGCATATCTCAAGTTGTTGATGTTTCTCCCAGCAATTTTGATCCCAAATTGTGATTCCTCCATTTCTGCATTGCGCATTATGTGTTCTGTGTATAAGTTGAACAAGCAGGGTGACAAAATGCAGCCTTGTCTTACTCCTTTTCCTATTCCAAACCACTCAGTCATTCCATTTTCTGTCCTAACTGTTGCCTGTTGATTCATGTACAGATTTCTCATGAGGCCTATAAGGTGTTCCGGAATTCCCATCTCTTTAATTACTTGCCACATTTTGTTGTGGTCGACACAGTCAAAAGCCTTAGTGTAATCAATGAAACAGAAGTAGACTTGTTTCTGGTATTCCTTTGTTTTTTCCATGATCCATCTTATGTTGGCGATGTGGTCTCTAGTCCCCCTGCCTCTTCTGAAACCCGCCTGCACTTCTGGTAATTCTCTCTCCACATACTGTTGCAGTCTATCCTGTATTATCTTGAGCATCACCTTGCTAGCATGAGGGATGAGCGCAATTGTTCGATAATTTGAACATTCTTTGGCATTACCCTTTTTGGGAAGTGGAACATATACAGATCTTTTCCAATCCTGTGATCTGTCACTGCTTCTACTTCTTCCCCATCTATTTTCCAGGGACTGATAGGGCCTGTTGCCATTATCTTGGTTTTCTTGATATTGAGTCTCAAGCCAGCTTTTTCACTTTCTTCTTTCAACCTAATCAGGAGCTTCTTTAGGTCCTCCTCACTTTCTGCCATTAGGGTTGTATCATCTGCATATATCAAATTGTTGATGTTTCTTCCAGCAATTTTGATCCCAAATTATGATTCCTCCATCCCTGCATTGTGCATTATATGTTCTGTGTATAAATTGAATAAGCATGGTGACAAAATGCAGCCTTGTCTTACTCCTTTTCCTATTCCAAACCACTCCGTCATTCCATTTTCTGTCCTAACTGTTGCCTCTTGATTCATGTACAGATTTCCCATGAGGCCTATAAGGTGTTCCGGTATTCCCATCTCTTTAATTACTTGCCACATTTTGTTGTGGTCGACACAGTCAAAAGCCTTAGTGTAGTCAATGAAACAGAAGTAGACTTGTTTCTGATATTCCTTTGTTTTTTCCATGATCCATCTTATGTTGGCCATGTGGTCTCTAGTTCCCCTGCCTCTTCTGAAACCCGCCTGCACTTCTGGTAATTCTCTCTCCACATACTGTTTTATCTTGAGCATCACCTTGCTAGTGTGAGGGATGAGCGCAATTGTTCGATAATTTGAACATTCTTTGGATATTCTACGTAATTGGATATTGCTATGTAATTAACTGAGTCAAACAGTATGTGGGGATTAAAGAAGAAACTTTGATCACTCTAACATTGTGTTAAAATTCTAACAAGGGTTGAGCAGAGGGGGTTGCTTAGCCATATAATTTATTGTTTTCTTGACTGCTATCAGTAGTGTGTTCTCAGGGAGAGCTTTATTTTCATTTAGCTTCCTGATTAACATAATAACTAATCTAAATTAGTTTTATCTGTTTAACACCTCTACTAACTCTCATGTTCCCTTTTTCTGTGCTCTTTAGAAATCATAAACTAAGCAGTATACACATTTAACATACTTTGCTGTCCCTTTTGAAACAAAATATTCCATGCCAGTTTTTTACTTTGTCCATGAACTCTGGGGTGCTCTCTTGGTTGTAGTCAACAACCATTCAAGATTGGGAGGGGGGTAAGGAAGCTACAGTAGAAACGAGTATTTTTTCAAAGCTCTTAGTAGAAATAGGGTAACAAACAGCTGGGACCATCTAGGCCTCCCTTCATTCTGCCTCCTCTAACAATAATAATTTGCAGACCTGTTTTTTACCTGTTGAATTAATTAGAGTTTTATTCCTTTGTCTGACTATGGTGCCTCCTAAGGAAGTGACCTACAGTGACATCAGAATCAGGAATGTAAGGACAGATGCAAATTGAAACAATCTAGTTACAACCTCATCTTTACTATAATATTATTATTTATGTGAGCATAAGTGAGTGCAAAATGCTGGCAAGGTGAGTGGCATTACTGTCAACAAGTGATATATTAGCATTGCCAGAGTGTGAAAACATTGTCAACCTCCCACGGTTTCATTAAACATACACAGAGAACCCTGCAAGGCTGAACTTTTACAGTCACAACTGTCATGATAGCCACCACTTGTTTTGTTAAAGTTTTCATAGAAGGATGCCCCTGCTCAGGAGAGACAATGCCTTATCTCTACTTGCAGAATCAAGCATAAAACTTATCTTTAGGTCAAGATTACACCATGATTTAGTGTTCTTAGAATGTGAAACTCTGTCCAAGATTGTGCCTTCCAAATGTTTTGGACTCTAAATCTCATCAGTATGAGTCACTATGACCAGATATGAGTTATGAGTTCATTTATTTATTTATTAGACTTGTATGGCGCCCTACTTCGTAAAAACCGACTCAGAGCGGCTCGCAGAATCCACAAATATCAATATCATAGTGCAAACAAAAATACAATAGCATACAGTATGACAAAGCAATAAAGTACAGTAATACCATAAAGTAGATCAGTATACATTACACATCAATACAGTATTGATCAACAGAATACAGTCAAAATACAATAACATATAATATAACAAAGCAATAAAGTTCAATAATTATACAATAGATCAATACACATCATGATAACAAACATATTGCGAAAAACTACCACCTGCGGCTACAGTCCAATTCCTCTTCCTGGCCAGAAGATGTTGGTCAGGAGTCCGATAAAGCTGCGGCACAGATTTTAACAGCCTCCCTCCCCCGCAGCTGATCCCTTCCTTCTCCTGGTAGGAGGATGCTCAGTTGCGCCTCCTCTCCCTGGTCCGGACGGGCAAGAGTGGAAGTTCATGGGGGGGCACCAGGATGTTACAGCCCCCAGCTCCGACCCAGCTGCGACTCATCTCCCCGGGCTGGATGGGCGAGAGTGGAAGTTCAGTGGGGGGGGGGGTAGCGTGATGTTATAGCCCCCAGCCCCAACACAGCTGCGCCTCCTCTCCCTGAGTTTGTTAGTTCGTTAGCCTACCATGGCTGTTTTACCCTTTTCTTAGGGTCCCTGAGTCTCAAACTTAGTGCTAGCAATATACTGTTTACTTGTTTAAATCCAGAAGTGCCAATAATAGATAAAACCAGAGATGATGAGAGTCCATTTTTCGGAGGAAAAAAGGTTAGAATAGGGGTACTAAGCCCATCCTGTAGGAAGCATTCTTGCCTACTATTTCCTAATGGTTGAAATCCTGCTGTGTGTGTGCAGTGGGGATGGTGTGATCAGCAGTGGTAAAATGCTGCTGATTAAAGACTTCCTTTGGTTATTTTGGGTACACATGACTTGTATCATGTATATGTTGCATGCACTCGTGAAACTGTCTTTAATATGGAGTGATCTGTCTTTGCCAGTGATGTCTACCTTGTGCACATAGAGTCTATGTTTGTTTTCTCACAGCTGGTTTGTGATACTGGAAGTAACTCCATCTTAAGAAATGAGTATTTGTGAGAGATACTACTGAGTGGTCAAAGCACATTACTCAGTTTAACCTGCATTCATTTTTGCTTGAAAACAAGGGTCTCCACTCATTCTGTTATATTGGTGTAGATCTAAGATTTTAAAACCTGGGCCTACACCAATTAGACAGCCCAATTAGATGGGCTGTCGCATCTAATACGAGTCTTATTGTAGGTATATTTCACAGCATTTCTTCTGGTTGGTGATGAGTCTTGTAATGTTTTATTTATTATTTATATTGCAACACTGTGATTAATAAATGTATGCCAAGAATGAAATTCAGTTTAAAATCATCTTAGTTAAAACAGCAGAAAAACATCACCACCCAAAACCTGATTAAGAAAGAGAAATTGAGAAAGAAAATTGGCAGAGGTAGTAGTATGTGGTGATGTCTTATTCATGTTAATGTCAATGTTAATGTCACTCTTGTGTAGAGGCAAACATTAGTGTCTGAAACAGTTAATTGAGTGAGTGAACTAACTCAGAAAGTGAGGTTAAGACCATGTTAACATTACACAATAGGAGCAAATTCAGATCTGTTTACCAGCCAGTCCAATCCCTTGAGATACCTTGAGGGAAGTATATTCTTTCCAAAATTCTGGCCACCCTTGTCATCCCCCCCCTCCTTATGAAGCAAAGTGCTTTTCATGTGTATTAAATGTGCAAGATGTTGTTCTTAAAAGCTGCTAAAACTTAAAGTATCCTCTTTCTGGTCCAGAGCTACTGGAACTTCTCAGATTTTCTTGGAAATCATTACTTGGCAGCAGTCATTCAGGGAACATAGGTAAGGAAGCAGAATGGCGTAGGCATGGCCATTCCTTGGGCTGGCTTGGCTCATTCATCATCTATTTGGTGGTAGCTGTTTTGAATTTATCATGTATCAAGCCTCAGCAGAGGAAGGAATGTGAAGTAGGGATGATTTCATTTTGGCTTGTGGTTGCAGAATCCTTGGATGCATTTAGTGCTTTTCTTTTTGCCTTCTCTTCCAGTCCCTTTTCTTTTGTGTTGCATCTGTTTGTGTTTTAGCCTGAGGGCAGGAACTGTTTTATTTATCTTCATAAGCTGCAGTAGCTTGCTTTTACTCTAATGAATAGGAAGAAATGCTTCCAATAAATAAAATGAGAAACTGTGGTATCTTTATAAATACTGTATAAACCTTTGAAGCAGTCATATACAAATGACAGTAATGAGCTAGATGCTTTCAGACCAGGGGTGCCCAAACTACAGCCCTTGGGCCAGATACGGCCTGTAATGCCATTTCATCAGGCTTGTGCTGCCCTTGCTGCTCCCGGAAGCGGAAGCAAGACGCATATGTGTGGGCACAGAATGCACCCACACATGGGCATAACACTGCTGTAAATGACCTGCAGCTGTTCTAAACAGCCGTGGGTCATTGAGAGTAGTGTTCTGTGCATGCACTGGCTTGTTCTGTGCCTGTGCATGCACATTTTACTTCCGCTTTCGGGAGCAGTGAGGGCAACATGGGCCTGATGAAATGGTGCCATGGGCCGTATCTGGCCCACAGGCCGTAGTTTGGGCATCCCTGCTGTAAACAGCTCAAAAATGAATGCTGGAATCCAACCCTGTTGGGTGCCCTAGTAGAAAACTGTCTTACTTTCACCATCGAACTATTATTTTCTAGTTTTTCCTCCTTTATAAAAGGATGAAATGTATGCACATTCTACTTCCGCTTCCTGGTGGAGGGAACCACATGACTGGCACACTCGACCATGTGACTGGCCCACAGCCTGAAAAGTTTGGGCACTCCTGTTTTAGATAGTATTTCACAACATGGACCCCATGCCCCACAGGGGAACTTCAGTTCCCAGAAGCCTAAGTCAGTACATTGGCTGATCATTGCTTTGTGGAATTGATTTAGGCTTCTGGGAATTGAAGTCCAAAAACAAAGGTTGGGAAACACTGCTTTAAGAGCCTTGAGTGTGTAAGTAGAAGCTCCTTTAACTTTTATAATTAGATTGCTTAGAGGCTTAAGGTATCTTTAGTGATTGGAGTCCTATTGACATTCTTGTAAATTTTCTATAACTTTCCATGACTGATTGACGAGATGCTGTGGCTTATTTCAGCTGGCAATAGAATGTGTGACCAGATATGTGACCAATATATCATGGCACCTTATCAATTAGTGTCAGGATTATTTTGATTATAACCAAAATGTATGAGTAGAACACACACTAACTTATGCTTGTAAAGCTGCATGGGTATTATTTGCATAGATCGTATACAAGAAAACTTGGATGAAAATTGAGAAAGGCTGACGGTCTTATATTAGTCTGGCATAAGATATGTCTTCATTAGCATAGTTGTTGTCTGATAACATATTTTTCCCAAGGAAAAAAGTGACAAATACTTAATTTTGGAACCGCTTATCTCTGTTTTACTTGAGCAATATAGCGGTGAAGTATTGTAAAACTGCATGCAACATTAGCTTATGAAAAAGAGGTTCCAATGGTTGAAAGGTATAACCAGAGATTATCTGAGGATATTCATAGGTGCAATTAATTTAAAGGTTTATTTAAATCACAGCAGGTAAACATGGAATAAGATCTATAAAATAAAGGAATGGTGTTAAATCACAGGAAAATCAATAAATTTCTTACAATATACAGTTGTACCTCGCTAAAGAGCATAATGCATTCCACAGGAGTGCTCTTTAAGTGAGTTACTCTTTAAGCGAGGCACTCTTTATGCGAGGTTTGACTGTAATATGAAATGAAGAGTAAGTATCAGGAAATTACAGTTGTGCAAAATTAGTGACAGTTAACTCTTTTATAAAACACTACAATTGCTTATAATCTTCTATGAGCCCTCTGGTTGGGGTACACAGAAAGAGCCTCCCCAAAGATTGTGGTATTTTTGAACTACAATTGGGTGTACCCTGGTAACAGCAACCTTGTGTTGCCGGCTAATCTTTCTCATACTAGGTTAAGTGAAAGGAACTGCAGAATAAACTCACCAAAAGGCGCCTTCATTTTGTCAGTTTCACATCTGGCTTAGACACGGAAGAAGAATAAGTCCTCTGATTTAAGCTCACTGTGTCCAACAGTCTTTGACCTAAAGACTGAGAAAGATATGTGAGAAGGACAGATGTAAGAAAACAGACTCCTGAAGACTCAGAGGAATGTGTAGGAGAATTGATCTAGAAGAATCTAGATGGGAAATATCAGAAGGAAAAAGGTAAAATGAAGTAGTAAACTCACGTGCATGCGTGCGTGCGTGTGTGTGTGTTTAGAGCAGGTGGAAATCATCAAAAGATACTGTGGAGCCAGTGATGGGATGTAACAGGTTCTCACCAGTTCTCCAGAACCGGTAGTAACTCCCCCCAGTGTCCCGGAGAACCGGTAGCAGCTTTTGGGCAGAACCACCTTTGTTGCTTACTTTTTCACTGGTTCCCCCACTGCGCATGTATTTTAATGTATTATTTATTTATTTAAGTTATGTACGGGTTTGTGTTGTGGGTGGGTGGGTGGATGGGTTGAGGTGTGTGTGTGTGTGTGTGCTTATTTTTATTTTATTTTTACATTATTTTTTATTTTTCTTTGGCTCCGCCCATGACATCATGACATCATGATGTCAGCTCCAGCCACACTGTGATGACATCACGTTGGGGTAGTAAAATTTTTGACATCCCACCACTGTGTGGAGCCCTCGCTTCACAGTGTGTGGGATTGTTACCCACTAAAACCACCTCCCATTATGCTCTGCCACCCCGTGGAACCACCGTCAGGCATTACTTCACAGGGGCAGACTGGCTATTAAAAACCCTCCTCCAATTTGGCTACTCACCTTCCTCCTCTGTGCTTCTGGCTGCCCTCTTCTCAGTTTCTCCACGTGTCTAAGTTGGAAGATGACCCTGGCCACATAATTGGACACCACGACCCAGTTAATCTCCCTGCTCAACATCTCGCCGATGATGTCTTCTGGAGACAACTGTCATCAAAGAATTTCCCTTTCTGCATCAAAGTGTGGACAGTGAAAAAACACATGCTCCACATCTTCCTGCATGGGCTGGCAGACGGGTCATGAAGCGTCATCATCCAGTCTGAAGTGGTGTTGGTAAGCTCTGAAGCAGCCATGCCCCGTCAACAGCTGCGTGAGATAATAATCCACCTCTCCATGCTTTCTTGTTGATCACACGTTATTGTCCGGGATGAGACGATGAGTCCACTGTCTCTTGGTTGATGTATCCCAGATGTCCTCTCTATCCTGGCTTCTGTAGCAACTGTGCGTCGTTCCGTCATCTGATTTTCCCACCTTTGTCGGTAAATCTCTGCCTGTTTTTCTGCCATCAGATGGATCGGCATCATATCGGCAATGACACACACGGCATCATACGAGACTGTTCGAAATGCCTGAGCTACCCCTCTTTAGTGGGTTCTACCCACGATGCATTATAAAAACTGAGGTAAAGGTCACCTTTGCTTGAAAGCCAGTCGTATCCAACTCTAGGGTTCAGTGCTCATCTCTGTTTATATCCAATGAGCCAGCGCTTTCTGCCTCTGCAGGCAGTTCCATGGAAATGTGGCAGCCATGACTTGGCACCGGAGTGCACGGAATGCTTTTTACCTTCCAAACGAAGTGTTGCCTATTTTATCTACTTGCAATTTCTTGCATTTGAACTGCTAGGTTGGCAGGAGCTGGGACAGAAACGGGAGCTCACTCCATCGTGCAGTACTCGGGAATCAAACTCTGACCTTCCAGTCGAATTTCAGCATCTTAACCACTTGAGCCACTGAAGCCTCTCTCAAAACCAGGGCAACAAAGGCCACAAGGCCCCAGAGCAGTCAAAATTGACATGACATGAAAAAAAGTGAACTTAAAAGCATGTAAGTGTGAAATGAGTGTGACTCTTAAGTCTCTTCTCCGAAGCAGAAATTCCTTTCTTATACTATATTCAGATTGACTTCTTTACTTTCACTTTTAACATTCAATTCTGTATTGGTAGTTGTGAGAAAAGAGTGTACTGCACCATCTTGTCTTATTTTCTAAGACAAAATCATCACACACACACACACATGATATAATCATACTTTGTTGGTACACTCTGGTCTTGGAGCAACTGAAAGTATCTAACTTCGGAGCCTCTCCATACTGTTCCTTTATCCTCCTGATCAGCCGGAGCGTTGTTGCCACAACAGTCTTGTATCTATCTTTTCGCTCATTCCATTGTACAAAAATCCAGCCTGGGAGAAATCTTCAACCCTCTTTGCCAACAGGAAACAGTTTCTTTGATGCCATTCCATAGGCAGGGGTCGGTATCTTGATTAACAGCTTATAGTAAAAAGAAGAAAAAAAGTGTAGAGAGAGGGAAGAAAAAAAAAAGATAAATATTTGTGTATTTCAGAGGTTCCCAACCTTTTCAAGCCAGGGGCCGGGTCAAGCTCAGTCAGCTTTGAGGGCTGGATGGCCATTTTGCCCTGCACGACGGGGGTGGCCATTTTGTCCCAACAGCTTCAAAGGTGCAACCCTTTTGTTTCTCGAATCCCCTTGGAGGGTTGGGGGGCCACATGAAATGGCACTGTGAGTTGAATCTGGCCTATGTGCCTTAGGTTGGGAACCCCTGGTTTATCTTGTTAATTTTATTCTACTGGAAAAAATATTTCTTGTGTTGCAAGTGGATGATTACTGCTGGCATGATATCTTTTTTTCACCATCTTCTCTTTCAATGAAATTACATTTTTGTTTGAAGTTTTTAAAAAGAGACTTTAACAACATGAATAGTTTCCAGACATTGTATGATGCACATGGCATATGTACTGCTTTCCACTGTTCATTTGAACCTGGAGCCTTGCCAAGAAAGCAGTAGAAAATAAATTATCTGTCAGTTTGTATATGTGATTGTTTGGTGCAGAAACTGCCCAGATGGATAGATTCCACAGACAGAAATAGTTTTTTGATAGCCATATGAGCTATACGATGGCAAAAGAAAAGGGAAGACAAAAAAAGAGAAAGGCAAAGTAATGCAGCACTTTAAAGACTAACAGATTTATTTCAGTGTGAGTTTGTGTGGATCAAAATCCACTTCTTCAGACACAAGGAATGCAAATACATGTTCCCTGTATTTGTTCCCACATTGGTGATGGTACAGATAATGGGCTGGTTTTTCTTCCTGGAGGCACAGAAGAAAATTGGACTCCAAACCTTTGGTTTTGTAGCCAGTTGTTTAAACTGCTGAGCTAGCTCACCAGCTGAAAGCAGGATTAGGCCACCTAAAAGGGCTCAAAGTTCTCTGTGAACGTTTTTGAGATTCTAAAATAATTTCTTTGTTGGACATTATTTTGATAATTATCTATTTCATATGCTTGGTCACGCTCCTGCAACCCCATTATCAACACAGAAGTCAATCAATCGATTAATTGAACACAGAAGTCACACTAGCATCAAAGTGGTGTGACTAAAAGGGCTACTAGCCTAAAAAAGGAAAAAATATCCTTAACTAATTGCTCAGCACCCCTGATAATCACAATGATGAGAACATTGAACATGAGCCAGACATCCTATAGAGTGAAGTCAGAAAGGCCCTAAAAAGCACTGCAAACAACAAAGCCAGCGGAGATGATGGTATCCAGGTTGAACTTTTCAAAGCCCTAGAAGATGATGGAATCAAATTATTACATTCTATATGCCAGCAGATTTGGAAAACACAACAATGACCACAGGATTGGAAAAGATCAGTATATGTTCCAATCCCCAAAAAGGGAAATGCCAAAGAATGTTCAAATTATCGAACAATTGCGCTCATCCCACACGCTAGCAAGGTGATGCTCAAGGTAATACAGGATAGACTGCAACAGCATGTGGAGAGAGAATTACCAGAAGTGCAGGTGGTGTTCAGAAGAGGCAGGGGGACTAGAGACCACATGGCCAACATAAGATGGATCATGGAAAAAACAAAGGAATATCAGAAACAAGTCTACTTCTGTTTCATTGATTACACTAAGGCCTTTGACTGTGTAGACCACAACAAAATGTGGCAAGTAATTAAAGATACGGGAATATCAGACCACCTTATATGCCTCATGAGAAACCTGTACATGAATCAAGAAGCAATAGGACAGAATATGGAATGACGGAGTGGTTTGGAAATAGGAAAAGGAGTAAGACAAGGCTGCATTTTGTCACCCTGCTTATTCAAGAAACATTAACAATTTGATGTTGGGAGAAACATCAACAGTTTGAGATATGCAGATGACACCACCCTAATGGCAGAAAGTGAGGAGGACCTAAAAAAGCTCCTGATTAGGTTGAAAGAAGAGAGTGAAAAAGCTGGCTTGAGACTCAATATTAAGAAAACAAAGATCATGGCAACAGGTCCTATCAGTCCCTGGAAAATAGATGGGGAAGAAGTAGAAGCAGTGACAGATCTTACTTTCTTAGGATCAAAGCTCACTGCAGATGAAATAAAAAGGTGACTGATTCTTGGGAGGCAAGCAATGAGAAACCTGGGGAGCATAGTGAAAAATAGAGACATCAAATTGCAAACAAAAATTCGTATAGTCAAAGCAATAGTATTTCCTGTGGCAATGTATGGTTGTGAGAGCTGGACCATAAGGAAAGCTGGGCGCAGAAGAATAGACGCCTTTGAGATGTGGTGTTGGAGAAGAGTTTTGAGAGTCCCCTGGACAGAGAAGAGAACAAATAGGTCAATCTTAGAAGAAATCACCCCTGACTGCTCCTTAGAAGGTCAAATTGTAAAGATGAAGCTAAAGTATTTT
This sequence comes from Furcifer pardalis, assembly GCA_030440675.1. NCBI lineage: Eukaryota > Metazoa > Chordata > Lepidosauria > Squamata > Chamaeleonidae > Furcifer > Furcifer pardalis. Next base: position 69,835,989 of record CP126894.1, on the reverse strand, counting down.
GGACATCAAATGAGAAGAGAACATTCACTTGAGAAAGCCTTGATGCTGGGAAAGGTGGAAGGTGAAAAAAAAGAGGGGCTGCCAAAAATGAGATGGCTAGAATTAGATGGTATTGTAGACACAATGGGCACAGAGCTGAGTGAGTTGAGGAGGATGGTGGAGGACACAAGTGCCTGGCGCACAGTGGTCCATGGGGTCGCAGAGAGTCGGAATCAACTATGCGACTGAACAACAAAAAAATTGCTTGCTTAATTTTGTTTCAGTCATCAGATTTCCAGAGCTTTCATGTAAATTTCTGTTTACTCTTTTGTAATATTGCTTAGATAAGGTGTTTCTTGATTTTTATCTCCCAGTGGGAATATGTTTTCAACATTTTAAGAAAGGAGGAGGGGAAAAAGAGTTTTTGATCCTGCTCTATAGCTATTTGCAAGTGTTTAACCTGCAGGATGTGACTTTGTTGAGGTTGCCACTGTCCATTCCAGCTAATTGCCAATCTAAAAAATGGCAGTGTGTTTTGTCTGGAATTATTTGTTTAAGCTTAAAATATTGGTCTGTTTTCAGCAGCATGTTCTCAGTTTTTTAAACAATAGCAGCAATAGTAACAGTACCTTTAACAAAATAAAGTCCAGTATAAAAATTCAAAAATAAGGAAGTTTATGATTCAAGCAGTTTACCAGTTGAAATCAGATACAGTCAAACCTCGGATAACGTTATGACTTGGTTCCACAAGTCATGACATTATCCAATTTTTAGCGTTGTCCAATGCATGCATCAAACAACGTTTTAAAAAAGCCTTGATTTCAGGGACAAACCGCATGGTTTGTCCCCGAAGTCAAGCTGACCCTAGGCTCATTAGTCTGCGGTTTGTCCCTGAACTCAACACTGCAGTTGGGGGGTGGATCGCTGTGGTTGGGAGGTGGATTGGGTAGTGCAGTAGGGTTGGGGGGAAAGGTGCTCGCTTGCATGCAATCGCTAAGAGTGCAGTAGGGTGGGGGGAAAGGTGCTCGCTCACGCGCCTTTCCCCCGGACCCCACTGCACTCCCAGCGATGGATTGCTGTGGTTGGGGGGTGGATAGGGCTACCCAATCCACCCCCCCCCCACCGCAGCGATGGATCGCTGGGGTGTGTGGATTGGGTAGATGTTCTACCCAATCCACCCCCACCCGATGATTGCATTGGATAACGCTAAAGAATCGTTATCCAATGCAAGTGTTTTCCAAAAAACTTGCATCGTTATCCAATTATAGCGTTATCCGATGCAATCGTTATCCAAGGTATTACTGTACTGTATAAAGTTCCCAAAATGAAATTGTTTACTTGTCTTCTATACTCCAGAAGAAAGGGGAAATGCTGTAAATGGGAAATTATTCGAGAGAAGACTGTACAGTTTTGTGCAGTAGAGGATTTACAGAGGAGGATCTTTTGATCCATCTGGAAAAGGAGTGTTATGAGAGACTGTCCAAGTAGGGACGCAACTGAGCAATCTGTTGCATTTGGAAGAAAGTGGCTCTGCATATTGGATCCATACTGTGTGCATTTTACTTTCAGTTCCAGGCGCAACAAGGGCTTCACGGGCTGGATGAATTGGAGTTGGTGGCCGGATCCAGCCCACGGGCCATAGTTTGGGCACCTGTGTGCTACTGTAATAGAGTAGACCGTACAGCCATCGACTCAATGCCGAAATTTGGTGGTGGTATAACCTGATTTCCTAAAAGGGTCAACAGCTACAGGTGGATGAGCCCTTTTAGGTGGGCTGATGCTACCAGAAACCATCATATTGGGTCCAATGACAAAATGAGCGGAGGAGGAACCACTTCACTATTCTGATTCCCAGCAGTCATGGAGGCGGAAGAGGCCATGCCAGATGGACTGGCTGTGAAGGTGCACCTTGCTAATATCTTCAAGGCTGCTGCAGTTCATTGCAGTCCTGGTTTCAAATCCTGTATGTCTCATTTCATATATGCCACAGGAGATGGCTCCATTATCATAGTGTGTAGGTCACTTCATGGCAAGTTGGGAACCACCTTAAGCAAATTCATGCCAATGGTATTTTCCCTGAAAATGATTTTAAGGAAAAAATGTATACTTGGAGACAAGTAGCTATCACCGCCGACTACAGGGGTAGACAATCTCATTGAGGCTTGGAGACTATGTTTCAAAGTTGGCAGCAGTACAACAGTTGTACAGTAATGCCTCGCATAGCGAGCATCTCGCATAGCGAAAAACTCGCTTAACGAGCAGACCTTTCCCCAATAGGTCTGTTTCGTTGAACGAGCAAAAATTCGCTTAACGAGAAGTTTCGCATTTGAGGGATTTTTCGGAATGCAACGGGACTCCCCCACCGCATTCCAAAACACCCCTCAGACTAGAGCATGCTGGCTGGGTGTTTTGGAACACAGCGGGGAGGCCCCCCGTCCGCTTTCCAAAACGCCCAGCTGACAGGTGGCTCGGCTACAGGGTGTTTTGGAACGCAGATGGGGCTCCCCGCTGCATTCCAAAACACCCAGCCAGCACGTTCTAGTCTGTGATAGGGGCTTGGGTGCCGGGATAAAGAGGAGCCCGCCCGTTTATCCCGGCACCCAAGCACCCATCGCAAAGGGTGCAATGGGGCCTTGGGTGCCTGGATAAAGAGGGAGGGCTGTTTATCCCGGCACCCAAGCCCCCATTGCAAAGGGTTCGATGGAGGCTTGGGTGCCTGGATAAAGAGGCGGGGGGGGGCTATTTATCCCGGCACCCAAGCCCCCATCGCAAAGGGTGCGATGGAGGCTTGGGTGCCTGGATAAAGAGGGGGGGCTGTTTATCCCGGCACCCAAGCCCCCATTGCAAAGGGTGCGATGGAGGCTTGGGTGCCGGGATAAAGAGGCGGGGGGGCTGTTTATCCCGGCACCCAAGCCCCCATCGCAAAGGGTGCGATGGAGGCTTGGGTGCCTGGATAAAGAGGGGGGGCTGTTTATCCTGGCACCCAAGCCCCCATCGCAAAGGGTGCGATGGAGGCTTGGGTGCCGGGATAAAGAGGCGGGGGGGGGCTGTTTATCCCGGCACCCAAGCCCCCATCGCAAAGGGTGCGATGGAGGCTTGGGTGCCAGGATAAAGAGGCGGGCGCCCGTTCAACCCAGCACCCAAGCACCCATCGCAAAGGGTACACGCGCCTGCAGGGTGCTTGGGAAGGGTACGGGGGAAGATCCCCTTACCCTTCTCAAACACACTGCAGGCACACACCTCGAGTCACCTGGGTGTTTGGAAAGGGTAAGGGGATCTTCCCCCATACCCTTCCCAAACACCCTGCAGGCGCGTGCACGTCAGCAGGGGTTTGGGAAGGGTACGGAGAAGATCCCCGTACCCTTTCCAAACACCCAGGTGACTGCAGGCGAAGTTAAGCGAAACGCATTTCCCTATGGGAAATGTGTTTCGCTTAACGAATTACTCGCATAACGAGCAAGTGTGTGGAACGCGTTATGCGAGGTATTACTGTACTCTTAAATGACAGGGCTAAAGGCTAAATTTGCTTATTTAATTTTGTATTCATTTTAAAAAATCAACTTTTGACACAGTAGTTGCGTACTGCTAAGCAGTACAATGTTGTTAACAAAATAAGGTCAACAAAATAGGAGTTACGTAAAAACCCCTTTGACCAATTGTTTTTAAATAATTAAAACCTAGGGATATGGGGATCATAGGGATGCAGGCACCCTCTCAAAACTTGTCAGAATTGTCTCTATGTGACAAAGGACACATAAAATGTGCAATTTTTTTTTAAGGTGGTGGGGATTCGGGGGGGGGGGCCACAAAACTGGCCCTCTGGTAAAATATATGTAACAACAAAAATGTAATGATTTTAACAATCATTGTGCTATTTCATTAGGATAATATCAAAAAAGTAACATGACAAAAGTAAAAATGTTTCAAGCTATAAACAACATTACAGTACTGTAGAAGAGGGGTTACCAACCGTTTCACGCTGTGGGATGGACCACGCCTCTGGACGGCTGAGCAGACCGAGTATGTGGTTTCTCCCGCCATAGCTGCTGAAAACATATTTACAGCAGCCGCAGGTGCGTTTACGGCAGTGTTTATGGCAGGTCCGGGTATGTTTATACATGTGTGGGCATGTTTTATGGCTGTCAGCGGCGGGCCACATGAAATGGTGCCGTGGGCTGGGTCTGGCCCATGATCCATAGGTTGGCCTCCCCTGCTATAGAATCTGAATCCTTTGCATATGTGTGGCTGTAGCTATGTCTGACATGAGAAATGATGAAAGTTATGATGGTATACATGACATGTTTTGAAAGTGATACTCTTTCCAAGAGCATATTGTTATTTTATGGAAAGTATGAGCAGTGTTGGAAAATAAATTCTATGTGCTTCAGTCATGGTATATTTGAGAATACACTATTGACCTGAAAATTGTAAAAAACATTAATATCCTTCATAAGGAAAATGGGTGGGATTCTGGTCTTACATCGTGTTCTCATACTGTGTACCTGCTGCATCTACATTTTCTTGAAATGTTGAAGGAAGGATATCAAAATGAATAGTTAATGCAGTATGATATTTTGCTACAGGTTGATTCCTTGAGTCAGGAATACCTGTGCAGATTATTCAAAGCAATGGCTATACAACTCTCTCTCTCCCCACTATATATTATAGAGCATATTGCATTGGAACAGAGGGAAATTAATTGTTTAAAAAGAGGCCGTGTAGACTATAGGAAAACCTATAATCATTTATAATGTTCTGTTGTGTTGAGGGTTATAAATTGTAAGCTATACAAATTATATTTATTCTTTAAGTTCAACACATTAATCATTTTCCTTAAAAAAAAAAAAAACCAAGTCTCTGAACAATCCAAGTGCTGTGTAGTTTTCAAGCCATGGTGATTCAACCTATTGCTCGCCTAGTGAGTGCTTCTGTTTTGAATGGACTGTGAAGGCTGATGAAGGGCATGTGGCCAATGGAATAGACAGTTGCAGAATTACGTCCTTAGGAAAAGTAGTCATGTTCCATGGCCATTAATAATTGAAAGCGTTCTCTGTGGAGGAAGGTTTCTGACTGCTGGGTATCCTTTTACATTTTGCATGTTAGCTGCTAGGATTACACGGTATGTACTGCTTAAGGGGACATCTCCACCACAAACAGGCCTCTGATTCGGAGTTGACTGTATAGGAGCAGTGGAAGACTTGTTTTTAAAAAGCATTTGCTTTTTGATGCCTAAATGTAAACTGCTTGAATTTGGAAACAGAGTAAGATAGTTGTAGATACCGAGGAAGACCATCATATTCATTGTTACCATTCATTGATCCTTTGCAGAATTTAATGAACTTGAATTAGGTAGTTGGCATTCAATTTTAAGAAATGGAGATGGTTTCATTTCAGTAAAAATGACATTGGTAGACATAGATTTTTCTTCTTCTTTGTGTATATCAAAATAAAGCTTTATACTTTTCCTTGCTATAACAATTAGTGCAATCATCTTCCTTAGTTGATGTGACAACATGTCATAGAACATTAGTATGTATAGAGAGAAGATACTAACCCTTTGGGAGATTACCCTTCATCACAGGAAAGAAAAATAAGTTGTTTAGATACATTTTTTTCCAGACAAACAGTCTGGTTTAGACATAACATAAACAATAGAATCAGTGATGGGATGTCCCCGGTTCCAGACGGTTCCCTGGAACCGGTAGGACCAATTCCGGAGGGTTCTCCGGGAGGGGAGTCCACTTTTGGGGCGTCCGGTTCCGGACACCTCACCGAAAGAATTTTTTTTTAAAAAATTGGAGCTAAAATGGCTCCAATTGACTGCGCATGCGCAGAAACTCAATCTGACGCATTGCGCCAGTTTCTGCGCATGCGCAGTCAATTGGAGCCATTTTAGCTCCAATTTTTTTAAAAAAATTGTTTAAAGCTTTCAGGACGGCGGCGGCGGCACCAGCCCTCTGAGGAGGGCACCTCCCCTGCGGCACGTTGAGGGCTGCCTGGGCCGTCCGCTGCCGACAAGCCCCATGCCCTGGGGACGCCCGGCGCGGCGCACCGCTGACGCCTCCTCCTCCGCCGGGCGCCTGTGGGCTGGGTGCCTGCAACCTCCGCCCGCTGCCGCCGGAGCTGCCGCTGGCTGCATTCCTGTGGCCTCATCCTTGGGCCGGTCCCTTTTTAGCCCGGCTGCGGCGCCTGGCGCAGGAGGAAGTTGCAGGCGGCGGTGCGGCATGGGGACGGCCCAGGGAGGCTCGGCAGCCATGGCTGGAGCCACCGCCAGAGCCACTGCTGCCCGCTGCCCCTGCCCGTGGCCGGACCCGGGCTAAAAAGGTACCGGCCCGAGGAGGACGCCACAGGGGTGCAGGCAGCTCCGGCGGCAGCGGCTGTGAACGCAGTCGGGGTGCCGGGTCCCAAGAAAGGTAAGCGAGGGGTAATTTATTTGTGTTTTGGGTGGGTGGTTGTTTTTATTTTATTTATTTATTTATTTATTTGTGTCTGGGTGGGTGGGCTGAGAGGGAGGGGTGTGTGTGTGTATGTTTATTTTTATTTTTTATTTATTTTTATTTTTGGCCCCGTCCACAACATCATGACGTCATGACGTCGGCTTCGGCCATGACGTCATGACGTCGGCTTCGGCCATGACGTCATGACGTCGGCTTCGGCCATGACGTCATGACATTGGCCATGGCGTGGTAGTAGAATTTTTGTCATCCCATCACTGAATAGAATGCTTTTATGGGGCTAGCTGTCCCTTTTCTTCCTCCTCTGTTTTAAGAAAGAAATGGAGGATTTTTGCTTCCTTTGTCTGTTAACTATATCTGAAATCTGTAAATTGTTTTCGGTACCTGCTCAGGTGCAGAGGATAGAAAGATAACTAGGATTAGAAATTAGGAGGGCTAAATATGAATCCTGTGATCATCAGTGAAAACGTGTGTGTGTGTGTGTGTGTGTGTGTGTGAGAGAGAGATGTGACTAGATGGGCATATGATACATTAATCTTCTTAATTATTAGTTATAGAAATAACTTCATTTAATAAACTTTTAAAGTGAGTAATTTTTGTGAGTCTGGTGGGCAACCTTTTCTTGCCATGGGCCTGACCATGACCCTGGAACAGCTGCCTGGGCCTGTTGACTGACGTAAATGTTTAGCCGTCAACACAAGATTGCTGTTACCAGGGTATGCCCAATTATGGTTTAAAAATACCACAATCTTCAAGGAGGCTTTGTGTGCCTCAGACAGTGAGTGAGAATGGAGCAACCTGACTTTACGTGGGTGTGTGCTACAGAAGGAGCATTGTCATGTACATAATCTAACCATCCAGATTAACAGAGAGGCTCATACAGGATAAAGTAGGCTTGTAGTTTTCATGTCCCCAAACTTTTTAGGTTAAAGCCAGCATTTTCACTTGAGTTTGGAAATGTATTAGAATCAGGGTGCATTCAGAGATGCATGGTTTCTACGTCACACAACACTCTGTCTGCTGCATTTTGCACTTTCTCTAGTTTCTGAACAGTTTTCAAGTGTAGGCATAATCTAAAGTACATAGCATCAATATATAACTGGAACATTGAGCTCTATGGTCATATCTACCTTTCTGAGAAAAGGAGGACCTGCAGTGTACCAGCCAAAGCCAGGCAAAGGGAGTTTTGGGCCACAGCAGCCACCTGGCTTTCCAGGAACTGTACTGTGTTCAAAAGACTCCAAGCGGCAAATTTGGATCTTCACAGAGATTGCAACACCATCAGAAATATGTTGTGATACCAATCTTAGGTTGAATTGTCATGCTGATTGGTAGGACTTTTGTTATACCTAGATAGCATTGCAATTTGTTAATTCATATCCAGGCTTTTCACTTCGTGTAGATGAACTCTTCAGGAACAGTTTAGAAAAAGGAGGAGGGTTGTCATCATACTGATGAGAGCCAATCTGAACTCTGGATGGCTTCACCAGTGACTTCACAAAATGTTGAAGCTATAGTGGACAGTATTCAGTCTTGCATATAAACTAATGGCCACATAGTCCTTTAGTACTACCTTTTGGAAGCATTCGACCAAATAAGACCAGACACACTACAACAGGAGTTCCCAACTTTTTCTGGCCACGGGCCAGTCACGTGGGTCCTCCCACCCAAAAGCGGAAGTAAACGTGCCCATGCATATGCAAAATACTTCTGTAAATACACCCTTGGCATTTATGACAGCCCCGGGTTATTTACGACAGTGTTTTGTGCATGTGTGGGCACGTTTTACTTCTGCTTCCAGAAACAATGAGAGCGGCATGAGCCAGATGATTTGGCATCAAGGGTCAGATCTGGCCCACAGGTTGGGAACCCCCTGCACTACAAAAACTCTTATTGAACAATAGTCCAGAAGGATAGAAAGGTTAGTGATATGAAATACTGCTGAGAGGCCCAGAAAAGTGAACAGAAAACACACTTTTCCATGTGGCTCCTGGCATAGATCATCCATTAAAACAGTAAGTCCTGTTAGTCTTCAACAATCAGCTTGAGCCCAGACCAAAACATATCTAAGTCACCATCTTCATGCAAGAAAACCAGAAATTGTCCTGTTACCACTTGCTCATTGACTTTATTTAAAAGGAGATTGGAAGTTGACCAGCAGCTTCCTAGCGTGGCAAGATTCAGTGTTTTTTCCACTTAGGTTTTTCTTAGAGGGACAGGTGTAAACTTTGTTTCAAAGAAATTAATGTAAACCTTTCCACCACTTTGGCCTATGTCTTCTCTAACGTTAGTTAATGTGGCAGAATGCACACAGATCTGTGAAGCAAATATTTGGCCTCATGTTACCAAGCAACTTCACTCCATCATACTGAAAATATATATGGAAATTTACCTGTCAAAACTGGATGAGTAATTGCTTCAATTACATCACCAGCATCTATTCTGGAGTCAACATCTGAATGTATATAAGCAATTTTGTCAACAAACTATTCTGCAGATTCATTGTGTTGGGTTTCTGAGACCTCCTCTGTACTCTGGGGCCTAGCCTAAAATAGCACTTTAGATCTGTGTTCCCCACTGGACTTCAATTCCCAGAAGCCTAAGTCAGTACATTGGCTAATCAATGCTTTGTAGAATTAACTTAGGCTTTTGGGAATTGTAGTCCAAAACCCAAAGGTTGGGGAACACTGCTTTAGACTACCTGAAAAAGATCTGCTTCATTTAATTGTGCACATGCAGCTGCAACTTCTCTATCGTCCTTATTGTCACAGAGTAGATCTTAAAAGTGGGCTGTAATCCATGTTTGATGAGATTTGTTTTACATCTTTCTTAGGTCTTGTTGAAATAATCTGCCTAAGATGTTTATTGCCTTGAGCTCCTTAGAAAACCACATTGCAATTTTCTAAACTGAGTTGTCCTACTAGTGATTGTTGCTCTGCTTTGAAGCCTCAGTCATTCTTTCTGCACTTCATTATGTTGTTTCCTTCATATAGATCAAGGGTCCTCAACCTTTTTTAGCTAGGGGCCAGATCACACCCCCTCAGATTGTTGGTGGGCCAGATAGGTGGCAGCGGCAGGACCACTCTGAGCCCCCACCGCTCCACCCATGTCACTGCCACTGCCAATCACCCCAAGCCACCCACCACTCCCTACACGCATGGCACCAACTCATCTGGCCTGTGACTTCACTCCAGCTTCCCCTGCTGCCACTTTAATCCTTGTCTCCTCCACTTGGCTTGGTGTGTCCCTAATTGCGATCCATAGCGGGCGGATATTGTAAGCCCTAGGGACATGCCAAGCCAAGCGGAGGAGATAAGGATTGAGGCAGCGGCGGGAGCAAGGTTGTGTGCTGGATGAGTTGGTACTGTGGGTCAGATCTCATTTATTTATTTATTTATTTATTCTTCAAATTTATACCCCGCCTCGCTCAGGCGAACCTGACTCTAGGCGGCTTCCATACTAAACAGAACAATATAATACAATATAACAATATCCCACCAAACCCCCCCCTTAAGTCCTCTATTGCCGCCCAAGACCCCCAAGTTCTCTCCCTTCGAGGCCGGATGGCTAAGGGAGAGTCCAACAAAGTCCAACAAAGAGGAGCGGCGGCAGCGTCTTGCGTGGCGGCGGCGGTGTTTCTTCGGGCCTCCCCTGGCCAGGGAGGCTCCTCTTATCTTCCTCCCGGCCGGTGACGGGGGCCGGGGGGGCGAGGCGGCGGCGTCTGGCGAGGCGGCGGCGGCGTTTCTTCGGGCCTCCCCCGGCCCAGGGAGGCTCCTTTTATCTTCCTCCCGGCCTGTGACGAGGGCCGGGGGGCGCGGCGTCGTCGTCGTCGTCTGGCGTGGCGGCGGCGGCAGCATTTCTTCGGGCCTCCCCTGGCCAGGGAGGCTCCTCTTATCTTCCTCCCGGCCGGTGACAGGGGCCGGGGGGGTGCGGCGGCGGCGTCTGGCGCGGCAGCGGCAGCGGCATTTCTTCGGGCCTCCCCTGGCCCAGGGAGGCTCCTTTTATCTTCCTCCCGGCCGGTGATGAGAGCTGGGGGGGGGGGGGGCGGCGGCGGCGTCTGGCGCGGCGGCGGCGTTGTTTCTTTGGGCCTCCCCTGGCCAGGGAGGCTCCTCTTATCTTCCTCCCGGCCGGTGATGGGGGCCAGGGGGGCGCGGCGGCGGCGGCGGCATCTGGCGCGGCGGCGGCGGCGTTTCTTCGGGCCTCCCCCGGCTCAGGGAGGCTCCTTTTATCTTCCTCCCGGCCGGTGACGAGGGCCGGGGGGCGCGGCGGCAGCGGCGGCATCTGGTGCGGCGCCGGCGCCATACGGGCCATACGTTGAGAACCCCTTTAAATAGATTGTGTTGCAAAATGGAGCTATGTAGTAGAATGACATGGTATGACGATCCTTGTTTTATATTGGAAGACATAATATTACAAGCATATCAGAGAGTAAATAAAAACAAAACAAAACCAACCCAAACCGTTGTTGCACTTTAAAGACTAACTGCTGTATTTTAATGTTAACTTTCGTGAATCAAGTCCACTTCATCAGACACAGGAGTGAGGCTTCATGTCATGACCCAAGTACGGAAGTACAGAATGTTTAGCACAGTGATGGCTAACCTTGGCATTCCAGGTGTTCTTAAACTTCAATTCCTAGAAGCCCTGATCAGCAGGAATGCTGACAGGCTTCTGGTAATTGGAAGTCAAAGAACACCTGGAGTGCCAAGGTTAGCCATCACTGGTTTAGCATAACAGATAAATATAGAGATCAATGTAGTTTTTTACAACTGGTCGGCGGCAGCTGCAACTCGTATCCAAGAATGCATTTTTCCTGATGCAGGAAAAATCCATTGGCTTTAATTTGTTTAAGGTGGATCCCAACTTGCCATGAAGTGACCCACACACTATGATCATAGAGCCATCTCCTGTGGCACATTTTAAATGAGACATGCAGGATTTAACACCAGGACTGCTGCAGCACCCTTGAGGATATTATCAAGGTGCGCCTTCATAGCCAGTCCATCTGGCATGGCCTCCTGCGCCTCCATGACCGTTGGGAATCAGAGTTCTTCTTCTGCTCATTTTGCTGAATGGGCCCAATATGGTTTCCAGTGGCACTTTCTCCACCGAGGGACCATCACCCCACCTAAAAAGGCTCATCGGGCTGTAGCCGTTCAGGTTATTATTCAGGTTATTTACCACCACCCCAACACTTGGCATTGAGTCGTTGCCTGTATGATCTACTTCATTACCATAGCAGGATGTTACTATTTGCAACTGGTAATACAGTAATACCCCGTATAACGCAAGTACCGAATAGCGTGAAAACCGCATAACGTTATAAGATTTCCAGAAAAATCTTGTACTGAATAACGCGATGAATAAGCGATTTTTCACGTTATCCGGAACAAGTGTAGGGGGGGGGAGGAGTTGGATTGGGTAGAACATCTACCCAACCCCCCCCCCAGCTCCTGCCTGCCTGCCTTTCCCCCTAGGCTTCCCTCTGCTTATTTTCTCTCCCGACTAACAGCTGATCAGAGCCTTTTTTTTTTAAACTAGGGAAGGGGGGGGGAGAGAAATGTTGTTTCTATAGAGAAGTAAAGGAGGCCAAAGCTGCTCTCCCTGTCACTTTGCTCCTTCCCCACCCCCACCAGCTTGGGGACTCCCCACAGCCACCCCACTGCCTGCTCGGACACATAGAATACACCCCCCAACTCTGCTTACCTAACTTCATGAGAAAAAAGGAAGGGGAAAAATTCAGCGATGTGATTGGATCTCTATGTCAGCTGACATAGAGATCCAATCACATCGCTGAATTTTTCGGGCTGTCAGTCCTTGGGTAACCTGCAAGGTCCAGTGATTCCACCAAAAGAAGAGGATGGTTCACCTCTTCCGAGTACTGTCTATCTAGAAAACCCTGATATGAGCCACCATATTGATTTGATGGCACACTTTTTATAACAACAATAATTTTCATTATTATTATCAAAGGTGTATGGTCTACCAGATGTTCATTTCAGAGCTTTTGAACCATGCTGCTTGAATCCTAGCCCTGGACCTAAATTAGGAAAGTATTGCTGGATAATGTAGCTCGTACCTAGTAGTGCTATTCTCTTCAACTGGATCTTATGAATCCAACCCTTTTGGGATTGCTCCCAGGGCCCTATTACTACTACTGGTATCATGGGTGCTCTTTTCTCCCAGAGATGTTGTACTTCAGTTCTCAGATCCTGATATGTCAAGATTTCTCTCCCCCCCCCCCCCCAAACCATACCACTACCTGGGATGGCCACATCAATCAATCATCTCTTTTTTTCTTTCTCAACCATTGTAATGTTTGGGGGTTTGAGTTTGAGTTTCTTATCAGTTCGGATCTTGCAGTTCCATAATACCTTAATGGCCTTATCCCCATTCTCAGCCACTTTTTTTCAGGTTTGTGTATTCACCAGTATTTCAAAGATGGCATTCCATAATTCTTGCACAGATTCTAATATACCATTGCTGAAAATGGTTATTACACTCATCATCATCATCATCATCGGCAAGTGAATAGTAGATATTTGTTTTCCATCTTGTATTGACTGGACATACATCTTATTATAAATGGAGATTTTTTTCCCCTTTTCAGCAAGGGCTTCTCTTGTGATGAATAAGTGCAGTAGATAAGCTGAAATTAAACTTGGTTGAAAAGAATCTGGCTGACTTCAGTATAATTCCTGCTGTGCATCTTCTTAACAGTTTTGTTTCCCATTGACAAAATGCAAATGCTGTTCATTTTTGTTATTGATTTGCTTACAGGAAACAGCCAAAATCTAATCCAGGCAGGAAATAACAGTCACATTTTATTATTCACATATTTTTAAAATTTACTGCAGGGAATAGAACGTATTAAAGCAAAAGGGGGAGCCACTATTATTTTATGAAAAGTTAGTATGAATGCTATTATTTTCTGTATAACTGGAAGTGATTTGCAGTGATTATGTGATTTTACAATAGATAAAATAACTGTTCCAGTCTAACTGTTGTGTAATTTGTGAAGTGACTATTTTGATAAATCAATTACCATAATTTAG